>CAWUFW010000558.1:1932290-3132290 GCA_963921515.1 Calotriton arnoldi | reverse complement strand
AAGTGTAATTATGGATATGTACAGCTTCTTGTATCCGCCCGAACACTAGAGAATGTACTTACGGACAGCTGATGCATAGGTAATGTACTAAGAAAGACATCCATGCCCAACGGCTTGCTGTATAGTTTTGAAGTTTACTATAGGGGACAAAAGCTCCGATGATAACAGCCGTAACTTTTATTGCATTTGTAATGGCCATCCGTTCCATATCCTATCAGAGCCCCTCACCCTCCCTTTCCCTATTTCTTTCCCTGAATGTAATATGTATGTTTGACAAAATGCAAATAAAGATATTTAAAAAAAATAAGAAAAAACATTCTATAATAAATTAAAACATTAAACTATTAAAAAATATTTAAACTTACATTTTCCAATACACTCAGTGCAACACTAGAGAAAGTGTTGGATAGCGGAGAGGTAAAAATTATTATTCCCACTCCAATAAATACAACAGTAGGGAAAGTGTTGGATAGCGAAAGGGTAAAACATACGATTCCAACTCCAATGAATGCAACGGTAGGGTAAGTGTTGGATAGCGGAGGGATTACATTTACTATTCCAACTCCAGTCAGTGCAACAGTAGGGAAAGTGTTGGATAGGGAAGGGGTCAAATTTACTATTCCTACTCCAGTGAGTGCAACAGTAGAGAAAGTGTTGGCTTGCGGAGGGGTACAAATTACTATTCCCACTACAGTGAGCGCAACAGTAGGGATAGTGTTGGATAGCGAGGGCTAAAAATTACTATTCCTACTCCAGTGAGTGCAGCAGTAGAGAAAGTGCTGCATTGAGGAGGGGTAAAAATTACTATTCCCTCTCCAGTGAGTGCAAGAGTAGGGAAAGTGTTGGATAGCGGAGGGATAAAATTTACTATTCCCATTTCAGTGAGTGCAACAGTAGAGAAAGTGTTGGATAGCGTAGGGGTAAAAATTACTATTCCCACTCCAGTGAGTGCAACATTAGGGAAAGTGTTGGATAGCGAAGGGGTAAAAATTATTATTCCCACTCCAATTAGTGCAACAGTAGGGAAAGTGTTGGATAGCAGAGGGAGAAATTTTACTATTCACACTCCAGTCAGTTCAAAAATAAAAACAAAACAAATATTTCAAAATCCAAAAATTATAATAAAATGTTTTAAAATATATATATAAAAAAATTAAAGATAAAAAATCATATATTTAAAAAAACCATATTATAATATTAATTACATATAACAAATACCTACAAATATTATATAAAATAAAAAGTAAATTAAAAAAATATATATATTTTAAACAAGAAAATATTTACAAACAAAAACATTAATTATTACATAAATGTATTAATTTTATTCCATACCCTATAACACCACACAAATCACAACCCACTTCTAAATTAAAAAATATATTCTTCCATAATTAATATAATTAATTATCAATTGAAAACATGTTATTAATAAAAAAACGAATAAAAATTAATTATCTACCCACTCTTTAACCCTATAATCCCCACAACACACACCTAAATTAAACTGTAAAATAATAAATTACACGATTAAAACTTATTTTAAAATTAAAAACTATTACTATTAACAACTAGTTATAAAGTAATTAAAATGCATTTAATTCCCAACCTTTACCCCTTTAAAAGTAAAAACAACACACAAAAAATAAACAATTACCCAAAATAAATATAAAATTATTAACATTAATTAACAACTATATATTAATTAATTAAACACAAATTACTTCCTGCCTTTTACCCCTATAAACACCACAACACACACCTAAAATGAATTACACAATTGCCATAATTAATTTGTAATTATATTAATTAATATCAATTAAAAAATAATTATTCATAAAAAAATAACTTCCCACCCTTTACCCCTATAAACCACAAAACACACACCTAAAATTACTTACACAATTACCATAATTAATTACCAATTAATTATTTAACATTAATTAGCAACCAATTATTAATTCATCAATTAAACAAAAAATTACTTCCCACCCTTTACACCTATAAATACCAAAACGCACACCTAAAATTAATTACACAATTACCATAATTAATTACCAATTAATTAATTAATATGAATCAACAACAAATTATTAATTAATTAATAATAAATTACTTTACACATTTAAGACTATAACATCTCAATTAAATAAATATGAATAAATAAAAAATAATCAATTCATTTAATATAATTAAATTAATTACCACCCTGTTCCCTTATAAACCCACAACCCGCTATGGAACTAAGAAACGCAAAATTCAAATAATTCTTTTTTAGATTTATTACTAAATATTTAACACATATATTACAAAATATAAACAATTCTTATACAAAAAAAAACATATTCTTTATACAAATAGGAAGGTGCACCAAGAAACGAGTCACTGTCCTTCAAATATATCCAAATGATGTCCTTTTATTGATCTTGATAGTAAAATACGGCAATCAGCCAACGCGTTTCGTTCCACTGAGGGAACTTCATCAGGGCTCATATAACAGTATGAAGTACAGTATGAAGTACAAAATATCCGCAATCGGAATAGAAATATATTCAGAAATGGAATAATTTGGAACCAGGAAGTCCTGACACATATGCAACAAAATCTAATACACACAAGGTGTCATTCCCAGCAATTGTGTTTCCAACGAAAATGATAAATTAGCAGCCGGTATCCTGCTCTGCTCCAGCCCTGGGGGAAGCTCCCATCCGGCTCCGGTGCCCTCAGCTCTCCTGTCCGGGCTCCACACTGCCCTCCCTCCCGGCTCCGCGCAGGGAATGACACCTTGTGTGTATTAGATTTTGTTAGATTACTATCAAGATCAATAAAAGGACATCATTTGGATATATTTGAAGGACAGTGACTCGTTTCTTGGTGCACCTTCCTATTTGTATAAAGAATTTGCTTCTGGTTTCCAGTAGAGCTTAACTGCGGCAAGCTCTGGAAGTGGTTGCACAGGACTCTTAGGGGCCGATTCCGATTCCGATTCCGGCCGGAAATCTCTCCGACCGAGCCGGACCCGGAGAGAATTCCGACCGAATCGGACCCTAGCAGTCCGACCGGACGAGTACGATGCATTCGCATGCTATCGGACTCGAGTCGGTCGGACTCCCATTGAAGTCAATGGGAGCCGGTCGTACAACGCGTACGCGGGCTCCCATTGACTCAATGGGTGCGAGGCGGACAAGTGCAAGCTTCAGTGAAACCATATTACAGCACAGCGTGAGCTTCAGTGAAAGCATAGCATAGCACAGTGTAAGCTTCAGGAAAACCATAGCACAGCACAGTGCGAGCTTCAGTGAAGGCATAGTACAACACAGTGCAAGCTTCAGTGAAACTATAGTACAGCACAGTGAGAGCTTCAGTGAAACCACAGCACAGTGCAAGTTCAGTGAAAGCATAGTACAGCACAGTGCAAACTTAAGTGAAAGAATAATACAGCGCAGTGCGAGCTTCAGTGAAACCATAGTAGAGCACAGTGCGAGCCTCATTGAATGCATAGTACAGCACAGTGTGAATTTTAGTTAAAGCATAGTACAGTACAGTGCGAGCTTCATTTAAGCATAGCACAGCACAGGTTGAGATTCAGTGAAACCATAGTACAGCACAGTGTGAGCTTCAGTGAAACCATAGTACAGCACAGTGCAAGCTTCAGTGAAACAATAGTACAGCACAGTGCAAGCTTCAAAGAATGCATAGTACAGCACAGTTTAAGCTTTAGTGAAGCGATAGTACTACACAGTGTAAGCCTCAGCGAAAGCATAGTACATACAACACAGTGTAGGCTTCAGTGAAAGCATAGCACAGTGCGTGCTTCAGTGAAAGCATAGTCCAACACAGTGCGAGCTTCAGTGAAACCATAGGACAGCACAGTGCGAGCTCCATTGAAAGCATAGTACTGCACAGCGTGACCTTCAGTGAAGGCATAGTACAGCACAGTAGAGCCAGTGCAAGCTTGATTGAAAGCATAGTACAGCACAGTGCGAGATTCAGTGAAAGCATAGTACAGTACAATGCGAGCTTCAGTCAAAGCATAGCTCAACACAGTGCGACCTTCAGTGAAAGCATAGTACAGCACAGGGCAAGCTTCAGTGAAAGCATAGTACAGCACAGTGCAAGCTTCAGTGAAAGCATAGTACAGCACAGCACGAGCTTCAGTGAAAGCATAGTACAATGAGTTCCCAAATCACCGCCCATTTCTTTTAATACCATACGTTTGTTCCTTTAATTAAATTAGTTTAATGACAAATGTAATGGTTTTTAGATCACTTTTCACCATTTCACGGGTTACCACTTAGTTTTAGAAGTGCTTCCCTGTCGCCAGGTGTATGCCCGCCCTCTATCAAACAGAGTTTTTAGAGGGCGAGGACGGCCTATGATGAAGCATGACACCAGGTGGTGTGTGAGGCCAGTCCTTCACTTTTTGTGAGATGCCCCCACTGGACATGCATCTCTAGAAACCCTGTAGGAATCCCAACTAGGGACAGCCCCATTTGTGTTCATAAAGCATAGTACAGCACAGCATGAGCTTCAGTGAAAGCACAGTGTAGCGTAAGCTTCAGTGAAAGAGTAGTACAGCACATTCCAAGCTTCAGAGAAAGCCTAGTACAGCACAGTGTAAGCTTCAGCGTAACCATAGGACAGCACAGCCTGAGCTTCAGTGAAACCATAGCACAGCACAGTGTAAGCTTCAGTGAAAGCATAGTACAGCGTGACTTTCAGTGAAAGCATAGTACAGCACAGTGCGAGGTTCATTGAAAGCATAGTACAGTGTGACTTTCAGTGAAAGCATAGTTCAGCACAGTGCGAGCTTCAGTGTAAGCATAGTACTGCACAGTCCAAGCTTTAGCAAAGCATTGTACAGCATAAGCTTCAGTGAAACCATAGTACAGCACAGTCCAAGTTTCAGCAAAGCATAGTACAGCACAGCGTAAGCTTCAGCAAAACCATAGTAAAGCACAACCTGAGCTTCAGTGAAACCATAACACATCACAGTGCGAGCTTCAGTGAAAGCATAGTACAGCATAGTGGAAGGTTCATTGAAACCATAGTACAGCACAGTTTGAGCATCAGTGAAACAGTAGTATTGCACAGTGTAAGTTTCAGTGAAAGCATAGTACATACAGCACAGTGCAAGCTTCAATGAAAGCATAGTATGGCACAGTGCAAGCTTCAGTGAAAGCATAGTACAACACCGTGTGAGCTTCAATGAAAGCAAAGTACAGCACAGTCCAAGCTTCTGCGAAATATAATACAGCACAGTGTAAGCTTCAGTGAAAGTATAGTACAGAACAGCGCAAGCTTCAATAAAAGCATAGTACAGCACAGTACAAATTTCAGGTTTTTTTTTAGTTTTTTTTTTTAATCAAATTCGCAGAAAAAATATCTATTTATGGTCAACCTTGCCAGTTTCAAAATTAGGTCTTGTTTTTACATGATTAGTTTTATCTGAGCTATGTATGTTGGTTTTCCAATTATGTCACAGGAAAATTGTTCTTTTACTTTACATGTTTTTTAAAGTATGTTTATTTTTTTTAATATGTTTTTAATGTTTTTTAAAGTGTTAGCATTGTTTCTTGCCCTTGAGTACTTACCAGTCTACTGCCCTAACTGTTGCCAAAACCCCATTCAGAAGCAGCCTGTATTGGGGGGCTACCAGTGCTAGATTGTGCGAACTGCTGCATAAAACTAGTGGTAATAATAGTGGTCATCTTTTTATGAAAACTGTTTTTACTTAAATTATTTATTTATTCGCACTATGCACTATCCAAAAGCGAATCCTTGTCCTTTGCTTTGATCAACATTCTGTTATATTCACTGCCCTTGCTTTCCTTTGGTGAAGTAACTAGAATAGAGGGCATTTTTAAAATTGAGTGTGGAAATCATTTACTTCATATGTGTGCCAGCATTGTCCATTATTGTTTTTATTATTTGTTTTTCACTATATGCAACTGATTTTCTTTTCTTTGTAATTTCAAATGTATCTGTACGTACTGTGTCTGTACTTTTAAGGTCATATTGACCGAAATAAAGTTTATTGAATTGATTGATTGAAAGCATAGTACAACACAGTGCGAGCTGCAATGAAAGTATAGTACAGCACAGCGTGCGCTTCAGTGAAAGCATAGTACAGCACAGTCCAAGCTTCAGCGAAAGCATAGTACAGCACAGTGTAAGCTTCAGTGAAAGTATAGTACAACACAGTGCGAGCTTCAGTGAAAGCATAGTAGAGCACAGTGCGAGCTTCAGTGAAACCATAGTACAGCACAGTGCGTGCTCCATTGAAGGCATAGTACAGCACAGTGTAAGCTTCCGTGAAAGTATAGTACACCACAGTGTAAGCTTCAGTGAAAGTATCATACAGCACAGTGCGAGCTTCATTGAAAGCATAGTACAGCACAGTGTAAGCTTCAGTGAAGCCATAGTACAGCACAGCATGACCTTCAGTGAAAGCATAGTACAGCACAGTGCGAGCTTCAGTGAAAGCATTGTACTGCACAGTGCGAGCTTCTGTGAAAGCATAGTAGAGTGCAGCGCGACCTTCAGTGAAAGCATAGTACAGCACAGTGTGAGCTTCAGTGAAAGCATAGTACAGCACAGTGTGAGCATCAGTGAAAGCATAGTACAGCACAGTGCGAGCTTCATTGAAGGTATAGTACAGCACAGTGCGAGCTTCAGTGAAAGCATAGTACAGTACTGCGCGAGCTTCATTGAAAGCATAGTACAGCACAGTGCGAGATTCAGTGAAAGCATAGTACAGCACAGTGCAAGCTTCAGTCAAAGCATAGAACAGCACAGTGCGACCTTCAGTGAAAGCATAGTACAGGACAGTGTAAGCTTCAGTGAAGCCATAGTACAGCACAGCACGACCTTCAGTGAAAGCATAGTACAGCACAGTGCAAGCTTCAGTCAAACCATAGAACAGCACAGTGCGACCTTCAGTGAAAACATAGTACAGCACAGTGCGAGCTTCAGTGAAAGCATAGTACAGCACAGAGCGAGCGTCATTGAAAGCATAGTGCAGCACATTGCGAGCTTCAGTGAAAGCACAGCACGAGCTTCACTGAAAGCATAGTACAGCACAGTGTGAGCTTCAGTAAAAGCACAGTACAGTACAGTGCGAGCTGCAGTGAAAGCACAGTATAGCACAGTGTAAGCTACAGTGAAACCATAGTACAGCACAGTGTGAGCTTCAGTGAAACCGTAGTATTGCACAGTGTAAGTTTCAGTGAAAGCATAGTACAGCACAGTCCAAGCTTTAGCGAAAGTAGGAGTACAGTACAGTGCGACCTTCAGTGAAAGCATACTACAGCACAGTGAGAGGTTCAGTGAAAGCATAGTACAGCACAGTGTAAGCTTCAGTGAAATCATAGTACAGCGCAGTCCAAGCTTCAGCGAAAGTATAGTACAGCACAGCGCGACCTTCTGTGAAAGCATAGTACAGCACAGTGCGAGCTTCAGTGAAAGCATAGTACAGCACAGCGTGAGCTTCATTGAAAGCATAGTACAGCACAGTGTAAGCGTCAGTGAAACCGTAGTACTGCACAGTGTAAGCTTCAGTGAAACCATAGTACAGCACAGTGCGAGCTTCAGTGAAAGCACAGTATAGCACAGTGTAAGGTACAGTGAAACCATAGTACAGCACAGTGTGAGCGTCAGTGAAACCGTAGTATTGCACAGTGTAAGTTTCAGTGAAAGCATAGTACATACAGCACAGTGCAAGCTTCAATGAAAGCATAGTAGAGCACAGTGTAAGTTTCAGTGAAAACATAGTGCAACACTGTGCGAGCTTCAATGAAAGCAAAGTACAGCACAGTCCAAGCTTCTGCGAAGCATAGTACAGCACAGTGCGAGCTTCAGTGAAAGCACAGTACAGCACAGAGCGAGCTTCATTGAAACCATAGTACAGCACAGTGCAAGCTTCATTAAAAGCATAGTACAGCACAGTGAGTACTGCATTCAAAGCATACTACAGCAGAGTGTGAGCTTCAGTGAAAGCATAGTACAGCGTGACTTTCAGTGAAAGCATAGTACAGCACAGTGCGAGGTTCATTGAAAGCATAGTACAGTGTGACTTTCAGTGAAAGCATAGTACAGCACAGTGCGAGCTTCAGTGTAAGCATAGTACTGCACAGTCCAAGCTTTAGAAAAGCATTGTACAGCATAAGCTTCAGTGAAACCATAGTACAGCACAGTCCAAGTTTCAGCAAAGCATAGTACAGCACAGTGTAAGCTTCAGCAAAACCATAGTACAGCACAACCTGAGCTTCAGTGAAACCATAACACATCACAGTGCGAGCTTCAGTGAAAGCATAGTACAGCATAGTGGAAGGTTCATTGAAACCATAGTACAGCACAGTTTGAGCATCAGTGAAACAGTAGTATTGCACAGTGTAAGTTTCAGGGAAAGCATAGTACATACAGCACAGTGCAAGCTTCAATGAAAGCATAGTATGGCACAGTGCAAGCTTCAGTGAAAGCATAGTACAACACCGTGTGAGCTTCAATGAAAGCAAAGTACAGCACAGTCCAAGCTTCTGCGAAATATAATACAGCACAGTGTAAGCTTCAGTGAAAGTATAGTACAGAACAGCGCAAGCTTCAATGAAAGCATAGTACAGCACAGTGCAAATTTCAGTTAAAGCACAGTACAGCGAAAGCATAGCACAGCACAGTGCGTGCTTTAGTGAAAGCATAGTACAACACATTGCGAGCTGCAATGAAAGTATAGTACAGCACAGCGTGCGCTTCAGTGAAAGCATAGTACAGCACAGTCCAAGCTTCAGCGAAAGCATAGTACAGCACAGTGTAAGCTTCAGTGAAAGTATAGTACAGCACAGAGCGAGCGTCATTGAAAGCATAGTGCAGCACATTGCGAGCTTCAGTGAAAGCACAGCACGAGCTTCACTGAAAGCATAGTACAGCACAGTGTGAGCTTCAGTAAAAGCACAGTACAGTAAAGTGCGAGCTGCAGTGAAAGCACAGTATAGCACAGTGTAAGCTACAGTGAAACCATAGTACAGCACAGTGAGAGGTTCAGTGAAAGCATAGTACAGCACAGGGTAAGCTTCAGTGAAATCATAGTACAGCGCAGTCCAAGCTTCAGCAAAAGTATAGTACAGCACAGCGCGACCTTCTGTGAAAGCATAGTACAGCACAGTGCGAGCTTCAGTGAAAGCATAGTACAGCACAGCGTGAGCTTCATTGAAAGCATAGTACAGCACAGTGTAAGCGCCAGTGAAACCGTAGTACTGCACATTGTACGCTTCAGTGAAACCATAGTACAGCACAGTGCGAGCTCCAGTGAAAGCACAGTATAGCACAGTGTAAGCTACAGTGAAACCATAGTACAGCACAGTGTGAGCGTCAGTGAAACCGTAGTATTGCACAGTGTAAGTTTCAGTGAAAGCATAGTACATACAGCACAGTGCAAGCTTCAATGAAAGCATAGTAGAGCACAGTGTAAGTTTCTGCGAAGCATAGTACAGCACAGTGCGAGCTTCAGTGAAAGCACAGTACAGCACAGAGCGAGCTTCATTGAAACCATAGTACAGCACAGTGCGTGCTCCATTGAAGGCATAGTATGGCACAGTGCAAGCTTCAGTGAAAGCATAGTACAACACCGTGTGAGCTTCAATGAAAGCAAAGTACAGCACAGTCCAAGCTTCTGCGAAATATAATACAGCACAGTGTAAGCTTCAGTGAAAGTATAGTACAGAACAGCGCAAGCTTCAATAAAAGCATAGTACAGCACAGTACAAATTTCAGTTTTTTTTTTTTATCAAATTCTCAGAAAAAATATCTATTTATGGTCAACCTTGCCAGTTTCAAAATTAGGTCTTGTTTTTACATGATTAGTTTTATCTGAGCTATGTATGTTGGTTTTCCAATTATGTCACAGGGAAATTGTTCTTTTACTTTACATGTTTTTTAAAGTATGTTTATTTTTTTAAATATGTTTTTAATGTTTTTTAAAGTGTTAGCATTGTTTCTTGCCCTTGAGTAGCTTACCAGTCTACTGCCCTAACTGTTGCCAAAACCCCATTCAGAAGCAGCCTGTATTGGGGGGCTACCAGTGCTAGGTTGTGCGAACTGCTGCATAAAACTAGTGGTAATAATAGTGGTCATCTTTTTATGAAAACTGTTTTTACTTAAATTATTTATTTATTCGCACTATGCACTTTCCAAAAGCGAATCCTTGTCCTTTGCTTTGATCAACCTTCTGTTATATTCACTGCCCTTGCTTTCCTTTGGTGAAGTAACTAGAATAGAGGGCATTTTTAAAATTGAGTCTGGAAATCATTTACTTCATATGTGTGCCAGCATTGTCCATTATTGTTTTTATTATTTGTTTTTCACTATATGCAACTGATTTTCTTTTCTTTGTAATTTCAAATGTATCTGTACGTACTGTGTCTGTACTTTTAAGGTCATATTGACCGAAATAAAGTTTATTGAATTGATTGATTGAAAGCATAGTACAACACAGTGCGAGCTGCAATGAAAGTATAGTACAGCACAGCGTGCGCTTCAGTGAAAGCATAGTACAGCACAGTCCAAGCTTCAGCGAAAGCATAGTACAGCACAGTGTAAGCTTCAGTGAAAGTATAGTACAACACAGTGCGAGCTTCAGTGAAAGCATAGTAGAGCACAGTGCGAGCTTCAGTGAAACCATAGTACAGCACAGTGCATGCTCCATTGAAGGCATAGTACAGCACAGTGTAAGCTTCCGTGAAAGTATAGTACACCACAGTGTAAGCTTCAGTGAAAGTATCATACAGCACAGTGCGAGCTTCATTGAAAGCATAGTACAGCACAGTGTAAGCTTCAGTGAAGCCATAGTACAGCACAGCATGACCTTCAGTGAAAGCATAGTACAGCACAGTGCGAGCTTCAGTGAAAGCATTGTACAGCACAGTGCGAGCTTCTGTGAAAGCATAGTAGAGTGCAGCGCGACCTTCAGTGAAAGCATAGTACAGCACAGTGTGAGCTTCAGTGAAAGCATAGTACAGCACAGTGTGAGCATCAGTGAAAGCATAGTACAGCACAGTGCGAGCTTCATTGAAGGTATAGTACAGCACAGTGCGAGCTTCAGTGAAAGCATAGTACAGTACTGCGCGAGCTTCATTGAAAGCATAGTACAGCACAGTGCGAGATTCAGTGAAAGCATAGTACAGCACAGTGCAAGCTTCAGTCAAAGCATATAACAGCACAGTGCGACCTTCAGTGAAAGCATAGTACAGCACAGTGTAAGCTTCAGTGAAGCCATAGTACATCACAGCACGACCTTCAGTGAAAGCATAGTACAGCACAGTGCAAGCTTCAGTCAAACCATAGAACAGCACAGTGCGACCTTCAGTGAAAACATAGTACAGCACAGTGCGAGCTTCAGTGAAAGCATAGTACAGCACAGAGCGAGCGTCATTGAAAGCATAGTGCAGCACATTGCGAGCTTCAGTGAAAGCACAGCACGAGCTTCACTGAAAGCATAGTACAGCACAGTGTGAGCTTCAGTAAAAGCACAGTACAGTACAGTGCGAGCTGCAGTGAAAGCACAGTATAGCACAGTGTAAGCTACAGTGAAACCATAGTACAGCACAGTGAGAGGTTCCGTGAAAGTATAGTACAACACAGTGCGAGCTTCAGTGAAAGCATAGTAGAGCACAGTGCGAGCTTCAGTGAAACCATAGTACAGCACAGTGCGTGCTCCATTGAAGGCATAGTATGGCACAGTGCAAGCTTCAGTGAAAGCATAGTACAACACCGTGTGAGCTTCAATGAAAGCAAAGTACAGCACAGTCCAAGCTTCTGCGAAATATAATACAGCACAGTGTAAGCTTCAGTGAAAGTATAGTACAGAACAGCGCAAGCTTCAATAAAAGCATAGTACAGCACAGTACAAATTTCAGGTTTTTTTTTTTATCAAATTCGCAGAAAAAATATCTATTTATGGTCAACCTTGCCAGTTTCAAAATTAGGTCTTGTTTTTACATGATTAGTTTTATCTGAGCTATGCATGTTGGTTTTCCAATTATGTCACAGGGAAATTGTTCTTTTACTTTACATGTTTTTTAAAGTATGTTTATTTTTTTTAATATGTTTTTAATGTTTTTTAAAGTGTTAGCATTGTTTCTTGCCCTTGAGTAGCTTACCAGTCTACTGCCCTAACTGTTGCCAAAACCCCATTCAGAAGCAGCCTGTATTGGGGGGCTACCAGTGCTAGGTTGTGCGAACTGCTGCATAAAACTAGTGGTAATAATAGTGGTCATCTTTTTATGAAAACTGTTTTTACTTAAATTATTTATTTATTCGCACTATGCACTTTCCAAAAGCGAATCCTTGTCCTTTGCTTTGATCAACCTTCTGTTATATTCACTGCCCTTGCTTTCCTTTGGTGAAGTAACTAGAATAGAGGGCATTTTTAAAATTGAGTCTGGAAATCATTTACTTCATATGTGTGCCAGCATTGTCCATTATTGTTTTTATTATTTGTTTTTCACTATATGCAACTGATTTTCTTTTCTTTGTAATTTCAAATGTATCTGTACGTACTGTGTCTGTACTTTTAAGGTCATATTGACCGAAATAAAGTTTATTGAATTGATTGATTGAAAGCATAGTACAACACAGTGCGAGCTGCAATGAAAGTATAGTACAGCACAGCGTGCGCTTCAGTGAAAGCATAGTACAGCACAGTCCAAGCTTCAGCGAAAGCATAGTACAGCACAGTGTAAGCTTCAGTGAAAGTATAGTACAACACAGTGCGAGCTTCAGTGAAAGCATAGTAGAGCACAGTGCGAGCTTCAGTGAAACCATAGTACAGCACAGTGCATGCTCCATTGAAGGCATAGTACAGCACAGTGTAAGCTTCCGTGAAAGTATAGTACACCACAGTGTAAGCTTCAGTGAAAGTATCATACAGCACAGTGCGAGCTTCATTGAAAGCATAGTACAGCACAGTGTAAGCTTCAGTGAAGCCATAGTACAGCACAGCATGACCTTCAGTGAAAGCATAGTACAGCACAGTGCAAGCTTCAGTGAAAGCATTGTACAGCACAGTGCGAGCTTCTGTGAAAGCATAGTAGAGTGCAGCACGACCTTCAGTGAAAGCATAGTACAGCACAGTGTGAGCTTCAGTGAAAGCATAGTACAGCACAGTGTGAGCATCAGTGAAAGCATAGTACAGCACAGTGCGAGCTTCATTGAAGGTATAGTACAGCACAGTGCGAGCTTCAGTGAAAGCATAGTACAGTACTGCGCGAGCTTCATTGAAAGCATAGTACAGCACAGTGCGAGATTCAGTGAAAGCATAGTACAGCACAGTGCAAGCTTCAGTCAAAGCATAGAACAGCACAGTGCGACCTTCAGTGAAAGCATAGTACAGCACAGTGTAAGCTTCAGTGAAGCCATAGTACAGCACAGCACGACCTTCAGTGAAAGCATAGTACAGCACAGTGCAAGCTTCAGTCAAACCATAGAACAGCACAGTGCGACCTTCAGTGAAAACATAGTACAGCACAGTGCGAGCTTCAGTGAAAGCATAGTACAGCACAGAGCGAGCGTCATTGAAAGCATAGTGCAGCACATTGCGAGCTTCAGTGAAAGCACAGCACGAGCTTCACTGAAAGCATAGTACAGCACAGTGTGAGCTTCAGTAAAAGCACAGTACAGTACAGTGCGAGCTGCAGTGAAAGCACAGTATAGCACAGTGTAAGCTACAGTGAAACCATAGCACAGCACAGTGAGAGGTTCAGTGAAAGCATAGTACAGCACAGTGTAAGCTTCAGTGAAATCATAGTACAGCGCAGTCCAAGCTTCAGCAAAAGTATAGTACAGCACAGCGCGACCTTCTGTGAAAGCATAGTACAGCACAGTGCGAGCTTCAGTGAAAGCATAGTACAGCACAGCGTGAGCTTCATTGAAAGCATAGTACAGCACAGTGTAAGCGCCAGTGAAACCGTAGTACTGCACATTGTACGCTTCAGTGAAACCATAGTACAGCACAGTGCGAGCTCCAGTGAAAGCACAGTATAGCACAGTGTAAGCTACAGTGAAACCATAGTACAGCACAGTGTGAGCGTCAGTGAAACCGTAGTATTGCACAGTGTAAGTTTCAGTGAAAGCATAGTACATACAGCACAGTGCAAGCTTCAATGAAAGCATAGTAGAGCACAGTGTAAGTTTCTGCGAAGCATAGTACAGCAGAGTGCGAGCTTCATTGAAAGCACAGTACAGCACAGAGCGAGCTTCATTGAAACCATAGTACAGCACAGTGCAAGCTTCATTAAAAGCATAGTACAGCACAGTGAGAACTGCATTCAAAGCATAGTACAGCAGAGTGTGAGCTTCAGTGAAAGCATAGTACAGCGTGACTTTCAGTGAAAGCATAGTACAGCACAGTGCGAGGTTCATTGAAAGCATAGGTACAGTGTGACTTTCAGTGAAAGCATAGTACAGCACAGTGCGAGCTTCAGTGTAAGCATAGTACTGCACAGTCCAAGCTTTAGCAAAGCATTGTACAGCATAAGCTTCAGTGAAACCATAGTACAGCACAGTCCAAGTTTCAGCAAAGCATAGTACAGCACAGTGTAAGCTTCAGCAAAACCATAGTACAGCACAACCTGAGCTTCAGTGAAACCATAACACATCACAGTGCGAGCTTCAGTGAAAGCATAGTACAGCATAGTAGAAGGTTCATTGAAACCATAGTACAGCACAGTTTGAGCATCAGTGAAACAGTAGTATTGCACAGTGTAAGTTTCAGGGAAAGCATAGTACATACAGCACAGTGCAAGCTTCAATGAAAGCATAGTATGGCACAGTGCAAGCTTCAGTGAAAGCATAGTACAACACCGTGTGAGCTTCAATGAAAGCAAAGTACAGCACAGTCCAAGCTTCTGCGAAATATAATACAGCACAGTGTAAGCTTCAGTGAAAGTATAGTACAGAACAGTGCAAGCTTCAATGAAAGCATAGTACAGCACAGTGCAAATTTCAGTTAAAGCACAGTACAGCGAAAGCATAGCACAGCACAGTGCGTGCTTTAGTGAAAGCATAGTACAACACATTGCGAGCTGCAATGAAAGTATAGTACAGCACAGGGTGCGCTTCAGTGAAAGCATAGTACAGCACAGTCCAAGCTTCAGCGAAAGCATAATACAGCACAGTGTAAGCTTCAGTGAAAGTATAGTACAACACAGTGCGAGCTTCAGTGAAAGCATAGTAGAGCACAGTGCGAGCTTCAGTGAAACCATAGTACAGCACAGTGCGTGCTCCATTGAAGGCATAGTACAGCACAGAGTAAGCTTCCGTGAAAGTATAGTACACCACAGTGTAAGCTTCAGTGAAAGTATCATACAGCACAGTGCGAGCTTCATTGAAAGCATAGTACAGCACAGCGTGAGCTTCATTGAAAGCATAGTACAGCACAGTGTAAGCGTCAGTGAAACCGTAGTACTGCACAGTGTAAGCTTCAGTGAAACCATAGTACAGCACAGTGCGAGCTTCAGTGAAAGCACAGTATAGCACAGTGTAAGCTACAGTGAAACCATAGTACAGCACAGTGTGAGCGTGAGTGAAACCGTAGTATTGCACAGTGTAAGTTTCAGTGAAAGCATAGTACATACAGCACAGTGCAAGCTTCAATGAAAGCATAGTAGAGCACAGTGTAAGTTTCAGTGAAAACATAGTGCAACACTGTGCGAGCTTCAATGAAAGCAAAGTACAGCACAGTCCAAGCTTCTGCGAAGCATAGTACAGCACAGTGCGAGCTTCAGTGAAAGCACAGTACAGCACAGAGCGAGCTTCATTGAAACCATAGTACAGCACAGTGCAAGCTTCATTAAAAGCATAGTACAGCACAGTGAGAACTGCATTCAAAGCATAGTACAGCAGAGTGTGAGCTTCAGTGAAAGCATAGTACAGCGTGACTTTCAGTGAAAGCATAGTACAGCACAGTGCGAGGTTCATTGAAAGCATAGTACAGTGTGACTTTCAGTGAAAGCATAGTACAGCACAGTGCGAGCTTCAGTGTAAGCATAGTACTGCACAGTCCAAGCTTTAGCAAAGCATTGTACAGCATAAGCTTCAGTGAAACCATAGTACAGCACAGTCCAAGTTTCAGCAAAGCATAGTACAGCACAGTGTAAGCTTCAGTGAAAGTATAGTACAACACAGTGCGAGCTTCAGTGAAAGCATAGTAGAGCACAGTGCGAGCTTCAGTGAAACCATAGTACAGCACAGTGTGTGCTCCATTGAAGGCATAGTACAGCACAGTGTAAGCTTCCGTGAAAGTATAGTACACCACAGTGTAAGCTTCAGTGAAAGTATCATACAGCACAGTGCGAGCTTCATTGAAAGCATGGTACAGCACAGTGTAAGCTTCAGTGAAGCCATAGTACAGCACAGCATGACCTTCAGTGAAAGCATAGTACAGCACAGTGCGAGCTTCAGTGAAAGCATTGTACAGCACAGTGCGAGCTTCTGTGAAAGCATAGTAGAGTGCAGCGTGACCTTCAGTGAAAGCATAGTACAGCACAGTGTGAGCTTCAGTGAAAGCATAGTACAGCACAGTGTGAGCGTCAGTGAAAGCATAGTACAGCACAGCGCGAGCTTCATTGAAGGTATAGTACAGCACAGTGCGAGCTTCAGTGAAAGCATAGTACAGTACCGCGCGAGCTTCATTGAAAGCAGAGTACAGCACAGTGCGAGATTCATTGAAAGCATAGTACAGCACAGTGCGAGATTCAGTGAAAGCATAGTACAGCACAGTGCAAGCTTCAGTCAAAGCATAGAACAGCACAGTGCGACCTTCAGTGAAAGCATAGTACAGCACAGTGTAAGCTTCAGTGAAGCCATGGTACAGCACAGCACGACCTTCAGTGAAAGCATAGTACAGCACAGTGCAAGCTTCAGTCAAACCATAGAACAGCACAGTGCGACCTTCAGTGAAAACATAGTACAGCACAGTGCGAGCTTCAGTGAAATCATAGTACAGCACAGAGCGAGCGTCATTGAAAGCATAGTGCAGCACATTGCGAGCTTCAGTGAAAGCACAGCACAAGCTTCACTGAAAGCATAGTACAGCACAGTGTGAGCTTCAGTAAAAGCACAGTACAGTACAGTGCGAGCTGCAGTGAAAGCACAGTATAGCACAGTGTAAGCTACAGTGAAACCATAGTACAGCACAGTGTGAGCGTCAGTGAAACCGTAGTATTGCACAGTGTAAGTTTCAGTGAAAGCATAGTACAGCACAGTCCAAGCTTTAGCGAAAGTATAGTACAGCACAGTGCGACCTTCAGTGAAAGCATACTACAGCACAGTGTAAGCTTCAGTGAAATCATAGTACAGCGCAGTCCAAGCTTCAGCGAAAGTATAGTACAGCACAGCGCGACCTTCTGTGAAAGCATAGTACAGCACAGTGCGAGCTTCAGTGAAAGCATAGTACAGCACAGCGTGAGCTTCATTGAAAGCATAGTACAGCACAGTGTAAGCGTCAGTGAAACCGTAGTACTGCACAGTGTAAGCTTCAGTGAAACCATAGTACAGCACAGTGCGATCTTCAGTGAAAGCACAGTGTAAGCTACAGTGAAACCATAGTACAGCACAGTGTGAGCGTCAGTGAAACCGTAGTATTGCACAGTGTAAGTTTCAGTGAAAGCATAGTACATACAGCACAGTGCAAGCTTCAATGAAAGCATAGTAGAGCACAGTCCAAGCTTCTGCGAAGCATAATACAGCACAGTGTAAGCTTCAGTGAAAGTATAGTACAGAACAGTGCAAGCTTCAATGAAAGCATAGTACAGCACAGTGCAAATTTCAGTTAAAGCACAGTACAGCACAGTGAAAGCATAGCACAGCGCAGTGCGTGCTTTAGTAAAGGAATAGTACAACACAGTGTGAGCTCCAATGAAAGCATAGTACAGCACAGCGTGAGCTTCAGTGAAAGCATAGTACAGCACAGTGTAAGCTTCAGTGAAAGCATAGGACAGCACAGTCCAAGCTTCTGCGAAAGCATAGTCCAGCACAGTGTAAGCTTCAGTGAAAACATAGTGCAACACTGTGCGAGCTTCAATGAAAGCAAAGTACAGCACAGTCCAAGATTCTGCGAAGCATAATACAGCACAGTGTAAGCTTTAGTGAAAGTATAGTACAGAACAGTGCAAGCTTCAATGAAAGCATAGTACAGCACAGTGCAAATTTCAGTTAAAGCACAGTACAGCACAGTGAAAGCATAGCACAGCACAGTGCGTGCTTTAGTAAAGGAATAGTACAACACAGTGTGAGCTCCAATGAAAGCATAGTACAGCACAGCGTGAGCTTCAGTGAAAGCATAGTACAGCACAGTGTAAGCTTCAGTGAAAGCATAGGACAGCACAGTCCAAGCTTCTGCGAAAGCATAGTCCAGCACAGTGTAAGCTTCAGTGAAAGCATAGTACAGCACAGTGCGAGCTTCAGTGAAAGCATAGTACAACACAGTGTAGGCTTCAGTGAAAGTATAGTACAGCACAGTGTAAGCTTCAGTGAAAGCATAGTATAGCACAGTGTAAGCTTCAGTGAAAGCATAGTACAGCACAGTCCAAGCTTCATTGAAAGCATAGTACAGCACAGTGCGAGATTCAGTGAAACCATAATACAGCACAGTGCAAGCTTCAGTCAAAGCATAGTACAGCACAGCGCGAGCTTCATTGAAAGCATAGTACAGCACAGTGTGAGCTTCAGTGAAAGCATGGTACAGCACAGCACGAGCTTCAGTGAAAGCATAGTACAGCACAGTGTGAGCTTCAGTAAAAGCATAGTACAGCGCGAGCTTCATTGAAAGCATAGTACAACACCGTGTGAGCTTCAATGAAAGTAAAGTACAGCACAGTCCAAGCTTCTGCGAAATATAATACAGCACAGTGTAAGCTTCAGTGAAAGTATAGTACAGAACAGCGCAAGCTTCAATGAAAGCATAGTACAGCACAGTGCAAATTTCAGTTAAAGCACAGTACAGCACAGTGAAAGCATAGCACAGCACAGTGGGTGCTTTAGTGAAAGCATAGTACAACACAGTGCGAGCTCCAATGAAAGTATAGTACAGCACAGCGTGAGCTTCAGTGAAAGCATAGTACAGCACAGTCCAAGCTTCATCGAAAGCATAGTACAGCAAAGTGTAAGCTTCAGTGAAAGTATAGTACAACACAGTGCGAACTTCAGTGAAAGCATCGTAGAGCACAGTGCGAGCTTCAGTGAAACCATAGTACAGCACAGTGCGTGCTCCATTGAAAGCATATTACAGCACAGTGTAAGCTTCAGTGAAAGTATAGTACAGCACAGTGTAAGCTTCAGTGAAAGTATAGTACAGCACAGTGCGAGCTTCATTGAAAGCATAGTACAGCACAGTGTAAGCTTCAGTGAAGCCATAGTACAGCACAGTGCGAGCTTCAGTGAAAGCATAGTACAGCACAGTGCGAGCTTCAGTGAAAGCATAGTACATCGCAGCGCGACCTTCAGTGAAATCATAGTACAGCACAGTGTAAGCGTCAGTGAAACCGTAGTACTGCACAGTGTCAGCTCCAGTGTAAGCATAGTACAGCACATTTCGAGCTTCAGTAAAAGCATAGTACAGCACAGTGCGAGCTTCAGAGAAGGCATAGTACAGCACAATACAAGCTTCCATGAAATTTCAGTAAAAGCATAGTAGAACGCAGTATAAGCTTCCCTTATACACGGGCTAGGTACAGCACATGGGTCAGCCACCCGAAGCGCACAAACACAGCACACCTCATCTCTCTGTCTCACACACACAGTACAGCCTAATCAGCAGCAGTGCAAGCTTCAAGTGGTGCTTCAGGACGTTTTAAAGAGCAGCAGTCCTAAATACAAGTATTTATGTCCAGTTCAGAAAACTTAAGTTCTGCAGAGCAGTGGTTTCTAAGCAATGAACTGCAGACATGAAGAGGTGTACTGGTACTGGTCTGCTCAAAGTGGTCCAGTATGTAGAAAAGCAGGCCTTGCACAATGCCTTACTGCTGCAGAGAAGTGTTGCCACTCTTCTAGTGCTCCCTAAATCAGAGGATGCCAGGCTTGAGGTGTAAAGTAACTGCACCCCTGCACCATTTAAACCAGTGCAGTCTTGCAGAGAAGTAGAGTTGTTGTCTCCGACAAGTACTGCATTCTTGCACAGTGATCATATAACTATTGTTTTCACAGTATTGCAACCTTGCACACTGGCAAAGTATCTTTCAAAGAGCTGCAGATCTGTAGAAAATTAACTGAACTGCTCCCTTCAAAGTTTCACACACAGTGCTGCACTGCTTCTGAGTGGAGCTTGCCTCTTTCTTCTGTATGTAGTATCTTTTCTGCATAAAAAGAAGCTTACGCCCCGGCTGGCAGTCCTGTACACCATTGCTGCATGTGCTGTTTTAGTTGTGAAGGAGGGAAGCTTGCACTGCTTCTACCTGCATTGTTTTACTTTTGTGTTTGTGATTGATGCTTTCAAGGATGCTGCTGCCTATGCTATAACCAGGGCCTCTGGAATTAAATGGCAGGGGAAGGCCAAATTATACAGGAGGGTTTAATAAATTATGTGGCACGAAAAAGAAAATTATGAGGCGGAATGCGGCACATTTTGTAATAGTATTACTTCATTCTTTTGTCATTTTTTACACTTGTTAACAGTGTCTTGGCATTATTTGCACCTCATTAGTACCAGTTTAATGTCCGAATACAGCAATAACCAACAGAAAGGTGACCAGCCAACTTCTGTAAAGGGCCTTCAACTGCGCAGCAACATGTGTTGCTGTGTTTTAGTAACTTTTGAACCGTTTGAGCTAGAAACTGTTTCCACGAACCCTGAGGAGTCATGGTTGTCATGTTCAGTGGTTGCCAGAAACTATTCGCTCCTTGGTAGAGATTAGGGGGCTTATGGTGGCACTGTGAGCTAGCAGGACTATAGGACAACATATCCTGCTGGGGTGTCTAGAATCAGTCTTGGCACCAATCCCTTAGTTTATGTTGTCCACAAAACGCACAGATACTGAGTACTCTTAGGAACTACACGACACTATATAATCTTAATTCCTAACATCTTTTTAATGCTCCCTGCCCCTTTATCTCATTCTTGCAGGTTCCTGCTTTCTGCCTTTGTCACATTTTTTTCTGTCTTTCTCTCTCTTCTTCTTTCTCCCTTATAGATTTTTCTCTTTTTTGCTCTGGATCAATGTGTGGTGAAGAAAAATAAGTGCAACATTCCCAAAATGAGTGTTGGTAGGTACATTCATAAATACACGCACGCACTCATCAAACAATAAAAAACATAAACCTTGCCAGCTGCAACATCACGGGTGGCAGGAGGGTAGCCTCTGCGGTTCCAGGATGGTTCGGACTGCTACCTCCTCTCATTGTACGAGGAGGCAGCAGTCCATACCTCATCACAGAGTGGAATGGGCTCATTGAGACTTGCTGACCCTACCCCACTCTGTGATGAGGTGTCAGTGATAGACACTCGACCCTGGGCCTTCACGACTTAAAACTGAAGTGCCCAGATATGAGGCCAGCAGTGACACTCCCCCTCATGATGAGAGGGAGGCCCTCCAGGCACACTGCTGAACTGAGAAGGCCACGCCCACAGGGCTATGACATCTTCAGCCTGGCGAAAGTTCCATTTGGCATCCAGGCACCTGTTCATTTAGCGCATGTATAACGCCTGGCTCCCTCACCTGAATAAGAAGAGTGTCTGTCAGGCAGACCTTTGCTAAGCCTGACAGACATTTTTCACATTGGCAAAAAAGGGGGGGCGGCCCTCTGCCCCCAAGGACGGGCCGCTACTGTTATCAAACTGTTTTATTTGCAGCAGTTTGAGGTTTGTACAGACCCTCATATGAGTGGCCCAGGTTCTTCTTCATTTTACTCCGATGCCCATAATTTACCGATTCTAAGGGTACTGGTAACTCCATTAGAAATTAGGAATTATCAGGTGAATTGATGATTGCGCGTCCAGTAATTCCCCATTTTGCTCTGACGTTTCAGGCTTTTTTCAGAAACCAAAGCTGATCCTGCTGTTGCCACAGATGTCATAATTCTGATGGAGCAAGTAGCTGCTGTTACCAGACCAATCAGAATTGAAAAGCCACTTATTATGGGGGCCCATGAGCCATATTTTAGGTTACAAGACCCTGTCCCTGTTTTTAAAGCCATTTTTAGGTCGAAGCCTACCAGGCAACCCAGCTGCCTGGTTTGCTAAAGACATCTTGGCGACATTCGGAATGGTTCCCTGGAAATTGATTCAGCCCACACTTTTTGTTTCGTAGCACACATTTGATTGCTTTCTATTTTCTGGCTTTATTTGTTTTAGGCTCTCCAGCTTGAGTTTGTCCCTTCCATGATGCACAGCCTGTTACAAGGGCCCCATGCATTCTTCCACCAGTGCTCCTTTCTGTAAATAGGTCTTTAAATCTTGTTCTTATCTTGTTACATTTGCTGTACATTCAGAGTCAGAGGTCAAATATCAGGCTCTGCCTTCCAAGGAAGCTTGGTGTTTACTTTTCTTTCTCTGACTTCAAAGTGAAAGGATTTATGTGACAATCATGTTGGATACTGGGGGTGTGTGCTAGAGGAAGACTGTACAACGTTATATTTTTTCTAGCACAGCACACAACAAAATGTAAATGTCTGTAAATGAACTGTGCAGATATTTCAGAATATATCTGAATTATGAAAGCACAAATGAAGCAAATTTTTTGGCAATTCTGAAGTGCGGTCGAAACAAATATTTCAATACACCCGAAACAAATCAATACACCAGGTGATGACATTTCCACACATTATAATTTGTGCGTTGTATAGCTTTATCAGTAAAACTGTATGTCTGTACAAATGTAATTGTCATTTCAATTGGAAATTTGTTGTCTGTAAAGGCAGAGCACTACCCCACCATGCATACTCCACTTACGCCACACTACTCCACTCTGCGCCACTGAATTTCACTGCACTCTGCTCTGCATCATTTCATTCTAGGCGGCTGCACTGTACGTCTCTCTACTCTACTCTCTGCCCGTGCATTCTATGATACTCTACTTTACTATGTACCACTGCACTCTACATCACTCTAGTCCACTCCACTCTACTCTGCACCACTGCACTCTACCCCACTCAACTCTGCGCCACTGCACTCTATGCCACTGCACACTACTCCCCTGCACTCTACACCAATGCACTCTACGCCAATGCACTCTATGGGCCTGATTCACAGAACTAACTTACGTCAAAAACGTAAACGTAAACGTAAAGTTAGTACTTTTAGGTATTCACAGAATACACTTACTCATTTTGGTATTCACAGAATGAACTTACTCATTTCGGTATTCACAGAAGCTAGTAGTCCTAAAGTTAGGACTACTAACTTCTGTGAATACCGAAATGAGTAAGTTCATTCTGTGAATACCAAATGAGTAAGTGTATTCTGTGAATACCTAAAAAGTACTAACTTTACGTTTACGTTTACGTTTTTGACGTAAGTTAGTTCTGTGAATCAGGCCCTATGCCACTTTACTCAAAACCAATGCACTCTATGCCACTGCACTCTACGCCAATCTACTCTGCATCACTGCACTCTACGCCACCATACTTTACTCTGCAATACTTTACTCAATGGCACTGCACTCTGCTTCACTCTACACTATTGCACTCTATGTTGCTGCACTCTATGCCACTCTATTCTACTCTGTACCACTGTGCTCCATGCTACTGCTCTCTATGAACTCTAGATCACTTTACTCTATGCCACTGCACTCTATGCCACTCTACACTACTGCAATCTACGACACTCTGCAACACTGCACTCTCTGCCACAGAACTCTTCGTCACTCGACTCTGCACCACTGCACTCTATACCACTGCACTCTGCTCTGCACCCCTCTACTCAATGCCACTCTACTGCACTCTACATCAATGCACTCTTCGCCACTACACTCTACACCACTGCACTACATGCCAATCCACTCTATGCCACTCTAATCTATTCTGCACCACTGCACTCTATATCACTCTACTCTACACTACTGCACTCTACCCTGCATCACTCCACTCTACCCTGCAACACTTCACTCTACCCTGCACCACTCCACACCACTTCACTCTACTCTGAAGCAATCTACTCTGCACCACTGCACTCTATGTCACTCTATTCCACACCACTCTACTCTATGCCACTGCACTCAATGCCACTATAATCTACGCTGTTCCACTCAACTCTAGGCCACTGTACTCTACTTTGCACCACTCTACTCTATGCCACTCTACTCTACAATGCACCACTCTACTCTACTCTATGCCACTGCACTCTACATCACTCTACTCTACGTCACTGCACTCTATGTCACTGCATTCTATGTCACTGCAATTTACGGCAATGCACTCTACACCATTTTACTCAAAACCAATACACTCTACGCTACTGCACTCTATGCCAGTCTACTCTGCACCACTGAACTCTACGCCACTATACTCTACTCTGCAACACTCTACACCACTGCACTCTATGCCCCTTCACTCTATACCACTCTACTCCACTCTATGACACTCCACGATATTACACTCCACTATACTCCATTAAACTCTACTCCACACTATGACGTTCTACTCCACTCCACTCTATGCCCCTGCATTCTATGCCCATCCACTCTATGCCCCTCCACTCTATGTCCTTCCACTCCATGCTACTTCAATCTATGGCACTTTACTCTAGGCCAGTCTACACTACGCGACTCCACTCTACTCTACTCCACTCCATGCCACTCCTCTCCGACACTTTACTCCACACTGCGCCCCTCCACTCTACGCCACTCCAATCTACAACACTGTTCTCCACTATACATCACTCTACTCTACTTTAAGAAGCGCTACGCAACTCCCTCTATGCAACTACAAGCCACTGTGCTCCTCTCCACTACTCCATTTCACACCATTCCACTCTAAGCCATTCCACTTTACTCCTCCACTCTTCTTCATAAAACTCCACTATACGACACTCAGTGTCACTCCACTCTAGGAGACTCTGTGCCACTCCACTCTATGGCACTCCATAACACTCTACTACACTACACCACTCTATGCCACTCTACAACAATCTACTTCGCTCTACTCCACTCTACTCTACTCCATTCTATGCAACACCCTTTACGCCAATCCACATTACTTTACTCCACTATACGCCACTCCACTCTGCTCTACACCATTCCTCTTTACAACACTCTATACCACACCACTCTACGACACTCCACTTCACTCTCTGCCCTTCCACTCAATGACAATCTACTCCCTTACGGCACTCCACAGCACTTTATGCCACTCTATTCAATGACACTCCACTTCACTCCACTCCACTTCATGCTATTCCTCGACAATCCACTACAATCCACTCTACTCTGCGCTACTCTATGACACTCCTCGACACTCCATGCTACTCTTATTATGCCACTAACTTTTATTCATGCTGAATAGTATCCCCACTGGTGCATAACATGACTAAAACACATTAGCATAGCCAATAGCTTGTGCATAGGCGTGGCCTTTGGTTTCGCCAATGCTTGTTCATTAAAGCTTTCTTTTGGGCTGCGATGGCGAATTCGTAAAGTTAACTATAAACTCCTTGGTTACTGGACTATTGCGTATGAGCAGAGAATTTAATTTTTCAGTTTTACATAATGTGAACTCAGCCCAAGGGCATTGGAGCAATTTACATTAGCACAGATTACATTACACTAGGTCAGACTCTATTTTTTGTAGGCACTGGGAGATAGAACCCAGATTTATAAAGATTTTGCATCAGGGTTGCGTCACTTTTGGGACTCAGCCCCAATGCGAAGTCCTTTTTGGCATTTAATAACCCACGCAAAGTCGATTTGTGTGGTTTTGAGTGGTTTGTGAATACAAAGTAACGCAGCACATAGCACTGCCTTGCAGTACTTTGTGTCGTAGGCATTACATGGGTGGATGCATGGGCTTGCCCATGCATCCACCCAAGTATTTTGACGAAACCCAGATTTACAAAGACTTGTAAACCTGAGTTTGCACCAAAATAGTGCGCCTACCCGACAGAGGCGTAACAAGGAGAAATATCTTTATTTCTTTTCACTACTTCCTCTTTCCAAGTGTGCTGCATTCTGCAGCACACGTGGAAAGAGGAATATGCCCCTAAACATTGTTTTTGTGCAGGAAGGGAAACCTTCCTGCACAAAAACAATCCTGCCTGTAACGCAGGCACCCTTGCACCGTGATGCAAAGGTGCCTCCATTGGCGCAAGGCAGCACACAATGCGCCAGCGCTGGGAGAGGGCAGAAGTGCACCATATCTTAGTAAATCTGTCCCTAAGTTATTTGGACAGAATCATAGGATGTTGAGCCGACTCCGGGATCAAACCTGGTTCTCCAGTTCCAAAGTCAGCAGCTCTGGCCGTTAGGTCACATTTTCTATCCGCCATCTGTATGGGATACATAATCTAACATTTAGGGGCATATTTACAACAAAGTGGCAGAGTGCGGCCTTAAGCTCCTTGGCTTAACGTCACTCTCCGCCTCTTCTGAAACGCAGGGCTGCACCATATTTACAAGAATATGGTGCAGCCCTGCGTTTTTCCCTGCGCTGGCGCTAAATTTAGCAGCCTAGCTCCAACGCAGGCACCCTTGCACCAGAATGCAAGGGTGTCTGTGTGCAGGGGAGGATTGGTTATGTGCAGGAAGGTGTCCCTTCCTGCACATAAACAATCTTTAAATGGCGTTTTGTCACTTTTATGTGTGCTGCTTAATGCAGCACACATAGAAGTTACAAAATGTCATTTTTTTAAAAGATTGTTTATGTGCAAGAAGGGTCACCTTCCTGCACATAAACAATCAAAGGCCTTTTGCGTTTCTATGTGACCTGCACAACGCAACACACATGGAAACAGCAAAAACGAGGAGAAATAAAGCATTTCTCTGCGTTTCGCTTGTTTAAGACCAGGTTTTCCCTGGTCTTAATTTTGGCGCTGCCTCCTATTTATGCTGCCCTTGTAAATAGGGGGCAGCGTCCAAATCAACGGGTGTTGCGGTGGAACGCCCACCACAAAATCCATTGCACTCCCGTTTCACGCTAAGTAGAGCGATAAAGGTTGCCTTATTTACAAGGTAGAGTTAAGCCACATTAAGTGGCTTAACGCTGCCTTGTAAATAAGGTGAAGCACATATCGACACAGGAACCTCAATAAAAGTGAGGTTCCTGTGGCAATAGGTGCTTGTAAATATGCCTCTTAATGCGCAAAAGGTGATGAGAGACAAGAACAATCCATGACCCAACTATGACTTTATGGGCCATATTATCAAGAACGGCGCAAACATTATCGCCGCTTTAGCGGCAGGAAACTGCCGCTAAAGCGGCGATAAGGGGCTTGATAATATGCCCTTTAGAATTCCAATAGAAGCCCAGGTTCTCGTGTGAAGGACATCAAACCTGGGCTTCTATTGGAACTCCATAGGGCATATTATCAAGCCCCTTATCGCCGCTTTAGCGGCAGTTTCCTGCCGCTAAAGCGGCGATAATGTTTGCGCCGTTCTTGATAATATGGCCCTATGTTTATTTGCATTTAGCATGTAATTTGAAGTAAAGATTCCCCTGGGGCAATGCAAGGGTCTGGATTGCACCTATAATTCGTGTGGCTCCGTGCCATAGAGGGGGAAGATGACATGTGACCTACAATAATATCCTAAAGCGAGAGAGTTAATGTAACTTTATGACCTGTGGAAACATCTATTGAAGGATGATACCCGTGTCCGGTCTAACTTTATGGCCCTGTGTAAACATATAAGGAAATTCAGTATGGCTGTCCCAAAGAGGTTTATGTCCTGAGTGAACATCAATTAAGCACGGTCTGTTGTCGACCTTAGTCACGGTGTAATGCCTAAGATTCTTTCATCTTGTGGGAACTGGCGTCTGAGTGGAGGGGGGAATCGAGGTCATAAAAGGCATCCTCTCCTGGAGCTTCAGGCAGAGTTGAGGAAACATTTATTTTTTTATTTTTGCACTTCTATATAGCGCGAACTCGGACAAATTGGAGCACTTTACGTGAGCACCAATTGCGTTACACAAGGATACATTCATTTTTTTAAGGCAAGGAGAGATTAAGTGATTTGCCCCAGAATCACAGGATGTTGAGCCGAGGCAGAGACTTGAACTTGGTTCCCCAGCTTCAAAGGCCGCAGCTCTGGCCGTTAGGCCATTAGTCCATTGTAGGAACTTGCAGTGCAAGAGAATGCGGTATTGTAACAAATTGAATCGGATGGAGCCTTATTGCTAGAGCAGTCAAGGTACCAGTTAGCAAACTGTCATGTTGCCGAGGGCTACACAAATCCTTCCATCATGTCAGGTTTCAGAGCAAAGAAGGTGGACAGGGCGTGGTCGCTTGCTTGAAGACCACAGTCATTGTCACGTGATGTTGTGTCATCTTGACGTACAGATTTATCCACTTACATGGCATTTTCTGGACCACTGATTCATTATTTGAATATCTGTTACAGCGAAATATTATTTCTAATAGCAAATTCAGAAACTGGATTATTGCTGGTTCATTGGGTTAACCCAGTCTATCATGCAAAATCATCATAATGGGAAAAGAATGCAGATTTAAGGACCATGAATGCCATTTTGAAGCCCTGGTTCTAATGTCACAATCCGCCACTGTGAATATTTATTTTTAGTGCAATAGGAAAAGCACTCTTGTACTTCTCTCAAAACAGGTAAATGTGTGAGGATAACAAGCATAAACAATTGGACAATCAAAAATGTAAATAAAGCCAACTGGTTTTAAGAAATTGTAAAGAAAAAAAGACGCTAATATGTATAATTGTTTATGGTGTCCCATCCTCCAGAAAGGAGTTGCATGTTGCTTTGAAGTCTGGTGGAGCATAAGATGACTATGTAGGCGCATGGGATAATCCTATTGGTCAATGCTGTCAGTCGTTTTCCAAGGAGTTAGATATTATACTAGTGATACCAATCCAAAATTTGTGTTGAGCAAAATTAGTTTGATAAAAAAGCCCTGCTCTTGAGACACGCGCCAGCGCCTTTGCTGGTGGCAAGTATAACAGTATTGGTATCACCCGGACAGGGTGCGCATGACGACAGGTGGTGGTCGACACGTGCCTGAATGGCCAGAGATATGGGGGATCTAAAAAGTTCATTAAGATGTTACTGGGTCAAAGACTGAATGGACGAGGTGGCTTAGGAGCATTTCCTACATTTTGAGTATTTTTTCCTGAATCCTAGATGTCAGGTGAGGGCATTTGAGAATGAAGAGCCTGGTACATGAAGGGGATGGCTTGGGGGCCTGATCTCAGGCATGTGGTTGGCTGGTGTGATAAATAATCTTTGAAGGATGTTGTGGGGTGGAACCATGTAGCACCTTTAAAATTAGGTACTTTGTCTTATAATGCAATATTTATTGATTGGGAGTCTGTGTATAGGTCTTGATGGTGGATTTAGTATAGTCCTGGTATTTTTGACCAAATATGAGCCTGAAAGCACCGTTCCAGACTCCCCAAACTGCATCGGTCTAAATGCAAGGAGACAATTGTGAGTACCAAGGATATTTTATGTTGAAGGTTAAGTTGCATAAAAATGACAGAATACATTCTTGGTAACAGAGTTTACATGGGGAGTAAAGGAGAGGGCCCTATCAAACAGCTCTACTGGGTAGGACCATTTGGACTGGCACAGGATGTGACTACGAGTTGGCCAGAAGAAAGGTAGGGATGTCGCATCATGAGTAGGATGTGTGTCTTTTGACCAATTGAGCAAGCTAGGTGACCTGCATTCAGTGCTGACGTCTTTCAGGCAGTTGTTCACATGGCAGCGTTTCCCCGGTTATTCCTTCAGTTTTAGCTAGATCAAACTGGTGTCTATGGGGGATTTTACCAAGGAATTGCGATAATTATCGCAAAGCGCGCTTAGTGCTGTTTTTTTTATCTCCGGCTATCGCTGGATTTCATCGCGGAGATAACGCGTTATTATCAACGCTTATCTCCAAGGCGATAAAAAATCCAGCGATAGCAGCGAAACCCAGCAATAGCGCGAGAAATCCAGCGAGAAATTCAACGCGCTAATGAAAAGCTTGCTAATAGGCAGGTGAGGACTTAACCTTACAATCCACCTCCCATTGAATAGAATGGTTAAGTCAGGTTTTTAGCAGGTGTTAGATTCCAGCGATAATCGCGGTTAGCGCGAATTTTTTTACGCTTCGCGGGCATTGCTAATAGGGGAAGTTGTGTTTGCGACTGTTTTCAGTCGCTTTAGTTGGGAACGCCTACTTTGCATGTCATTAGCGATATATATCGCTGACATGCAAAGCAGCACCAAAACGGTTGCTTTCGCCATAAAGCTGTCGCTAACAGCTGTTAGCGACAGCTTGCTAATAGGGCGATAAAAATATCGCCGCTTTAGCGGCAAAAAGTGCCGCTAAAGCGGCGATAACGCCCTTGGTAATATGCCCCCAAATATTTTTGATAGACAATGCTGACAGTAAATGTCAAAGATAATCTATGAGAAAGAGGGCTGGTTGGGGTTTCTTCTTATTGATGGCGGTTTCAAAAGGAAGGAGCCATGTGTAACATGGTTGATGTGATTCTTGAAGAAGGATATGAAACAGGATAGAGTGATCCCTCTGATTGCACAGAGAGACAACGGATTCAGAGGCTCATTGAAGTTAATGGCATTAACACACCCGCTTGGTGCTCAAGCAACAAATAGTAGTTCCCTAATTTCAAATACTTTGGTTTCTGCCGACTGGAATAGACAGAATGCAGAACAGGAGGACCTTAGAAGTGTGTTGGCTTCATATGTTGAGTGTTTACCACAGTTGCCAGTGTCTTTTTCATTTAGGGTAACCCTGATATAGGCCTTTAGATTTAGTTAGACAAAGTGTCAGAGTTTTCTTCTTCTAGAAGTGGCATGACCATTACCTGCTTGAGTTGTGAGAGGCTTTTCCTGTGCATACAGAGGTGTTGATGAGCTTTGTGATTAGGAGAACAAGAGCAGAAGGCCTAAACTGACATTTTTATTGTATACGTAGGTGGGAGACAATCATTTTTGGAAGGATGGCAATCTTTTTGCTGATCTCTGTGAAGCCCCAGAATACTAAGTGGGGCATCACCACTGAGCAGATAGTGCCAGAAAGGCAGAGCCAACATTGTAAGTAAAACGCTGCCATAGAACAGGCACTGGAAATATAATCATTCATGTATCATTATAAGATCTGTGACAATAACGCCCTCATTAAAATTCGTAAACTCTTCCTTGTTGGGCATGAGGGAGCTCTTTCCTGTCATGTTTTGATTTTTATCTGAGCGGTCTCTGTGACATTCTGTGAAAATGAGATTTTAGAAGCTGCTATCTACAAGGCTCATCTATAGGCCCTTGTTGCAATCAGAATGCTCAGGCATTTTTATCTTTCAAGTAGAGAAATCTAATTTAAAACCAGTGGCATACCTCAACCTTTAGCCGCTCCTGGCGGCCCCTGCGTTTGCCGCCCCGTGACGGCCGCAGGTCAGAGCAGGGGGGGGGGGTGCTTGCGATCCCGCAGGTAGGGGTGGGGGGGGGTGCTGGCGATCCCTGCGTTTGCCACAACAGCCTCAGGTAAGAGCGGGGGAGGGAGGCCGCCGCCCCCAAAACTTGTGCCGCCCCTTGCTACGCCACTGTTTAAAAAGATGACTATTACTGTTCAAGAATAAACTGCTGGCAAGCAAATCTGATCTACACTGGGCCTCCCATTGGAAGAAATCCATAATTCATATAGTTCCCTTAAACTAAGGATTTTATCCAATATGAGGCAATAGAGTACCACTGAAAATTTCAAAGCAACTTTGCTATGAATTTGTAAGCCCATTATGTCAAGGGTAGAAAATATGCAAACCCACCAGGGGCCAGTTCTAACTATGCTTTACTTAAGGGTAAGATCTGGAAACTGAACCAGCAATGGTGATTTGGAAAGGGACATGACCTGTGGCATGGTAATGGTGCTTTACATAGCAGGGGCTTGGAATCCGGAATGATAATGATTCATTATATGTTGAAATGTGACTGCGGAAACTTGGACTTTAATGTATAGAACTGGAATGTACATTTTCTGCTACAGCGGAGGCAACAAACCCTCAGAATAAGACAGGTTACACCAGTCGTCGGGCTTTCAAATAAACGTATTTCACGTTTAAGACCTATCAGTCCCCTCCAACATTAATCATTTCATGCAAAATACAGTTTTTTTTCTCTTGAAGAGTAAGCTTTTCATTTGTAATACATGTCTTCATGGTGAGCAAAGATCAGAGTACTATTTTCTTGCAAATACTGCCACACATGAACAGATTCTGCCTTGCTTGCAGATATATCATCATTGTGTGCCCATCATATATAAGGAAACCACCATTATGCCAGGAATGAATGCTATCATGCCAAGACTGTCCAAAATATCCCAAAATATACCAGGAACAACTGTGTCCGGGTGAGCACCATCACACCAAGGTTACCCACTACGGCCCTGATTAGAAGAGTAGGGCTAAATTCCAAACATTGTGCAAATACTTGTTTGAACAGAGGCTGGAATTACAAGTTGCATGATAATTATCACACACGTGGGCCATATTATCAAGAACGGGCGATAACATTATCGCCGCTTTAGCGGCAGAAAACTGCCGCTAAAGCGGCGATAAGGGGCTTGATAATATACCCTATAGACTTCCAATAGAAGCCCAGGTTTGATGTCCTTCACACCAGAATCTGGGCTTCTATTGGAATTCAATAGGGCATATTATCAAGCCACTTATCGCCGCTTTAGCGTCAGTTTCCTGCCGCTAAAGCGGCGATAATGTTATCGCCCGTTCTTGATAATATGGCCCTTGGTGTTTTCCCCTGACACATTTCGCCTGGTCAATCCTGCCAAAATGTATCAGATTAAAAGGGTAAAACATACAAAAAATGGTGTGCTAAACACAGATTCCACATGTTCTGCCTCGTTTGCAAGTTAAACATTTGGAATAGGAGGTGTTCACCCTGTTTATGCAATTTTATTAGAGAATCTGAAGATAAAGCACCTATGCAGAATCGAGGGTGGAGTAAGCCTTCTTTAGATGTGTGCCCCTTAAAAGATTGGGACAAATCAAGTAACATGATCAAAAAAATAAGCCTTTAGGAGTCAGTACTAAATAATGAAGGTTTATGAAAAGTTAAGATCATTACAGAAGGCAAAAATATGATTAATCAGTCAAAATATTCTCATATACAGGGAATTAGCATGCAGCAAATATCAGGAGCCAGAACATGATATGGTCTAGCACATTGCTATATTAATGCAGAAGAGGTCTAAAATTAGTCTTCCCTCAAGGAAAATATAAACATTGTTCTGAGTCCTGAGCAAGAGACAGACTGGCATAGGTCTGCTCTCTTAGAATCAGGAAACTTTCCCCAAGGACTCTCTGGCTCATCTCCAAAATGAGTCCTCTTTTAAAGCAAAATACACAGAAAAATCATCCAGCCAGTAAGATGAGCAAAATGATGCATAGGGTCAACAAATCACAAAACAGAATAAAATGCAATAATACCAAATACCATTCCCTAAATTACTAATAATTTGGGCCCCTTTGCCCTAATGTCATCAGATGTGACAGTACAAATCTTGTAACACATAAACAAGGACAGACTTATGAAATGAATGGACCCACTGAGCTTCAGGCAGGAAAAACCTGGAACAGCAACATTTTATGAGGAAAAGCTTCCCTCTAGTGCTTACCAAGAATAATAACTCATTGAAAGAGAATGACAGCGCGATTGTGCTCTTCCATCTGTAGGGGTGCATCATAATCACAGTAGTTTGCACCTACATTTATTCTTTTGTCGTGTTAACATTTTATCCCTAGAAGGTGTACTGTAATAATATGAAAGGTGATGCGCTAGGTATATTTTTTCATATAAACGTGAAGAAATTAATGTTGCAATATATATGTTTAGTTGAAAACATTAACGTGCAGAATTTGTGTATGATGCTTGCAATTATTCACTTATTTGATGTGCTTATGTAACGTGGACCTAGAAATGCTCGGTAAAAATGTTCATTTATATGTAGTTTATGAGGCCTATGTGCTATTCTCCTATGTTGGCCGATTTCTGTAGGCCTGAAATTCAATCTGCCTGGAAGCTCTCGTATTAGAGATTTAATAGTTAAATTTCATGTGCATGTTGAATTTGTTCTGTTCTCACGTTTCCGTTGCAGGTGGAGAAATTCGTCTTTGTTAGTTAGAATAACGCTTTTGTTTTAGGAGTTAGGCTTAGGGAGGAGAGGATGCATTTGTACAAGGAGTGCTGATAATGTGAGACAGTGTTCTTTCTCACTGGAGAAGGCCTGGGAATCAAGGTCATCGAGCCAGGAGCTGGGATTATCGAAACTGAGTGGAAAATCACCTATGAGGAGGTGCCCAGGGGGATGAGGCAATCGGATGTTGAGTAATGGGCGTCTTTTATGATTTTAGTGTTGGAATTAGGGATAGTGATAGGGTTGAGTTAGAAGAAGAGAGGAGATCGATGGAGAGGGAAGGAGCATCTTAGAATGAGCTCTGTAGCCTTTGGCTACTTGACCCATGCAACGTGAGTGCACTTCTTAGGAAGTCTTCACGCGCTGACACCTTTTTCTGACTTGCCTGGGAAATGCTAAGTAGGGATGTCATGTTACTGGTAGTGTAGGGAAAGACTAATACTTTATACCTACGAACCTTCAATGAAGTCTGGTCTTGACGTGGGGGCACTTATTGCCTGCGTTCTGATTTTGGAACTTGTCATTCTTTTCATGATCCAGAGACTAAATATAGCACGTAGGTGCGGCTTTGTATTAGTTCCGATGTATTTCTACAACCTCATCTTGAGGTGCTTGTATGTCCAGTTATCTTTGGCTTCGTAATAAATCAACTAACCTACAACCTGGAGTCTGTGATTCTTCAGAGTCATGAATTATTGGGCTTGTGAATCTGATGCAACAAGTTATTTCTCCCCTCTACACTTCTAAACAGGCACCAACGGTCCATTTTCCGAGAGTTCCATAGAATATTGGAATCAGGGAACCCGGCCACATCAGTTGGTAGCCCTGTTTGATGGTTGCCTTTTGGAGTGAGGGGAGAATCTAGAAAAGTTAGGGAAAGTCTGGCCATAGAGCTCCAAAGAGCCCAAAGGATGAGAGCCCAAAAGATTGAGGGGTATATTCACAAGAACGTGCGCTAAACATCGCCAAAAAAGGTTAACGCAACTGTACACATCGCAGTCTATCGTGGGAAAATAACCCCGTGTTAACGTGGAATTCACAACACGGCGGTACCATGCGATAGTTTCCCGAAAACGCGGCCAATGTCCGCGATACAACCACCGCGACGGAGATAAAACACAAACCACAACGCAAAAAAACGTGCGATGAGTCCATTCGCGATGAGGAAAGCAGCGATAAGCAGCGCCAGGCCCCCGATACACACACGGCAGGCAGGAATAAGCACAACAAAAGCAGGAAAAAGAAAGACAAACCAAACAGAAAACAACAGCGAAGCACAATGAAGGCAGTCGGAGCCAGTACACAACCCCACAAGCACCATTGGCAACAAAACATTGTACATGGCAGTCCATCGTGGACAAGGTGAATGCAGCCGGAGTGCGGAGGAGGACAATGGAAGACAACCAGAACAGCTGGAATGATGCGAAGCGCAAAAACAAGCAGAAACACGCCAACAACCAGAAGGCAGCAATGCACACCGGAGGTGGGAGTCCAGCGCCACACCAGGAGCTGGATGACATGGAGGAAATGGTGTCCACCACATCAGTCTGGAGATGGTGGCAGGAGTCGGGGACCGGAAACTGCTCAAAATCAACAGACACAACAGCAACAGGGAGAGGAACGACCAGGGACTGGGGGGACGGGGGGAGATGGGCACAATGGCACCCATGCACAATTAAGCACAGCACAACTGCAGACAAACCATGCCCATGAGTAACAACACCAACCAAGAGCACAAGTCACACAAGTCGGCAATATCACACCACTGAACAAGCACAGAAGTAAAAACCACACTGCCTGAAAGGGAGAAGGGTGAGCCAAATCAGAGCTGAAGGGCCATCTCACACACAATGCAGCACACACACATAGGAAGCAGAGCACCCCAACATCGAACACAATGTGGTACAAACAGCAACATTTGCCCAACCGAACACAGGACACAAGTGCACCCGCTTGTGGCCGGCAAATGGCCATACGCATCTGGCAAAGCACGAAACAGGGACATGATAATGCACAAGTACAAACCCACAGCCCTGATGGGGTAGCAATGCATGTATGCCAGGGACCCAGATAGGCCGTGACACACACATTGGCATACAAATCAACACTCATCACAGTTGGAGAAAAGTGAAGGTGCGGAAACTTCATCAACAATTGCGCGTCAGTACGGCCAAGAGAAGTGCCACAACATGCAGACCAATGCAGCAGCATGTCTGAATGAGGAACGTTGGAAAGCGCCCATGTCCACCCCGGGGGAGTCCATCACCCACACAAGTGAGTGCCAACCCGCGTTGGTTGTCCGCGCATGTATCCGGAGTCCAGGCCAATGCAGCCATGTCCACTGTCGTCTTGGGACATGTGACCAGATCCCCAACATGCAACCAGGCGTCGGGACACGTGCAATGGGTCACATTCAGTTGTGGCTGCAGGTACGTCGTCACTCGCCCATGAACGTGAGTGCAACAGCGTAGGCCAACATTTCCAATATGAGCTCGTTGTCAACTACATCTAACATGTCAGTGACGTAACCCATCAGCTGTCCTGGACAGATGTGCTGACTCCAACCCCTGGCCCCAATTGGCACTAAAGCCCAATAGGGGAGCGGCTCAATGTGGTCACCGCACACGACGAGTCGTGCAATCTCCCAGGTCCAGTTGCCAGCATGCATGCCAATCATCCAGGCATGCCACAAACGGGCATCACAGTAACACTCCTGGTCGTGGGCCAACAGGGGGCGCACACACACGTCAAAATCCAGTTCAGCTACCGTTACGTTGGAGAGGCAGACATCCATGGTCCACTCGAATATGCATGAGCGACAATGCAACACAGGCTGAACGCAGGTGACGTTGGCAAGGCGGAAGCTTAGCCAGTAACTGATCCGCAGCACTGCTAATGGAAGTGCCCCCAGTACATGCAGCAGACGTGCACGGTACCGGTCCACGTGACTGGGGTTGTGCATGTGTCCGGGATGGTCTGCCATTGCGTCAGTGGCTCTCCTTGAAGGGGCACTGTGCTGACCTGCGCCAGTCCTGTGGATGAAATGCCACAGCTCGGATCAATGAGCAGTGTCTGTGTGCAAGGGGTGCAGGCCTGGGATGGGGTGGGAGTACGTGTGAAGGCCATTTCACGCACGATAACTATGACCAAGGACTTCTGTGTGTGGGATGTGTACACGTTGGTCTCACATCGGGCAGTGCGTAGTGTGGGAGTCGTCAGCAAAGGCTATCGTATCTGTCAGGGGGTGCTGAGCACATGCAAGTCCCAGCTCGGAGCTGCAGGTGTGCTTATGCCTGATAGTCCAGACAAAGGACCTTTCATCCCTACAGTCAGTTTACCATCTGCTTGCATACAGGAGATGTGCAGAGGCCTGTCGTGGGTGGGGTGGGATGTCTGCAACCCAGGGAATCATGGATGATATGCCGGGTACGTGGCACATGAGCGGCCTCACTGTGTGTTACGCTGCCTCACAGCTGCTCCTCCCTCCACCGAGCCTTTACACTTGTGCGGTTGCATCCCGTGCACTCCTACGGCACACCATTGTCATGCCTGTCTGCGCATGTCCAGCAGCATGCCAACAACACTGTGATGCTGGCTGTTGAGGGTGTGCGGCCACGTGAGTGTAGGCCAATGGTCTGGACAGGGCGGACACAGGTGTACAGTCCATGGCTGGCTGTGATCGCGCTGCTATTGAGGCTAGGCATCTGACTCATGCAGCCACAGGACTGATACACATAACACTTGGCATGTATGAGCCAAGACCCCGAGCGGTCTTGCGCTCCTACATTTCCCCGTACGCACTGGCCCGCCCTCCCGGTGCATGCTACATTGCAACATCGACGACTGTGGCCCTGGTGGCGACAACACTCCAACACAGAGACACGCTTACCTCACTTCCTGCTCAAGGCCAGACCAGAGCCACTCCCTGAGCCCCCTGCCAAATCAGCACACCCCGGCGCTGACCTGCAGGGGGGTGCGGACAAAGCTACATGTCCAAGGTCTTAGCCACTGCTGAGGTGACATGGTATCGTCCGCTGAGCACAGCACACTGTGATGTTGCAGGGCTCGGGCCCATCATGCTGACATAATGACCACACGGACACACTTGCTTAGATGGTGTGAATGGCTACGGGCACGTGCGCCCGGCCACTTTTATTAGCAGGCTCACATGTCCAGTGACACCTGTGTTGGATGTGTGTGGGGTGTGTGTACACCAGCTTGGTGCAGTAAAAAAACTACAACAGTGTACATCGTAAAAGACACAACCATTCAACCATAAAGGCTCCATGACTTGAGCTGCACAGAGTTAGTGGCCCCGGATGCACAGCATCTGGCACGGGCCTACCGCCACGGCACGCTGACTTGCGGTGCACTGGGGAAGGGTCACGAGAGCAGAGCAGGTTCCCGTAGATGTCAAAGGGGGTTGTCGCGGAGTGTCTCGGTGGACAGTGGAAGGTGTACCCCCAGGGCATGATGCAGAGGGCAGAACCATGCTGAAACAGCCACTATGGTGGAAATGAATAGAACAGACACATGTCGGACACCAAGTCCGTCCCAGCCAGATGATGATGCAGACAACCCCCAGGCCAAGGACTCAGACGCCACCAAAGTTCAACCAGACCGTGCCCATGACTCATTGCGCACAGAGTTAGTGGCACCACGTGTCGCCGGCTTGCGTTGAACAGGGTTAGTGGCACCACGTGTCGCCGGCTTGCATTGAACAGGGTTAGTGGCACCACGTGTCGCCGGCTTGCGTTGAACAGGGTTAGTGGCACCACGTGTCGTGTGCTTGCGATGCAGACTTTGGCTTCACTGATCGGAGGGAGTTTAGTGATGTGGACGCTGCCACAGACTTTTGGTCACTGCCATTCAAAACTCACGACTCAGTACAACATGTGCCAAAAACTGGGCCGAGGAGTACGCTGGTGGGGTATGTCAACGAAAAAGGAGTACTGTGGGCCAGCGTCGTGGAGGCCAGCGATGGTCTGCGGAGGCTGCAAAGGTCGCGGGACTGGGGCTTGGAGCTTGCACTGGCACGTGGTGGGCCCTCTTTGACACACGCCAGTGTCGGCAGGTGAGCGGACCCTCCTTGGTGCCCTGGGGCAGGCAAGACGGGTCTGGGGACCAGCGGCCTGGGGTGCAGCAGGCGCACAGGGTCGCAGGCCCCGCTGCTCACGGCGTCGGCCTCGTGGCGGGCTGAGAGGCGCCGCCCTGGCAGACACGTTGGCCATTCCGAAAAAGAACCACGCCCAGTGCGACAGGGTTTTTATTCACACCCCTAAGCAGGCCTGGCATACGCAGGGCCAACCCACTCGCCCGCGCCTACAGGGGGGGACGTAACGAGCGACATTTCCGCGTTCTGCCCCACAGCCTGTGGTGACATGGTAGCGTCCACTGGCCACTACACTCCATGCACCAGCAGTTAATGTCCACATGGCCATTTCCGTGGTTTGCACACTGAAGTCTGTCCGGCACATCCACGCCACCCTTGGCATTGGGTAGGTTTGCATTCATTAGTCACTTGCCTCTCTCGCACATGCCTGCTCCAAGCCTCTCCTCACATTCTGCTATTGTGTGGCTGTGGTGCCATGCCGTGGCTGGGTTGTGTGCATGGCAAGCCCAGGTTCCCAATGGAGTCGTGTTGTCGTGTCTGGTCGGTTGGCATGTTGTGTGGCATGTTGCATGTAGTTTTGCGGCATGCCCATTGCCAGTGTCGTGAGTTGCATGACTGTGGAGTGGAGGTGTGTGGTGTGTTCATTTGGTACTTACCAACGAGCAATGCATTTCCATAGGTGCCATCCTGGAAGCGCTAGTTGATGATGGACTGTCGGAAGATGTATGAATCATGCACACTGCCTGGGTAGTTGGCCACAACATTGTTGAGGAGTCCCCGGTGGTCCACTATTGCCTGCACATTGATGGAATGCGTGTGCTTTCTGTTGCGGTAGTTGTGTGCAGTGTCGGCAGGGGGCACGAGGAGTACATGTGTGCAGTCGATTGCCCCCAACACATGAGGGAATCCAGCTATGGCGTAGATGCCTTGCTTGGCTTCCAGCTGCTCCTGCGCAGTGTGGGTGATGTGGAGGTGCTGGGGTACCACGCTGATGATGGCATCCAGGACAGGTGTGATGAACTTGGATAGGGCTGTCTGTGAGACTCCTCCGACTCTGGCAGTTGTGGGTTGGAAGGTACCAGAGGCCAACATGTGCAGCACAGCCAGCAGCTTTGTCTACGGAGGGATGTTGGTTGTCCGCTGTGTTGGTACCGTCAGCCTGTGAGCGATGTGGGTCAGGATGCGGAGGATGGTTGTCCTTTTGAGCCTGTAGTGGGCAATGACCTCCTCTGGTGTTAGGTCTGTGCGGCTGGTGGTTTACGGTGGGTCCGCTGTCTTTGTCTACGCTGCCTCTGTGGTGGTCCGGGGGGGGGGCGGGTCAGGTCCTGGGGGTGGTGGCGGGCCTGGGGGTGGTGGCGGTGGGTGTTGTGGCCCTCATGGGTCTCCGAGCTGCATGATCATTGGCTCCATGGCATCTGTGGGTCTTTAGATGTGGCTCTGGGCTGGGCTCCCTTTCATACTGCAGGTAGTCGTCCTGCTTAACACCAGCAAAAGGCAGGTGTTAAATCCCTGCTGCTACCGCAGCTTATCGCCTGTTTTTGGTTTGCATCGCAGATCTGGCAGTTTGTTGTGAAAGTGGTGTAGTGGTGTTTTTGTGTGTTTTTGCACGGGAACGCCTACTCTGCATCTCATTAGGGTTAGTTGGTGGTGTCACCCGTGGGGATAAATTTTGCGGAAGTTATCGCTGGAATACTGGCGATATCTGCAGTTTGCACCCGCTTGTGAATGGGGCGATAAATCTGTCTCCACTTTTGATGCGCCTAAGTGCTGATAACTCGGCAATAAGTCCTTGTGAATATGCCCCTGAAAGCGGAGAGCGATGGGATCTGGCTGAGACCGAAGGAGAGGTGTGGCGGGAACAGCGGTTCACGGTGGAGTGAGTATGAAAAGGGATGTGTGTGTTAGATTGGGTGATGATTGATTGTGTGATGTCTTGACGAGTTGGGATGAGAGTCGAGTGAATGTGGTTTCGGCCGAACGTGCGCGGTCCATGTGATACGATTTGATTTTGATGTGAGGCTTGACGAGTAGCCTAAGATCCTGTGATAGATTTGAGGTGTAGAAGACACCGAGTGATGTAATTGTCTGACCAGTGATTGTGGGAGTTGTGAAGCGCTATCGATGACCCGTTGGAGATAGGGAATGTGTGTGAGTGAGCTTGATAGAATCGTCTGGGAAGCTAGTGCCCAGGGGCAGACTACAGCGATTCGAGTGGCCAACGCAGGTCGTGGGTCACGGTGTGTAAATGGTTTGAGAGATTAGATCCTATCACTTTTATTTATATGACTGTCTGATCGTTTCGTGGACAGACAGTCTGATATGTAGCTGCCCTGTTGTTTCACGGACAGGCAGTTATTAGAGGAGAGGCAGACAATTACTCGAGACTGTTCGGTCATTTAGTGGACAGACAGTTACTAGATTCTATGAGTGAAGTGCGTGAATACGTAAAGTGAGATTGTGAAGGTGGGTGAACTGTTGTGTGAGGAGGAAGAGTGACGTCAGAGTGTGCCGTGCTGCGATAGGTCGGTTGGTGTAAAGCCCGCTGGGATTGGTGGATTGTCATCAGGAAGTGGAAACAAAAACATCTTGTGGGTAAAGGAATTTGATTCAATCATGCGATGCTTTAGGGTGTTAAAAGACCTTTGTAGGGGAGGTAGAGGAGTAGTGACTCGCGTGGGTGAGGAAGCACCACCCGAGGAGCACACTATATGGCCACAAATGTAGGAGTCCATATGATAGTTTGGCTTCAAAATTGGCATAAGATTACAGAAAAAGAGGGAGATCTGGCTTTTCCACGTTATGGTTCATTTAGATTAGAGGTGTTGTAACAGTTGAGGGGAGTGATGGCCTTATTGCGACCTCCGCCTAGACCAACACAGTTCGAGGCATTAGATGCATGGATGAGAGCAGCACAGGCAAAGAGTAGAGTGCAAAGTCAGGGAAGGATGAAGGTGTATCGGGATGCGCGATGGGACGCACAGTTGAAGAAGTGGAGGGTAGACACCATCGAGGGAGACAGGTTATTCCCATTATTAGTGAAATCAGGAGAAGCTCAGAAGATGAAGGAAGAGGATGATAGTGACAGTGATGGAGCAAGGACTCACAAATGAGACTTGCTCGGATGCAATCTTCTCACAGTATTAATTTATTAAACTTTGTATTGTTCATACTAACTCTTGCATACACAAACATAAGTAGCAAGGAAGCTTGCCTATGTGTCTAAACTAACAAATAACGCTTGTCTATTCTAAAATGGCCGCTAAAACGCGGGAACTTTACTGCGCATGTCTCAACCATATCACGTAGTGTGACGTCTTTCTTTGCTTGGTGGGAAACTCTTGCTTCTGGGCAGTGTGCATTAAAATGGCTGCTTTATGTTTTCACGTACTACAGCTTGCTCTCCTGTTGTAATTAAATTGTCGTTTTCTTAACGCTATTAATGCGGGACAGAATTTATAAGTAAATGGGAATAGAGTAGAAAGAGTGGGTATACAGTGAAACATTTTATTTGTGATTTTAATATTTTCTTCTTTGATTTTATTAGTTCGTAAATTAGGGCCTGGGGTTGGTGAACTGAAACTCGAGAGACAATGATTCTGCGCATGCGTCCTGCATGGCTGCCCAGAGAGAAAAGGATGAAGTCAACCTGGACGTCGTCCAAGGCTGTGACCTGATGGCCAACACTGCTGTACCCATGAATGTCCCTACTAATATGCAACAATGTACATGAAGAATGTATAAACTTTGTCGTGAGACGGGTGGGAAATAAAGCAAATGTATTAAATGTGATGGGCGGTATTTTAAAACAATGGGCTTTAGGAAATTGAACTAAATCAATATGGCGTGAGGATCAACCCCCTGTCCCCGTCCAATCAAAAATAGTGGTCCCATATTTTTGCAACATTAATGGGGGGTACATGGGCGTAGAAGGGTATAATAGATATAGAATTAGTTAATTAGAGAGACTTAGAGACTACGAGACTAGATGCTGACAGGCAGAAGCTCCAGACCGACAAGCTGATCGATTGCAGACTGAACCGCTGTCCAGAGAGGTCCTGAGGAGGGGGCGGCGGAGTCCATTAGAAGGAAGGCACGGGAGAATAGAGGAGAAGTCGAGTATCAGAGAGGGGAACGACGCAGGCGTCGTTGGTAGAGAGGTCACCGGTCCTGTCCTGAACCTGGAGGAGGTCTTTGCTCTTCATCCTTCCTGGGTCCTATCTTTTCCAACTCCTTGGCCAAGGGGTTTGGTTCTCGCACTTTAGGTAAATATACATGCAACCCTTAGTTGCGCTGCTGTCTCTATCTTCTCCTTTCTGAGGGACCGTCATTGATCAATAATTATTATTCTATGCTTCATCCTTGATATGCGATTAAGTATCATGTGGTTCTGTATTTTACTCTGCTAAATCTTTAGATAAACATTTTAAAACTTCCTGACTCAGTGATTATTTCAGGATTATGAATTGTAATGAATGTCACTCATTTTAAACTTCCCAATTGGCAAAGGATTCATTGGTAAGTCATTACTCTTCAATCAGAAAAGTAATTGGTAGCAGGGATTTTGATAAAGAGTACAACTGACTCACCAGCGAAAATACTAGCGTAGTATGAATGAATGGGCCCAAGTGAGTATCTGGTGTATGAATGCTCGTTGCTAGTATCGCGCTGGATCAACAGTGATGATAGCTTGTTAGATAGGTTGCTAGCAGAGCGTCCTCCACCATACAATCCAGATACAGATGAGGGAAGGCCATCACTCATGGTGAAAACGGGAGAACCACAGACGAGCCCTAGTGCAAGAGTAGTGGGAAATATTTCAACAGGAATGGAAGGAACAGGGATACCAGCATCGAGAGGTACAGAGATGAAAGGAGTAAATGCTGCTATCCGGTTGCATGAAGCCCTTACGGTACCGGTCACCATTGGACCCATAGTGTCCATCTACGACCCAAAGGAGGGGGAAAACAGTAGGTAGTCACAGTCAGGATTAGGAGAAAGGATCAATTCCAGAGGAAATGGTACTGTGAGCAGGAATGGCCCATTTTTGGTGACTATAGAAGCTAGCACTCCGTTGCCGCCTACTGCAGATTCTTCTAGAGGGCGTGTTGGGATTAGTGCTGTAAGATCAGTGTCATTGGCAGATTCACGTTCTGACTTGAGGATGTGGGAAGCTCCAGTTAGGGGACCCACGGGTAGGATAACAGGAGGAGGAGTTGATCAGGGAACATCTGGGAGTCAGTATGTCCCACGGAACATAACTGAAGGAAATCCCCGTAGGAATCAGAGCAGTGAAAGTGAAGAATTGAGTGGGTCATCAAGTCAGGCAACAATCAAGGCTGCAGTAAAAGCTAAAGTGCTAGACATAGTAAGATTAAAGGTGGAAATGGATGAGATAAGTGGAAATTTGCCCCTGGAAAAGATAGAACTTTATGAACAAGATGAGTTGCTGTTTGTGGCGAAGGATGTTACCCGTAAGGCAAGGAGGGCACATGAAAAGCTGACAGAAGTATCCCAAAAGTATGATGTGGATTTGTCCAAGACCAAAATGTTACAGGGAGGTCACAGATTAAATTACAGTGATAAAGAATTGGAAAAGAAAAGAGTCATAGGATTGAAAACCCACATTCGAGAATTTATTGGAGGGATACGTGCATGGAGCATCCTTGACAAGTGGGAGGAAAGGTGGTCCAAGAAAAAGAATGTTAAGAAAGGGATAGGAGATACGCCGTCTCGGGAAGGGGGGACAGCAGGAGTAGATGCTTACCCATTGCGAGAGGTACCAAGCGGAGGGTATGTGCCTTGGAGCAGGGGTGATTTGGCAGCGTTTACAAATGATTTTCCTCGGCTGGGGGAAAAGCCTGTTGAATGGTACAAGCAGGTTGATCGCTTTGTCAAGATTTCAAAAGTACTGTGGATTCATTTGAATACTCTGTTTGAGATTGTAGTACCGAGTGATTTGTGGTGTGCTTGTAAAATTGCAGTTGAATGGCCATCTACTGAACCCAACCGAGACCCCATAACGCATGGTCCTTCACCTTTGGTTATGAAAAAGTTCAAGCAGGTAATCACTTGGTTACTGTCCAAAATGTCACCACAAGATATCGATTGGGTCAAAATAGATTGGACTACCCAAGAGCCCAAGGAATCAGTACATGCTTACTAAGAACAGCTTTTATAAGCCTTTAAGCAGTACAGTGGGCTGGACACGTTAGATTCAAAGGACATGGGTCAGTTCATTTCCAAATTTGTCTTAGGGTTGAGGCCAGAAATTAGTTTTATGATCCAGCAGCATTTGCTCTGTTGGCAAAACAAATTTGTGGACGAGATTCTACGATACGCCAGATATTGTAGTGATGAGGTAGACTCGAAACATAGGAAATTAAAGGATAAGCTAATGCTAGTCCAGATGAGGAATGCAGATAAGGTAGAACAAGTTCAGTCGAGTGGAGGAACATTGGGACTGAAGCAGGGAAACAATTACGGAGGGACCCAGAATGCACTGGTTCATGCGGGTCAGGGAAGCCCATAGATCCCAAGATGGGAATAGACGTTGGTACCCTAAAGAGAACTACTGCATGTCATTTTTGTTACAAAATCGGGCATTGGAAGCACGAGTGTCGGTTAAATCCAGCAAATCAGATCCAGGATGAGGAGATAGTGCAGGTACCTGAGGTCGTAAATACTGTGACGAGAGCTAGGTCCATGCACGGAGGGGGTTTGAGTGCACAAGTACAAGTTCCCCAACCTCCGAGAATCCCACAAGGGGATCAAGTGTACCAGCAGATGCCCTTTATCGAGACTCTAGATGATTTCGATCTAGATCCATTGCAATGACGGTGCCTGAGGGGGAGGAAGACTGTACCCTTGGAGCAGTCTTAGAGGTAGACCAGAGAGGACCGTATGTGGAGGCAGACGTAGACAGGCATCCCATCACATTCTTGATTGATACTGGTGCTACCCGTTCTACTGTGAGGTCCGCAGTAGCCCCAAACCTACCCCTCTTGGGACAATAGATCCAAGTTGTAGGAATTGCTAATAAGAGAATGACCAATCCATTGACAGATGAGATACATGTGAGAACAGGAACCTTTCAGGATCGTCACCAATTTGTGGGGTGCGATTCAAGCCCAGTCTGTTTGTTGAGTCGTGACCTTTTGTGCAAATTGAATTGTACCATCTATTGCACACCCAAGGGAGTGGAGTTGCAGACTAATGATGATGACATTGTATTCCAACTGGCGACTCAGAATCTCTGCGTAGAGATGTTCCCCGTGTTGACAACTGAAGATCTGCCATACGACTTGAGGGACTCAGTCTCTCTGGTAGTGTGGGACTTCACGGGAGAAGAGATAGGACTGATCAGAGGGGTTGAGCCAGTTAAGATACAGATCAAGCCAAATGCTGAATTCCCAGGAACGTGCCAGTACAACTTGATGCTGGAAACGGTGGCAGGAATCAAGCCTGTGATTGAGTCAATGATTGAACAGGGCATTTTTAAGGAAATAATGGGGAGCCCATGCAATTCCCCTATAATGGGACTGCAGAAGCCAAGTGGGAAGTTCAGAATTGTGCAGGACCTTCGAAGGGTCAACGCTATTGTAGTTCCATGTTGTCCTGTGGTACCGAATCCATCAGTGATCCTGTTTCAAATTCCTTGTGAGGCTGAATGGTTTACAGTGATTGATCTATGTCAGGCGTACTTTTCGATACCCTTACACGAGAAAAGCCAATTTTTATTCATTTTCCGTCTGGAAAATCGTGTGTTAACGTGGTGTCGCATCCCACAAGGGTATACCGAGAGACCATCAATTTTTAATCAGATTTTAAAAAAGAATCTTGAGAGTCTGGTACTGCCGCAGAGTTCAGTTCTCGTGCAGTACATTGAAGACCTCCTGATCGCAACAGAAACAGAGGAGGCTTGTAAGAGTGATACTGTTGCACTGTTGAATCACCTAGCAGAGAAAGGACACAAGGCGTCCTGAAGAAAACTCCAGTACTGTTGGCCTGAAGTTCAGTATTAGGGTCATCGCATTGAGAAAGGCAAGAGGAAGGTGTCACCAGACCGCATTGAGGTGATCATGAAAATGAATGCGCCTACCACACAAAAGGAAGTCAGGATGTTTCTGGGAATGGTTGGGTATTGCCGTCAGTGAAATTCCCAACTTCTCATTGAAGGCGAAACCTCTGCAGAGGTTGACACACAAGGATGTGAGTGATCCAGGACCATGGAATAACAACTGTTTGGTTGCCTTTCTGGAGCTGAGAGAAAGCCTATGTTGTGCTCCGGCTCTAGGAATGCCTGAATACAACAAATCATTCTTGTGATTTTGTTGTGAGTGTGATGGTTGTGTACTGTCAGTACTCACACAGACTCATGGAGGTGTCCGTAGACCAGTTGCCTACTTTTCAGCTACGTTAGACCCCGTAGCTTCAGCGTTGCCCAGATGTCTCAAATCCGTTGCTACAACAGGTGTCAGCATTGAAAGGTGTGAGAGTATTGTGATGGGTCATCCTCTTACTGTATACGCTCCACACTCAGTTGAGCTTCTGATGACGAGAACCAAGACACAGCATTTGACTAATAACAGACTCACACGCTAAGAGCAAGTCATTCTTGCCTCAGAGAATGTGACTCTGAAGAGATGTTCTGTACTGAACCCTGCTACCTTGATGCCTATTCCAAACATTGAAGATGAAGATTGTGAAGACCATGAATGTCTCGATGTGACTGAACTTTGCACCACACCGAGACCCGACATTGTTGATGTACCTCTGCCTGAATCAGATGAAATCCCTTTTGTAGACGGTTCATGCTTACGGGACAATGCAGGTTATTTGAGAGCAGCGTTTGCTGTTTGTACTATGTCTGGAGTTGTGGAATCTGCTTGTTTACAGGGAGTACACTCCGCACAGGTAGCTGAAATCATTGCCTTGACACGTACATGCCTGGTCTCTGATCAGATCCGAGTCACCATCTACACCGATAGCCAATATGGGTTCGGTGTGGTTCATGACTTCGGACAGCTATGGTCACAGAGGGGGTTCCTAACGTCATCGGGCTCTCCCATCAGAAACAGGTAATATGTGAGACAACTGTTGGAGGCCTTGCAATGACCAAAAGAAATAGCAGTGATCAAGTGTATTGCCCATGGGAAGGGGGAGGACTTTGTGACATTAGGCAATAGTTATGACGATGATGTTGCCTGTTTCTGTGCTGAACAAGTGTGGATTTTCAATGGGGAATATACTGGAGAGAGGACAGAGAGAACAGAGCTCAGCATGATGCTAGCCATAGCGGACACTTGGGATGAGGTCAAGCGTCTGCAGGGAGAAGTGTCAGATCAGGAAGAAGCCGGATGGATTAAAGCAGGTTGTGAGAAGAGAGATGATGGCATTTGGGTTTCAACTGATGGTCGAGCAGTGTTGCCAGATGATTTACTGAGCCCTATGGAGAGGCAGATTCATGGAGCAGTTCACATTGGAAGGGATGCCATGGTGCGAGTGTTCAGACAGACGTGGTTTAACCCATGGTTTCGTGCGTTTGCTGAAGCAGTGTGTCACTGATGTGTTACATGTCAACAGATGAATGCTGGAAAGAAGAATGTGGTTGCATTGAGTCACATTGGAAGATCTGGGGGTCTCTTCAATAGGATCCAACTTGATTTCATTGAGATGCCTAGGTCCAATGGATTGAGGTACATTCTAGTAGTGGTGTGTGCCTTCTCACGGTGGGTGGCTCCATATCCAACGAGGAGGTGTGATAGTCTCACAGTAGCGAAGCTGTTACTTAGGGAGTTGATACCACATTTTGGATTTCCAACTTCATTGGAGTCAGAGAGAGGAATGCACTTTCATAGTGAGATTATGCAGCTGCTTTGTACTGCCTTACAAGTTGATCAGAGATTGCATTGTAGCTACAGACCTGAGGCATCAGGTCTCGTGGAGCAAATCAATGGAACTCTCAAGATGCGAATGGCAAAGGTCTGTTCATCCACTTCCCTGAAATGGCGATGCATTGCCTCTGGTGTTGATGAGTGTGCGTAGCATCCCCGATAGGAGGACAGGACTCTTGCCCCACGTGATCCTAATGGGGAGGGCGGTGCGTTTGTCAGCAGTGCCATCTACAGCGTTGATAAACATCACCGATGGTTTGATCCTTGATTATTGCAAAGGGCTGGCTGACGTGGTCCGTTCTGTGTCTCACCAGGTAGAAGCTGCAACTTCCCCGACCTCGAAGGACCTCTGCCACGACCTGTGTCCAGGCGATTGGATACTTGTTCGGAAGCATGTGAGGAAGAACTGTATTGATGCTCGCTGGAGAGGTCCATACCAAGTGATTCTGGTGACGAATACAGCTGTAAAGTGTGGAGGCTTGCTGAACTGCATCCACGCCTCACACACCCACAGAGTTTCAGGACCCTGGGAAGAAACAGCTCCTCTCCCAGAATGAAATCCAGCTGCGGCTGTGAGGCCACTGGGGAGGACAAGCCAAGCTGTGAGGGTTACTGACGAGGCTGGTTGCCCACCAGAGCAAGCTGGGGGGGCGGGGGGGTCACGCTACACAAGGCCCAGGTATTGGCTCTGAGGGAGACGGTAACGTTGCGAGTGGTACAGAGTCAGACTCAGCTGGAGGAACTGGTGTGGAAGGTGATTGAGTGCAGAGAAGGAGAGCAGAGTTCTCAAGAGAATCATGGCCTTTGAGACAGAATAGGCAAAACTTGAGACAGGCTTCTGAAAGAGATCTTGCCTCTGTGTTCGAAACGTCTGAATCAGAGCTAAGTGACACAGAGCAAGCACAAGAGGGCTTGAGGAGATCGAGAAGAGCATGGGTGCCCTGTCAGAGGTATGCTGCTCCAGAGTTGACTTATCTGATTGCAGATGCCGGGAACAGTGGGGACAGGGAGACTGAGGTCTTCGCGAGTGGTCAGCAGAGTTCCAGAACTGATCATTGAAATTGAACTATTAGTTCCTGGAATAGAAGCCAATGGAGTGTTGACAGTGACTGTGCCAAGACCTCCGATATTAAGTGGTGAGAGGGCTTTGATTCTGCAAGATTTGTCTTTTCCCACTTTTGGATATCAGCCACCGGCTCAGAAGATCGCAGCCATTCGTCTTGAGGTTCTACAGTGTGTCATTGATGAAATTGGCTCTGAGTTTGTGAGAGACTGTTGAATGAACTGTGAACTGTAAATAAACCGCTTACTCTAAAGAAGATAACTTAGGCCCAAATGGAAGAAGAATAAAATTAGGGACCTTTCCGTAGAAGAAGAAAGAGGGCTAAGGAAGTCTTTTGAATTGTGTAAATAAGTGTGCAACGAACTGTGAATTGATTTCCAGGACTCCAAGGAGCTGTGCATGAGTCTTGTCGAACAGCAATCAGAGGTAGAGAAAGAGACTTTGCGTCGATCCTCTTGCTATGCTGAACCAAACTCAGTTAAAAATGAAGTCTGGAAATCCGAATCATAGAGCAAAGTGTGTAATAAGCACACTCATAGTGGGAGTGATAGTAGTAATGGAAGTGGTTATTATAGTTTCTGTAAAAATTTCACATGAAGCGGAAGTTGATGGGGTGGGAATGCAAGGGACATCCACACCGACCACTTCTAGCACAAAAGAGGGTACACTAGGAGCGGATAAAGCTACGCTAGATCAAACTAGTTGCATGTTACATGTAGATTTGTCTAAGGGTGACTATACGTTGAATGCCTATGCAAAACTGTTATATGAGTATGTGAGTACAATGGATGGGGGAGATTGCTATGTGGGTATGCAGTTGCCTGCGTCGGTGGAGGAGGGGATCGTTATCACCACCTGCCGCTGACATATGGTATTACATGTAGTCTATTGCTTAGTATGTTTTACGATAAGGGTCACTATGAATATTATTTCTCAAATTACAGCTTGGTGCTTTCTGAAGTTCCAGCTTATATGCACCTGAATAAGTATGATTATTACAAGCAGGAAGAGAGTATAGGGAAGTACTTCATACCTACCGTTACATTAGATACAGCTTATGCTCATCGACATAACTTGATGTGCATGTTAACTGACATAGAAAAGAAGTTCATAGATCAAGTAGAAGGCAGACTTAGGCAATTTGCAGTAAAACTTAATAATAGAGAAGGGAAAATTGTATGGACCAAGGAGGAGTTAGCACATAAAGCTAAGGGGAGCTATGGTCCATTAGCTTTAGATTTTGAGCAGCGAGAAAAACTCTGCATTAGACAGAAACAAACCTATTATGATAAAATATCTGTTGGACAGAGTGTGTGTGATCACATTTTCACAATTGAAGCCACTGCGAAAAAGTTCTTGCAGGAAGCGGTGCAAGTGGTACCGAATGTGTATTTTGTGTGTGAGAAAATGCGTATGTGCGATTGCCATTGAATTGGTATGCCACATGTTATGTGGCTGTTGTGTTTCCCAAGATTTATCATGTTGAGCATTTGGGACCATTGGAAGGTGGACTACACCATAGAGAGAAGCGAGATGCAAGTGCAGGAGAGATTGTTGGAGACGTATTTGGAGCAATGATACCAAGTTTGGGAGTGGTACTGAATGATATAAAGATTAGAAGGTTGTCAACTATTGTGGATAAGTTGTCAGCGAATACAGCTCAGTCTTTGTGGCTTGTGGATGGAGAGATGGTGTCAATAAGAGCCATGGTGATGCAGAACCGCCTTGCTTTGGACGTGTTATTAGCAAAAGAGGGCAGAGTCTGTAAAATGCTGAGGGTCCAACAGTGCTGTCCTTATATCCCGGATCATAGCAAGGATCTGAGGAAGTATATAAGTAACTTCACTGAGATTCACCATGAGGTACATGAATTGACAACAGAAGGAGTTTGGGACAAAGTTGGGAAGGGATTTGGAAAAATTGGGAGTTGGTTTGCCAGCCTCTGTAAGGGAATTCTTGGTTACATTCTGAAGCCCATCATCTTAGTTGTGATTTGTGTAATTCTTTTGATTGGAGTGGTAAGGGCCTACAAATGGCATAAGTCAGGGCAGGCTGAGAGATCCCTTAGAGAGCGGGAGAAGAGAATGGAGAGACTGCAGGACAGTCACTATGAGAATCTCAAAAGTCTAGAAATGTTCCAACAGGGAAGAATGGCTACAACTTCTGTTTAGGTCAGTGCTCTCTACAGGGAGTTGTGAGTGGTTGAGATGACACTAGTCATCAGAGGGGGGGACTGATAGAGCGCGATTGTGCTCTTTCATCTGTAGGGGTGCATCATAATCACGAGTAGTTTGCACCTACATTTATTCTTTTGTTGTGTTAACAAAACAACATTTGAAGTTGTACTGTAATAATATGAAAGGTGATGTGCTAGGTATATTTTTTCATATAACCATGAAGAAATTAATGTTGCAATATATATATATGTGTTTAGTTGAAAACATTAACTTGCAGAATTTGTGTATGATGCTTGCAATTATTCAAGTATTTGATGTGCTTATGTAAGGTGGACTTAGAAATGCTCAGTAAAAATTTTCATTTATATGTAGTTTATGAGGCCTATGTGCTATTCTCTTATGTTGGCCGATTTCTGTAGGCCTGAAATGCATTCTTCCTGGAAGCTCTCGTATTAGAGATTTAATAGTTGAATGTTGAATTTGTTCTGTTCTCACATTTCCACTGCAGGTGGAGAAATTCATCTTTGTTAGTTTGAATAACGCTTTTGTTTTAGGAGTTAGGCTTAGGGAGGAGAAGATACATTTGTACAAGGAGTGCTGATCATGTGAGACGGTGTTCTTTCTCACTGGAGAAGGCCTGGGAACCAAGGTAATTGAGCCAGGAGCTGGGATTATCGAAACTGAGTGGAAAATCACCTATGAGGAGGTGCCCAGCGGGATGAGGCAATCGGATGATGAGTAATGGGCGTGTTTTATGATTTTGGTGTTGGAATTAGGGATAGTGATAGGGTTGAGTTAGAAGAAGAAAGGAGATCGATGGAGAGGGAAGGAGCATCTTAGAACGAGCTCTGTAGCCTTTGGCTACTTGACCCATGCAACATGCGTGCACTTCTTAGGAAGTCTTCACATGCTGACACCTTTTCCTGACTTGCTTGGGGAATGCTAAGTAGGGATTTCACATTAGTGGTAGTGTAGGGACAGACTAAGGCTTTATACCTACGAACCATCAATGAAGTCTGATCTTGACACGAGGGCACTTATTGCCTGCGTTCTGATTTTGGAACTCATCATTCTTTTCATGATCCAGAGACTGAATATAGCACGTAGGTTCGGCTTTGTATTATTTCCGATGTATTTCTACAACCTCATCTTGAGGCGCTTGTGTGTCCAGTTATCTTTGGCTTTGTAATAAATCAACTAACCTAGAACCTGGAGTCTGTGATTCTTCTGAGTCATGAATTATTGTGCTTGTGAATCTGATGTGACAAGTTATTTCTCCCCTCTACACTTCTAAGCAGGCACCAACGGTCCATTGACCAAGGGTTCCAGAGAATATTGGAATCAGGGAACCCGGCCCCATCAGAATTATGAGACATATTACATTTCATAATGTTTCAATGCACATTTTGTGAGATGTGGAGACAGTAAAAATGAAAACATAGTTCAGTTTAAAATAAAAGATGGGGTCTGGGCCTAATTTGGCTAACATAAGGAAAATATAGTTCTGTAGAATGGAGAAAACTCTTTTCATATGTAAGACATTCACTTTAAATAGTCATTATTCTTTAATTAAGAATCTGCTCTAACCATACATTGTAAATGCCTCATTCCAGGGTAACTGCATTTCACTATTCAGCCTAACTTGTAACCTAACCTAAGTTACACAGATGGTGGCCAAAGGATTTAGGCGAACCCCCTTCCCCAAGCACTATTGTAAGGGATTTGGAGATCAATTGCAATCATCATGAGCTGTCTTTTAAACCTTAGATTCAAGCTAGTACAACCTTCTATTTCGCCTTATTAAGATCTTTAAGAAAGATCCTTAAAATGCTCCCAGCTTCCACTTGCAAAACAATTCTACACTCTTTGGTCACCTCAAGGTTGGAGTATGTGAATGCCCTTTACCTAGGAGAACTTGAAGCTCTCACCCGCAAGTTGCAGAGGGTTCTGAATGCAGCCGCAAGGCTGATTCTCAAGGTGGCAGGACGGAAGTCAATCTCCCCATACCTGAAGCAACTTCACTGGTTTTCAGTGGACAAAAGGATTAAATGTATGGCCTAAATGATCACTTGTAGAGCAGTACATAATAAGGGCCAGGTTAACTTGAGAGGTAGATTTCTGGAGTCTGTACCCTCCAGATCACTTTGCTCTGCTAACAAGGGTTTATTGACTATCCCTGTAATTCGCAGAACCAGAAGCGGAGGGTGCTGCCTTTCTTACTTGGCTGCGAAGCTCTGGAAGAAGTCCACATCAGAAGATTATTTTAAAAAATATCTCAAACCTTCCTGCAAGAAATTGGGGTTTTGGTTGAGGGGAGTAAACACCCTTCTAAAGCAACAACCACACTTCTTGTTAGGGTGAACCACAAAAGTCACTATATTAACCTTGCTTAACATACTGGTTGCTTGGCACAAAAGCAGTCAGGCTCAACTTAGGGTCAATGTGTAAAGTATTTAAGCAGCACTTAAACAGTAATAAGAGGAAAACACAGCACAAGAAAAATCCCACTCTAATTTAGAGAAATAGAGTAAGTTGTAATAAATTATTTGACACCAAAATGACAAACATCCAATTAGTAGAACCAGAGTTATGAATTTGTAAAGTTTAAAGTGAAAAATTGCACCTAAAAGATCAAGGCGCCAACCTCAGACATCTAGTCTCACAAGATCGGAGCTAAGTCGAAAGTTATGGCCAACTGCGATGGAGCACGGTTCAGAAACATGAAGTGGATTGGGCCCGTTCTCTGCCTACCTTCGGACTAGAATAATTTTTTAAGAAAAATGTCTGAGAAGGCAAAGTTCAGTGGGGCAAGGGAGCCAGTGGTTTCCAAGGAAAAGGCGATGGAAGAAGTTGCAGTAAATAATTCTACATTCGGACTTAGGGCCTTATTATGAGTTTGGGGGTCCGACCGCTGTAGAACCACATCCGCCCCCGCCAGCAGCCCACGGTCCAAACACCGTCGTATTACGAGCTGTCCACAGGGCCGGCAGTGTGGAGGCGAGTATCTTGTGCAGTGGTGAGTACTTTTTCCAATTATATTGATGCCTGTGTGTGCATTTCAACTGCATATGTGTTGGATGCAAACATATGCATGAAATAGGTGGAAAAATACCATATATCCCCATTACCAGGGTTCAGCCCATATGTGGGCAGTCTTGGCAATGGGTATAAGATACTAAAAAGACTCACCTGTATACCGCGGCACAAAGGGCTGCAATACTTGGGGTCAAGATCCTGCTGTGTAGGGGGGACCTGGAGACAGGGATCCACGTTGGACTCTGCCTGGAAGAAGTAGACAGGGGTGAGGACGCACCCCAAATCCTTCATCACCGCCACCTTGAAGCAAGCAGTTGGACCTCCATGGTCCGCTTGTGGATCAGGCAACTCATAATACGCACAGCGGTGCAGCTCCCCCTTACCGCCCTATGATGACTGCCTTTCCCCGACTGTGAACCCTGTGGTCGCTGGTCTGCTGGCGGTCTCGGCAGTCCAACTGCGATTTTCGTAAAGCAAATCTGCCCAACTCGTAATACGGAGGTCAGACCGCCGTGCTCTCCATGCTTGGACTGCTCCTGCCTATACAGCGGTCACCTGGACCAACAAACTCGTAATAAGGTCCGTAGTCTCTTTTTAGGAAGTTAAAAATCTCCAACGGGATGAAGCTGCAAGCTGCAGCCGACAAGGGCTTCAAGAGGTCAGATACCCTTCTGAGGCTGGTAAACAAGATTTGCTGCTGTGGAGAAGAACGTAGCAGTAACTACCAAGAATTCAGGCTGACTGGCAATGCACCTGGGATGGATCAGCGAGCAGGTAGGTCCTGATCTCCTCTCAGTTCTCAGAGCACTTTTTGGCAGAAAATGTTCAAAGTCCCATGTTTTGGATTTAGCTATCTGGGCACCTTTAGAACCATTTCCAAGGGACCAGGACTGGGTGGGCACCACTTGAAGGGTCAGGACTGACTCAGGCTGGGTCCAGATGCAAGTCCAAGATGGTTGGAGCCTTTTCTGTCCCTGAGGCTCTGATCAGGAAGCCAGCCAGCTAGCCCTGGAAGTCTTGGGTTCAAGCAGAGAAGCAGGTCTTAAGCAGCAGCGCAGTCCTCTGAGGGTGCAAGGCAGGCTTCAGACAGCAGGGCAGTCCTCGTGGTGCAGCAGGTCAGTCCTCTGAGGTACACAGCAGGCCGCAGGTAGAAGGCCAGTCCTCTGAAAATCCTTCTGCAGGTCCAGAAGTGAACTGAAGAGTCGGCCTGAGGGTCCTTATTTTATACCTGGTGCCAGCTTTGAAGTGGAAGAAACTTCTAGAGCTTTCCCCCCACCGAAGTGTGTGGAATTTCCTGCCTTCCTGCCCTGGCCCCAGGCTGTCTGCAGTCACAATAGGCTAGGTGAAGTTCTTTGTGTGTGAGCTAAGGCAGTGTCTTTAAAGTGCAAGTGGGGCTGTGCACAGCTCCGCCCCCTCATCCTGCTAGGATGTCCCATGCTGTCAACAGACAATCCCTCTAACGGCTGTCTGGGAGGAATACAGAAAGGCGAACTGCCAACTACCCCTAGTCATGTGACCCAGGATGCAGGCTGCAGGCACCAAATGGTTAGGAAAAGAAAATGCCAACTTTCTAAAAGTGGCTATTTCAGAATTATGACTTAAAATCCAACTTTACCATTAAAGAGGATTTTAAATTACAATTCCTTAGACACCAAACATGATATTTCTACCTTCTCCCAAACAAAAGTTATTACTTATTAGATGTGATAAGTAATATGGTTAACCAGTGTTATCTAATGGTTCACAGTAATGAAAACAGAATCGGTGAGTTTTTCATTATCAGGACATGTAAAACTTAAAAGTACATGCCCAATGTTTTAGATATAATCCTCCTTGCCCGATGGGATATTTAGGGCCTACCTTAGGGGTGACTTATATGTCTTAAAAAGGGAGTTTTAGGCTTGGCAAGGAACTTATTTTGCCAGGTAGAATTGGCAGCTTAAAACTGCTCACAGGCTGCTATGTCAGGCCTGAGACATGTTTTGAGGAGCTACGTAGGTAGGCTGCACAATAAGAGCTGCAGGCCCACTAGCAGCATTTAATTTGCCAGCCCTGGGTATATGGCATACCACTTTACTACGACCTTACTTGTAAACTAAATATGCCAATAGGTGTAAGCCAATATTACCATGTTTTAGGGAGTGAGCACAAACACGTTGGCAATAGTTAGCAGTGGTAAAGTGCACAGTGTCCTAAGGCCAACACAAACAAATTCAGCAAAATAGGAGGAGAGAAGGAAAAACATTTGGGGGAACACAGCCCTAAGGCTGACAGGTCTCACACTTCATTTTTACGTAGAGACTGGCTTTCAATGATCTCTTGCTTCTGATGAAGCAGCTGTACACTCTATAAATTGCATTAATTCATTCAAAGAGGGCCAAAGTGTCAAGAATTACCACTACGTGCATAAGCAGCAGAGCTAAGGAGGCAAACTGCCCAAGAGAATACCCCCACTGCTAAAGTGGTTCTGAATACACGTAGGGCCTCACTCAAGCAGATTGGTTGGGTACAGAAAAAGACCGAATAAACTCCACTGTAGATGAGAACTGGCCTCCCAGTGGTCACCTCCCTTTAAGATTCAGTCAGTGGGACCATTTGTAATTATATGTGCTGGGTGATATCCTTTACTGACATAAAGAAGGAGTTACACAATCAGTGTCAGTTCTACTGCTATCTTCACATCTGGCATGCTATTACACCATGCATAGCTGAAATGGCAAATATTCCAGCTTTTAAGCCTCTGAAGGCGAAATTAACAATGCCCCAACTCCTTTAACAAGGAAAAATATTCCTCCTGATACCTTTAGCCAACTTAGGGATTCCTGGCATAGAGATATAGGACCGTTAGAGACCCTGGAGAGGACTTTCACACTCATGGCTCCAAGAGAGCCAGCAATCTCTACTAAAGTCCACTTAAAACAATTCAAATTTCTTCACAGAATATATTTGACCCCTGAAACACTGGGGTGCTTTCAGCACAGTTCTGACTCAAACTGGCTTAGATGCCAGACTGAGACGGGCAACTTTCTACATACAATATGGTCCTGTGAAAACTTCAGGCCCTTCTGGAATGAATCTGTAAACCCTTCCAGGAGGTTTTGGGATGCACAATTAAACTAAACCACAAAATTGCATTGTTGAATGTCCTGGAAAATGAGCAGGGCCACTGGAATTTTGTAGAAGGGGCAGTCCAAATTATATGGGAGGGTAGGCTAAATTATGTGGCAAGAATAGGCAAATTATGTGACATAAGGCGCCACATTTTGTGAAAGAATGAATCCATTGTTTTGACATTATTACACAGGTTAACAATGTCTGGACAAAGTGTTCATCTCATTAGTACCAGTTTGACCCCCAAATACAGAAATAAGCAAAAGGAAAGAAACCAGTCATCCTTTGCGAAGATCCTTCCACTGCACAGCAACAAGTGTCACCACGTTCTTAGTAACTTTTCATCCATTTAAGCTAGGTTTTTTTGTTTTTTGGTAAAATCTACAGATTATACAGTAGATGATGAATTATGTGACAAACACGGCAAATCCATAATTATGCAAAAAATGTTTCAGCTGCGAAATCACATGATTTTAGAGGCACTGAAGAAGAGGGATAAGGGGCATATTCACAAGGACTTATCGCCGAGTTATCGGCACTTTAGCGCATCAAAAGTGGAGATAGATTTATCGCCCCATTCACAAGCGGGTGCAAACTGCAGATATCGCCAGTATTCCCGCGATAACTGCCGCAAAATTTATCTCCACGGGTGACACCACCAACTAACTCTAATGAGATGCAGAGTAGGCGATCCCGTGCAAAAACACACGAAAACACCACTACACCACTTTCACAATGAACTGCCAGATCTGCGATGCGAACCAAAAACAGGCGATAAGCCGCGGTAGCAGCAGGGATTTAACACCTGCCTTTTGCTGGTGTTAAGCAGGACGACTACCTGCAGTATGAAAGGGAGCCCAGCCCAGAGCCACATCTGAAGACCCACAGATGCCATGAAGCCAATGATCATGCAGCTCGGAGACCCATGAGGGCCACAACACCCACCGCCACCACCCCCAGGCCCACCACCACCCCCAGGACCCGCCCCGTCCCCCGGACCACCACAGAGGCAGCGTAGACAAAGACGGCGGACCCACCGTAAACGCACCAGCCACACAGACCTAACGCCAGAGGAGGTCATTGCCCACTACAGGCTCAAAAGGACAACCATCCTCCGCATCCTGACCCACATCGCCCACAGGCTGACGGTACCAACACAGCGGACAACCAACATCCCTCCGCAGACAAAGCTGCTGGCTGTGCTGCATATGTTGGCCTCTGGTACCTTCCAACCCACAACTGCCAGAGTCGGAGGAGTCTCACAGCCAGCCCTATCCAAGTTCATCACACCTGTCCTGGATGCCATCATCAGCCTGGTACCCCAGCCCCTCCACTTCACCCACACTGTGCAGGAGCAGCTGGAGACCAAGCAAGGTTTCTACACCAAAGCTGGATTCCCTCACGTGTTGGGGGCAATCGACTGCACACATGTACTCCTCGTGCCCCCTGCCGACACTGCACACAACTACCGCAACAGAAAGCACACGCATTCCATCAATGTGCAGGCAATAGTGGACCACCGGGGACTCCTCAACAATGTTGTGGCCAACTACCCAGGCAGTGTGCATGATTCATACATCTTCCGACAGTCCATCATCAACCAGCGCTTCCAGGATGGCACCTATGGAAAAAATGCATTGCTCGTTGGTAAGTACCAAATGAACACACCACACACCTCCACTCCACAGTCATGCAACTCACGACACTGGCAATGGGCACACCGCAAAGCTACATGCAACATGCCACACAACATGCCAACCTGTCCAGACACGACAACACAACTCCATTGGGAACCTGGGCTTGCCATGCACACAACCCAGCCACGGCATGGCACCACAGCCACACAATAGCAGAATGTGAGGAGAGGCTTGGAGCAGGCATGTGCGAGAGAGGCAAGTGACTAATGAATGAGAACCTACCCAATGCCAAGTGTAGCGTGGATGTGCCAGACAGATTTCAGTGTGTAAACCACGGAAATGGCCATGTGGACATTAACTGCTGGTGCATGGAGTGTAGTGGCCAGTGGACGCTACCATGTCACCACAGGCTGTGGGGCAGAACGCGGAAATGTCGCTCCTTACGTTCCCCCCTGTAGGCAGGGCGGAGTGGGTTGGCCCTGCGTACACCAGGCCTGCTTAGGGGTGTGAATAAAAACCCCGTCGCACTGGGCGTGGTTCTCCTTCGGAATGGCCAATGTGTCTGCCAGGGCGGCGCCTCTCAGCCCGCCACAAGGCCGATGCCTTGAGCGGCGGGGCCTGCGACCCTGTGCGCCTGCTGCACCCCCGGCCGCTGGTCCACAGACCCGTCTTGCCTGCCCCAGCGCACCAAGGAGGCTCCGCTCACCTGCCGACACCGGCGTGTGTCAAAGAGGGCCCACCACGTGCCGGTGCAAGCTCCAAGGCCCAGTCCCGCGACCTTTGCAGCCTCCGCAGACCATCGCTGGCCTCCACGACGCTGGCCCACAGTACTCCTTTCTCGTTTACATACCCCACCGGCGTACTCCTCGGCCCAGTTGTTGGCACATGTTGTACTGAGTCGTGAGTTTTGAATGGCAGTGACCAAAAGTCTGTGGCAGCGTCCACATCACTAAACTCCCTCCGATCAGTGATGCCAAAGTCTGCATCGTAAGCACACGACACGTGGTGCCACTAACCCTGTTCAACACAAGCCGGCGACACATGGTGCCACTAACCCTGTTCAACGCAAGCCGGTGACACGTGGTGCCACTAACCCTGTTCAACGCAAGCCGGTGACACATGGTGCCACTGAACCTGAACTACGCAGGCCGGTGGGACCATCCAACGTCAGCTGCCGACACTTGGATGAGGGCCCCTGCTGACAGCTGGCTCAGGCCTACACTGCGGTTCAGTAGGTCCCACATGTGGAACTGTGACTTGAGTAATTTATGGAGGAGTTCACACCATTGGACACGCCTCATCGCAGGCGGCATCCCCTATCAGCACTGGTGCCACTAACTCTGTGCGCAATCAGTCATGGGCACTGTCTGGTTGAACTTTGGTGGCGTCTGAGTCCTTGGCCTGGGGTTGTCTGCATCATCAACTGGCTGGGATGGACTTGGTGTTCGACATGTGCCTGTTCCATTCATCTCCACCACAGTGACTGTTTCAGCGTGGTTCTGCCCTCTGCATCATGCCCTGGGGGTACACCTTCCACTGTCCACCGAGACACTCCGCTACAACCCCCTTTGACATCTACGAGAACCTGCTCTGCTCTCGTGACCCTGCCCCAGTGCACCGCAAGTCAGCGTGCCGTGGCGGTAGGCCCGTGCCGGACGCTGTGCATCCGGGGCCACTAACTCTGTGCAGCTCAAGTCATGGAGCCTTTATGGTTGAATGGTTGTGTCTTTTACGATGTACACTGTTGTAGTTTTTTTACTGCACCAAGCACTCCATGATGGCTGGTGTACACACAACCCACACACATCCAACACAGGTGTCACTCAACATGTGAGCCTGCTAATAAAAGTGGCCGGGCGCACATGCCCGTAGCCATTCACACCATCTAAGCAAGTGTGTCCATGTGGTCATTATGTCAGCATGATGGGCCTGAGCCCTGCAACATCACAGTGTGCTGTGTTCAGTGGACGATGCCATGTCACCTCAGCAGTGGCTAAGACCTTGGACATGTAGCTTCGTCCGCCCCCCCCCTGCATGCACAAGCGGTGTGTGCTGGGCCGGCGTACATCAGGTCAGCGCCAGGGTGTGCTGATTTGGCAGGGGGCTCAGGGCGTGGCTCTGGTCTGGCCTTGAGCAGGAAGTGTGGTAAGCGTGTCTCTGTGTTGGAGTATTGTCGCCACCAGGGCCACAGTCGTCGCTGTTGCAATGTAGCATGCACCCGGAGGGCGGGCCCGCACGTACGGGGAAATGTAGGAGTGCAAGACCACTCGGGGTCTTGGCTCATACATGCCAAGTGCTGTGTGTATCAGTCCTGCGGCTGCATGAGTCAGATGCCTAGCCTCAATCGCAGCGCGACGCCAGCCAACCATGGACAGTACACCTGTGTCCGCCCTGTCCAGACCATTGTCCTACACTCACGTAGCCGCACACCCTCAACGGCCAGCATCACGGTGTTGTTGGCATGCTGCTGGACATGCGCAGACAGGCATGACAATGGTGTGCCGTAGGAGTGCACGTGATCCAACCGCCCAGCGCACACAAGTGTAAAGGCTCGGGGGAGGGAGGAGCAGCTGTGAGGCAACGTAACACACAGTGAGGCCGCTCATGTGCCACGTGCCCGGCATATCATCCATGATTCCTTGGGTTGCAGACATCTCACCCCACCCACGACAGACCTCTGCACATCTCCTGTATGCAAGCAGATGGTAAACTGACTGTAGGGATGTAGGGTCCTTTGTCTGGACTATCAGGCAGAAGCACATCTGCAGCTCCGAGCTGGGACATGCATGTGCCCAGCACCCCCTGACAGATACGATAGCCTTTGCTGACGGCTCCCACACTACGCACTGCCCGACGTGAGACCAACGTGTACACATCCCACACACAGAAGTCCTTGGTCGTAGTTATCATGCGTGAAATGGCCTTCACACGTACTCCCACCCCATCCCAGGCCTGCACCCGTTGCACACAGACACTGCTCATTGATCTGAGCTGTGGCATTTCATCCACAGGACTGGCGCAGGTCAGCACAGTGCCGCTTCAAGCAGAGCCACTGACGCAATGGCAGACCATCCCGGACACATGCACAACCCCAGTCACGTGGACCGGTACCGTGCACGTCTGCTGCATGTACTGGGGGCACTGCCATTAGCAGTGCTGCGGATCAGTTACCGGCTAAGCTTCCGCCTTGCCAACGTCACCTGCGTTCAGCCTGTGTTGCATTGTCGCTCGTGCATATTCGAGTGGACCATGGATGTCTGCCTCTCCAACGTAACGGTAGCTGAACTGGATTTCAACGTGTGTGTGCGCCCCCGTTGGCCCACGACCAGGAGTGTCACCATGATGCCCGTTTATGGCATGCCTGGATGATTGGCATGCATGCTGGCAACTGGACATGGGAGATTGCACGACTCGTTGTGTGCGGTGACCACATTGAGCAGCTCCCCTATTGGGCTTAAGTGCCAATTGGGGCCAGGGGTTGGAGTCAGCACATCTGCCCGGGACAGCTGATGGGTTACGTCGCCGACATGTTAGATGTAGTCGACAACGAGCTCATATTGGAAATGTTGGCCTACGCTGCTGCACTCGCATTCATGGACGGGTGACAACGTACCTGCAGCCACAGCTGAATGTGACCCATTGCACGTGTCCCGACGCCTGGTTGCATGTTGGGGATCTGGTCACATGTCCCAAGACGACAGTGGACATGGCTGCATTGGCCTGGACTCCGGATACATGCGCGGACAACCAACGCGGGTTGGCACTCACTTGTGTGGGTGATGGACTACCCTGGGGTGGACATGGGCGCTTTCCAACGTTCCTCATTCAGACATGCTGCTGCATTAGTCTGCATGTTGTGGCACTTCTCTTGGCCGTACTGACACGCAATTGTTGATGAAGTTTCCGCACCTTCACTTGTCTCCAACTGTGATGAGTGTTGATTTGTATGCCAATGTGTGTGTCACGGCCTATCTGGGTCCCTGCCATTCATGCAATGCTACTCCATCAGGGCTGTGGGTTTGTACTTGTGCATTATCATGTCCCTGTTTCGTGCTTTGCCAGATGCGTATGGCCATTTACCGGCCACAAGCGGGTGCACTTGTGTCCTGTGTTCGGTTGTGCAAATGCTGCTGTTTGTACCACATTGTGTTCGATGTTGGGGTGCTCTGCTTCCTATGTGTGTGTGCTGCATTGTGCGTGAGTTGGCCCTTCAGCTCTGATTTGGCTCACCCTTCTCCCTTTCAGGCAGTGTGGTTTTCACTTCTATGCTTGTTCAGTGGTGTGATATTGCCGACTTGTGTGACTTGTGCTCTTGGTTGGTGTTGTTACTCTTGGGCATGGTTTGTCTGCAGTTGTGCTGTGCTTAATTGTGCATGTGTGCCATTGTGCCCATTTCCCCTCGTCCCCCAGTCCCTGGTCGTTCCTCTCCCTGTTGCTGTTGTGTCTGTTGATTTTGAGCAGTTTCCGGTCCCCGACTCCTGCCACCATCTCCAGACTGATGTGGTGGACACCATTTCCTCCATGTCATCCAGCTCCTGGTGTGGCGCTGGACTCCCACCTCCGGTGTGCATTGCTGCCTTCTGGTTGTTGGCGTGTTTCTGCTTGTTTTTGCGTTTCGCATCATTCCAGCTGTTCTGGTTGTCTTCCATTGTCCTCCTCCGCACTCCGGCTGCATTCACCTTGTCCACGATGGACTGCCATGTACAATGTTTTGTTGCCAATGGTGCTTGTGGGGTTGTGTACTGGCTCCGACTGCCTCCATTGTGCTTCGCTGTTGTTTTCTGTTTGGTTTGTCTTTCTTTTTCCTGCTTTTGTTGTGCTTATTCCCGCCTGCCGTGTGTGTATCGCGGGCCTGGCGCTGCTTATCGCTGCTTTCCTCACCGCGAATGGGCTCATCACACGTTTTTTTGCGTTGGGGTTTGTGTTTTTATCTCCGTCGCGGTGGTTGTATCGCGGACATTGACCACGTTTTCGGAAAACTATCGCATGGTACCGCCGTGTTGTGAATTCCACGTTAACACAGGGTTATTTTCCCACGATGGACTGCGATGTGTAAAGTTGCGTTAACATTTTTTGGAGATGTTTAGCGCACGTTCTTGTGAATATACCCCTTAGAATGTTATTGGGTAAAAGAGACATTGCCTAAAATTGAAGAAAACTAACTCCCTCACCCCATATAGTTAGATGGAAAAGCAGTTCGGATACCTGTCATTTACTTGAGCTCCCAATATATAAAGCTAGGGGTTGTCCCCAAAAACAATGCGGGGTCTGAGGGAAATGGGAAGTATACAGAGAAGAGGAGAGGCACAATCAGGAACAAAAACTCTGTTTGTGTTTGTGGAAAATGGAAATTGTATTCAAGTGATATTACAAGATTTGTTACTGTCAGGGTTGTTTATGGTCACAGATACTTTCAACTGTGTTGCACTCCATTATGCTGGTAATTGTGTGCCATATGGTGTACTTTGGTTCTTAATTTGTTTTTGTATTGTTTTATGTAATCACAAGAAGAAAATCCAATAAAGAGATTTTACAAAAAAAATAATTACCACCAGGGCCAGCACATTGCCCATGGTGGAAATCATTCATACCAAAGATTTTCAGAATATGCCCGAAATTTCCACCATTATTACAGTATTTAACCTCATTATGTCAGATGAGGGTTCCCTTATGCCTAGGGACACTAGAAATCATGAGTGACTGCTTGTCAGGCCAGGTCGGCACAAGGGAAGAATATTGCTGCGCATTAGGGCACCACATACATCAGACAAAAGACATTTACTCTCTCCCCTCACATGAAGGCACACACATTAATGCAGACACGGACTGGCACAAAGATGCACACAGACATGCTTCAAATCTCCAAATTGCTGACTGTAGGAAGGTGGAATCTGACTATATGGTTGCCCCCACTTTTTTTATGGTGTTTTGCTGGTTTATGACTTAGTTGGACTGGGACCCTGCTATTCAGGGCCCCAGTCTATCTGCTCTCTCTCTAAATGACATGGAGTGCACTCTAGGTGCACTAGTGATTGGATACTGTGGTGCCTTATGAGTCCCTAGTATATGGTACCTTAGGTGCCAAGGGCATAGGTACTTCACAGGCCTCCCAGGGGCTGCAGCATATGTTATGCCACCCCTGGGAAGCAGTCTAAATCTGACACCACAGGCCTGCTACTGCAGCCTGGGTGAGGTGGTGCTAGCACCCCTCACTGAGATATAGGTTTCCTATATCTCTCCTGCACACACATATAAACCTATCAGTCACCCCTAAGGCAGGCCCTATCAATCCTGAGGGCAGGGTGCTTGGCTTCTATGTGAGGGGGTGCCTCTGCATGAGCAGGGCCCCTCTGCAGTTCTCAGAGTCCATTCTCTGGTGCTGTTTGTGGATGCGGTTAAACCATATACTCTTAAGTGCATTATATCCTCGCGGTAAATGCTAACTTTGGAATGGCTGCATCAAAACATGTCGTGTTTGGTGTCAAACATCTTGGAATACTACCCCCCGCCAATCTTGGCGGCGGGGGTAGCATTCCACCCTTCTAGAGGGATAAGACATGTACCTGCTGTGGAAACGCGGTAGAATCCTAAAGAGCCCTGGCATCACAAAATGGATGCCACCAGTCACAGACACTGGGCTGCCCTCCTGCTGATGACCGAAACTCGCAGTGGAGGAAGCCCAACAATAGGCATCCTGTCACAGGGAGGTGTAACCACCTTCCAGACAGGGTTTAGTGTATTGGGGCTGGGTGGGTGCACTCTTAGAGTGCTTTGAAGTCCTGCACTGGGGGAGCAGAAGGCTCCTCTGTGCATATGCCAGTTCAAACCAGCTCAGGGGCTACCTGCCCCTGCTCTGGCACGAAACTGGACAAAGGGAAGTGGGTGTAGCCACCCCCTCCCTTGACCCTCCCATAGGTGGGGTCATAGAGCTAGTCCATCCCCTCTTTTTAGTTTAAGAGGGGGAACCTTGCCATTGCAAAGCAGATAACCCCTGGACGACGCTCTACAGAAGAATCCTGGCCCTTCGACGTTCCACTACCTTTGGAAGACAGAAGAATCTCCCTTGGAGTCAAGGAGTGACTCCCCTGCTTGGCAGGCACCAAAAACGACAACGACGGTCGCAAACTACGCCGCTCCCGCCGGAGTCCGAAGTCCCTGCAGCCCAGGAAGTGGATTTCCTGACCTCTCCCAGGCCATTGTGAGTCCCCAGCGAAGCTGAGGCAAGTGGACCCCACGAGTAACGAGGAACCGCGACCCCTGGGTACCGTGCACTATTGTCGAGTGCAACCCCTTCACAACGTTCCACGAACTTGTGCTTTGGACCACGTGTGGTCCCGACCTCCAGCAGGAATCCCTCCGAAGATCAGAGGCCTACACCGTCCCGAGTGACCGTGGGCCCCTGTTGAGTGATTCCGCCCGAGGTGTCTTCGCGATCCCTTGCCCGCTGGCTTGTGGGTCCCCAGAAGACTTCCTAAAGAAACCAAAGGGCTCCCCTGGTTGCTCCAGGCCTGCCCTGACTTACCCTTGCTGGGTGAGTTCCACAGACCTTGCTGGTCTGCGCCATCGACTTTTCTTCATCTCCCCGAGACTTGCGGCTGCCAAGGCTTGTTGGCTCCGATCGAGTTGCCGACACCGCAGTCAGCTGCAGACGTCGAGGGACACACCGAATCCAGCTCCTGGTCGTCGTCGACGCCTCCTGGACCACGTGGCTGAAGAGTCAAGGCACCTGCAACCGACCTGAAGCGACCGACGACGGTGGGCATCCATCTTCCTTGCCCCGGGTCACTGCCAAGTGACTTTGAACACTGTCCCCTCTGCTTTCAGGTCATCCTTCTTCAGAATCCAGGCTTGGATTCCACCGGACACTTCTTCAGCTCCCGCAAGCAGCAAGTCTTCTTTGTTCGCCATTGAAAACGACGCCGCGACCCGACACCAAAGGACACCTGTGCACCCGGCTTCCCTGGGTGAGGTAACTCCAGCACTACGGTGCTCCTGTGGGTGTGGGCCCTAGAACTACTTACCCTGTAAGTGACTTGCTTGTAGGTTCTCCCGAAGTATCCTAAAACTCTTTATTTCCAACCGCGACTTGCCCCATTGAAGTTAACGGCGATTCGCGCCTGTGTATCCACACTGCACGCGTCCCCCGTGGGTCCTTTACTTACCTGCCTTGGGTGGTTTTGTGAGGCCCCAGCACTTCTGAAGGCCCTAGGCCTTGTCTCCTTGCAAGTCGTTGTTTCTAAGTCTCTTACTTAGTATATGGTCTGGTACGCCCCTAGGGCCCCAGCCATATTTTGTGCTTAACTTATTGAGAAACGTTGATTTGTGCATATGTTTGTCTTCTAATCTCATAAAGAGATTAGTAGAGAGTTATTTAGAAATAAATACATATATATTTGATATATATACCTGTGTGGTGTCTTTTCATTTGGTGATTCAAGAGATTATATGGTAAAACAAGCTGCTTTACATTCCTCCGAGACTTAGCCTGAAGGCTGCTCTCCACAGCTACCACTAGGATAGCTTTCTTTAAAAGGTTGTCTTAAACCTATCTACCATAAGAGTCGATTTGGACTGGTGCAAGGTGCCCACTATAATTAGTGGACAGCATATGCCAGGCCAACTTCTCACATTGGTGGGCAGCGTGTGGGATTCCAGCTTGCCATTGTTTTACCAGAAAATCTCTATTTGAATTACTAACTGAAAACCATTATAGGTACTCAAGGTACATATAAAGTCAAGCTTAGTATCAATAAGTTCTACTGAACTTAGAGCTGTGTGCCAAGGGATAGCACACCCTTTCCACAGCTCAAGCTAGGATCAGTAGGCCACAAACTAGTGTAGGTAGTACAACACTGCACAACACTAGAATGTCCTTAAAGGGTGGACCCAGTGGATCCACTCAGCCTCAGTATAAGGACATGGCTTTCTCTGACTTGAGAGCCATGTGTGTTGACAGACACCTGAGGATAGGACAGAGTCCCTCAACACTCCACCTGATAGATCTGCTGACAGCAGATGACCTTAGATTGGCTCTAGGAGCTAAGGGGTCTGAATCAGTGGGTGGGTCAATCATAGTATCTGGGTCAGATGAGGACAATCCGAATGACCAAGACTCTGTGGTTGAAGGGCCAGGCTTCAAGGAGCCTGAACAGGACAGAGGAGTTCTCCCTAAGAGAACTGGCAGAGTGGATGAGAGGCACAGATCCCCTTCCAGGGAATCTGAGCACTCTTATCACTCTGGCAGAGAATTTGTCCAAGAGAGGAGCTCATACTTTAACTTAAGAGAGACCTCCTCTGAGAGAAGGTGCAAACTGCTCCAGTATGAGGAAGCCAAAGTGGCCCTCAGAACCAAGCAGTTGGCACTGGATAGAGAAGCCCTGGAGATCCAGAGAGCTTCCAGAAGGGAGGGTTTAGAACCCCCTGGTGGCAGCAACAGTGTCCCTAGAGGCAGAGAATATGTCCCTGACCATAGGAACCTGAGCAAGGTTGTTCCTCCCTACCAGAGTGGGGATGATATCCACAAGTGGATAACTGCTATGGAGAGGGCCTGTAGAGTACAGCAGGTCCCCCAAAAGCAGTGGGCAGCAATCTTGTGGCTCTCCTTTTCAGATAAAGGTAGAGACAAGCTCCTCACTGTTAGAGAAGAGGATGCTGATGATTATGAGGTCCTGAAGAGTGCACTGATAGAGGGGTTTGGCTTAACCACTGAGCAGTACAGGTTGAAGTTCAGAGATACCCAGAAGGCACAGACTCAGGACTGGACTGACTTTGTAGATTGTGCATCCAAGGCTCTGGAGGGTTGGCTGGTTGGCAGTAGGGTTACTGATTTCAAAGGATTTTATAATCTAATGATGAGAGAACAGATCCTTAATAATTGTCAAAACCAGCTTTTACACCAGTACCTGGTGGACTCTGATCTGACCTCTCCCCAAGAATTGGGAAAGAAGGCAGACAAATGGGTCAGAACCAGAGTAAGGCCTAAGAATCAGGGTGGTGACCACAAGAAAGATTCTACCAAGTCCCAAGAGAAAGGTGGGGATAAATCCAAGGATAAGTCCACTACAGGGCCCCAAAATTCCTCTTCTGGGGGTGGGTCCCAAACTCCTTCCTCTCCTGAAAAGAAACCCTATTGCCATGTCTGTAAAAAGCCTGGGCACTGGAAATCTGATCCCAGTTGTCCCAGGAATGGCAATAAAGAAAATGTTCCTCCAACAACTACTACCACCCCTCCTGGTACTACCAGTAGTAATCCTCCAGTTGGGAGTAGTGCACCCAAAAAGTTAGGTGCTTTTGCAAGAGGAACAGAGGTGGGCCCTAGTTTAGACAGGACCCCCTCAACAGACTCCTCAGATTCTGATGGTGGTGTAGGATATGCCACCTTTACCATGGGTCCCATAGCATTGGGCAGGTACAGACTGGAGCCAATGATTAATGGTCAGAAAGCTGTGGCATTTAGGGACACAGGGGCTAGTGTCACCATGGTGGCAGGGAAACTAGTCCCCCTCACCAGCTTTTACCTGAGTTTAAATACCAGGTGACCAACATTGATGGTGTCAGAACAGATCACCCCATGGCCATAGTCAATCTCAGCTGGGAGGGGGTCACAGGCCCAAAAGAGTGGCAGTGTCCCCAACCCTACCTGTAGATTGCCTGATGGGCAATGATTTGGAAATTTCAGCCTGGGCTGAAGTTGAACACCAAACCCATCTTAGGATGTTGGGCGTCCCTGCAAGGTTAGTGGGGCTGTGATGGCCACAGCCCCAGCCCAAGAATTTGGAGAGATGGAGCCTGAAAGAATGGCCCACTCTCCCCCGAAAGAGAGCACAAGGGTTGAAGAAAAGTCTTCTTCCCCCAGACAGTAGGTAAGGGTCAGCCTCCTCAGGGAACTGACCCTACCCCTAGTGAAGGAACTGCCACAGAGGTAGTCAGGCCTGGCCTGGCCACACCCCTGATGGCAGAGGACCCTTCCAAGGTGGTACCCAGTCTGGAGCAGGTAACCTGCCCCTCTCTACCCTGCCTCAGTCAGCCCAGGGCTGCAGAGGTCAGGGAGGTCAGTGGACCCCCGGGCCCCCTGTCCAGAGGAAGCCCCCCATCAGCAGATTAGGGGCACCCAGTCTAGTAGCCCTAGCCAGGTGAAAATTCCTCTACACACTGAGGGATCCCCCATACCTTTATGTAGGGACCTCCCCCAGAAGGACTCTGGTAGGCAAGGGCAAACCTGGGACCAGAAGGTTCCAAACCTGCCATGTCCCTCCAGTGTTCCATCCAAAGGGACCCAACCCCCAGCTGTAGGCAGCCAAAGGTTGACCCTTAGAGCAAAGTGCAACTCAGTCATGGAAAGACAGGCATACATGGTGACCAGTGATCTGAGGAAGCTGAGGCCAACATTCCTAGGGCCTCACTTCCCTACTCAGACACCTCACCGGCCTTGTACTTTACCTAAGCACACCAGAGGTAGTGATTCCCCATGGTGGAGACCCTCTCATACCCTTAGGGCGAGGGATTGCTTAGTGGACCATAACATAGGGGGCAACCATGCTAGTGCAGGTGCTTCCTTATATGGCCACTTAGTCAATATAGGCTCAACTGGTCAAGGTTAGCCTTATCTCCTTTCGTTTGGGGGGTTATGTAGGAAGGTGGAATCTGACTATATGGTTGCCCCCACTTTTTTTATGGTGTTTTGCTGGTTTATGACTTAGTTGGACTGGGACCCTGCTATTCAGGGCCCCAGTCTATCTGCTCTCTCTCTAAATGACATGGAGTGCACTCTAGGTGCACTAGTGATTGGATACTGTGGTGCCTTATGAGTCCCTAGTATATGGTACCTTAGGTGCCAAGGGCATAGGTACTTCACAGGCCTCCCAGGGGCTGCAGCATATGTTATGCCACCCCTGGGAAGCAGTCTAAATCTGACACCACAGGCCTGCTACTGCAGCCTGGGTGAGGTGGTGCTAGCACCCCTCACTGAGATATAGGTTTCCTATATCTCTCCTGCACACACATATAAACCTATCAGTCACCCCTAAGGCAGGCCCTATCAATCCTGAGGGCAGGGTGCTTGGCTTCTATGTGAGGGGGTGCCTCTGCATGAGCAGGGCCCCTCTGCAGTTCTCAGAGTCCATTCTCTGGTGCTGTTTGTGGATGCGGTTAAACCATATACTCTTAAGTGCATTATATCCTCGCGGTAAATGCTAACTTTGGAATGGCTGCATCAAAACATGTCGTGTTTGGTGTCAAACATCTTGGAATACTACCCCCCGCCAATCTTGGCGGCGGGGGTAGCATTCCACCCTTCTAGAGGGATAAGACATGTACCTGCTGTGGAAACGCGGTAGAATCCTAAAGAGCCCTGGCATCACAAAATGGATGCCACCAGTCACAGACACTGGGCTGCCCTCCTGCTGATGACCGAAACTCGCAGTGGAGGAAGCCCAACAATAGGCATCCTGTCACAGGGAGGTGTAACCACCTTCCAGACAGGGTTTAGTGTATTGGGGCTGGGTGGGTGCACTCTTAGAGTGCTTTGAAGTCCTGCACTGGGGGAGCAGAAGGCTCCTCTGTGCATATGCCAGTTCAAACCAGCTCAGGGGCTACCTGCCCCTGCTCTGGCACGAAACTGGACAAAGGGAAGTGGGTGTAGCCACCCCCTCCCTTGACCCTCCCATAGGTGGGGTCATAGAGCTAGTCCATCCCCTCTTTTAGTTTAAGAGGGGAACCTTGCCATTGCAAAGCAGATAACCCCTGGACGACGCTCTACAGAAGAATCCTGGCCCTTCGACGTTCCACTACCTTTGGAAGACAGAAGAATCTCCCTTGGAGTCAAGGAGTGACTCCCCTGCTTGGCAGGCACCAAAAACGACAACGACGGTCGCAAACTACGCCGCTCCCGCCGGAGTCCGAAGTCCCTGCAGCCCAGGAAGTGGATTTCCTGACCTCTCCCAGGCCATTGTGAGTCCCCAGCGAAGCTGAGGCAAGTGGACCCCACGAGTAACGAGGAACCGCGACCCCTGGGTACCGTGCACTATTGTCGAGTGCAACCCCTTCACAACGTTCCACGAACTTGTGCTTTGGACCACGTGTGGTCCCGACCTCCAGCAGGAATCCCTCCGAAGATCAGAGGCCTACACCGTCCCGAGTGACCGTGGGCCCCTGTTGAGTGATTCCGCCCGAGGTGTCTTCGCGATCCCTTGCCCGCTGGCTTGTGGGTCCCCAGAAGACTTCCTAAAGAAACCAAAGGGCTCCCCTGGTTGCTCCAGGCCTGCCCTGACTTACCCTTGCTGGGTGAGTTCCACAGACCTTGCTGGTCTGCGCCATCGACTTTTCTTCATCTCCCCGAGACTTGCGGCTGCCAAGGCTTGTTGGCTCCGATCGAGTTGCCGACACCGCAGTCAGCTGCAGACGTCGAGGGACACACCGAATCCAGCTCCTGGTCGTCGTCGACGCCTCCTGGACCACGTGGCTGAAGAGTCAAGGCACCTGCAACCGACCTGAAGCGACCGACGACGGTGGGCATCCATCTTCCTTGCCCCGGGTCACTGCCAAGTGACTTTGAACACTGTCCCCTCTGCTTTCAGGTCATCCTTCTTCAGAATCCAGGCTTGGATTCCACCGGACACTTCTTCAGCTCCCGCAAGCAGCAAGTCTTCTTTGTTCGCCATTGAAAACGACGCCGCGACCCGACACCAAAGGACACCTGTGCACCCGGCTTCCCTGGGTGAGGTAACTCCAGCACTACGGTGCTCCTGTGGGTGTGGGCCCTAGAACTACTTACCCTGTAAGTGACTTGCTTGTAGGTTCTCCCGAAGTATCCTAAAACTCTTTATTTCCAACCGCGACTTGCCCCATTGAAGTTAACGGCGATTCGCGCCTGTGTATCCACACTGCACGCGTCCCCCGTGGGTCCTTTACTTACCTGCCTTGGGTGGTTTTGTGAGGCCCCAGCACTTCTGAAGGCCCTAGGCCTTGTCTCCTTGCAAGTCGTTGTTTCTAAGTCTCTTACTTAGTATATGGTCTGGTACGCCCCTAGGGCCCCAGCCATATTTTGTGCTTAACTTATTGAGAAACGTTGATTTGTGCATATGTTTGTCTTCTAATCTCATAAAGAGATTAGTAGAGAGTTATTTAGAAATAAATACATATATATTTGATATATATACCTGTGTGGTGTCTTTTCATTTGGTGATTCAAGAGATTATATGGTAAAACAAGCTGCTTTACATTCCTCCGAGACTTAGCCTGAAGGCTGCTCTCCACAGCTACCACTAGGATAGCTTTCTTTAAAAGGTTGTCTTAAACCTATCTACCATAAGAGTCGATTTGGACTGGTGCAAGGTGCCCACTATAATTAGTGGACAGCATATGCCAGGCCAACTTCTCACACTGACCCAATAGGGCTCAACCCCCGCCCTCTCCTTCTGCAGTGATCAAAAACCTTGGGGTAAGATTTGACAACCTCCTGTCCTTTCAACTGGAGGTGTCCGCAGTGGTTGGAGCCTGCTTTGGTCTGCTTCATTCTCTAAGGAAATTTCTATTGGTTCTTCCACAGTTCTCTAGGAAGACGGTTGTCCACACTCTTATTCCATCTAAGCTGGTGTATCAAGAATTTCAGTATGTTTTCGATGAAAAAATGTTAACAACTCTACCTCCTCATAGAAGTTTTAATTGCTGCATAGACCTTAAACCTGGGACCTGGGACTAGCCTACCTTGCAGGTGGGTAGACGCCCTTTCTGAACCTGAGACCCATCATCTTAAACAATATTTGGATGAGCTACTATTCTGTGGTTTTATTCAACATTCCACTTCCCCAGTCTCGTCTCCACCCTTTTTTGTCCAAAAGAAGAATGGCAAGTTAAGATCCAGTATTGATTACTGTGCTTTAAATAAGGTGAGGCAAATCACAATCTATACCAAGTTGGATCTCCGCGGGGCAAGATTCCAGTGGCACAGTGAGCATGCGACCCACGTCTAAGTATACCCATTGCACTTAGGGTGTCAACTGCAACAACAACAAGGTGATGGATGGAATGCTTCAATTAATACTCAGCCAATGGCAATCATTCAGGCCGAATCCCAATCCATTGTTTTTCACCCACCATGCCACCTCAGTTTGGTACCAGCCATATGCAAATCAGTCTTGACCCTACTCCAAAGGGAACAGTCCAGCCCGAACCACCAAGTCAGGTCCTCCCTGAACCAGAAAACAAGCAACCTAGAGACGGTTTTGCCCTTATTATGGGTTCTTCAGTCAAGTATAGCTTGACCCACGTCTAAGCATTACTGTCGCACTTAGGGTGTCAACTGCAACAACAACAAGGTGATGGATGGAATGCTTGAATTAATTTCAGCTACTGGCAATCGCTCAGGCCGCATCCCAATCCATTGTTTTTCACCCACCATGCCACCTCGGAAGGCTGGCATGTCTTCTATTTGCTACATTTCTGCATCTGCTTTGCAAATATTTATCTCAGTAAGTAGATTTTATCACAAAATCTTAATCTGCAAAGGCAATGATTTACATAGTTGGCACAGTGTCAAAGTCCTTGCTGACTTAGGAAATTCTAGATTTTTATGACCAGCGTCTACTACCACTATGAGATGAGCTTCCAGTCGATCATGTTGTGACTCTTGGAATGTAGTCATTTTTATGGCCAATAATTTTCTGTCTGTTATAGTATAATTTGCTTCTGCAAGGGTGATTTTAGCAAGGGTAGTATCCCACTAAAGTATATATATTGTTTATTAGTTAATTAAAATAACAATCACAAAAATAAAAAGAAAGAGAAATACAGCATAATTAATCAACAATACTTACAAGTCCCTGAGTACTTAAACCAATAGTCCCTAAACCTATTAAGAGAAAATGATTCTATGAGGTTAAAAAGTTCAATCCCACATTTACTCCCTCCCAATATTAAAAAAGCAAGTGTCATACCAAGCCACATAAAACTAAGTGAGTCGATAACCCAGCCAGAGAGGCAATCCCCCAGCAGCCTATTACTTCCAAGGAGGGGAACCCTTGTACCACATTAAAAGTGAGGACACACCAGATTAAAGGGCTCAGGAACAGGGCGGCAATGGCCTAGCTAAAAAAAGCTGTCCTCTAGCAGCCTGACCCCTAGGAATAAAAACATGGGTAATAGCCTTAAGGGTTCAGGATAGAGGACAGCTTGACCCAGTTAAAAGGCAGTCCTCTAGCAGCCTGGCCCCTAGGGATAAAAACATGTATGGTAATATATTTAAGAGGGGGGAAATTCATAATGAGTGGTCTTAAATATTACTCTATAGCCCCTACCCTGGGAGCCAGTATGGACAGCAGCTGAAACCTCCTTGTTAATGATCTATAAGAATTGCATTGTTCGGATGTTCAGCATAAAGTTCAGCGGGTTTAACGACTCAAGAGTGCCGGCCTGCAGCTTCGGACTCCCAGGGCCAATAGTTCTTTGTGCAGCATACATGGGCAGATGTAAAATATGTGCAGGTTAGTTTCCTCAGCAAGCTTGCATAGTCAACCTATTCTGTTCATAGAGTTACCTTCTTCTAGCCACTTTGGAGTGTAGTCCAAGGTTGGGAGGGACTCTCATTGCAGAGCCATGAATTTTCTTTTAATTTGTATGGAGTAGCAGGCCTCCAAGTGTGGTTGCTCCAGCATATCTGAATGAGAATTTAACACCAACCACACATGGGCCCGCTTTGCAAGTTCCCATTTGTCTTCTAACCGGCTTATCCTCTAAATGCATTTATTCACTGCTTTTTTAAACCCACCTTGGCTTGTTGAAAGAGGCCATAACGCCCCAAGACTCAAATTTTCAATAGATTTGTCTAAAATATCTCTTACAGCATGCCTTTCCGCATGTTTATTTCCGCTCAGACATAATAATCCAGAGTGTTGTTTATGGCAGAATTTTAGGAAGGCCCACTTCCTGACCAGGATTTGTCTAGCCAGGACAAACTCAAGCCTTATTTATGCTGGGGAGGCTAATCTGGGCAAATAAAATACACATTTATACATCTTTGTCAGAAGAGTCTGCAGGAGTTTGGCATCCTGCCCAAACATCAATTCACTGCCATAGGAACAAGCAGGGAAGCATTTTGATTTGACAACATTAAGATTGGGCTCAGAGTGCAGCCCCAAAGTCTTTTGGAAAGGGGTACAAATGCACAGATTAGGGCTAAGGCCTTTCTCTTAATACGTTCCTTTTGTAGGGCAAAGGATGCCCGTGCATCCAGAGTGAGTCCCAAGTACTTGTAGGTGGATACTTCTTCTATGGGCCGACCATTGAGTAGCCACTTGGCCTGTTTCCTAATACATTTCCAAAGCTAAATCACCTTTGTCTTGTTAAGGATAATTTCTAGGAAGTTACCCACTGTGTACTCTGTGAGCTTGTTGATCAGTGCTTGGAGACCCACTCATGTTTTGCTCAACAGCAATAGGTCATCCACTTAGAGGATGTTTGATTTAGATCGACCTATCAGGCTGGGCGCGTGAGAGGCCACTATATCAAAGTCAGCTAAAAGATCAGGGATATCCAAATTGAACAGGCACAGTGCAAGCACACAACCCTGTTTCAGCCCCATTGATGTTGGTACTTTCCTTGACAGGTGTCTTCCATCCCCTACTTTGATCTTGGTCCATGTCTTGGTGTATAGCATCCTAATGGCCTTCAATCATTTCTGTGGGATGCCCCAACTATCCACGTTAGCCCACAGCTTTCCACGTGGGCAAAGGCCGCTTTGAAGTCCACAAAACACATGTACAAGGGTGAGCCATAGTCACATGATTTTTCTATTAACAGCCCAACTGCATTTACATTTATAATGGTGCCTTGATTCTTCATAAACCCTGTTTAGTTCAACATCAAGCAGGGCTATGATGTGGTAGCTGTTTGGGGATGATGCCCTACCACCTTTAAAGATGCGATGAATTATAGAACCTCACCAGTTAGGATATTATTAAACAATGCTGTTGGCTACTTTGCCCAGATGGATGTACTGCATTTTAGCAAGGCTTGTGGAATGCCGTTGGGGGCCCGGCGTGCAATTGGGGCGTGAGCCCTCTACCACTCTAATGATTGCATCGGTTGAGTATTGTAACAAATCATGCTTGTGGGAGTCATCACTCCCAGTGGGAATTTCTGTTGTCGTGTCTTCTGTTTGCAGCTAGCTGGCCTTTTTCTAAGTCATTAATAATCCTCCAGAACCTCCTCGGATCACTGCTCCTGGAGTCACATAGGTGCCTTGCCCAAAAGTTCTCAACCCTGCTTCTTTTTAGTGCCCATACCTCTCTTTTGAGACGTCTACAATCCGCAACGTTCTGATTAGCACAGGGTTTTGCGGGCTGTGCCTTATTTGATGAACAGTTCTATTTGATCCTGACCTTTCCAAGGCGTATATTTTTAGGCAGGTGAGCCTTCCTGTTTCCAAAGATGTTCATGCCTTTCTGGGAATGCTTGGGTGGGTACTTTTCCAGTATTTGCCTCGCTCATTCTTAAAGGCAACTTCCAGAGCTTCTAGAGATGTATCAACTACTTCTTGGATGTTGTCTGAACCCCAACTTATGCGCATCAGATTTTCCATATTTGCTTGCTCAAGTAAACTACTGCAGGCGCTAGTTTGTCGGACTTGGCCCATATCCATATGTTTTGGGGCTGATGATCACTTTTGGTATGGTTATTAATCCTTAAATCCTTAATGTTGTTATACATACTAGTGCTGATCATAGTATAATCTAAGTATGAGACCGAGTTGGCTGAGGCCCTCGCCCAGGCTGGTGGGGTGTCACCCTGAAATCTCCCATTCAAGGTTATCCGCCCTGCGTGCTCACAAATTCTTGACATTCTCTGGTTTATCTTATCCGGCCATGCCTTGTTGAGATGTATTTTCTCCGGTATTGCCCCGTAAAGAGGCCTTCTCATATCATCAAGGGCCACTTCTAGCAGCTGGAAAAGGTTGAGTTTGAAGCCTCCAGCGATTATTATAATGAATGCTACATTTGAACTTTTTAGGTCTGCTAGGTAGTCTGACAGCTTTTCCACCATGGCTTCCTTGCCTCTGGACATCAAGTATAATGGGGTAACCCAGTGCCCCTCAGAACCTTGGTGTGTAGAATGTGAAGTAATGTTGGTTCTGTCGGGTACAAAAATTGCTTTAACACTTGATCAATAATTGAACTCAAGGAAAGAGGAACAATTGCTTTAACACTTGATCAATAGTTGAACTCAAGAAAAGAAGAACACACCAGTTTTGAATTAATCAAAAGACAATGTATTGACAGCTTAATCATTTTTTTCTTTTTCCATTTTTTGGTAGTGTAGTAATAACACAGTAAGGCTGTCACAAGCAATCCTGAAAACGACGCAGATTTTCTTACAGCTGTTTTACAGTGTCTCGCATGAGGGGCTATGTCTTGTCTAGGCACATCACTTATCTGATGACTCCCACACACTGGAGCTTTCTTTGGTCCACTAAGCACTGCAATTAATGGCTGAATTACCATTTGATACCCTGCATTTTCTCCCTTGGCAGCAATCAAACAGTGTGCTGACCGTCCCCTGATGTGATTAATTCCGATTACCAATTAGGCAAATATTCCACTTATTTGTAGTTTTGATGAGTCACAGGAGACACCACGTTAGCTGCTGTTCTGATTCGTGTATTCCTTCCACTCCCCCCCCCCCCTCCCCTTCTTACAGAATCCAACCCCTGGTGGATCAAGCTTTGTAGTCTTTCATTGGAACTCATTACCTTTTTTTCTGGTAGGTCCCCCCGTCACCTGCCTTTTTCCTCTCTGTCTCGTGTTGAACACACCATACTGATGGTACTTTTTTTTACCTGCGCAGGCTGTCCCCTTGTCCCCCCGTGTCCTGAAGAAGACCCGCCGTGACTACATTACCAATCACGCACTCTTCTGGGTCGAAACGTCGACGTGCCTGTATAATCCATACCCTACTTTCTCCACTCCACGTGAAAGGCAGCTTAAGTCCTAGTCGGACTGGAGATTCATGGACTTAGGGACGGATGTTTATTGAATTGAACATTTTTAGATACAATTTGTACAGCACTGTATATATTTCACTCACTTACCGCACTTTGTCACTTTTAGATCACTTAATCACCCATGCGCCGTTTTTCAATAAGTTCTTTTGATTGCTTTTGACAGAATTACTGTGTTATTACTACACTACCAAAAAATGGAAAAAGAAAAAATGATTACGCTGTCAATACATTGTCTTTTGATTCATTCAAAACTGGTGTGTTCTTCTTCTTTTCTTGAGTTCAACTATTGATCGTGTTAAAGCAATTGTTCCTCTTTCCTTGAGTTCAATTATTGATTAAGTGTTAAAGCAATTTTTGTACCCGACAGAACCAACATTACTTCACATTCCTTGCCTCTGGGGTTGATGTAAATATTTACGCGTATTAGAGGGGAGTTCACTTGCCGGGACCAACCTTCTAGGAGTAGGGCCAATATCCATGGTTCTTGCAGGGACAGCATTTTTTATTTCATCAAGGTATCTGAACTAATATATACCAATAGACCACCCTTGGCCCTTCCATATTTACTTGTTTTCTGGGAGGGCCTCCAAAATTCCATGAAGCCAATGAGAGGAATGCTCGCCAGGGCCCATGTCTCCTGTATGGCTATTATGTCAAAGTTCTTCCAGTTTTGTGTCAGCTCCACATCCTCTAACTTTGCAGCGGGACCCCCCACATTCCAGGAGCATACTCGAATTTTACCATGAAGCATACTCGAATTTTACCATGAAGCATACTCGAATTTTACCATGTACTCGTTTTTTCCCACTAGAAGTAACTGCTCAGTGACCTTGTGACATTGAGACAACACACCACCTATAGTTTGATCTCAATTGAGTGATGTAAACCATTTTAATTAAACATGTTTCTACCAGTTAATTTATGTAAAATAATTGTCGTGAATTCCATTTATCCTAATGTAATGAGTTTATATCAAGAAAATATGTCTCAGGTTTTCTGATTATGATGTTGAATTGCATCCTTTTATTGATGTTATTCAGCAACTAATGAAATTCATATATTTCTTCCTCAGTTCTGTTCCAGATCTGAATAACAGTGTATATGTGTATTTTCCAGTGTGCAGTCCTAATGTTCAACCTTATATTGTTTATGATATTGTTGTGTCAAATTGGTACATTATTGTATTGGCGTGGGACGGGGTTATGTTTGACGCATTCTAGTTCCCATCAATTGCAAGTAGTATTTGTCTTCGAATCTGAAAGATTGTGGTACAAAATTGTTTGCAATAATTGCATCAAAATCACCTTCTTCATTTTAAGATCGTCCTGTCCCAGAACTAACCACTCTACACTCTCCAATTCCTCTTTATGCATGATCGAGGTGCACAGGGACTGTACAGATAGAGTAAACAAATATATTTTCTCGGTGGAAACCTGAATTCCTTTCGCTCTCTTAAGCAATCACTTATATCCGCTGTGAACATTGGGAATGGTTTTAATTGTGGTTTGAGAAAGTTGTCTGTATAGATGGCAAGCAGTTGCAAAATAAAATTTATCCCAGAGAATTTTGGTGTGTCCATGCCTTGACCATCAATTTATGTACATCAGGGACCATGCACAGAAAATGGCCTGGAGGATATTTACTCGTCAATAAATTCCTTGTATTTTGAAGTGAAAGAGACATTTTCCTGAAGAATCGCTCCAACATACATTGTAATATAACGGCCCTTTAGGGATAAGAATAGGAAACTAGTGCAGCAAAAAACGAACTAAAGAAATAAACTACTACACATATGGTTGGCTATTAAAATTAGGACGATATTATTGAAAATAAATAATATAGGAAAATACTGTTTGAGAAAAGTTGTTCACCTGAAGACAGGTGACTTGTTTCAACCTACACTGGCAAGTCAATTGCTTTGATTTACTAGTCCAAACTGGTGTGGATGTAGTTTGGCACAGCTAGGTATATTAATCCGTTATGCCCCATTTTATCACTCTCCTCGAGTAGTTTGAATTGACGGTGTGATAAACAATATGTAAGAATTGCCATAAATAATTAAATTAGGTGATAACGTTCCGGGTAATCACACACATTGTGCAATGCATTTCGGCCCATCTTAGCATCTGATTTATGCACGAAAGGCTCAAGTGTAAATTATATAACAAAAGTAAAAAGTGGACTCAATTATATATCAAAATATCATTGTGTGGATGTATGGAGGGGTGACGTCTGACAGAACAATAATTTTCACTGAAAAAGAAAACCACTAGAAGAAATAATGTGGAAGTCAACAAGTTCCCTCATCATAGGCATAAACACTGTAAGCAATGAGCAAAGAACAGTAATAATGGCTCATTGTGAACTACATGTATTTTATGGGCATTTAATGTAAATTAAGGAGGAACATTCCAGAAATGTTCAGTGCACCAGTTAAAATACCATTTTTTTCTGCTGGAGCTCTTCTCAGGAAAGAAAGATATTTCTTCTGGCATTATGCAGTAATACACTAGGGCCCTTATTTATTAAGACTTCCCGCTGATGCAAAACAGCACATCAAATTTGCTATCCTGCGCAAAAGGCATTTTTTACTGGCAATGTGCACTATTCTCAGTGCAAAACCACTTTGCTCTGCTTTGAGTGACGCAAAAGGCATTTTTTACTGGCAATGTGCACTATTCTCAGTGCAAAACCACTTTGCTCTGCATTGAGTGACTTTGAGTAATGGGGTTGTATAGGGTGGATCAGCGCAGGTTTTGATGCAAAGCTCAATCTACGGAGAAAGCTAGACCAGGATCTGTGGCTCTTTGAAGCAGGCGCAAACAAGAGAAAATGTGTTAATTTCACAAAAAACACAGATGCACTGCATGTGTGCTTGGCTGCAGAGCACACTTCCAATGCATGGAATCCTTGGGAGTTTGTCTAGATATAGAAATGTGTTCTAGAAGGGTATGCTCCCCGTGCAAATTCCATGCTAGACAGTGTACGATTACCTTTGCCCCATGCGTTGCTCATGGTAGCCATGTGGAAGCGCCAGTGCCGGGAGATGACCGTAGCTGCAGGCAGTCTTGCTAGATGTGACTCTGCGCTGTAATTTCTACCTTGTGCAATGCAGTGCAGCAAATCTGTTTGCTGCTGTCCACTGCATGAAAAATCACCTAGGGGCAGATTTATCAAAATGGTACTCAACGCAGCGCAGCTAGACACCTTCCTGCTCTGCGTTGAGTGACAGTGGGAGGGCAGGAATGCACCATATTTAACTTTATATGGAGGAGTCCTGTCCTTGCGCTAGCGCACTATGTGTGGCCTAGTGCCATCGCAGGCACCCTTGCATCCTGCGTTGCTAGCAGGATTGATTTTGTGCTGGAAGGGTTTTTCCTCTTCCTGCGTGTGCTGCAGAAAACACGAGGAGAAATAAACCTATTTCTCCTTCTCACACCTCCCCTGGGAAGGCGTAGCAGTTTGACTCATTTTCAGGTCTACCACTTATGGTAAATCTAGGAATGCGCAATGAGTGGATGCTTGGGAACCCCGACACTCCACCCATGAAACGCCTCCCTGGGACAGAGTAACGCAAGACAGTGACTTGTGCTGCTTTGCGTTACTCCAAATTTACCAAGCCTCGAAGGGCCACGCAAGTCGGCCTTGCGTGGCTTGGTAAATCTCATTTAGGTTTTCGTCGCCCTGTGTCCCCTTGCGTGGCGATGCAAAACCTTTCATAAATATGCCCCTTAATCTCGGCCTAGGTGGCAATGCAAATCTGGCTTTAAACTGTCTTATAGAGGCACAGTCTCTGCATGTAAATCGGAAAGATTTGTGATTGAGCCAGATTCATTAAATAGTGCCTTGCTTATGCTATGTACTTTGCAGGTTCCAAATAAAGTATGTTATTCTAGGAAGAAAAAATGCTTTTTAAAAGTGCATTCGTTTTTTAGTCATAAAGACAAAAAATGGCTGAAAAATATAGGGGCATATTAGCAAGACCCACGTTAAAATATTCGCCGTTTTAGCGGCAGGAAACTGCCGCTAAAACGGCGATAATGGGCTTGCTAATATGCGTTATAGAATTCCAATAGAAGCCCAGGTTAGACGTCCTGCACATCTAACCTGGGCTTCTATTGGAATTCTATAACGCATATTAGCAAGCCCATTATCGCCGTTTTAGCGGCAGTTTCCTGCCGCTAAAACGGCGATAATTTTAACGTGGGTCTTGCTAATATGCCCCATAGTGATCTAAATTTAACAACGAGGAGTTGATTAAAGGATCATTCAAGCTACTAGTTACATGGTATAATTGAATCATCAATTCTGGACTGCATTTTAGACTGGCTTTATTAATGAAGGCTAATTAAGAATTACAAAGCTCTGTGAGAGGTAAAATAAGTAAATGAAAATGTTGTGGTACTGAATTCCAGCTTTAAAGAAAACATTAGTCTGAACGCGATATTACTTTCCCTTTACACGTTTTTAAAATTCATATGTTCTTGTATGATTACATGTCACGCAGACAGATTGCAGCTCTGTTATTGTAATTTCCTACAATGGATCTTCCTGGTTCGAAATTATTCTTTGCATATTTAATGTATGCAGATGTTGTATAGCGTGTACAACTATGCATAATAAATGAGGCTTGCTTGTTGCTAAAGATAGACAACATGTTTTTTACAGCGATCTCCGTCTTTAATGAAAGAAAGCTGTCCTCAATTTAAAAGTGATTTCATCGTGCTGCTGATATTTTTTATGCTTTCAGCACTAATTTGAAAGCCTGTAATAAAAATTGTTCTTTTTTTCGGGAGAAGGAATAACCAAAAATGAATTTCAGAACTTATCGAGAAGAGATGCTGTTGTTGAAGGAAAAAAAGCATTCTGTGCATTAGAGAGATGTGTTCCGGTGGATACTTCTTCTGGATCTAACTTGCAGGTACTTTTTGGGCAAAAGGATTTAGGCTTCCATTATGCGTGCCACTGTTTCTAACGATCCCTGTGCAAACACCTGTTTTCACAGTTACATGTGGTTCAGAGCGTTCCTTTGTTTGGGCTCTTTTTTTGGCAGGAATCCTACCAACCTTTTTCTCCCGACTTCTCCAGGTCATTTTTGGTATTTTTGAACTGTAATCATGTTTGAGCATACACTGCTTTCGAGTTTTGATGGGATCATCATCCTTGACTGGAAGAATTCTGTGTAAAACAAATTGGGCTTCTATTTGGGCTACTTTATCAGTAGAATCCCACCGAGCCATCTACCGGGCGACTCCACAGAGACCTCTACAACCAGGCCTTCCTTGTGCCTCACTCTGATATTTACAGTGCATATTCTATAAACCATTTGCAACCTTCACAAGCTATTACATTTTTTTTATTGAGCTGCTGCTTCTGCTAAAATTCAGTGCTCCATATTGGGCTATAGGATCTCTACTGAAGCCTTCTTCAGCATTTCCTCTTGATTATGAGTAGCGTATATGCCAACCCTTCCGATTCAGCCAGGAGACTCCTGAGTTCAAGGCTAGTCTCCCGCCTCCCGATTCAGCCAGGAGACTCCTGAGTTCAAGGCTAGTCTCCCGCCTCCCGATTCAGCCAGGAGACTACTGAGTTCAAGGCTAGTCTCCCGCCTCCCGATTCAGCCAGGAGACTACTGAGTTCAAGGCTAGTCTCCCGCCTCCCGATTCAGCCAGGAGACTCCTGAGTTCAAGGCTAGTCTCCCGCCTCCCGATTCAGCCAGGAGACTACTGAGTTCAAGGCTAGTCTCCCGCCTCCCGATTCAGCCAGGAGACTCCTGAGTTCAAGGCTAGTCTCCCGCCTCCCGATTCAGCCAGGAGACTACTGAGTTCAAGGCTAGTCTCCCGCCTCCCGATTCAGCCAGGAGACTACTGAGTTCAAGGCTAGTCTCCCGCCTCCCGATTCCTGCATGCAGAAACCTGATTCCTCTGCGGGCTTCAGCTGACAGGGACTGGTCTTGAGTGACTTGGAGTATATACTGCTTGTAACCTGCTCCTGCAGGCCAGTGCACAACATTTCTATCACGCTGTCTCTCTACCTGCCATTGCGCTTTCTCCGTGCTCCTGATAGGTAAGAAAAAATGTATATTTGCCTTTCTAATGTCCAATCCTGTAGCAGCACAGTCCCATACTTATTTTATTTATTTATTTATAGAGTTTTGTATAGCACGAACTTGACCCTAAGGTATCAGAGCACTTCACAGTGTTTACATAGCAGCAGTTACATGAGTTACATTTGGAGTACCTATAGATACATAGTAACAGTATGTAAACAAAGTATACGAAAGACAATAGAATATGTTGACGATACAGTTTTGAGGTATATACGTATATGGCGCTTTACAGGGTTAGCACTGCAACAATTGCACAAGATTACACGTGGAGTATTTAAAAATGCACAGTAGCAATATATAAAGGAAAAAGTTACAATGGGCAGTAGTATAGATGGACGCTATAGTTCTGAGGTAGTTAGGGTAGGGTGTCATGAAGGTGGGGAGAGTATAGGCACAGTTTTCCCCGAGGTAGTGAAGCTCAGATTTATTTAGAGAGTGCAGGGTGGGAGCAAACAGACCAATTGGATGGTTTAAGGGGGAGGGTTTAGATATTTGTTGAGGAGAAGAAGTACAGTTGCTTCTTGAAGTGGGGGAATGATTGATTGTCACGTAAGTCCTGGGGCAGCGAGTTCCAGATTCTGGGAGCCTTCCAGGAGAAGGAGCGGGTGAGATATTTCTCTTTCTTAAATTTTGGTGGGATCAAGCGTAATCTGTGAGAGCTTCGAAGAAGTCCTGGCTTTTGATAATTTATTTGCACGGTAGACTGTTTTTTCCATGCAGAGAGCCTTGTGAGTTAGGCAAGCGGTTTTGGGTATAGCTCTTGCCTAGATTGGGAGCCAGTTGAGTTACTTCAGGGTGGAAGTGATGTGGTCAAAGCGACTCTCCACTGACAGTATAGCCACTGTGTGGAGTGTAGCTTTCAAGGGGCCTAGGTGTGTTTTTGTGGCGCCCAACATCGTTGCATTACCGTAGTCCATCTTGTGGAGAACTAAGAATTGAATCACAGTCTTTAGGTCTTCGATGGAGATGAAGGGTTTGACTTTTTTTTAGGTGTTTCAGCGTGTAGAAGGCACTTTTTGCAGAGGCATTAATATGCTCTTTCATGCTCAGGTGGCTCTCAAGTGTAATCCCCAGGGATTTTACAGAGTTGGAGATGGGCAGTTTACAATTTAGTGCAGTGAGGTTGTCGAGCCAGATATCTACGGGAAAGGATTTTTCTTTAGGATGGATGAAAAGGAGTTCAGTTTTGTTGGGGTTGAACTTAAGATGGTTACTGGTCAGCCAGGACTGAACCATGGAGAGAGTGCTATGCATGTGCTGGAGGTCTTTGACTGACGAGATTTTCATGTAGAGTTTGGTGTCATCTACATAGGGATGATAGGCAATTCTGGTTTGTTTCTGGATCATTGCAAGGGGTTCCATATAGAGGTTGAATAGGGCAGGAGACAGGATTGATCCTTGAGGGACTACTTGTGAGGTTGGCATTGCTTTTGAGGTTGAGTTGTTTAGTTAGATTAGCTGTGAGCGTTGGTTCAGGAAAGAAGTGGGCCACTGAAGGACAGTTCCGTTGATGCCTACACGCTGCAAGAGGGTGTTTAGGAGGATGTCATGGTTGACAGTATCAAAGGCAGCCGAGAGGTCCAAGGGGACTAGGAGACAGGCCTGGCCATCATCCAAAGATCTGTGCAGATCATCTATGATGTTCAGTATTGCAGTCTTTGTCTCTATGCTGCAGCCTTTCCTGAACCCAGATTGGAAGGTGTTGTGCAAGTTGTATTTTTCAATGTGGATGTTGAGTTGTGCAAGCACACATTTTTAAATTGGTTTTGGCAAGGAGAGGGAGGTTAGTTATACATAACAATAACTCAATTCAGGCCTCAATAGAAGTCAATAGGGGAAATACATTATCCAGACTATTTGTTATTAAATCTCACACTTTTATTTTCTATAATGTTGGCATGTATGGAGTAGCTGAAGCGACAAACAACTTCAGATTGGTCTTTTCCCAACTTGTCAGACAATGAACATGAATCAGAAACAAAACTCACTAAAGTGGAGTCACCTTTACTGGATTCTTCTACTAAACCAAAATCTGTTGCCTCAGTATCAATGGACATAATTCTTAGGAAATTGGAGGAAGTCCATGATTTAGCCAAATTAACCAAGCTAAACACTGACAACATGCAATCTGACATTGGTACCATAAAAGCTGAGGTCTGTCAAATTAACAATAGAATTGCAGGAATGGACTACAGAATAAGCAATTTAAAATGTAAAATTGTGAATCATCTCACGTTCAATAACTCTCCTCAGTAATATCCACAACTCTGTCCCTACAAAAAGCAGCCTCCGTGTTAGAGGATCAGTGGCGGCTGGTGAACTTTGAAGTTGGTGGAGTGAACGCACCTGCCTTGAGCAAAGTGAACACACCCTACATCCTTAAAGGGAATTTGGGGGTCCTCCTTCTGAGATTATTTTTAAAAATCAAGTCAAATCTATTGTGTGGAGCCTGCTGGTTACGATGACACAGTCAACAGGTGACTTGTTCTGCTTACCATTACTGGTGAACTCCACAGATATTCCCTTTCAGTGTCCATCGTACCTCGCGCACCTATTCCACTGAAAGCAAGCCTGTTGAAAGCCCTAACAGAAGTCAGTATAGGGCTGGGGCTGATCCGGCTTTACTGCCTTCTCTAACCTGGCTTCTGATTGGGTGACTGGGCTGAAAAGCATCATTGCCCGAGCAGGCTTGTATCCTAATACATGCTGCCAGGAATTGAGCATGTGCAGCATGTATACGGCTTGTGAATGTCTGAAGGGAGCTTTAATGTAAAGCATCCCTTAGACATGGGCAATTTACAGAACCCTGACGATGTCCCTTTACATTAGCTGATGACATGCGTGCTTTGCGCTGTCAACGCCAAGACAACAGAAAAGAAAACACACACATTGACAGATCTGGCAGTTTGTTTGTTTTAATTTCTACTGCTGCAACTGCAATAGCAAATTTTCATTATTGTGTGTCTGGGCTGGAGGGCGGCGCTCCAGCACCCCCTATGCACCAGCCGCCACTGTAGAGGATAGAAATAGACCAGGCAATCTGAGGATCTTTGGAATTCCGTAAGGTGTGGAGGGCCAAGAATGTGATGCTTGCATAAGATTTGTTTAAACCTAGATACTTAAAGTAACTAGAATACTCTTTAAAAACGAAATTGAATTAGGGAGAGCACACAGAGTTCCTTCATGCCCACCGCTCCATGGGAAATCCCCAAGACCCATAAGGGCATATTTACAAGCCCCTAACGCCACCAGAACGTCACTTTTTCTGACACTCCGGTGGCTTTGTGAAATTCCCCATATTTACAAGGTGGCGCTAAGCCACTTAACGTGGCTTAATGCCACCTTGCAAATATGCCCCTTTCGCCACAGTCTGCAGCGATAAAGAGGCGGGCAATGGGTGTTGCCATGGGCATTCCACCGCAACACCCACTGCTTTTTGACGCTGCCCCAGATTTACAAGGCTGGGGCAGCGCTAAAAACTAAGGCCAGGTAACCTGGTCTTAGAATGGTGATACGAGGAGAAATTCTGCAGCACACATAGAAAGAGCAAATCGCCATTATTGATTGTTTATGTGCAGGTAGGTGTCCCTTCCTGCACATAAACAATCGCCCTTGCAGCACAGGCACCCTTGCAACATGGCACAAGGGTGCCTGTGCTGGCTGCGCTAGGGGAAACGCAGGGGTGCACCGTATTTTTGTAAATATGGTGCATCCCTGCGTTTTGAAAATGTCGGAGCATGGCGTTGCCAAATTTGGCATAACACATCGCTCCGGCATTTTCTTGAAAATATCCCCAACTGTGTGTATACCAATTAGATTTCAATACACAGATGCCATCCTTCACTACCTGAGGAAAAACAATCACATTCTATGGGAGGATAAAAAGATCTTTAGATCACAGGCCTGCTCCAAAGCCACTGTGGATTTATGCAAACACTTTTTGGCTCTGAGGCCTAGACTAAGAGCCAGCCATGTTGATTTTTTTATTTGCAGGTCCGTCACGCTTCAAGAGCTCCTTCAATGGCTCATCTCATCTTTTCCATTCTGACACCGAACTTAAAAAGTCCCTGGATGAATTTGATGAAAGTGAAATGGACACCAATTCCAAAGGACCTTTTCCCATGCGCAGTCTTAGTAGTGGTGCTCCAGCGCCTTAAAGTAGTGGTAATACTTGTAAATCACATTTATATTGTTTGTGATACCTAACGCTTCACTCTATTGAGGTTCACATACATTTGTTCCAATTCATTCCTGGCCAATTTTAACACCCGATGATTCGCAACAACTATGGTGGCACCTAGTCTACCTGTCGCTGAACAATTTCTGTTCCACATATAACTGGTATTATTTTGCTCACGATTAGTACCATTAATTAAGGTGAATTGATTACCACTATAGCCTATCATTCACCTACAAGTAGTAATGCTTGTTTAACACTTTCTGTGAATTTTACAAGCCTTGTAATTTTCTCAGTTTACATTTCCTGCACTCATTTTCTATACCTAGGTGGCAATTCCTCAACATTGACCTCACTAATGCATAACTGGTGAGAGTATATTATGAGTATATGCTCCTGCAAATTTCTTCTTAGTGGCTATGTCTGTCCCCATGATTCACCACTGGAGTCTTATGCTCCTTCTTTCCCCATGTCACCAAGACATGGATGGGAGGGTGGGTGTTGGGGCGTTGGAAGGTGTGCAGTCTGTTCTTCTTGCTTGTTTGTTTCTATGGTGCCATAAAGCCTATTTACTCATTTCCCTCCAGGTCTTATAAAATTGCCTTTGTCTCTTCTACTATTTTCTATCTTTCCTATGATTTACATTTATGTTTTTTTCTAATTGCTTCGTCTTCACACACTATCGAACCAAAAGATGTTACAAGATTTTATTGTATTTTTATTTCCAGTATCAGTATTTCTTTCCCTTACCCTATTTAGGTACAAAATATATACTTTGGCCTTGTGAACAATTCATTCTTCCCTATGCATGAATTAGATATTTTTTATAAGGCTCAATTATCTTCTACCAAAAGTGGTTTGAAAATTATATATACTACAAAGGGCATAAATCACTCAGTGAAAAGTCGTAAAATCACAGACTATATGAATAAATTGAAACATTATATATAGTCCTGTTGCAAGAATGCTAAATTGGACAAAAAGAAATGCTTTCCCTACATACCAAGTGGGTGGGTGATGTAATCTGTTCTCCTGCTGATGGTAAGAAAAATGGAGTCATAATCCTGCCAGTTAAAAAAGCTGATATATTCGTTCTATCCTCTACTACAGATAAGAAAGGTAGATTGAATCAGAATAATCTTTATTCGGTTAAAAAAAAAACATAAAAAAAATGCTCAATATAAAAACATCATTGCATTACATCACAATATTTGATCCTAATAAAATGAGCATCAAACAATACACAGTATAAGGTCATCATCACAATGCATTACAAGGCCAAGATCTTGTTGAAACACCATGTCTGCACAAAGTTTTAGTAATATAAAAGTGCCATCCTCAGAGTGGCATCAAAAATGGCCATTTCAATTTAGATAGTTCTGAAATGTCCTTAGACCCAGACTGACCCAACCATAGTCAGTTTATAAAGTGCTTTTCACGACAATGACTACGGGAGTGAGGAGAACACAAATTTTTACCCAATCTTCACCATGCCACACGACAAATCTTGTACAAATATACACATTTAAAATGATCAAATTGCCCAAAGATCAAGTTAAAAAGCGCAAAATGCTAAGATAACTGAAGAAATGAAGAGAAAGCTTATCTTGTCAAAGTTTACCAAGCCATTCCTTCATAACATATCTTGTGCAAATATGTCATTTAAAATGGTCAAAAAGCATAAATTACCTAGCACAGCTCGCCACAGTAATACCATTTCCCCACTAGGGCCCTCAATTTTACAGCAGCAAAAATGAATTTGTAGATCAACAAACAGATATGTTCAGTTTGTAAAAGCTGAAGGTAAAACAGTGCAGGTCTGCCTCTTCTAATATTAACAGATTTTAACAATGGAGTGAATTGTTTCTTACTAGGAACATCATATAGCTTACAAAAAAGAAGAAATGCAACATAGACCGTGCTGAACACGAATCACAGGGGCACAGTACAAGGGCGGAGTCAGAGCAAACATTGTTGGGATATGAGACTAAAAAATGGGCTATACTAAACCTAAACCTCACCAGATCAAATCTTTGGGAGTGTTGGAGTGGAAACAGTAGCTAAGGCTCCATAAAATCCGTAGTTACTAAAGGAAGATAGCCGGAAACCCTCTTCTTTCCCATCTCCAAGGCTTCTCTGCAGCTTTTATGTATGGCTAAGTAATCCTGTTTTAGCTGACGTTTGGAGACAGTGGAGATGTTCTGCGGGTTGTCAAAGCAATCAGCTCTCCCCAACAGAACAAGTTGGTCTTTAATATATCTTAGCCGTGGGATGCTGTGTGCATGGTCAAGGGACAAACAATCATTTATTATTTCTTGATTGAATAAAGTTTCATTTTTATTCCAGTTTAAGTGCCACAACATGAGCGGGGCTAATTTGATACGGTCTTCTAGACTCCATAGGCCTAGCTCTGTGTGGCAGAGAAATATGGGTAAACCGTTGGGTACAGCCAAAAGCCTTTGCAAGAACACATTTTCTTTGAACTGTAAATTTGAGAATTCGCAGTAGCCACACACCCCAGCTCCGTATTTCACAGTAGAGCGACAGCGCGCCTCATAGATGTTAGTCATCACATCCATGGGTTTGGAGCCCAGCTTCCACACGAATCTAAAAAGGGCCTAGGTGGTTCATCGAACCAGGATTTTTGAATCTTAAGTACATGCGACCATGTGCCTTTACGGTCAAATGGAATGCCTAGATAGGTGAAGGTTGGGACATCAGAAGGTATTTTATCATTAATGTAATGCGATCTCAGGTTAGAACTTGTGTTGCCAACTACCATCACATGTGACTTCGCGGAGTTAGTCCTTAGACCCACTTCATTCATGAATAAAGCAAGTTTATTCTACAACTTCTGAAGACCCACAGCAGTTCTAGCCATTAGGACACAGTCATTCGCGTAGAGCAAGGTAGGGAGTTTCCTAGAACCCACCCAGAGTAAATCTACTTCTCCAATGTTAAGGCAGGTGTCTAGGTCATTAATATATGAGCAGAACAAAAACGGAGCTAACATACAGCCCTGCCTTACGCTGTGCTTCATTTTGATGGGGGCGGTGCATTCCCTATTGGCCCCATATTTTAAGCAACTGGTAGATTGATTATTTCTCACCTTCACAAGGAGGGCAAGAATTTTAATGTAATCAATATACACGCACCCAAAGGGGAAGGTCCAGCTTTCTGGTCTAATCTGAGTGAAAGTTTGATCTTCGCTTTATTTCTAAAATGGACATATCTAAACTTGACGCTCCCATCACTTCTGAAGAAGTGAAGGTGATAATAAATCAAATATAAATGAAGAAATCCCCTGGACCTGAGGGCTATACAGCCACATTTTACAAATCCTTCAAGCCCAGATTACAGACTTCCCTTATAAATCTGTTTCATCACTTCACAAACACTGGAGCAGTTGACGGCACCCCAACAGAAGCAGTCATAGTTGTTATTTCTAAGGAAGGCAAAGATATCACTCAACCTAAAAATGATATATCAATCTCATTGATTAATAGTGACTGTAAGATCTGTGCGAAAACTCTTGAGAATAGTCTGGAGTCTTTAATGCCTGACTTCATTTACCTTACTCAAGTAGGTTTCATTAAACCCCGCCTCTCTAGTGATAACACCAGACTGCTCTCCTACATCATAGAAAAAGCTAACTCAACCGCCACCCCAGCTGTAGTCATTGCCCTCAATGCTCAATAGGTTTTTAATAAAGTTTCCTGGAATCTTTTACAAGCAGTTTTAAATAAATGACAGTTTGGACGTTATACAAATAATGGCCCTGTATACTAAACCATCTGCTAGACTCCGTTTGAATGGTACACTCTTTGACCCCTTTGATCTAAAACAAGATACCAGACAGGGATATCCACTGGCACCAGCTCTGTTTTTGCTGGTTATTGAACCCTTACTTTATATATATATAGATCAGCTGAGAACATTCTTGGCATTACATTCAATTATATTGTGGTTAAAGCGGCAGCCTACGCAGGAGATAGCCTAATAATTACTGAAAACGTGAAACAATCTATTGCTGTTTTATCTCAAAGTATAGACACCTACTCATACTATTCTGGTTATTCCCTAAATAGAAATAATTCAGAAGTTATGGCACTAAATAAATTGGGAGGAAGAGAACTTTTAGGCCCTTCCAGACTTGCCTGGCACCCCAACTTTATAAGATATCTTGGTCTGGAATTTAATTGACAACCTTTTAGAAACAATAAAACACAATGAAAATGATGTTTTTTGTGAAATAACAACTCTTGAAGAGAGCCAGTCGCCCTAATTCCTAAGTTGGTAGGGCAGAATAGAAGCCATTAAAGTGATATTCAACCCAATGATTAAGCATATATTGAGTATGATCCGGGTAATGTTATCAGACGAGTTTTTCTCTAAACTTGACAATATTTTGAATTCCTTTCTCTGGAACGGTAAACGTACAAGGATTTCTTTTAAAATAAATAAGACTCCTCAAAGAACAGGGAGATGTAAAATTGGCAACTTTTAAAGACTACTAATGGGCTTTTCTCTTTAAACAAGGCTCTAGATGGGTAACTAATCCTGACTTCTATCACCCCATATGGTTAGACATAGAAAACACAATCCTGTGAAATGCTACCCTCATTACATACTTGACATCCACTAATCTCAAGTGTTCCCATTCTAACAACATTCTTAGGGGCACCAAAAAGCTACTTTAGGAATTGTCAATGTAGGTATGGCTTAAAGATTCCAAACCAGCCTGCCTTTGGTTCAATAGGAGTACTAAAATCGCCTGGCAGCCTGTTGTCTGGGTTGAATGGAAGTCTAAAGGTATATACATGGTGAAGCAATTAGGGGCGGAATCAGAACATCTAATATTTGCGAATATTGAGGAGAAATTCCATGTAGACAATATTGAATGTTATAGTTTTTTTAAATTAAAAACATTTATAAACAAAACATACTTATTTCGAGCAGACCCCTCTATAGTCCCGCTGATCACCAACTTGTGTAAACTATGTTAGATTTGAAATGTTATTCCCGTGATGCACATTATTAAAATGCCCCCTCTTCTTTATTCAAGCCCCTATTCATTGTTAAGTTAGCATGCATGGCGCCATCTTTATCGACTCCATGTTGTTAAGTAACTAAGAAAGGCTGCCCTGCGCCTCCCGCTCGTACTCCTCAAGGTTGAAGCTTTGCTGCACTAATGAATGTACTATCCATTGTTGCATACTTTTACCGTTAGATACACTCGTTCCCACATCTTTCCATGGTAGAGAGCCGCCGAAAGGCCTTGGGACGGAGATAGCATGTTCCCTGCCCAGTGGCACTGCCCACTTTAAGTGCCTTCTTTGTTCATTATGGCCTGGACTGGAAAATTCCAGTCTGGGCGGGACTCTCAAGGTGTTGAAATTGTATAATTTGTGTTACCGTGTGGAGGGAGACCAGACCCCTTGGCAGTCATCTAAGGAGACTGATCAGACTGGGCTCCGCTGCAGCGTATTATGAATAAACTAACTGGTTTGTATTCTCTACTGCCTAATCGACTCTTCATTTATTGGGAAGGCGTATAGGTGGTCGTGAGTGACCTGAGTGACCCTAAATTGGGCCACTTCCTTCAACTATGGTATACAGTCTCTAAGATAAATGGGAATCAGAACCAAATCAGCTCGCCCATTCCCTTAACTGGATTCGGATTTGGTCCCTACTCTTTAAAAATCAATCAAACCCGCCCTAGCACAAGTAAAATACAACCTCCGCCACAAAGATTATACGAACTTAAACTCAAAGAAAATCATTTATGTTAGAATTGTAACGCCACCAATGGGGAGCTGTCTCGCATATTATTTAACTGCTCTAAATGACAAGCCTTTTGGTTGAAGGTTTCCATTTTATTGAGCTAGTCTTACAAATTAACCCAACAAGGAATATCCTTTATTTACTTACTGAACCCACAGGCTTCTATCCTGCCAACAACGATGATACTTGCCTTTTAGATCTGTTCCTTATCTTAGCTATCTTATGGAACTGGAAAGATTTTTCTAAGGTTTCATTCTAAAAATGGAAAGCACGGTTAAATTTTCTCAGAAGTGATGACAATATTACCCTCCAACAATCACCATTGAAGCCTCCGTCTGGCACTATAAGGAAAAACAAGACCTCTATCTCACCATAATTAAGGCACCTTGAATACTCATACCATTTCTTGAAACACTCTCATGTAACACTTAAAATTTCTGCTTATTTCTTTGATATTTTCTTTTTTTTGGTCTTTTTTCAGTATGTAATTATATATAATGTAATTAACAACCAATATATGACTGTACCATTAAAATAATTTTTCTGCATTTTTTTATTTTCTTTTATGAGTTGTGTGGCCTTGGTTTCTATGAGACCAATGTTCTAATCTGCTTCTGTTTTATAAAATAATAAAGATTTTGAAATAAAAATAAATTCGCCCCAGTACGAATTGGCAAATGTGGAGTGGGGTATAACGCTGTAATAGTGCATGTTATTTACCCTTGTAAGGTGTGCAAACATTGTGGGGCACATTTGGCATCATTTCACAAAACGTGGCGCAGCAAGGGAACTTACTGCACTCCGTAGCGTGAAAGGAAAAAAGCGGAAATGCTCCATATTTACAAAGATATGGAGCATTTCTGTTCTCTCTTTGTGTTGGTTCACTTTGTGCTGCCTAGCGCCAATGCAGACACCCGTGCAACTTAGTGCAAGGCTGCCTGCATTACGGGCAGGATTGTTTTTTTGCCTTCCTACACAAACACAAACCAAAGAGGAAATGACGAAGAGAAAAAAAGGTTTTTCTTCTTGTTGAGCCATCTTCTGGGAGGTCTATAGATTGATGCAATCATGGGTTTACAAACCTTTGAGAACGCTCTATTTCTACTTCTACCTTTCTCTCTTTTGTTGATAAAAAATCTTTATTTGTTGCATGAGAGGTAAGAGGGAATAAACACAAGCTACAAATTTCAAAATTAGTATAACAAATGTCTTCACTCAATAAGACAAAGACTACTAAAGGTAAAAGCGTTTTATTACAAACTCAAAAACAAACTAATGTAAAGTCTCTGAAGCTGTTATAGAAATATAGGGGCATATTCACAAGAACGTGCGTTAAACATCGCCAAAATAGGTTAACGCCAGTTCACATATCACCGTCCATCGCGGGAAAATAACCCCGTGTCAACGTGGCATTCCCAACACGGCGGTAACATGCGATAGTGTCTTGATAATGTGGAAAATGACCGCGATGAACCCACCGGGACGGCGAAAAAAATCCAACAGCGAACGTGAAAAAAGGTGCGATGGGCCCAATCGCGATAAGACAATCAGCGAAAAGCAGCGCCAGGCCTCCAAATCACACACGTCAGGTGGGAAAAACCACCATAAAAGAAGAAAAAAACAAAAACAAACTAAAACCGAACCACAGCGAGTCACAATGGAGGCAGCCGGAGCAGGCACAGAGGACTGCCAGAACCCCACAAGCCCCACGGAGGACCAGCCTGGTACCCCGGGGACAGGGAAGGGCAGTGACAAGAAGAAGAGGAAGACGAAGTTCAGTCCGCAGGAAAACAGGATCCTGATCACGGAGGTGATAGAACACCATCAACAACTGTTCGTCACCTCCACTGTGTCATTGGCAACAAAAAATGCAACATGGCAGTCCATCGTGGACAAGGTGAATGCAGTCGGAGTGCTGAGGAGGACAATGGACGAGATCAAGAGGAGCTGGAATGATGTGAAGCACAAGACAAAGCAGAAACTCGCCAACAACCAGAAGGCAGCAATGCAGACTGGAGGTGGGAGTCCAGCGCCACAGGAGGAGCTGGATGAGATGGAGGAAATGGTGTCCACAGTCATCAGTGGGGAGACGGTGGCAGGAGTTGGGGGACCGGACACTGCTCAACATGACCCGACACAACAGCAGCAGGGTGAGTAACCACCAGGGTGAGTAACCACCAGGGACTGGGGGGACGGGGGGAGATGGGCACAATGGCACACATGCACAATCAAGCGGAGCACAGTGCACACCCACAATGACTCTGGGTCATGTCCCTGATCCCCTTGGCACACTGCAGCACACATAGCAACAGCACGTAGGCCCCCGTCGACTATGTGCCCAGAGGAGGCCCGCCCACACATCACTTATCTCACAACCAACCCATGCACATGTGCTGACCCCAGCAAAGCTGCGGGTCCGTGAGCCACACTGACAATGCAAGTGACACTGCATGACGATTAGCATGGCTGCAGTCCGATCATCATGACATGGTGCACGCCACCACACTGAGGTGGCTGAGTGTGGACCACATCCGTAAAGGAACAGGTCACACTCTGACACATCCACCTGCACAAACAACCCCTGACCTCAACAACACACCTGCGGACAAACCATGCCCCACAGCCCCAACCCCTACCAAGAGCCCAAATTACCCAAGAATGCAACATCTCAGCACTGAAAAAGCACAGAAGTCAAGGCACACCGCCTGAAAGGGATAAGGGCCAGCCACATCAGAGCTGCAGGGGCAACTCACCCAAAATGCGGCACATACACATGATATGCAGTGCATATCAAAATTGAAAACAATGTGGTATGAACTGCAACACGTTCACAACAGAACAGAGCACCCAAGTGGTGCCGCTTGTGTGTAGAAACTGGCCAATCACATTTGGCATAGCAGGGAAACATGGGATGAAAATGTACGAGTACAAATACACATCCGTGATGATGTCGGAATGTCCACTGTCCCGCATCAAGTAGGCAGCTCCTCCCAAACAGTAACAATATACATTGTCAAGCAGTCTGTATGTAAATGTGTACAATCCGTCAACATACATGTGTACACAATGTAAAACTGCATTTACCCTTCACATTGCAGAGGGAGAACCAACACCTCCTGCAGAGCAGACCCAACCTCTCTTCACTGATGATGAAGAGGACCACACCACCATCGACCCCGACGCCCTCCAACAGCTCATGGATGCCCTCAGGACCCCACGCCCAGGATCAGGGCAGCCCAGCTGCATCGAGGGAACCCCACCCCCTGCACAGACCACACAGCAGGAAGCACCTACCACCACAGCTGACTCCCAGGACACCCACGACCAACACATGGCCTTCCAACGCCGTGTGTTGCAGTGCCAGGAGAAGGTGGCTGATCAGGTGCGGTTTGACCGCATGGCAGCCAGACTTGATGCCATACATGGTTGTCTAATTCCCATCAGGGACCACTTTCAGTCCCTAATGGACACCCACAGTCCGTTCCATGCTCTCCAGCGATCCATGGCTGACATCGCTGGAGTCATGTTACTGAGACAAGAACAACTGTCCAGTCAGAGTGGCTCCAGCGAGGTCTGCCGGGAGTTGGGACAGATGCGGGGGCTCATGGAGACCGTGGTGCGGATGATGGCGGACAGGATGGCTGCCATGGCTGCACACCAGCGGGATGTGGCTGGGGCCTTCAATGCCCTGCAGCACATCGTCATGGCATTGCTGCCTCAAGGCCTAGCTCAGATGGGTGCTGCTGCAGCTTCTACATCCACATCTTCGCCCCCTGTTGTCTCAGTGCCTCACAGTGCGGCAGGCAATCCACCACCACACACGTGTGAGGCACATGTGCCATCAGAGGACGAAGATGCGGGTGAACCAACATTACTGGTAAGAAGGAAGCGGTAGCATTCATCTCCACCATATGGCCTGTTTCTGCTTGGTTCTGCCCTTTGCATCATCACCTTCCACTGTCCCCCGATATACTCTACGACACTCACCTTGGCCTCGACATGGACTGCCATGTTCCGTTTGGTTACCAATGACACAGCGATCAGACTGCGGACTGAACTCTTCCTCTTCCGATGTACTTGTCATTCCCTGTGGGACTCTGGCTGGCCCTCCACGGGCCAATAATGTGAAGTGGGGTTTGCATGGCCCTGTACTGCTCCAGCTGCAACACTCCACTGGATGTGTAATAAACATTCAGAATCGCACAGATGTGTCATGCCTTTGATCATTCACGTATGTGCGTATGGTTGAATGTAGGGTGGGAGATTCCCCTAACGTCCATGTTGCTCATGTCGTGGAACTTGTGTGACAGGGTGCAACAGTGCCGATTGCGGTCCGGGTGGCGTAATCACTACAACAGGGACACACGCATCAGTAACTTCAATGTTCAGCACAGAACTGGAGCACGCCCAGGGCCCCGGCTTCATTGTTCCCACCCCTACGCTGGCCTGCCATACGCCAGGCCAGTCCACTCCGCTTACGCATACAGGGGGGGACGACAACGCTAAGTGTCCCAGGTCGTCCCTGTAGTGATCTGCTGATCACTGGTCTAGTCGTCAGCATGCCACAGCCACTCCCTGAGGGCTCGTTCAGACCCACAACAAACCCATCCAGCACAGGCGTCATAGGACATGTGACCCTGCCAATCTAAGGGGCCTAGCACGTCACATACCCCACTGCCGGTGTGGTAGTCCGGGGGGGGTTCTGGGGGGGGTGGGGGTCCTGGGTGTGGTGGCGGTGGGTGTTGTGGCCCTCTTGGGGCTCCGGGCTGCATGATCAGTAGCTCCATGGCATCTGTTGGTCTTCAGGTGTGGCTCTGGGCTGGGCTCCCTTTCATGGTGCAGGTTGTCGTCAAACTTAACACCAGGTAGGAGCAGGTGTTAGATCCCTGCGGCTAACGCGCCTTATTGCATGTTTTTGATTCTTATCGCCGTTCTGGCTGGTCGTTGGGAATGTTGCGAAGTGGTGTTTCCGCAGGTTTTTGCACGGGAACGCCTACTCTGCATCTCATTAGCGTTAGTTGCCGGTGTCATCCGTGGCGATGTTTTTTGCGGCTGCTATCGCAGGAATACTGGTGATATCGGCTGTTAGCACCAGCTTGTGAATGGTGCGATGTATTTATCACCACTTTGGCTGTGATAAAGTGCCGCTAACTCGGCGATGGGTCCTTGAGAATATGCCCCATAGTATCACAAAAAAGACTCCAAACCTCTTAATAAAGTTCAGTCTAAACTATAAGAAATACACCGAACACGTGGTGGCTGCAATGTAAAAGATGAGGAAAAGAATCTGGAGGTTTATTTGCAGAATTTTATCTTCCTGCCTAGTCATTAGTATTTCTGATAAATCGTTATTCTACTATACTAACTTCAGGGAAATTCTAGTAAACTATGGGAAGCAAGGAGCAGGTGTCGGCATCAAGGAGTCTTTCGTAAAAAGTATTCCAAGCCTACAAAGCATAGCATGAAGCTACAGAGGGAAAGAAATCACATCTAATGGCTGTACCTTGTGAAATCCTAAAGGGTTTTGCTGTTCTAACTAACAATACAACATCTATTAACCCACAAGCATTCAAGGTGACCAGCTTTGATGCGTTTCAGTACATTTCTAATGTCTTAGGTAGAAATTCTTAACATTCAGTTCTTCTCCCACGCTCTCAATGAGGCACATTAGATTCTCCTTGAGCGTCTCCCTCTGTCAAGGGATCTCATCTCCCACCTCGTTCACACGTCTTTTTCTTGCCAAGAAATTCTTCCCATACCTCACTATAGCTACAACCAAGCAGTGCCTAATTCTAACTAATGAAGCCTTGGATCTGCACCTGCAGAGGAGAGAACATTCAAACACAACTCTCACGTGAAAGTTAAACATTGAAATTCAGAAGCTTAGGGCTTTTGGTTACGTTAAGTTAGCATAGCAGTGCATTCTGACATTTGAATGTATGTGTACGTACTTTCAAATTAATATATGTGTAAAATATTAGGTGAAATAAATCATAGTTACATAAATGGTGTGTCAGATTTAAATTATTCGAATAATTGTGAGGGAGGGCTACATTTCCAATAAAATCTTCAACATTAATATACACGTATTAAATGACTTGGTTAAAAGTTATCATGGAGCATTTCAGTAATACTGCTGCTGCTTTTGTTACAGGGGGTCGATATTCCAGCACTGCTGCAAAACCGGCCCTGAGTAACAAAAACGGCCCCCACTCTTTTGGCCCACCGGGAAAAAGTCTGGTGCGCACTATGGCCAGTCCAGCCCTGGCCTGCGCAGAGGAAAACACAGGGATGCGTTGTATTGCTGTAAATACGATGCATCCTTGCACTTTCCTAATGATGCAGCTCGGCGCAGCAGGACGGCTTGCAGCGCCACGCCATTTTCTAGTGAATATGCCCCTTGGTATTTGGTATGCCAAAATTCTTTGGGCTCAGTCAGCTATTCTTTTATAAATCAAGCACTGCTATGACTATGTACAAAATAGGAGTAGTCTATGAAGTGTCATCCAGATCAGATTTTGCACCCGTTTTAGCACCAGTTTTTGCCCCACCACATTTTGCTTGCATTAAAATAAAGCATAGAGCTAATCCTGTGTTATAAAATTAACAAGTGCAATTTTGCACCGTGCCGTTTGGCATCGGATGGTCTTTATTTCGAAGAAACAGAGGAGGATATTCACAAGAACGTGCGATAAACATCGCCAAAATAGGTTAACGCAAGTTTTCATATCGCGGGAAAATAACTCCGGGTTAACGTCGTATTTTCAACACGGCGGTAACATGCGATAGTCTCCCGATAACGCGTCAAATGTCCGCAATAACATAACCGGGACGGCGATGAAAATCCAAACCCGAACGCGAAAAAAGTTGCGATGGGCCCAACCGCAATAAGACAATCAGCGAAAAGCAGCGCCAGGCCTGAAATTCACACGTCAGGCGGGAAAAACAACTACAAAATCAGAAGAAAAAAAACACAAACAAAAACCAAACTACAGCGAAGCACAATGGAGGCAGCCGGAGCAGGTACAGAGGACGGCCAGAACCCCACAAGCCCCCCGGAGGAGCAGCCTGGGATCTCGGAGACAGGGAAGGGCAAGGACAAGAAGAAGAGGAAGACACGGTTCAGTCCGCAGGAAAACAGGATCCTGACCACGGAGGTGATAGAACACTATCAACAACTGTTCGTCGCCTCCACTGTGTCATTGGCAACAAAAAATGGAACATGGCAGTCCATCGTGGACAAGGTGAATGCAGTCCGAGTGCTGAGAAGGACAATGGATGAGGTCAAGAGGCGCTGGAATGATGTGAAGCGCAAGACCAAGCAGAAACTCGCCAGCAACCAGAAGGCAGCAATGCAGACTGGAGGTGGGATCCAGCGCCACAGGAGGAGCTGGATGAGAAGGAGGAAATGGTGTCCACAGTCATCAGTATGGAGACGGTGGCAGGAGTTGGGGGACCGGACACTGCTCAACATGACCCGACACAACAGCAACAAGGTGAGTAACGACAAAGGGACTGGGGGGACAGGGGAGATGGGCACAATGGCACACATGCGCAATCAAGCGGAGCACAGTGCACACCCACAATGACTCTGGATCATGTCCCTGATCCCCTTGGCACACTGCAGCACACATAGCAACAGCACGTAGGCCCCCATCGACTATGTGCCCAGAGGAGGCCCGCCCACACATCACTTATCTCACAACCAACCCATGCACATGTGCTGAACCCAGCAAAGCTGCGGTTCCGTGAGCCACACTGACAATGCAAGTGACACTGCATGACGATTAGCATGGCTGCAGTCCGATCATCATGACATGGTGCACGCCACCACACTGAGGTGGCTGAGTGTGGACCACATCCATAAAGGAGCAGGTCACACTCTGACACATCCCACCTGCACAAACAACCCCTGACGTCAACAACACATCTGCGGACAAACCATGCCCCAGAGTCCCACCAAGACCCAAATTCACCCAAGTCTGCAACATCTCAGCACTGTATGGGCACAGAAGTCAAAGGCACACCGCCTGAAAGGGACAAGGGGCAGCAAAATCAGAGCTGCAGGGGCGACTCTCCCAAAATGCAGCACGCACACATGACATTCAGAGCACGTCAGCATTGACAACAATGTGGTACAAACTGCAACACGTTTACAACAGGACAGAGGACACAACAGGTGCCGCTTGTGTGTAGAAACTGGCCAATCACATTTGGCATAGCAGGGAAATGTGAGATGTCAATGTACAAATACAAACACATATCCGTGATGTTGTCGAAATGTCCACTGTCCTGCATCAAATAGGCAGCTCCTCCTAAACAGTCACAATGTACATTGTCATGCAGTCTGTATGTGAACTTGTACAATGCGTCAACATACATGTGAACACAATGTAATACTGCATCTCCCCTTCACATTGTAGAGGGAGCATCAACACCTCCTGAGAGCAGCCCCAACTCTTCACTGATGACGATGAGGACATCCCCAACATCGACACCGAAGCCCTCCAAGTCCTCATTGACAGCTTCGGCACCCCACCTCCAGGAGCAGGGCAGCCCAGCTGCATCGAGGAGACCCCACCCCCTGCACAGACCACACAGCAGGAAGCACCTACCACTCAGGCTGTCTCCCAGGACTCCCACGAACAACACATGGCCTTCCAACGCCGTGTGTTAGAGGTCCAGGAGAAGATGGCTGATCAGGTGCGGGTGGGGTTCGACCTCATGGCAGCCAAACTTGATGCCATACATGGGTGTCTGATTCCCATCAGGGACCACTTACAGTCCCTAACGGACACCCACAGTCCGCTCCATGCTCTCCAACGATCCATGGCTGACATCACTGGAGTCATGATACTGAGACAAGAACAACTGTCCAGTCAGAGTGGCTCCAGCGATGTCAGCCGGGAGTTAGGACACATGCGGGGGCTCATGGAGAACATGGAGCGGATGCAGGCAGAAAGAATGGCTGCCACAGCTGCACACCAGCGACATGTGGCTGGGACCTTCCATGCCCTGCAGCACATCATCATGGCATTGCTGCCTCAAGGCCTGGCGCAGATGAATGCTGCTGCTGCTTCTACATCCACATCTCCGCCCCCTGATGTGTCAGTGCCTCACAGTGCGGCAGGCAATCCACCTCCGGCCCCTAATGTGTCAGTGGCACACAGTGCAGAAGGCAATCCACCTCCGGCCCCTGATGTGTCAGTGGCACACAGTGCGGCCGACATTCCACCACCACCCACGTGTGAGGCACATGTGACATCAGAGGATGAAGATGCGGGTGAATCAACCTTACTGGTAAGGAGGAGGCAGTAGCATTCATCTCTGCCATATGGCCTGTTTCTGCTTGGTTCTGCCCTTTGCATCATCACCTTCCACTGTCCCCCGATACACTCTGCGACACTCACCTTGGACCTCGACATGGACTGCCATATTCTGTTTGGTTACCAATGACACAGCGATCAGACTGCGGACTGAACTCTTCCTCTTCCGATGTACTTGTCATTCCCTGAAGGACTCTGGCTGGCCCTCCACGGGCCAATAATGTGAAGTGGGGTTTGCATGGCCCTGTTCTGCTCCAGCTGCAACACTCCACTGGATGTGCATTAAACATTCAGAATCGCACAGATGTGTCATGTCTTTGATCATACAAGTATGAAAGTATGGATGAATGTAGGGTCAGTGATTTCCCCTTACTTCCATGTTGCTCATGTCGTGGGACTTGAGTCACAGGGTGCAACATTGCCGATTGCGGTCCATGTGGCGTAGACACTACAACAGAGACACAAGCATCAGTTACTTCCTTGTCCAGCCCAGAACTGAAGCACGCCCAGAGCCCCAGGGTCATTGTTCCCACCCCTACGCTGGCCTGGCATACGCCGGGCCAGACCACTCCGCTTACGCTCAGAGGGGGGGACGACAAAGCTACATGTCCCAGGTCTTCCCTGTAGTGATCTGCTGATCACTGGTCTAGTTGTCAGCATGTCACAGCCACTCCCTGAGGGCTGGTTAACACCCACACCACACCCATCCAGCACAGGCGTCACAGGACATGTGACCCTGCCAATAAAAGGGGCCTAGCACATCACATCCCCCACTGCCGGAGATGACATGATGGCGTCCGCATCCACGGAACTCAGTCATGAGGGGTCCGTGACTTGCGTTGCACTGAGTTAGTGGCACCCGACGGCCTGCGTCCGGCACGGGCCTACCGGCACGGGGCCATGACTTGCGTTGCACAGGCTTAGTGGCACCCGCTGCACTGCGGCTGGCAGGGGCCTACCGCCATGTGGCGATGACTTGCGTTGCACTGAGTTAGGCCCACCTGAAGAGCTGAGCGGGTGTGAAGCCTGCGATGATGCGTTGGCCTCGATACGGCGTCCAGCGAATCAAGACTCAAATTGAACAGTGTGCCCTGCTGGACCGCAGTGTACGCGCAGGCAGCAGTCAGCACACACATGACTACACGGTGCGGTGCCGCAGGGTGTGCTGGGGGCCTGTGGCGCGGAAACCAGCGACCGGCTGAGGAGGTTGCACCGGCACGTGGAGGGCCCTCTTGGAGACACGCCGGTGGCGGCAGGTGAGCATTGAGGCCTAGGTGCGCAGGGGTGGGCAGTCATCGCTGGGCGGCGGACCGGTCTGGGGACCAGGGCTGGGGTGCAGCAGGCACACAGGATCGCGCAGGCACCACTGGTCACGGCGGCGGCCTTGTGGCTGGGTGGGGGGCGCAGCCCTGGCAGACACGACCCTGCATGCGATGACGTGATGGGCGTGGGTTGGTTTGGGAAGTAGCCACCTCGTCTCCAGTGTGAATCTGCCCGTTGAAGGTGGTCGGCCACGTGTGTGTAGGCCTATGGACAGGTTATGGCGGAGACTGAGACACACGCAGTAGTCACTTTGGGGGTGGATTTGTGACGTGTGCATTCCCACAGTTGTGAGTTGTAGGATTGTGGAGTTGAGGTGTGTGGTGTGTTCAGTTGGTACTTGCCGATGGGCAGTGCATTACCATTGGTGCCATCCTCAAAGCGCTGGTTGGTGGCGGACTTGCGGACATGTGGGAATCATGCACACTGCATGGGGAGTTTGCGACGACATTGGTGGACAGGCCACGGTGGTCCACTTTTGTCTGCACATTGATGGCATGCGTGTGGTTGCTGTTGCAGTGATTGTGTGCAGTGTCGGCATGGGGCACAAGTCGTACACGTGTGCTGTGAATTGCCCCCAACACGTGCGTGACGCCAGCTATGGCGTAGTTCCCTTGTGTGGTCTCAAGATGTTCCTGCACAGTGTGGGGGGAGTGAGGGGCAGGGGTATCGAGGTGACACACACCGTGATGCTTTCAGGTAGGATGTGTCCTGCATGATGTGACCGTAACAGCAGTTCGTGTGGTCGTTACCTTCCTTTTCATTCCTACGACGGTTACGTCCACGTGAACTTCTGTTACGGTCTTCTCATGCATGATTTATCATGCCTGTGAGCATTCCGGTTTGTCCAAGTGCAGTACACTGTACCAGATTAGGCATGTGACTATACGGAAGTTTGACCATTGTCACCATTTCTCCCACAGGTTTCTGAAGACACGTTGCCCTGTTGAAGTTCCCTGTTGGGAATGGAACGCGTTGGCTGAGCTTTTCGTTTTGTTTGTTTGTGTATTTGTAATAAAGTTCTGTTTTTACACTACTGTTGACTACTGGACTTCATGACCTGGCGCACCCACATTTCGGTTACTACGATCTTGGGTCTGGGGCACGGAGGCGTCTAGCACGGCTGGCGTTGGGGTTGGTTGTGCAGGTACACTACGAATTGGAACGATCATGTGGTGCGGATAAAGGGGCCCGCCGTTGCTTTTGTGGACATGCATCCATGACATGTGTGAGGGAGTTTGATGGGGCTGGCTGTGAGACTCCTCCGACTCTGGCAGTTGTTGGTTGGAAGGTACCAGGGGCTAACAGGTGCAGCACAGCCAGCAGCTTTGTCTGCGGGGAGATGTTGGTTGTCCGCTGTGTTGGTACCGTCAGCCTGTGGGCAATGTGGGTCAGGATGCGGAGGATGGTTGTCCTTTTGAGCCTGTGTTGGTCAATGGCTTCCTCTGGCGTTGAGTCTCTGGGGCTGGTGCGTTTTAGGGTCGTACGCTGTCCTGCGCTGCCTAGGTGGTAATCCGGGGGGGTGGTCCGGGGGGGCCTGGGAGTGGTGGCGGTGGGTGTTGTGGCCCTCTTGGTTCTCCGAGCTGCATGATCAGTAGCTCCATGGCATCTGTTGGTCTTCAGCTGTGGTTCTGGGCTGGGCTCCCTTTCATACTGCAGGTAGTCGTCCTGCTTAACACCAGCAAAAGGCAGGTGTTAAATCCCTGCTGCTAACGCGCCTTATCGCCTGTTCTTGGTTCGCATCGCAGATCTGACTGGTCGTTGAGAATCTCGCAAAGTGGTGTTTTCGTGTGTTTTTGCACGGGAACGCCTACTCTGCATATCATTAGCGTTAGTTGTCGCACTCATCTGTGGTGATGTTTTTTGCGGTAGCTATCGCAGGTAAACTGGCAATGTCGGCAGTTTGCACCTGCTTGTGAATGGGGCAATAAATCTATCGCCACTTTTGCGGCGCTAAAGTGCCGATAAATCGGCGATAAGTCCTTGTGAATATGCCCCAGTATTGTTAAAAATATTCTGAATGCTATTTCTCAGCATCGAGAAGCACATTTTACAGCAGGCGTAAAGGTTATCAGAACGCTATGGAATAGTTTAATTGGGAACATTGTGTTATCTTCCCTTGCAAAAACATTTATAACTGAAATTCCCTTAGAGTGCATAAATGTCTATAATTTGTTGTTTTACTCCTAACTGTAAACCTGAAGCAGCACCAAACCGTTCTTTCGGATGGTATTCTTATGCATATGTTTCTAACCAAGATATGAAAATTTCCTGATTTTATTCGATACATAATGTTGCATTAACTTTATTTACAGATAACCAGCACTAAAAGCAAAAAAACTTAAATGACCCAAAAAGTTCTGGGACGTAAGGAAATGAATCAAAACCCTTGGTAACAGAGTTGCCAAATTACATTTGTCTTTATAAATTAGATTTATTATTGTCGGGCAGGGGCAAATTAACAACATCATTTAGAAAGCTGGATCTCTGGGCATCAAATATTGCCTCCTTGCTTTGAAGTGTGTTTTCTCAACCTTTAGAGGAGTAACAAATAACCAAAGGAGTATGCATAGAAATGTATGCAAATCGTAGATTTTCATGCGCACTTCTTCTGCCCTACGTCCTCCTGAGGATTGTCTGCAGGTTTGAGATCTTTTCCGTGAGTGGTTGAAATGGCCATTTTAATTTCAATTTTTATTTTTTTCTCCACATGAAAAATGTAATGTTTTTGAAATCACTTCTGCTAAACTATCTGAGAATTTGGGGGCATTTGGGTTACTCCCACCCAATTTCCACATTTACCCATCTCTAGCGTTAGTAAATACTCACAAAATTACGACCTTGCATGTGTTCACAAACTTCAGAAGGCTATTTCCCATCCTTCCCATTGGAACACCCATGTTCTCAACCCTAACCCTAAACGTGGAACCATACTTGCATTTTTTGTTGATAAGCTCCATACGGTCCATATGGGTGTAAATGTCTGAAGGCTGTGATTCTGTGAATCAAAATCTACCATCTGCAAAGAGTTATCTTGATGCTACTCATTTTCCAGTTCCGTAGTTTGTACTGTGGGTACAGTGGCAAAGGGGATTTAGGTGCATGACAGGTGTCTGGCAGGAGCCATGACAGTGTCTAGTGATGAAGACTCACCATCATTGAAGACTGACATTGTGCTTTCTCTGACAGGGAATGAGTTGGTGGTTTTAATTCTTTCAAACTAGGAAACTGGGCATCATTCCTGCTTCTCATAAGCATGTCCTTCATGTCCGAATACAGGCAGACATGCAAATATCGGGCCTGCATGCACAAAGCAGCAATTTGCTGTATTTTTAAGTACAACGTTGGTATACGTGATCTTGGAAACCACAACGAAGGCTTTTAAAAATGTATTCTGTTTTTAAACACTGGATTCTCTTTAGCAGATCTTCACTGGGGGGGGGGCTTGGAATAATTGTGCACGAGGCAGCATTTTGTTTTGAATTTTTGGTTGTCAATTCTAACTGGACACTAAGGGGCAGATTTACAAGCCCCTTGTGCCACTTTTACGCTGCCGTTGCTTCACTTTTGTGACGCAACGGCAGCGTAAAAAATGCGGCAAATTTACAACGTGACGCATCTAGGGAGATGCGTCACGTTGTAAAGCCCTGCGTGACATTATACCTGCATCAGGTATAATGTATGCAGGGTAGGCGTTCCCACGCAGGAAAGCCTCATAAAAGTGACGCAGTGAAATCTACAAGATTTCACTGCGTGACTTTTAGGACGCCACTGCGTCAAAACCTTACGCCAGGCGTAAGGAGTGACGCAGTATATTGGGAATAGACCGCCACACACAGTGCTGGAGTTGCATCGTGTTTGCGACACGACTCCAACAATGCGTGACTTTTCCACCAACAGATGCATCAGAATTTCTGACGCATCTGTCAATCCTTCCGCCATGGTGCGCCGTATTGTAAATACGGTGCATCTATAGTGGCGCAAGGGTTTTTCACGCAGGCGCAGGGAAACTGACGCATCTATACAGATGCGTCAGTTTTTTTGTAAATCTGCCCCTAAGGGTCATATTTATCATGGGTTGCAACACTTTTGCACCACCGAATTATCAAGCCACGCTTGCGTCACCCTGAGTGGCTTGATAAATCTAGAGTAAAACAACGTAGCACAAATCGCTGCATTGGGTTACTCTGCCCCAGGGAGGCGCTCCATGAGTGGTGCGTGTGTGTTCTCACGCAAAACCCATGGATTTTTATGTATTCCCAGATTTACCATTACCGGTAGACGTGGGAATGCGCCAAAACGCAATGCCTTCCCAGAGGCGGTTTAACGGGGAGAAACATCTTTATTTTTTTTTCATTCTTTCCTCTTTCTATGTGTGCTGCATCCTGCAGCACACATAAAAAGAGGAAAATGCCTCAAGGGATTGTTTTTGTGCAAGAAGGTGCCCCTTCTTGCACAAAACAATCCTCCTTACAACGCAGGCAACCTTGCACCATGGTGCAAGGGTGACTGCATTGGTGCTCTGCAGCCAATTGTGCGCCTAAGCAGAGGAAAGGACAGGGGTGCGTCGTACTGCTGAAATACGACGCATCACTGAGTTTTCCTAATGACACCGCTCGGCACAGACAGCAAGATGGCTTGCAGCGCCACGCTGCATCATTTTCTAGTATATATCCCCCTTGGTATTTGGCATGCCGAAATTCTACAAACTCAGTCAGCTATTCTTTACTACAAATCAAGCACTGCTATCACTATGTTCAAAATGGGTGCAGTCGATGAAGTGTCATCCAGATCAGATTTTGCACCAGTTTTAGCAATGGTCTTAGCACCAGTTTTTGAACCCACCACTTTTTGTTTGTATTAAAATAAAGCATAGAGCTAATTCTATGTTATCAAACTAAGCAAGCGCAATTCTGCACCATGCCGTTTGGCGGCATCGGATGGTCTTTATTTTGAAAAAGCAGTATTGTAAAAAAAATTCTGAATGCTATTTCTCAGCAACGAGGAGCTCCTTTTAATGCAGGCATAGAGGGTATCAGCACACTATGGAATAGTTTAATTGGGAACTTTGGGCCTTATTTACAAGGCGGCGTTAGGTCACATTAAGTGGCTTAACGCCGCTTTGTAAATAAGGAGATGGGGATATCGCCACAAGAACGACACTAATAGGACGTTCTGGTGGCGATATCCCCTAGTAAATATGCCCCTTTGTGTTATCTTCTCTTGGAAAAACATTGATAACTGAAATTCCCTTAGAGTGCATAAATGTCTATAATTTGTTGTTTTACTCCTAACTGTAAACCTGAAGCACACATAATAGCTACCCTGGTACCTTAAGACCTCTTGGTAGCCCCACTGTTTTTACTTAGTCCTGGTCCCACTTCTGAATTAAAACGGTCATGGGTCCAGTGCCTATTTTAAATCACCTAGTCACGTTGCACACACCATTGATCACTTACTTTTAGCCCACACACACACTTCACATATGGCGTCCTCAGATCAAAAGAACTCCGCCAAAGAAGCCACCAGGCTCGTCAGACATTGCAGCGCCGGTCTGACGAGGAGCGCCCTATGATGAAGCATGACACCCTAACAGGTGTGTGAGGGCATCACGATCTGAAATTGAGATCTCCCAGCGACTTGAACACTAGTCAGATAGCAACTTGTAGTGCATCTGCCCAATAGAGGAACGGACTCCTTTCTGTGATTTATATGTTTCTCTGAAAAAGACCAGACCCTGAGGTGTGCAGGACAGGAGACAGAGGGCCCTTTTAAAGTGTAGGCGATAAAAAGATGATTCACAAATTCATATCATGGTACAAAACACCTCTCTCCACAATAAAAGAGTCTGCAGTTAAGGAGACCATACCCTTACCAAGCCATACAAGTTGGATGCAAACATTAAGTACAAATGCTGAAGGGATTGTGAAAGCAGCAGGACACAATTGAATCTAATTTCTGATTGCCAGGGACTTCAGCCCTACTCGAAAGAAGTCTTAGATGCAATAGACATTGCTTCAAATGGTGCTACCCAGAGTAGATGTTTTGGGACTACCACAGAGGCTTACATTTCCTTGCTATTCAGATGTCCTTGGTCCTAACAGCAGTGAAACAGGCTATGACAGCTCTTTAGGATAAGACAAGGGTACCCGCGATTTCAGAACTGGTTACATAGATAATGGGACATACTAGGAATAGAAAAACTGGTATTTAGATAACACAAAATCCACAGAGGATCGACACACTATGGGCTCCATTACTAGGCTATCTTGTAATAGAGTACTGGGAACTCACATGCCCTAGTTAACTTAAGCCCTGAGAATCAAACCCAATACACATTACCCAAACACTGAGGGGAAGAGAGTCAGATGCTTCCTGAAGATATCGTTTCCAATAGCTCAGATACGAAGTGGGTAGGCGTCGTATTGAGGGGATGCTCTTTTCAGAGGTGTGGAAGGAAGGGGACTGAGGGGGCTAAGGAAAGTTATTCAAGTTGAATGTACTGAGGTTCTTATCTATTTTTATTGATAGGTTCTAATAAACGGAATTGATCCATAAAGTATAGTGTCAGTTCTTACCCCATTCCTGCTCCATTCTTTACTAGAGGTGTTAACCTCAAACGGCTGTGATGTAGGTGAGTGAAGAAAACTCTCCCTCTCTTCTGCCTTTGTTTTGGGTCTCTCTTTGGAGGAGATTTCTGCCCCACCACTCCTTCCTGCTGACGCTAGAGGAAAAAGACTGTGACTTGACCAGTCTGAGAAAAATAAGCAAAAAGTCAGAAACTACAAGAAACCGCTCCCAGAGCTGGACGTGTAGAATTGTCAGTTTGCAAACTGAGGGACTTCTTTACGAGCCCCCTCACCGCCAAAGTGTCACTCTTTGTGACGCTTCGGCGGCGCAGATTACAAAATCATATCTATGACGTCACGCAAAGCCACTACACGCTGCTTTGAATGGCCTCATAGATATGGAGTTAGGTGAGCGAGTGCAAATCGCTGCGTTGCCTTACTCTGCTCTCGGGAGGCGTTCCATGGGCATTGCGGTGGGTTTTCCCACACAATACCAATGGATTTTGACACTGCCCCAGATTTACAAGAGCATGTAAACCTGGGGAAGCGCCAAATCGTTATGCCTCCCGAGGTGAGGCGTAATGAGGAGAAAATTCTTTATTTCTCCCTGTTATTTCCTCTTTCTATTCTATGTGTGCTACATTCTGCAGCACACATAGAAAGAGGAAAATGCCCCTTCCTGCACAAAAACAATCCTGCCGACAACACAGGCACCTTTGCACCATTGTGCAAGGGTGCCTGTGTTTGCGCTAGGTAGCCGAAACAGCACCTGCACAGGAAGAAAGGACAGAAATGCACTGTATTGCATAAATACGGCGCATTCCTGCCCTTTCACTTTGGCATAGAGCAGCTGCGCTGCCCTACGCCAAATCCCCGTAATTTAGGGCCTGAGTGTATGTTGGGGGCAGAACGCCCCAGTTGCCAAGATTCCTCAATGACAAGTGCCAGTGTTCCTACATCAGAGACATTCATATTACACAAAGTGCCCTGGGGGGCTCAATGGGCTTGTGCGCCCACTTTATGAGTCCCCAGGGATCTTTGGTATTACAGATAGGGTCGGAGATGCATGTGCAGCCCCTTCTGTAACACTGAAAGCGCTGGTGCACATGTAGCGCCAGCTCTATCCTAAGAGGCCTTTCCCTCATTGCATGGGGGTGTGGCCCCATGTAAGTGAGGGAATATCTTTGCCTCTGCACCCGTGCCGTATAATGGACGCAGACATAAGGAAGCCATCAGGAGGCGCACTGACAGCGCATCATAAACATGTAGCACACTGTCAGTGCGCCCCCTGAGAGCAGCCCTCTTGAGGGGTAAAAGGGAGTCCCATAGACCCCCCAGACATCCCACTCCAGGCAGGTGCAATCACTCACTGCACTCGCTTGCAAGGGTATCCCTCCCCCTCTTGAAAGTGGAGGCAGGTTGCTGCCTGCACAGTGAAACACGGAGCAGCTTGTAAACAACTGCTCCATATTTCACTTGAATGTGCTGCCCCAGAGCACCTCGAGTTTGCAGTTGCCCTGAGGGCACCGCATTCATCATAATAGGAGCACTTTACCTGTTTGCGCCCAAGGCACATTATGAAAGGGAAAGTGCACGCTTTGGGTAATATGGCCCCTGAACTCCAGAGTTGGGGGCGCTGACTACTAACGTATTTGTGTTAAATTTGGGAAAATGAACTGCATCCTGCTAGGAGAAGCTACCTTGAGTCACCTTGAAAGAAGGAGCCAACTGACATCTTCTGAAGAAGGATACTGGACATATCTCTGCATGAAGGATAAGCTATATAGAAGAAAGGGGTCCGAGAAGCTGTGCAGGCAGAACTGGATGTTTGCCAGTTAGAGCCCAAAAAAGGCACTGTACTGTGCTTGTCACCCTTTTTCCCTGGCAGGCAACTTGCTCTTTGATTCTGTGCTTGCGTAAGGGAACTTTGTCCTCCCCCAAATCAGTCTGCAGAGAGCAGCTACAAAAAAAGGATTCCATGAAATGCCTGCGACAGTTTGGAGATAAGGAAATATCAAAACCATGGTGTGAGGCTTCATCCAAAGAAACAGAAGTACCTGTGGTGACTAGGCCAGTGCTTAATTTGAACTGGTGGTTTCTGGTGCTCAGCACCAGCATTTAATCATTAACACTGGTGCTTTTCATGAGCACCAGTTAAGGACACATTCATTTATGGTATTCAGGGGGAAAAATTAAGTGATTTGCTCAGAATACAGCAGACGCCGAGACTCAAACCTGGCTCCCTAGCTCCAAAGATGGCTAGCTCTGGCCATTACACCACATCCTCTCCCCACTTTCATGGTTAGTAGTTGGCGGCGCTAACAAGCGAAATGGGCTGGTTCAAGCTGCCTCCTGACGAGAACCCCGTCAATTATGTTTTTTACAAATTAACCATTGGGCTGGGCACCGAAGAAAATAGTTACTGTATTGCGCAGTTGTACATCACACCCCCAAAAAGATCAGCCAGTGAAACAGACTGCACAAACTCCATGTCACTGGCAGCTCTCTTGTGGGAGCAATGGCAACACATGCTGCCAAGGTTCGGCCTGCTACAGATCTCCTCATGTGGTCACAGAAGGCTGAGAGATCTATGATAGATGATAGAAGGATGACACAAACTCTGCCCCCTTTTACCACAGTGTTTGGGCATTCTATATTTGTTCCTGTGAGTGAATGGCATGTATTCTCCATGATGAGGTTGTGGAGTGGGTGAAGCAATAGCAAAGAGGGCACCCCAGCAAAACCTCAGACGCCCCCCCTCCCAGGACCTCTGCAACAAACTCGGTTCCTATTTCCTTCTCAAGATCAAGTCCCTCTACGACAACTTCAACAAACAGAAACAAGGCACCAACACCACACCCATCTCCAGCAACGCCAGCCAGCCCACCATCTCTGCCTGGACCCTTGTCACTACGGAGGACACTGCCACGACCATGAAGAGCATACACTCAGGAGTCCCACGGACCCCTGCCCGCCGCACAGCTTCCACAGAGCCGCCGCCGCCATAGCACCCAAACTACGTCGCACCATCAACTCCACCTTCGAAACCGGCACGTTCCCCGATGACTGGAAATGCGCAGAAGTCAAGCCCCTCCTCAAGAAGCCCTCCACAGACCCGATGAACCTAAAAAACTACAGCCCCAACTCTCTCCTCCCCTTCGCAGCCAAGGTCACTGAGAAGATCGTCAACATCCAGCTCACGAATTTCTTAGAAGCCTACTCAATCCTCCACTCCTCCAATCCGGATTCTGCAGCAACCACAGCACCGAGACCACCCTCCTAGCCACCACAGACGACATCCACACTCTCCTGGACCAGGGCCACATGGCGGCCCTCATCCTTCTTGACCTCTCGGCAGCCTTCGACACCGTCTCTCACCGCCAGACTCCACGACGCCGGCATACAAGGAACTGCCCTAGACTGGGGCCGAACCCAAAGATCAGACTCCGCCCTTCCTCTCCGAACCCACAGACATCAGCTGCGGAGTACCCCAAGGATCAACGCTCAGCCCCACACTCTTCAATATCTACATGGCCCCCCTCGCCGCCATTGTCAGAAAGCATGGACTCAGCATAGTGTCCTACGCCGATGACACCCAGCTCATCCTCTCCATCACCAAGGAACCAGACACCACCAGACTCAGCCTCCAGGAAGGAATGAAAGACGTTGCATCCTAGATGAGCAGCAGCTGCCTCAGGCTCAACTCTGAGAAGACAGAAGTCCTCGTCCTCATCCTCGGATCTACCCCCTCTGCATGGGACAACACCTGGTGGCCCACCGCCCTAGACAACCCCCCAACACCCACGGACCACGCCTGCAACCTCGGCATCATACTCAACTCCTCCCTCACTATGACCCGACAGATCAACGCCGTCTCCTCCACGTGCTTCAACACCCTATGCATCCTCCGCAAGACCTTAAAATGGATCCCCCCCGAACCCAGAAAGGCCATCACCCACGCACTCATAACCAGCAGATTGGATTACGGAAACGCCCTCTATGCCGGAATCAACAAATCCCTACTCCGCAAACTCCAGACCATCCAGAACACCGCTGCCAGACTCGTCCTCGGAGTCCCACGACAAGACCACATCACCCAGCACCTGCGAGACTCCATTGGCTCCCCGTCGAGAAAAGAGTGTCCTTCAAGCTGCTCCCTCACGCCTACAAATCCCTACACAACACCAGACCCCAATACCTAAACGAATGAGTCTCCTTTTACGCACCCAAGAAAACCCTCCGCTCCGCCAACCTCGCCCTGACCGAAACCCCTCGCATCCGCAGAGCCAGAACAGGAGGAAGAGCCTACTCCTACATCGCAGCAAATACCTGGAACTCCCGCTCAGCATCAGAGGATTCCCCCACTCTGCAAGCATTCAGGAGAGCCTCAAGACCTGGCTCTTTGGATGAGACGGAGCTGCCCGATAAACCCCCCCCCCCCCAGTGCCTTGAGACCCTCACGGGTGAGTAGCGCGCTTCACAAATCCCTGATTGATTGATTGATTGATTGATTGATTGATTGACATGGGTGCTCCAGTGTCGTTAGGCTCCTGCCCACTCCCAGTCCATTTTAGATGCAAAATGTGTCATACACTCTTAATCATAGGAAAAACAAATCCCCTTTTACATAAAAAGATTGTCAGCATTTTCACACTTTACACCCCAGGAGTTGGTTCATGCCAGTGTGTCTGTTGCACCACCCTCTGGTACTAAGCTAATAAAATGAAACAGCGGGCTAATGCACCCACTGCCAAGAATAGCAACATGGCTGCTGGCAAGTTTAAATCATAGGGAGGCCTTCTAAATATTTTGTTTCCAAAATCGATAAAAAAGACTGCCATTGATGTTCGGTAATAGTATAGAATGTGATGCTCTGTAGTCCTAATATGTTAATGTATGAAAAACGTGAAAATGAGAGAATTAAAAATGAATTTTGCTCAGCGTTTGTTGCCTGGAATAGACAGCTTGCCACGTTTTGAACTTTTGGATACTGGGTGAAATTAGTGGTAGTGTTGGTACTATATCTCACATAATCTACATGATAGTCTTAGCAGCGAAGCAGGGTTGGGGATGGTGAAATGTGCCCCTAAAGATAAGATGCAAAACAGCATTTCAAATAAACGTCAATAGATAAGAAGTAATTCTAAAGGGGATCTTGAGATCAGGCATTTAGAAAACCATGAAAGTTTATTAAAATATTGAAGTGCAATACAGAAGGCAAAAATATACTCAGTCTCAATAAATCAGTCATGGGACATCTAAATCAATTGCCAGGAGGGCTCTTTGCATTTAAAATAGATGCAGCATGAGCAAAGTCTGAAAAATAGACTAGGTCCAGAATGTGCAGAAAATCAATAGAGGAACGGGCAGCACCCCTAGTAGAAACCCAAAAGAAAACATGGCTCACCCCAAAAATCAGGAATTCCTATAAATTTTACAATGGTAAGCAATGGAAATCACACAGTCAGCACAGGGTGAGCAAATGTAGCAACACATCACCATATCACAGTTCAGCATCATAAAATGTCATATATTGCCACCATCCTAGCACTATCCCCCCATGTGAATATTAATAAAATCCCTCTGACCTTGATCCAGCGCGATATTAGCCAACAGCATTCACACACCAAATACTCACTTGGGCCCATACATTCATACTACGCTAATACTTACGCTGGTGAGTCAGTTGTACTCTTTATCAAAATCCCTGCTACCAATTACCTTCTGATTGAAGAGTAATGACTTACCAATGAATCCTTTGCTAATTGGGAAGTTTAAAATGAGTGACATTCATTACTGTACATAATCCTGAAATAACCACTGAGTCAGGAAGTTTTAAAATGTTTATCTAAAGATTTTTAGCAGAGTAAATACAGAACCACATGATACTCAGTCGTATATCAAGGATGAAGCATAGAATAATAATGATTGATTAATGACGGTCACTCAGAAAGGAGAAGATAGAGACAGCAGCGCAACTAAAGGTTGCAAGTATATTTACCTAAAGTGCGAGAACCAAACCCCTTGGCCAAGGAGTTGGAAAAGATGGGACCCAGGAAGGATGAAGAGCAAAGACCTCCTTCAGGTTCAGAACAGGACCGGTGACCTCTCTACCAACGATGCCTGCGTCGTTCCCCTCTCTGATACTCGGCTTCTCCTCGACTCCCCGTGCCTTCCTTCTAATGGACTCCGCCGCCCCCTCCTCAGGACCTCTCTGGACCACGGTTCAGTCTGCAATCGATCAGCTTGTCGGTCTGGAGCTTCTGCCTGTCTGCGACTAGTCTCGAAGAACACCTGTTCTAACTAATTAGCTAATTCTATATCTATTATACCCTTCTATGCCCATGTACCTCCCATTAATGTTGCAAAAATATGGGACCACTACTTCTGATTGGACAGGGACAGGGGTTGATCCTCACACCATATTGATTTGGTTCGATTTCTTAAAGTCTTTTGTTTTAAAATACCGCCCATCAATTTTATTACATTTGCTTTATTTCCCACCTGTCTCATGACAAATTTTATACATATTTCATAAACATTGTTGCATTTCTGCTGGTACATCATGGGTACAGCGATGTCGGCCATCAGGTCATGGCCTTGGACGACGTCCAGGTTGACTTCATCCTTTTCTTTCTGGGCAGCCATGCAGGGCGCATGCGCAGGATCATTGTCACATGAGTTTTCAGTTCACCAAACCCCAGGCCCAAAGTTTACGAACTAATAAAAGCAAAGAAGAAAATATTACAATCACAAATAAAATGTTTCACTGTATACCCACTCTTTCTATTCTATTCCCATTTATTTATAAATTCTATCCCGCATTAATAGCGTTAGAGAAACGACAATTTAATTATAACACGAGAGCAAGCTGTAGCATGTGAAGACATCAAGCAGCCATTTTAATGCACACTGCGCAGAAGCAGAATTTTCCCACCAAGCGAAGAAAGACGTCACAACACGTGATATGGTTGAGACATGCGCAGTAAAGTTCCCGCGTTTTAGCGGCCATTTTAGAAAAAGACAAGCGTTATTCGTTAGTTTAAACACATAGGCAAGCTTCCTTGCTACTTATGTAGTGTATGCAAGAGTTAGTACAAACAATACAAGTTTAATAAATTAATACTGTGAGAGGATTGTATCCGAGCAAGTCTCATTTGTGAGTCCTTGCTCCATCAACCTAATGTCATCGAAGGTCAGAACAAATCTGGTTACAACAATGAAAAGTCTCCTAAATGAATAGCCTACAGGGAGCAAACGGGAAGGGCCTAGAAAAGTAAGTCAAAGTTTCCTCCAGAGTTCTTCGAGAACAACATATCATCTCAAAACATCTGTGCGGTGTCAATGAGAAATATAAACACACAAGGAATATTATGAAGCAGCCATACAAATACAAGATGGAGTCAGGGCCTAGTTGAGGCCTAGTGTGGCCTTTGCCAGGAGAATATAGTTCTATACATCACAGCATTGTCGTTTCAATTGAAAATGCTGATGTTAATAGGCAAATATGAATAATTCAGAAAATAGCTATAACAGTAGCAAGATCAAAATGAGCAGGTTTGTTTCTAATTTTTGTCTTTCATTTGCAGAGAGGAGGGGCATAGGTACTTACTGTGCAAGTCTAAGAAATAAACACGAGCCGCTGAATTCTGTGTTGGTGGCTTACCATTTGTTCATACACCATAAAAGGTGAGTTTCCTTGCTGGCTGATGACATGGCAGGCTGTCATCAGAGCTATGGACATTTCTTTTAGCACCCACAGTTGTATCTCATTTTTCGTTCACTTTAGGATGCAATGACCACACTAGAATATCTAGGCTGTGACTGAGTAAAGGAGAATGGCTGCCATTACTTGGCAGCTCAGTGGTAGCTTCCAATCATGAATGGGAGAGGCCTTCCTATGATACATTTTCGCTGCTTGTCACTAGTGTGAGCTACTGACTGTTTGACTAGAATGAGTTTAGTGGGTTCCTGGCGGTGCTGTGCATCAAATTTAAGTACAGGAACCTCTATATTGCTCAGGGTAGCCTAGCTGCTGTCCTCTCAAATCCACTTCTGAAATCAGCAAGGAGGCTGTCATTTGTTTACACCAGGGTCCAACTAACAATGCTGTAAGCAGGATCCTCCCCATCCTCTACTACTATCCATCATGTTGGCTGTCTGAGCAAGCCAGAAAGGTTCACCATGGATCTCATCAGGCCAGAACATGTCAGTTCTCTAACCCATAGATTGCTAAGAAGGTTCTGAAACACCATAAGAGTTCATGGGCCACATTATGTCATGCTGCAAGACATTGTTGGGTGCAAGTAGGAAACCATAGCCAAAGTGGAATACCCACCCTTCAACAAAATATTTCTGAAATTGAGCGATGAATAGGTGCATGCTACTCTAGACATACCACTAGCCTAAAATGAAAGATTAGGATGCCAGCACATGGCACATGACACATATATACCCTCAGCAAGGACTCTGGAAAGGGAAACTTGACTTGCGACTTAGGCCATCATCACATTGCAATCTACTCTACACAACACCTCTGAAAAGTACATAAGGACATCCAGGAGACTGCACCTGCCTAATGTGTCTCTTCTGTTCAGAGGACTCGATGAATATAGATTGGGCCAATGTGAAGTGTGAAGAATTAAAATTACCTATGGAAACCCCAAATACTAATTTATTCAACAAGTAGGTTCCATGGTAAGGTTAAAATTAGACAGCAGGACTCTCCTAACATAATCATCTCGGATGGGTCAACATGTTTCTTGATTGGCCCGTAGAGTCTGTGGCATTCCTCAGGACTGTTGTATAGCACTAATCTATCACTGGGAGGGAAACCCTATAGTAGTGATAAACCCATAACAGGCTTCACTATTTAGTGTAGGGGTATTATACTGACAGGCAACTCACATGTAGTATTTGTGGAGTCCAAACCACAAGTTGTTAGGCCCTAATACGGAAAGTGGGACTGGTCAGGTCTGGATACATAATTTTCTTTCCAGTAGCAGACTGGTGATTTCACCTGAATTGAGCAGACTCGTCGTCCAGGGACGACATCTTGCAGTGTGGATGTTCAACTGACCTGTGGGTCATGCTGAACTGGGGATAAAAAGATCTCTGCAAAGAGCTCAGCGAAGGATGCCTGTTTTGTACTGCACCCCACTCAACGAGGAGCAGGACCCAATGATAAAGCATCCCAATTCAGTGGGTGAGGGGCCCTATTTCCTAGCAAGAGATTCCTTTTAATTTGGGACTGTCCCATAACCATTTCTCTGTTCTGGTCTACAAAAACAGACTTAGTAGTATAATTTGAATCAGAACGCCATACCGTGGTTTTGGTGATTCATTTTTAGAGAGGACATATGACGGATCGACCAACCTCTCATCACCTCCTTTTTGTATAACTTCTCATTGTGTTTACAGTGAACAAGCAAGCAGCATAGCATGAATGTTGTTTATGCTTTGAATAACATACTATTGAATTAGAGAACACAAATATCCCAAAATTAGCCAGCAAAATGGCTCAGTAAGGTAAGTTGAAGCTCGCTTACTGATCTGAAGGCCACCAGTCCACCCCTCTGTGTACCATAAAAATGGGTAAGATTAACGTCTGTTATTAGCGGCACTTAGAAACTGCAGAAGTGCTGCATGAAACAATATTTATAAAACAAGTTACTAAACTATGAACTCCCTGACTAAGCCGACTCACACACTGTCGAAAATATTGAATGATCTTCACAACATCTTGTCACAATACGATAATGAATGAAGCTGGTTGACCTGAGAGGATCATCCCCATCTTTAAAGGATTCCTTCTCTGAAGCAAGATAAAGGTGTATTTATTTCCCTATATCCATGGAAGTAGGCAGGCAGGAGAAGATGGCATTCTGGCAGGAACAGACCGTGCAAGCAGATTATGGGGCATTTTAACTATGCAGGTAAAAATGGGCCCATGTTGTAAATGGAGGATTTATGTCAGAAATGAGAACATACAAAAAGCAATGTTAGCACATTCCAAGTGTGGTGTCACCAGTGTTTAATTTGTAAAAGAATAAGCTGCAGGTGCCCTACATTTTGCTCAGAAGCCAGAGGCAGGTGTTGTTGAAGGTTAGAGGATCAATGTCCAAGGCTGCCACTCTTGATTTCACTTTATGCCTTTTTAATCCTCTGATAGACTATCCCTGACTTTTTACCTCTTTTTCATCACTGTTTTCTCTCTTTGTGACTGATTTTCCATCTTTCTCTTGCTCCTTCCTTACGCCTTGGAGAGCTTGGGCCCACTTTAACATTTATTTTCAACCAGATGGTCTTCGTAGCAGCTTGAGAGGTAAGAGGGAGAAAACAATCACAATTGAATCTCAATACTGTGAAACTCATTTGGTCACACAATAATCCACTTGATAACTGAATCTGAGATTAATAAGATTTAATTATAAATGTAGAAACAAATCGATATAGACCAGCCCCAACATTATCATATAGAAATACAGAACAAACAAAATGAGTCCAAATCTCTTAAAGAGATTCACCCTATATAACACAAAGCAGATAACTAGTTATATAATGACAATGCAAATAATCAGGAAAAAGAATTGAGTATTAAACTGCATCAAATGATTCTCAAAGGTAAGAATGAGCATGCTATCTCTCCCTACACTGCCTTAAAGGGATAGCCCTAAGAAGCATTGAATAAAGGTCAAATTAGAAAGGTGTCAGAGTCTTCAGTAGAAGGCACTCCAACCGTGGGTCACATAGCATAAATCCACACAAGCAGAAGCATAGCTCTGCTCCCCGTGAAAGCCCTAAGATGTCTCTCTTGACCCTCACTAAGTTACAGCATAAAATATGAGGTGCATTCAAGGTAGACAAACCCACTCAACTTTCTCCAGTACTTTTCTATGATTCCAGCACAAATTGGATACTTTCACCACCTTTCCCATATCGATAAGTTGCAACTTAATTTGTTCTTGGTCATTCTTCTCCTCCTCCATGAAAACTCTCCTCCTTGCTCGTCACCACATTTCTCCTTGCCAAACTTCGTCTTCTCATACCTTGCTATCTAATGAAAATAAAACCCTTCTATGCTAACTAATGAGGCTTTGTAGAAACAAAAATACAAGCAAATACATTCTATGTTGAAGGTTAAACTTGAATGACATTCTAGGCTTTAAACTTTAGCTTGAAATGAACGGTTCTCAGGGCCCAAACTCATGTCAATTTAGCAGTGCTCAGGGTTACAAATACATGCACATTTCTACACAAATAACAAATGCAGTTTCTTAATGCATGAATAAATTGCAAAGAATTACAAAGATGTCATTTGTAATGCACCAACTTGGATATAATTGCCTATTACACGCACAAATGCTTAAACATTAGTCTACACATGCACATTCTGTTTTATTAACTTCACAATGAGACACGTCCTAAACGTTAAATTCTCCTGACACATTAATATGTAAATATTACAAAGACCTTTATTAGTCACGTTCTATGTACACAAATATGTCTCATTCATTTTCACGTGGAGTACTTTAAATATGCAATACTCAATTTTTTCTTAGTAACATTAATCACACAGAATATATTTGAGTGCTGACTATGCATGATTATGATGCACTCCTACACTATCTAAAAATGGGATCAAAATTACACTGCTCCACCCCTTTTGTGTTTTTGCTCTCTATTGCTCTGGATCAAAGTCTGTTGAGGAAAAATATGTGTTGGTCTCTAAAAATAAGTTGGCCCCACCTGCAACCATCAGCTAAAATTAAACACTGGATGACACATAAATTGGAAGAAAACATAAACATTCTAGAGGCGAAGAGATGTGGCCTAACATCCACAACTGCCAACTACCAACTGGAGAACTGGTGTACCTGCTTTGAATCCCGGCCATGACTTAAGATCCTGTGATTCTGGGCAAGTCAATTAACCTCCCCATGCCAAAAAATAAAAAATGTGGAATCTATTCTGGTGTACTCAAGTGAAGTTCTCTAATTCCCTTGGAACAAGCTCACACTACATTAGGGCTGCACAAAAAAATGAAGAAGGCGGGTACTAAAATAAATGTTTTGTTGCCTTCACCAGTTTTCTGCCTAAAATCTAGCGCACAGTGAAATATTATGCAGAGTTACTAATCTTTTAAGGCTTTGAAGCCCCTGTCAATTTCTATATCACTTTCTATAACCTTCCACACACCACTCCAAATGAGCCTATTGGTTAGGTGGGCACAGTTGAAAACACTTCCTTTGCATTGAGTGCTGCTTGCTGCAATCCACATTACCCACTCACCTCTGACCTCCTCGTCTCTGTCCTAACAGAATGACACTTTCTGCCTCCAACAGACCTTTGCCACGCACTGGGAACTCCGATCCCTGTAACTACTGTCTTTCTTCTCTCAGACCATGGAGTAGAAGAATGGGTCTACACCAACCCCACCTCCTGTATGTATTTTGTTGTTGAAGCCATGCATGTATGTGTTATTTTAAGCTAAAGTTCTTGCTGTTAATTTGAATAGCATTACACTGGTGGTCACTTACTACACACGCGGCGGCAGGGACCCGGTCCTAAGCCGTTTTCTCTCACTGGCTGCCGACATACTCCCCGCTCATGTGCTAGGTTGAGGCGGGGAGCTGCTGTTGCATCAGCGGTTGGGTCGTTTGGGAGCAGCGATGCTGTTTCTCAACCTGCGCTGGTGTACTGATGCACGTCTGGTTTGGGGGAAGCAATAGGGCTCCAATTTAATATATGAATTCTCACAGAAGTGGGAATTCTCTTAAGGCTTTTACCTGCATAAAAAACAATGCTCTGGCGCATCTAGTCATTCCTTGGGTAAAGAGGAAGAAGAGAAAAGATGTTTCAAAGCAGTATAATCTGAAGCCCGTACATAAGGAGGATGAGGAAGTCTTGCACATTTCTAGACCGGACTTGCAATCCCTTATAAAAGAAGAATACAGTAGAATCCACTCTTCTGGGGCACTGAGAGAAAACAGACTAAGAGAAAAACCCGATGATGATCAAGAGTCAGATCAAAGGGGGAAATATATTCAGGGCACCAGCTTTGAGACCTCTTAAAACACATCAGAGAGGTAATTGGCTTTGAGGAAAAACTCTCAACAGGATGAAGGTTTTTATGCTCAATATAGTGGGGCCCAGGTGGACAATTTACTTCTGCATGATGTAATAAAACAGATACTGCTTAAAGAATGGAGAGATACTGACAAGCCTTCCATACCCGGCTTCCTAAGAAAATAAAACTCCTTTCAGGATTTTGACAGTTACGCAGACTACCAAAGTAAATACATTTTGGCGCCAATAGCCTCTACTTCCTCTGTGGCATCAGACAATTCTACTTTGCCAGATGTTGTTGATCAGAAGGTGGAAACATCATTTACAGACCCACATTTTTTCGATCTTGGCCAACACCTATGCAACTTACGTCACTCAAATGAGATTTAACAAATTTAAGTTTTATTGTTTCAGTTAGTTAAAACCATAACAATTTTGCTAATTAAAAAAACAATTATATGTTACGCTGTATAGCTATCAAAAATATGTGAAAAACAATTCAAGAAGTCATTCGGCTGGTTGCTTTTTTTTTATTTTTTTTTAAAAGATTTTATTTTTTAACCCCAGAGGTACAGTACAAAGAAAGAAAAAAGCATTCAATACAGTTAATACTTGAGGATCACATTTTCCATCAAAATACAGTACAAATTCATTTCATCCAATACATATTAAGAACCAATTGGTCTTTAACTCAACTTTTAAAATTAATATCACAAAGACCTATTTAATTATTTACACATCACTATGAAGTTAATTCTGGTCAGCTTTGACTATCATTCCCAGCTTCCTTCCACCTATAAATAGGTCCCCATATCTGTCTACCAAGATTTTCCCCTCTCTTGCCCTTTCTTTCATATATCCCTTTCTCCATATTATATATAGCTAGCAATTTAGTTAGCCATTGCTGAAAGGATGGGGCTGCTTGATCCAGCCAGGCAGAGGCGATAATAATGCGTAATGCGGCCATAGCAAGAAACAAGAAATAATCATATGAGTTTTGTCTGCCACTCGATTGTGTCCCCAGAAGAATTAAAGCTGGATCTAAAATTACTTGTATATTCAGAGTTTGGTCCATAAATTTTTCTATTGCTCTTGTTAAATTTACCAGAAAGGAACAAGTCGCAAACATATGGGTTAAGTCTGCATCAGAACTATCACACCGAGGGCACCTAATACCCTCCTGACCTCCCCATTGCGCTATCCTTGCCGGGGTATGGTATAGCCAGAATATAGTTTTGAAATGCTGAGCCTGCAATCCCGCTGAACATAAAATACGCTGACCCATTTCTAACGACTCCGAAAAACAATTTTGCCCTATACAGAGTTTTTCTGACCACTTTTTCTCATATTTATCCAGGTCATCTGGTTTATATATTTGCAGTTCAGCATAAATCCGCCTAATAGTACAATTCTCCCCCGTTCTTATGGCATCTATAATTGCCGAGCGCTGAAAACCACATGGCCCCCCACCTTCCCTTTAAGAAAGCTTCGTAGCTGCAAATATTTAAAAAAATGTCTTGTATTAATCCCATACTCCTGCTGAATATCGCTAAACAACCTTATACCATCAGGGCCAATCAGATCCCCCAACACCCGCAGCCCCTTACCCTCCCACTCCAACATAATTGTATCAAAAAAAATTCCGGGAAGGTTGGATTTCTATAGAGTTGTGTATAGTAATTAAACCTACCTAATCCTATTTTCTTTTTCAGTGCAGCCCAGATCCTATATGCAGCCAGCAGGGTCTTGAATTTCGTTTTTTATAGTAGCTCGGTTCGGTAAATTTCATAAAGCAATTATTCCCATCCTCACCCAATAACAGATTATATATATCTGGGGTATCTATAATGTCCTTAAGATCACCCACAGTCCTCCCGGCCAAAGCAGACATATATTGTAGCGCTGCTGCCCAATAATACATCTTAAAATCAGGAACTGCCCACCCTCCTCTCTCCCTTGATAGTGACATATATCTCATAGCCCGCCTGGTTTTCCCGTGAGCCCATATAAACCTATTCACTATGTGCTCAAGCGTACTGAACCAATGTTTCTCAAACTCAAGCGGTATAGCCCGAAAAAGATAGAGTATTTTTGGAAGGAAAACCATCTTTACCACATTACTGCGGCCGACCAGAGTCATATGGAGATTATTCAGTCGATCAAAATCTTTTTTAGCTTTCCTTATAATTGGTTTCATATTCCTTTTCACTAACTTTCCCAGATCAGGAGTAATGTCAATACCTAAATAAACGGCAGAGTCAACCACCCTTGGATCTTCAAATTTAGCCCATTTATTTTGGACTATCAGTGTCTTCTGCCTATTTAATGCATATCCCGAAATTTTTCCAAAATCTTGAGCCACTTCTTCTATTATGGCCAAAGCATCTTGGGGATTAGGAGTAACCACAGCAACATCATCAGCGTAGGCCAGAATTTTGGTCTCCCACCCATGATACCGCATTGGGCTAACACCGATAGAAGCATCCAGTTTCCTTATCAGGGGGTCAATATAGAGCGCGAAGAGCAGGGGCGAACAAGGGCAACCCTGCCTTGTGCCACGGGTAATTATCACAGGTGTCGTATACCCCCATTCACTCTAATCCGAGCCTTTGGAGCTTTATATAGAGCCTGTATGGCCTTAATGTAGTTAGTCCCGATCCCGAACCATTTCATCACCTCCCAAAGATAGTCCCAGGAGACCCTATCAAACGCTTTCTCAGCATCCATAAGTATTAAAGCCATAGGGTCCCCTGAGACCTCCGTTATGTCAAATAGAGTTATAGCTCTTCGAGTATGTTCTGTAGTCCCCCTTCCGGGAATAAAACCATGTTGGCATGGATGGACTATTCTCCCTATTATCTGATTCAAGCGTGTTGATAATGCCTTTGAGTAAATTTTAGAGTCACTATTCATCAGTGTTATTGGCCTATATGAGCCTGGTTCTCTCGGTGGTTTGCCCTTTTTAAAAACACAATCATATCCGCCCCAGCCCATGAGTCGGGGACAGAGTCTCCAAGCTGCGCTTGACCGATTATAGCCACAAGGTCCGGTCCAATGACCTCAAGAAAAGTTTTATAAAACTCTAAGGGAATTAGATCTGGACCCACAGCTTTCCCAGCCGGGAGGCTCCCTAATGCTTCATATATCTCATCCTGAGTCAGCTCTGTATCTAATGCCTCTCTGTCTTCAGAATCAATATTGTGCTTCAAGATTCCCTTTAAATACTCTTGAATTAATCTCGGTTCCCCTCGTTGTTTTTCCCTATATAAATCCTCATAAAACTGACGAAAAACTTCCCGAATGCCTAATGAGCCCTCTATTAATTTCCCACCGCTATCCATAATTTCTCCAATTTCCCCAGCCAATGTTCGCTGTCTGAGTCGTACTGCCAGAGTGTGCCCCACCCTTTCGCTAAACTCATAGCATTGTTCCCTTTTTGCAAGGAATTTTTCGGCGTCCTTACTTGCAACTACCTCCCCCATTTCCGCCTTTGCTATTGCCAACCTCAATAATATATCTTCAAGTGGCTTATTCTCTCGTATCACAGTAGCCAGCTCCTCCTCTACCTCCATCAGTACCTTACATAAGGCTTTCATCCGCTGGCCCTCCCTCTTCTGCCGACCCAGGCTATAGCTCAATGTCTCCCCCCTCACCCCAGCTTTAAACGCATCCCAGACGATCCCGGGTCCAGCACTCCCTCTATTAATCTCCCAGAACCCCTTGATCCATTCATTCATATGGATCACATATTCTGGGTCTTTTAAGAGACCTCGCTCAAAGGTCCAACCCTTCTCTTGTCTTTGCACCCCTCCCCAGGTAAGAGTTAAGACCAGGGGGTTATGATCCGAAATTATCCGGGGGTGCTTTTCTATCTTACATCTTGATTTTATCGAATGAGACACAAAGAAATAATCTAATCTAGTAGTAATTTTATGAGGTGCTGAGAAAAATGTATATCCGTGGTCGGTAGGATTTAGCTGAGCCCAAATATCTATAAGTGCATTGTTTTGAACCAGATTGGTAAGTGCCCGATAAACTCTTTTCTTTCTACCCGAATAGCTACTTCCCCCTCCCCCTCCCCCAAAGTCCGCCCAAGCCATTAATATTAAAATCCCCACAAAAAATAACTGGGGAGGACCAAGTTGCTAATTCGACATCCAAAAATTCTAGGACCTCGGGATCATCCCCAGTAGAGCCATAGATAGAACATAATGTAAACATTTCCTCCTGCCACTTACATTCAACCAGCACCCAACGGCCCCATTTATCCGCTATTCTCCTTTTAATAGCAATATCATTTCGACGAGATAAGATGGCAACCCCTCTTGTCCTCGTACCCTGTTTAGTATTAGCAATTAATTTAAAGCCCAGCTGTTCCAAAAGATTAGCCCGGCTATCCTCTATATGAGTTTCTTGAACACATAATATATCTACCCGCATAATTTTAAAAATCACTGCCGCCCTTTGTCGCTTCTTCAAGTCATTAAGGCCGCATATATTAATAGAAGCTATCCGAAGACTCATTGCTTGATATTAATCATACCCTGCATAATCCCAACATATTCATATCTTTTGCCCACTAAATTTAATCCTTTGATTTCCACTCTTCGAACCCTTAATTTAACTTGCATCTGTATTGATTTCATGAAATCCCTACATTCATCCTCAAGTAATATATTGTGCTGTGCTGTACCATCACCTCCCTCCCAAGCTACCCCCCTCGCCCCCACCCCCCCCATACCCCACACAGGCAATAGGTCAGACATGACCTATGCGTGACCGCTGTATCTCCCAACCCGAGCCGCTGCCAGCTCCCCCTAAACAACCAAGCTCCCAATACCCACTAATAAACACCCCCAGTGCCTCACAAAAGCCTTATATAAAAACATAGCGGCGTAAGAAAAAAAGTATACATCTATATTTTTTAAGAAAATAGGGAAGCTCAATCCCTCAGTAAAGCCAATCAGGAAACCAGCTACTCAACCCTTCACGTAGGGGTAAAGATCCAAATAACAACCATACAGCATAAAGGAACATAGAGAAGCTGGTTCCTACGGGTAGCCTCTATTTAGATCCTTCCACCCCACTGCCCCCTAAATTCCCTTCACCTCTGACAAAAATTCCTGTGCCTTAATCTCAGAAAAGAACATATGCACCCTTCCTTTTACAATGACCTTAAGCCGAGCAGGGAATAACAGATAGGCTTCACACCCAGCCCCTTGAAAGGGGGTTATCAACTGGCGGAGCCGCCATCTCCTCTCAACAGTCATATGGCAAAAATCTGGCCGAGCAAAAAACATTTGGTCCTCATATGTCCTTTTTGCATCTGGACGTGCTCTATCCAGAATTGCCTGTCGAAGAAGGAAATTGCCAATATACACAAGAATGGCTCTCGGGTGCTCCCCCTGTCTCCCATCATTGTTTTTCTTTTGGTTGAAGGGAAAGCGATGCGCTCTCTGAACCTCAATATCCCAATTCCACTGGGCCAGGTCCGGGAATGCTCCCTTCAGAAGTTTAACTACGAAGGACATGATGTTCTCGCCTTCCGCTTTTTCCGCGATGCCCAACAGTCTCACATTGTTCCTACGCTGGCGGTTCTCGAAATCCTCGAGTTTCCACAACACATCCTCAGACTGTTTCTCTTGTGTCTTCCTAAAAGTCTGTGTTTTTGCCATTTCATCTTCCAAAGTAGCTGTTCTTTCTTCAACGTGTGTGACCCTATCCGCCATATCGGAGCACATTTTATTAACTTTTCTAAGTGATCCCTGCAGGTTCTTATTTGCTTGGTGTGCCCTCCGGCTTTCTGCTCTTGCCTCCCCCTGCATCTGTTTTAAAGTGGAATACACTAGATCTATTGAAGGTGAGGCAGGAAGAGCAGAAGGAATCTCCAAGTGTCCCGAGTGCGCCGTCTCCGGTATGGCCAATTCCCCTTCCTCCGTATATATTTGGGTGGTTGCAGAGTAATCCCATTTAAGTTTCCTTGCAGTATCTTTCTTCGGGGGGCTGGTACTCAATTTAGACTTAGATCTCCGTTTCTGGGATAAAATCCTCACACGTTGAATCCTTTGAGTGTTCATAGAGCCCCCATAAGAATCATCGGATTCAGTCTCAGACCCTAAAGATGAATTCACACCACTTATATCCGAGATATCTGTGTCTTCGTTCAAGGAATAGAATTTATCCCCCTCTGGAGACCGCAAGGTGATTACGCGTGAGCCGACCTCCCCTTTTTCCCCGCTAACCGCACTCTGAGCAAGTTCACCAGCTTCACCAATTACGAGCAAACCATTTTCCAAATCTTTCTCTGCCCAAACCGGGACTACTGAACCAGACCCTCTCCTATCAAGATCAGTGCCGGTCGGCTGCGTAGTTACCATCACTTCCACTTCCATGTTGGGAGACACGCTCACACCCCCCACAGAATTGCTTTGACCATCTAATATCATACTCTGCTGTATTAGTGGTACCTGCAATGTTTGTATCGGTTGTGCAAACAGTCCCACATTAGACTCAGACCGATCCCCCTCCTCCTCCTCCAATACCTCGCGCACAGAGCCGGGCCGTGAGACAGCCTCCTCGGTTATGTCAGAGCCTGAGGGGATTACCTCGCGCAGCCTGAGATCTTCGAAACGTGAGTTGGTGCTATTGCCAGCCGCCGCCGTTGTAGCCGCAAAAGCCTCCGCAACTGTGGGCTGACGCATCCCATTCTTGTCATGCACTGTGCGCCGCCCGATCCGGCCATCAGCTCCGCCATCCCGAGCCTTTCCAGTGTTTACCGTATTTCCCTCGATCTCCGTTTTCTTTGCTGGTGCACCTCGGCGATTTTGTCCTGATCCCTTCGCCGCCACGCCAGTCTCCTTCAGCAAGTCTTTTGCGCCCCCATCTTTGACGGACCTGGTTACTTTCGGCGCCATCAGGCCCTTGCAGAATGGGCACCCTAAGCCTCGCTGTTTTTCCACGTCCGCCGAGTGTATCCTAGCCCACGGGCTCAATCCTCGTCTCCACAGCCAAACAGACAGCCGCTCTATCAGGTAGGTGCTGAATGACATGCCCTGGGGTTTTTAACCCGCTTAACCCGCTTAAGTCAGTCCAAGAAGCTGTTCAGAGGAGAGGGCAAAAGCAGCGGCTCCCGCAGAGGTCAGTCAGCGGCCATCTTGCCTCATTCGGCTGGTTGCTTGCTAGTATGCACGTGTTTTTAACGGATATGTGATTAGGAACCAATCCTGAGTTTGTGCAAAAAATGGGCAAGCGTTAAAACAACATTTGACGGAACAATTCGAAAGATCATTCTCCTAATTACTTGTTGATATGCAATTATTTTGGCAGATCAGTTATTAAAAACCGAACCTAAATTTGTGCAGAATAAGCAATGCTTTTAAATGAATTTCAAAAGATGTATAATTGCCCTCATGACCCTAAGCAAATTCCTTCTAACATGGAATTGCTTGCACAGTTCTTGTCAAATATAACATTTAATGGGTTGTGGCAGCATCTTCAGCAGCAGGAGTGATAGCAGGATGTTGATCCTCCACAAAGGTCCTTAATACAAAATCCCCTTTCACTGGCCCAAAATTGTTCAACGTTGAGTTGGATACTATGGTCTAGAAAGTTGATGATAAAATCCCGAGACCTTTTAAATTATTATCTGGGAAGATGTCCTTACTTTTGAAGCAACAGCATCAGAAGGCACAGGAAAGACGTCCCTTTAGTGGCTGGATCCAGGGTCGGGGCTGCATTCACCAATAGAACCCAATCAGTAACAGGGTCAGTCCCAAAAATGATTATCTGGGGGTCGATGCAAGATGGAGACTTTATTTTCACCAGTGGGAACAGCACATCTCAAACACACATCAATGAAGGTACTCCATTCCTTTCTTGAGCGAGCCTCCAAAACACCAGTTTCTATCTATGTCCTTACTAAAAGACGACATAAGAAGGCAATCCATGCTTTGGGGAGTCCAAGCTATGTTTGAAAAAGGGGCAGTTGTGCCTGGCCTGGAACATCAAAAAAGAAAAGGATTATATTCGACTCTTTTTTAGTACCAAAGGCAGACAGCAGGTTTCTGACTCTGTTAGACTTAAAAGCTTTGCACAAATAGATTGTAGTGGAAAAATTCTGAATGATCTCAATCCGAATGATCATCCCTCTGATAGCAGAAGGCCCCTTTCTAGCAATGTTGGACTTGCAGGAGGCCTACTGCCACATCCCTATCCATCGGGAGAGTCAGAAGTGTCTGCGTTTTGCAGTGGGAGACCATCAACTGCAGTTCCGAGCTCTACCTTTCAGGCTGCAACTTCAGACAGTCTTTACATGGGTACTAGCACCCGTGTATTCATTCCTTCATCTCAGTGGACTATCCATTTTTATATACATTGATGATTGATTATTGTCTGCTTCTTCTTTCTTTAAGGTTCAAGAGGATGTGAAGAAAATGAACAATGTAGTGCAGAAGCTGGGTTTTATAATCTACTTGCAGAAGTTACAACTTCTTCCCTCCCAGAACAAGATATTTTCAGCAGCCCTCAGAGATGGATCTGGACTTTCTGCCTCAGAACAGAAAGCTTGTTATTCAGAACAGCTTGTGTCTCCTGCTAAGACAATATTCAGTGTTAGCCAGATGGTGGTTAAGAGCGCAAGGATTGATGGTTCATCTACAACAGTATTCTCGTAGGCACGTTTCCCTTTAATGTCCCAGGTAAATCATGTGGTTCATCATTGGTCCTCAAGGTCCCAGGAATTCCATCATCACATTCCGATTACCCTTCAGATCCAAAAGGCATTACAGTGGTGGTTGGTGAAAGACAATCTCTTTAGAGGGGTTCCACTTCATCTTCCTTCACCACTGCAGCTGACCACAGACGCAAGCCTGTGTGGTGGGGTGGAGTGGGGTGTGGAGCGTCTCTGGGGGATCAAGAGAGAAAGGGGCATGGTTGGAGGAAGAGTATACATTCCTCCAACTTGAGGGAGCGGACAGTTGTCTGGAAAGCACTGTAGTCTGTTGCCCCACAGTTGCTTGGTTGCAATGTAATTTTCAGGATGGACAATAAAGTGACGAGGGCCTATTTGAACCGTCAGTGCAGGACAAGAAACAGCAATCTAAATCTGATAGTGACACAGATATTTTCCTGGGTGGAGAAACACCTTCTCCCATTATCAGCTGTCTGTATACAAGGGTGGTTGAATTTCAGGGCATCAGTCTCAGCAGAAATCTTCCTTCTACTGTGCTGTACCATCTGTCAGCTCAGGAGTTTAAGGGATTATGTGCACAGTTTCGAACACCGTGGATCGATCTGTTCGCCTCAGTACACAATGTGATGCTGCTGGTGTTCTGTATGGAGACATGGTGCTCTCAGGCTTGGGCGATAAATGTGCATTCCGTCCCTTGGCCCAGGGGAACTCTGTATGCCTTCCCTCCAATTCCCCTCCTCTCAAAGGTGCTTCAGAAAATTTGTGAGGAAAGGACTGTTGTATTCCACTTTAGGTGTCAGTATATAGGTTTTCCTGAAACATGTCCTTATATAGGCACAATTCACATTGCCCTTATATAGGCATAAGATCCCAGTCCTTATTTAGGCATTAGCCATGCACTCCAAATACAGGCATGGTCACCGACATCCGTCCACCCTAACGTCACAATGAGTTCTTAGAAACCAAACCCTAAGCCCAGCACAGGATTATTGATTTCTCCAAGAACTCATCTACTATGCATGAACCACTATTCCTTAAGGGTTCATTCCTGACGTCTTCCTCTATCCGACTTCACGTCAATGCTAACATTCCAAGGCACCTACCAGGTATAAATATACCTTCCCTTGCCCAAGCAAGTGAGAGGAGACCTCGACTTCAGAGGAGCCCGTATCCCGGCCTGACGCACTGAGAAGAAATGCTGTCATCCCTGCTCGCAGAGAATCCAGCTCCCAGTGTTCTGACTCCCTTCGCGGGGTGTTAGAGTTCGAGATCCGGAAGGAGATTCCCACCTCTCTCATTCTCAAGGTATGGAGCTGACTAGAACCTAGAGGGACTCTTGGCATACCAGACTCTTAGTATACCATACTATAGAATACTTCACCTACTTCTTACCTTGCCCTACACCTAGACTAGGTTAGGTACACTGGGGTAGAACTAGCGTAGAGAAGCATCGTATGAGTACTCGCATTTTTAGCTCATGTTATTTATGTATGTGAATATATGTATCATAGCTAAAAGATAATGCTAGCGCAGTATTATTTATTTCTACTGCTTACGCTGTACATTATATATCTTGCATACTGTCTTGTGATCATAACAGCTCATATCTCTTACACGAGAAACAAGACTGTTCAATAAATCCTTTTATTGAAACGCCCGTCTATTCTTTCTGTGTAACTCTGAAGAAACTAAGCATGCACGATTAGCTGAGTGAAACTGTTATCTATTGTTTCCACGATTCTGAGAATGTTCCGATTCTAAAGGGAAACAAAGTTGTCATGTTTATGCGGTTGCCAGAAACTACTCCCTTCTTGTTTACAAAGTAATTAAGTTTAATATACTCAATAGGGACATACTGACCTCAGTCCTATGTCAAACCTATAGGGTATATTATTCCAATGCGCAGAGCCTATTAGGGAAATAGGAACTACACTACAGGACATTAGTGATTGGGATAGCACCATTCTGGCCTTGATGCCCATGGTTCCTCTCCTAAGGTCTTTGTCTAGGTGTCAGTTCCTCCACCTATCATTACACCCTCCCCTCACCAGTTCCCCCTCTTGCCATCAATCCAGATTCAACATCTCAGGTGGATGGTTTGGAATTTGAGGGAATAGGTTTACAACATTTGAGTTGTTAGGCGCAAGCTGTCTTCAAGGAGGCCTTCCACATTGCTTTCTTACAAGAAGCATTGGGTATCGTTTAAAAAAAGGTGTATGTCGAAGCTGTTTGACCCTTTAGACTTTGCCCCTTTTCAGATCCTCCAATTCGTTAGAGATGGGTTTCTGAAACATTTATCACATTCTACTCTATCTGCCCAGTAAATGCCTTTTACAGCTCTTAGGTTGGGTTGAGACTTTGCGGATATTTCTCCACTTGTAGTGAGTCTCATAAGGAGTTTTAAGTTAAAGAAACCTACAATAGAAACTCCGACACCAACATGGGACTTATCCATAGTACTGATAGGTTGAACCTTTGGAAAAGGCTGGCCTGGGTGACTCATATCTAAGACAGCCTTTCTAATTGCAATTACTTCATCAAGAAGACTGACGAAGTTGGGAGTGTTAGTAATCTCCTATTCTTATTGAAGATTCTTCCCGGCTAGGGTAGTCCTCAGATTAGAACGCAAGTTTGTTCCCAAAGCAAATTCCTATTTCCATATCTCTCAAGAGATCGTTCTACCAGTATTACAATCAGATTGAGATTCCCAGGTACCCTCATCACTAAATGTTAGTCCTATCTTAGCAGTCTACATAGTATGGACAAAAGAGTTCAGGTTGTCAAATGCATTGTTCATCTTATATGTTTCAGCAACAGGGTAAGAAGGCATTTTCCCAAACATTAAGTCAGACAAGCAATCTCGCAATCATACAGATTACTGGGGGCTGCTCTGCTAGCTTCCATCCAGTGGAGATCGACAAGGTGAGTCTTGGCATCCTGGGCAGAGATGGGAGGCAGCCCTACAGGAGCCCTACAGGAGATTCGTAGGGCTACTACATGGACCTCACACCACACATTTAAAAAACCATTATAGATTGAATTTATCATACATACAGGACTGTAGTTTTGCTTCTACTGTGATTAAAACAGCAATGAAGTAATTTGCTTAAATAAAGTTTTTTTAATCTGCATTAGTGGATTGTTGGTGCAAGTTCTTGGAGCTTGATATATCCTCAATCTGTTAGGACTCAGACGAGGAGGACGGGGATGAATGAGTAAAGAACCCATTACTTACCAAGAATCTTCATTACTCCGATTCGTAGTCATCCTCATCCCAGTCCACATGCCTCCCTTCTACCCTCCTGTACTTGCACCTAAAGGGGCATATTTATGGGGATTTGATGCAGGACAGCGCAGCAAGTAACCTTGCTGCACTGCGTCAAAGTGAAAGAGCAGGAATACATCATATCTATGGTATACAGTGCATTCCTGTCCTTCCCCTGCACTGGTGCTGTTTTGGCAGCCTAGCAACAACGCAGGCCCCCTTGTGTCAAGGTGCAAGGGTGCGTGAGTTGCATGCAGAATTGTCTTTCTGCAGTTCCGGCACAAAAACATTCCTGGGAGGTTTTTTTCTCTTTCTATCACATAGAAAGAGGAAAAAACGAGGAGAAATAAAGTTATTTCTGCTCGTTGCTGGAGAGGCGTAAGGCTTTGGCGCATCCCGTTTGCATGGTCTTGTAAATCTGGGGATGCATCAAAATGAATTGGTGTTACGTGGGAACACCCACCGAAACGCACATAGAAAACCTCCCTAGTGCAGAGCAAGGCAACGCAGCAATTTGCACTGCCTTGCCTTACTCCATATCTATAAGGCTATTCAAAGCCACACAAAGTGGCTTTGCGTGGCCTCATAAGTATGATTTGGTGGTTTGCGGCGCCGTTTCGTTACGAAAAGTGGCGCTACGGTGGAGCAAGGAGCTCGTAAATATTCCCCCTAGTTTTTAAATGTGTAAAATACAGTAGGTGTGGCAGGAGAAGGGCATTCTTCTACTCAATATATGGAGAGAGAAGAAAGACTTTGGTTAGAGGGATCTGAGATTCTTATGTGCTGCGAAGGTTTGTCGGAGGCAGAAAGCCTCATTCTGTTAGGACTTGGACTACGAAACTGGATAATGAAGACTACCAGTAAGTAATGGGTTCATTTCTGCAGGTCCACCATGCTGGAACTTTGGAATTGCCACTGCTGCCAGAGGCATTCTGCAGTCCTGACTCACAAGTGGTACGTAGTTTCAGCTCATACTAAACTGGAAGCTTTTGTGTTGTTGTGACACAGCTGAATTTTTTGATTGACCCACGTCAATATTATGTTTTTATTTTTGTCAGCATGGTCAAAATGGTCACTCTGTTGTGCCTTTAGAAAGTTGTTGTGACTTTTCAGAAAAAATAAAGCAGCACTAACTTAAAAAAACATAAAGTATAGCCCTACCGTCTACACACCAGCCTAGGTGAGGCCAGGGTCGGACTGGCCTATAGGGCAATCATGCACTACCTGAATGGCTGGAGTGGCAGGTCAGAGTGTGGGCTGTTTTTTTGGCTGTTTGTGGACCAATTTTATGACCTGCAGGACAGGTTTTCACTGTTGATTTCCCTGATATTAAAACAAACATTGCCTGTAGCAAGCTCAAATCCATGCAGTCTTTTATACGTTGTAAAACAATTATAGAGCTGCCTTAATTTGGAAACATAAGCCACTTTTTTAGATACCTAATTCACTAATGAGGGCCACTTTTATTTTGGTGCGCGGGTCTGTTTTCTGTCCCAGTCTGACCCTGGATTAGACCCCCACACTGTGTGAGCTAAGAAAGGGACGTTTAGGTGGTTTTGGTAGACATATGGTGATTGTATTGCATATTTTTCTTTGCGTAGGTCATTTACCTGCAACATGCAGCTTCCTTGTGGGTTCGTTTCTAAGATTCCTGGCCTTCTGTGGTGTGCAGTCGGCTTGAAATGAGGGTGTAAAACCAAACACCACTTCCTTTTCCTGTCTGCAGTGGTGGCCGACCTATCGCACCAGCTTCCTTTCAGATGAATCACGCGCACAGAGCGATCCAAGTAAAATTGAATCCTAAAATCCCTAATTAAAGTTCTATAAAAATGTTATTGCATTACCTGCATGCAGCGTTGTGGTTTATGTTTTCAATGTCTGGCTTTCCTGGGCCCACAATGGAATGCACGTGCTTGCCTCAAAACACTTTTACAAAAACACATAAAAAGCGAGCTACACAATATGGCTGTGGGTAGGAACATTCCAAAAACCCCGAGGTCAGCAATTTCTTTTCAATCCTTATTTGGGCACATTCAACTTTCTATGTGCTTTTATTTGTAAGCGCCCAGCTAAGTACAATACGTTTTACCACAGTCAACAGACACCGTATGCCAAGCCTCGCTATTACATTGTCGCATCTCCTTGACCTCCACCTCCAGCACCCCTCTTGCCCAGTAGAAGCAACATGGCGGCAACATCAAGATATAGGGCTTGGTTAGGAGTTGGGTGGCAACAGAAAAACCTCCAAATGTTGAGGAATTGAGAATTGAGCCTTACCCGCTGGCCAGAATACTACACTCACAATTAATTCCTGCGGAATGAACCAACACAGAATTAGTCAATGCTTAGATAGTTTGATGAGACTGCATAAGCTTGGTTGCCACAGATGTGTACCCGAAGGAGGTGAGCCAGGTGAAGAATACGAACTTTCGCTAAATTTCTGTAATCCGGAGCCAGGATATGCAGCCGCATATTTATTATAGAGTTGCGTAGCCCTTGCGCCATACAATGGGGCGCAAGTGCGACGCAACTCTTAAGTTAGATTTATCAAGCCACGCAAGGGCACCTTGCGTGACCATGCGTTGCTTGATAAATCTAGAGTGACACAAGGCAGCACAAATAGCTGCGTTGCGTTACTCTGCCCCAGGAAGGCGTTTCATGGTTGGAGCGTGGGTGTTCCCACGCATCCATGGTTTTTTAAAGCAACCCAGGGTGAGTGAGTGGGATTGTGCGTGAGTACTTTTGTGCAGTACATGAACTCTGGAATTTGCTGCTTCTTATATGCTATTTATCCCACAGAAACTTGACTTATTCTGTATATAAATTCAAAAATGGTAAAAGGTTGCATGTCAACAAAATATAAAGCACCGATAAATGCAATAAACAAAAATATGTATTTTGTTGCCAGGAGGCCTTGGTGAAAGTCAATTTCTTAATTTTCGCAAACATTTCTTCCAAAGTTGGCATCACTAAGCTTACTATTGCACAGATGAACATGTCAATAAGACTGCTGGACTCACAATATGCTCCTGTGGGTTTGCTGATGGCAGGGCACGTGGCTGGATAGGTGTGGATTGAAGTGTTGGTTTCAATGAGCAAGGCATGTCAGCAAATTCCATTCAACATAAACAGGGTCATGAACCCTTTGGAGATAAAAGGCGACCCCAGGAACGGCAACCAAGTATAGAACCTGACTGTATTTTCTAGTTCTACGTGTTTTACTCAATCCAACGCGAACCAGACCTTTCCTAATTCCTTTCCCGTATTCTCCCTATTATCTGTCAAGGAAACCTCACTGAAAATATAACTCATGATTTTTGGAGAAAGGTATTCAAAACTTCCCATTGCTATTCTGCTGAGAATGTACAGTCTCTGTGTCCAGATATGTGTTAAGCGAAATCGAACAAGGAGTCAAACTGACCTTGGAACTGGGGACCCTCAATCTCCATATGCTTTAAAAATGTGAAATGAAATCTGCTTGGACCAAGTCTGTGCTATACAAAAAAATAAATGTATTTTGATGAAAGGGCAATATGGTCCCGAGCCTCAGGCGCACTGTGATGCAGCATAGGGATAGGTTTGCACAGAGGGCTGGGTTTCCACATGCAGTGCTTAATTTGTGGCTTTGGTTGTAGGTGGGGAGGATTGGCACTCATTTTTGGCGCCTGGGACTTCTTGGACATTATCAGACCTTGACCCAGGGTAACAGAGAGCAGAGCAAAAGAGGGAGAATGAAGGCGAGAGAGAAAGGTTTTAAAACAATTACAAAAATGAAAAATAACCTTCAAGAGATAGATTAAGAGAAAGGAAGTGTAGAGCAGGGAAAGAAAGAGGCATGAGGTGGAATCAAAACAAGGCAGCCCTGGTATTCAGCAGTCCTGGCGTGTAGTGATGCTGTTGGCGGGGTCTTTAGAAAAACTATGGGCCCCTACACTTAGTTTTTAGGTTGAGCCTACTAGACAGTGTAAGCTCCTATTGTAGGCTTACCAAAAACTTGCAGGGGCTTACATCCCTATCATTGCTTATCATTGGTTGGCTTTGTGGTCATTCTCATTAACTTGTGTCTTATGTGTTGGTTTTCCTTATCCACTTTGTGTTTGTCCCTCCCCTGGAGCCTAGCCTATTTACCATTCTTTCGGCTGGCTGAATTGTATCCTTCTACTGCTCACTTTTAGGAAACTGCTATTTTCTTCTTGGTTAAGCACTCCATCAGTGGGCATGTATTTCCCAGCTCTCTCTCTTTTGCGTTTCTCGACTCCCCTCCCCCACCAAGTACAATTCCATGTGGTTGGTCAATGTTTGTCTCTCCCTTGTTGTTGCTCATTCTCTCTCTCTCCCATGTACTTCTACCCCAACCTGCACTCCCTTGCTGTCTTCCTCAGGTGCTTCTCCCCCGCCTTGTGTTGCAGTCTCTCTCTCTTGTGCTTCTGCGTCATCCGCATGTTGCTCTCTCCCTCATGTTCCCTTGTCACTCTCTCTTTCTTCCCCCCAATCTGGCCCTCCACTCATTCATCTATTGCGCCATCACCCCTGGTATTCTTTGTTTAAATATAAATATTTTTTGGAGGCCAGGCAGCAAATTGATGCCAACAGTCTGATAGAGCGAAATGTTCTTGTGAATTGTAGGGGTGCATCATAATCACTGATAGTCCGCACCCGCATGTACTCAGACATATATTCGTATATATTCGGTTGTATATCCATGCATGTTTAGTAAAGAATGAATAGTTCACTGCGATAAAGTGAATCAGCAGTATAATTGTGTTATGATAATCATGTAATGCTTATTGAATTGTGTGAACATAATGCATAGAGAAATGAGTTTGTGTGTAATTCAATTGCAGTAGTTTAAACGTGCACCATATTAAAGTTGCACATGTAATTCATTGGTTGCATATGAATTGTAATGAAAATGCTTATAGGGAAAAGTAAGATGTGTGTTTAAAAGTTATATGTAAAGGCCCGACTACATATATGCTTAGGGAAGGCCTGGTTTATTCTTATGTTAGCTTATTTTGTAGGCAGAGAAAAGTTTCTCTTGGTAAGGCTCTCTGGGCACAAACGGTAGATTTAATTTGCACAGTAGAAGGTTTCTGTTGAACGTATCTTTGTTGCAGGTGCAAGGACACATGTCTCGTTAGTAAAGACTAACTCTTTGTTTTCAAAAGTTAGAGAAATGGGAGGCATGGTACGGGGAGTGCAATGGAATTTAGGGATGATACTTTCAGCGGAGAAGGTGCCTGGGACTCAAGGTCATCGCAACCGTCCAGGATGAAGTAACCGTTTCGATGGAAAAGTACAAGAAAGAAGACCTGGCCAAGGAGGCGTGATTAAGGCGTGTACAATTGTATTTGAGTTTTGTATTAGGGATAGTGCCCTGAGGGAGGAGGCCAGAGAAGAGGTAGGGGAGACCAGAGAGGAGGACAGAGCTGAGCTTAGGTATTATGTGATTGCACTTCTTAGGAAGTCTTCACAGCTGACACCTTTTATTCACTCTTGCCTGGGAAAATCGTTATGCAGGGATGTCACTAAGTGTTAGTGTAGGGACAGCAATTGATTTAAAGCTTGCTTAGATAAATGAAGAGCAACGTAGAAATTGGAGCAATCATAGCTTGGTTGATCCTTCTAGAACTTTCTATTCTCTTTATTCTGAGTCGGATGAGACTCCTGCGTAGGTTATTATTTGTATTAGTGCCCATCTATTTCTTTAACCTCGTGTTGAGGTGCTTGCATGTCCAGTTATTTTTGGCGATAATAAATTCTTAAATTTGAATTCGGAGTCAGTGGTCCTTTCAGACAAAATGAATGCTGTTATATAACCAGATGAGATTCTCTCCTTTACACTATTCAACAGGTAAAAAAAAGATCTTGGCGACCAGAAGGTTCTTATAGATAGTTAGATAAGAATCGGCGTTATCAGTTGGTAGCAGAGTAGGATGGTTACCTTTGATGGTAAGGGGAGATCTAGAGCCAGATAGGAGACTAAGTTGCCCCATAGAGCCCGAGTGACGCAGATCCAGAGGACCGCGGGAGAAAGATGTCGGAGGTCGTTGAAAACTGACGGAGAGTGACGGTGCGGCGGAAGTAGCAGTTCGTGGTAGAGTGAGTATGAAAAGAGTGGTGTTTGGTAGATTGCGGTGTTTTATTGTTGTGTGATGTCTTGCGGAGTTGGAACGAGAGTTGTGTGATTGAGAACCGGACCGTGAGCGCGCGCGGGACCGGGAGATTTATTGTGGTGTAGAATACACCCAGAGTTGAGAACGTTGACCAGAGGTTGTGGGGGTCACGAGACGTCATTGACAGACCCACTGAAGATAGGGAACACATGTGTGAGTGTGTGAATAACCGACGCAGGTCGTAGGTTATTGTGTGCAGAACATCGAGTGATTGAATCCTATCGCGTGTGTTAGAGGCGATTGTCCGGTCGTTTCGCGGACAGACGGTTGCCAGATTGAGGTCAACAAGCTCAAGAGGCTGATCGGTCATTGGTAAGACTGACGGTCAGAGAGGTAATTGTTCGGTAGGACGGACATTATTTCAGAGTATGATTGGGACAGGTGCGAGCGAGAACGAGTGAATTAGAAAGGAGGGGAACTGCTGCGAGCGGAGGAAAAGTGACGTCAGATAAGTGCCGCGCTGCGATAGGCCGGTTGGTGTGAGCCGCGCTGGCATTGGTGGATTGAAATCAGGAAGTAAAAGCTGACATTTTTGAGTGCAAATACAAAGTTGATTCATCATGAAATGTTTTAAGGTTTTACGGGAACTTTGTAGAGGTGATAGGCATGTGGTTACTCGGGAAGGAGAGGAAGCTCCTCCCGAGGATACGCCAGCACATTATATGGCAAAGAATGTAGGATTGCATACTATAATATGGCTTGAGAATTGGCATAAAATGACAGAAGGAGAAGGAGAATTGTCTTTCCCACGCTATGGTACTTTCAGGTTAGAGGTGTTGTACCAGCTAAAAAGTATAATGGCTTCTTTACGACCACTACCTAGACCAACACAGTTTGAGGCGCTACATGCGTGGATTAGAGCAGCGTACGATAGGAGGAAAGACAAGAGCCAGGAAAGGGTGAAGAAATCGGTCAGGGCATTTCAAGATGCAAGGTGGGATACACTGGAGAAAAGGTGGAGAGTGGAAACGATAGAGGGAGATAAATTATACCCACTGCTAGTACAGAATGGAAAGATTATAAGAATCGATGAGGACGACAGTGATACAGACGACAGCCTGTTAGATAGGTTGTTGGCAGAGAGGCCACCACCATTTAATCCAGACTCAGAAGAGGGAAAGCCGACTCCAGCAGTAACAATTGATGGGAGCCAGAATCAGACTAGCATGAGAGTAGTGGGAAGGATTTCCACAGGAACGGAAGGGGCAACGACGCCTATGATAACACAGCCTCCTGTTGGGAACACAAGATTACCGGACTCCTTGACAGTACCGGTTACCATTGGCCCTATAGTACCGGTATATGACCCAGACCGAGTGAGAGAAGGGAGCTCCGTACAGATGGGAAGGGAAGAAGTAACCAGCGAGAGCGGGAACGGGTTCGGAGTACGAGTGGTTCATTTCCCAAGACCAGGGGAGACAAGTACGCCGTTACCGGCTACGGCGGACTCTTCCTTTAGACAGGAGGAGGAGAGACCGGTCAGACCGAGGTCTTTGCAGGAATCCAAGTCAGCTTTGAGGATGTGGACACCAACAGTAACAAACCAAAGTGATAGGATGCCAGGAGATAGGGCACAAAACATCTCGGAAGACAGACCAAGTTCCAGGAATATGATGGAAGGGAATAGGTCACAAGGACAGAATGGTGACTGTGATGAGCGGGATGGTTCAACTTGTCGAGAAGTACTGAGGAGTGCAGTACAGGCAAGGTTGCTAGACGTAGTAAGGTTGAAAGCAGAGGTAGACGAGATGATCAGCGGGGGTCTGCCTCTGGAAAGGATAGAAATTTATGGATCAGATGAGCTGCTGTTTGTAGCAAAAGATGTGACTCGAAAAGCTAGAATGGCACATGATAGATTAAAGGAATTGGCCAAAAGATATGAGGTAGACCTCAACAAAACTAAAGCGTTGCAGGGATCGCATAGATTACATTACAGTGACCAGGAGCTGGAGGAGAAAAGAATCACAGGATTAAGGACACACACCAGAGACCTGATTGTAGGAATGAGAATATGGATTTTGTTGGACAAATGGGAAGAAAGGTGGTCCAAGAAGAAACTAACAAAGAAAGCTGAGGGGGAAACGCCGCCTCCAGGAGGGGGCGACGGGTGTTGGAAATTTTCCTTTACGGGAAGTACAGAATGGAGGGTATGTGCATGTGCCGTGGATTAGAGGTGATTTGGCTGCATTTACAAATGATTTTCCTCGGCTGAGGGAGAAACCAGTAGAGTGGTACAAGCAAGTTGAGCGGTTTGTAAAAATTTCAAAAGTATTGTGGATTGATTTGAACACCTTGTTTGACATAGTGGTACCGGGAGATTTGTGGACAGCTTGTAAAGTCGCTGTCGAGTGGCCGACTTCGGAACCTGAAAGGGAGCCGGTTACAAATGGCCCATCACCCTTAGTAATGAAAAAGTATGAGCAGGTGATTACATGGCTAAAACTGAAGATTTCACCCCAAGATATAGATTGGGTTAAGATAGATCGGACTGTACAGGAACCCAAAGAAACGGTGCATGAATATTATGAAAGACTTCTGCAAGCTTTTAAACAGTATAGTGGGTTAGATATCTTGGACCCCAAGGATATGGGACAGTTTGTCTCAAAGTTTGTACTGGGTCTGAGAATGGAAGTCAGCCTCATGATACAGCACCATTTGATCTGCTGGCAGAACAAGCCGTTAGATGAAATTTTGAGGTATGCGAGATACTGTAGTGATGAGGTGGAATCGAAACATCGGAAGCTAAAAGATAAATTGATGCTTGTCCAGATGCAGACAGCACAGGGTCAGCCTAATGGAGGGACCCTAGGAAGAAAACAAGGAAATTCCCAGGGGAACCAGAATGGGCAAGGCCAGGGAAAGGGTAAACCAGTAGACCCCAAGACAGGAGTGGACGTGGCCACACTGAAGAAGACCACGGCGTGTCATCTTTGTCACCAGGTCGGACATTGGAAACGCGAGTGTCCTTTGAACCCAGTTAATCAGTTGCAGGAAGAGGAAGAGGGGGCTCAGGCACCCGCGCAAGAGGTAGTTAACACAGTGACGAGGCCTAGGACGATGAAAGGGGGGGTATACAGCTCTCACGCCCAGGTTCCCCAGGCTCCAAGGATTACACAAGGAATACGAACGTACCAACAGATGCCCCTGTTCGAAGACTATGACGAGAGTAGCTCAGACCCTTTATCCTGACGGTGCCTGAGAGGGGAGGAAGACTGCACGCTTGGAGCAGTCTTGGAGGTAGACCAGAGAGGACCTTTCGTGGAGGCAGATATTGAGGGTCATCCTGCCACACTTTTGGTTGATACTGGAGCTACCCGGTCTACTGTAAGATCAGCAGTAGTCCCTAACCTACCCCTCTCGGGACAATCAATCCAGGTTGTTGGAGTAGCGAACAAAAGAATAAGCAGCCCATTGACAGAACCGATCTTAGTAAAGATAGGTTCCTTCCAAACTAGACATCAGTTTGTAGTGTGTGATACGAGTCCAGTTTGCCTTTTGGGAAGAGATCTGTTGTGCAAGTTGAACTGCACGATTTATTGTACGCCTCAGGGAGTTGAGGTCCAGACGAGAGATGACGATGCTGACTTTAAGGTTACCAATCAGCATCTATGTATAGATCTGTACCCAATGGTGACTGTGGAAGAACTTCCACCTGATCTGAGAGACGCTGTGTCATCTGTGGTGTGGGATTTCGCAGGCGATGAAATAGGTCTAATCAGAGGGGTTGAACCAGTGCGGATTGAGGTGAAACAGAATGTTGATTTCCCCAGAACACCTCAATACAACCTGTCGCCAGAAACGATTGCAGGGATAAAACCTGTGATCGAGACTTTCATTGAGAAAGGCATTCTGAAAGAGATCAGAGGTAGCCCCTGTAATTCACCCATTATGGGGCTACAGAAACCGAGCGGGAAATACAGGATCGTGCAAGACCTGCGAAAGGTCAACACGATAGTTGTCCCCTGTTGTCCAGTGGTACCGAATCCTTCAGTAATACTGTTCCAGATCCCATGTGAAGCCGAGTGGTTTACGGTCATCGACTTGTGTCAAGCCTTCTTTTCGATACCGCTCCACGAGGAAAGCCAATTTCTTTTTGCGTTCAGGTTGGAAAATCGCGTGTTAACATGGTGTCGTATCCCTCAAGGGTATACGGAAAGTCCATCGATCTTTAACCAGATCCTGAAAAAGAATCTCGAGAGTCTTGTGTTGCCGCAGAACTCAGTCCTCGTGCAATACATAGACGATTTACTCATTGCCTCAGAAACGGAAGATGCTTGCAGAATAGACACTGTAGCTCTGTTGAACCATTTAGCAGAGAATGGACATAAGGTGTCCCCGAACAAGCTGCAGTACTGTTTGAATGAGGTACAGTACTTGGGACACAGATTAGAAAAAGGCAAGAGGAAGGTGTCACCAGACCGAATCGAGGCAATAATGAGTATGTCAGTACCCACTACACAGAGAGAAGTTAGGATGTTCTTGGGAATGGTTGGCTACTGTCGACAGTGGATTCCTAGTTTCTCCTTGAGAGCAAAGCCTTTGCAGAGGCTTACGCACAAGGATGTGAGTGATCCGGTACCATGGGACGAGGAGTGCTTGATGTCATTCCTGAAACTGAGAGAGGAATTGTGCAGTGCTCCGGCACTGGGAATGCCTGACTACAACAAGGCCTTTTCATTGTTCTGTTATGAGAGGGAAGGATGTGCATTAGCAGTGTTAGCTCAGAACCATGGAGGTGTCCGTAGACCAGTTGCCTATTTCTCAGCTACTCTAGATCCAGTAGCTTCTGCGTTGCCCGGATGTCTAAGATCCGTTGCTGCAACCGGTGTCAGCATTGAAAGATGTGAAAGCATTGTAATGGGACATCCATTGACTGTACATGTGCCACACTCGGTTGAGTTATTGATGACCAGGACCAAGACTCAGCACCTAACGAACAATAGGTTAACGAGGTACGAGCAAGTCATACTTGCCGCAGAGAATGTGACTCTGAAAAGGTGCTCTGTCTTGAACCCTGCGACATTGATGCCTACACCGAACACAGATGATGAAGATTGTGCAGACCATGATTGTTTCGATGTGACCGAGCTTTGCACCAAACCGAGACCTGACATTGTCGATGAACCATTGGCTGACCCAGATGAAATTTTCTTTGTCGATGGTTCATGCTTAAGAGACAGTGTGGGGCAATTGAGAGCAGCGTTTGCTGTATGTACCATTTCAGGAGTGGTCGAGGCTGCTTGCCTAGAAGGAGTACGCTCCGCGCAGGTAGCTGAGATCATTGCCTTGACCCGTGCCTGTTTGGCCGCTGATCGAATTCGAATCACGATTTACACTGACAGCCAATATGGGTTTGGTGTGGTGCACGACTTCGGGCAGTTATGGTCTCAGAGGGGATTTTTGACATCATCTGGCTCACCCATTCGGAATGGAGAATATGTAAGACAACTGTTGGATGCATTACAGCATCCGAAGGAAATTGCTGTTGTAAAGTGTTCCGCCCATGGGGCTGCTAACAAGCCTCTCTGCACTTCAATTTAAGCAGAAAGGCTTTTCCCCTACGCATGTCAAAGGCCATCTCCTTGATCCAGTGTTTAGTAATGACCAGAATCTTTCGGTAGGGTCTCCAATTCCCCTCCCCTGGACTGATCATTTTCTGATCCCTCTGGTCTGGGAGACCGCAGTGGTTTCTTCTCTTCATTATGCAACTCTGATACTAGAAAGGAAATGGTCAAATCTCTCTGTTAGCCAGTGGTCTTCATCGCTGGATGCTACTACACCCTCTCCTGTTTCCGACCCGGAGAGAGCCAACAATAATTTTAACTCATGGATCCAAAACTCTTTGGACACTCTTCTTCCCATGAAACCTTCCTATAAGAGATCCATACACAAACCGGTACCATGGTTCACCCCTAAACTAAGGGAGCTCAAACAAATATGCAGGAAAATGGAAAGGAGATGGAGACAGAATTTAACAGATGAGAGGAAAAATGTTTATAGAGAGGCTATTAGGAATTATAAGGCAGAAATAAAATTGCCCAATCCTCATTTTATGAGGAGAGGATTAGTGCAGCCGCTGATTCTCCTAAAGAGATTTTCCGTATTGCTAAATCTCTTATTACCATTCCGCACAATTCCCTAACTTAGAGGATGCTTTAGCTCGCTGCAAAAATTTAGCAGAATATTTCCATCAGAAAATTCATCTGATCTGTCAATCTTTCCCCTCTGATCAAAGTGACCCTATAGCGTGTAGTACCAAAAGCCTCCTCCCAGAATTACTATGTTCCTTAGTGGAGTTCCCTTGATAGACGAGGTCACCTTGAATACATATATGTCTAGGGTAACCTCAGGTTCTCCCAGGGACCCCGCTCCTCCGCAACATCTCACTCGAGTTGCTGATGTTATTCAGCCAGTAATTTTGAACATCATAAATGCCTCCATCTCTTCGAGCACGGTACCCCCTGATTGGAAATGTGCTCAGGTTAGAGCCCTTTTGAAGAAACCTAATTTAGATGTCTCTAGTTTGGCCAACTATCGTCCTATCTCTCTCCTTCCCTGGTTGAGCAAACTGACTGAGAGGCATATAAACGCTACTCTGGTCAACTATCTGGAGTCTAACAACCTGCTCCACGACTCCCAGACAGGATTCCGTCCCAGGCTCGGGACAGAGACGGCCCTTCTGGCAGTAACAGAGGAAGTTAGGAGACTTCTGGATCAGGGTGGCTCAGCAGCAATTATTCTGCTGGACCTCAGTGCCGCTTTCGACACTGTTGACCATAACATCTTGCTGGAGCGACTAAAAAATCTAGGAGTAACACACCGGGCTCTCACATGGATCCAGTCCTTTTAAAGGACCGTTTTTTCGGGTCTTTGAGGGTACCGCTGCATCAGCTCAATGGCCTCTTAGCTGTGGGGTTCCTCAGGGCTCCTCCCTGAGCCCCACACTCTTTAATATTTATATGGTGACTTTGGCAGAGATAGTGCATCCATTCGGCATAAAAATTATTACCTACGCAGATGATACCCAACTGGTTGTGGCATTAAACCACCCAGAGGGTTCATCTTGCGCCCTGGGCAATTGCCTAGAGGCGGTAGCCGAATGGATGGACCTATCTCACCTTAAGTTAAACGGGGACAAAACGGAATTGATGTTCATGGGCAAAACTCCATCACCTTCCCTGGCACTCTCATGGCCCATCTGTCTTGGCACTATGCCTGCCCCAAAGCACCAGATCAAGAGCTTAGGCATATGGCTTGACAGTTCTCTAAATTTTAATCATCAAGCCACTACGCTGTCAGCTATATGTTTCGGCCTGATGAGGATGTTGAGAAAATTCTCCCTTTGCTCCCTTTTCAGGCGCAAAGGATTATGGTGCAAGCCCTTGTTTTGTCCCGCCTGGACTATGGTAACGCCCTGTACCTGGGCGCCCCCAGGCTACCATTCAAAAATTACAGGTAATCCAGAACTGCGCGGCTCGCTTACTTCTCCAGATCCCTCGGAGACAATCAGCAAGACCCGCACTAAGGAAACTTCATTGGCTCCCAGTTAAGTCCCGAATTCAATTTAAGGCTATGTGTTTAGCGCACAGAGCCTTTTGGAAGACTGGCCCTGCCATCATCCAGCCCCTCATTACTCCGTACCACCCTCCTAGGAGTCTTCGTTCCAGCTCCGCTTCCGTGCTACTACAAGGAAAGTACGTAGGTCCAGCTGGGGCGGCCGTTCTTTTTCGTTCAATGCTGCTAATCTTTGGAATTCTCTTCCTTTTGCTCTCAGAAGGGAATCCAATATGCAGTCCTTTCGTAAACTCCTTAAGACCCATCTTTTTAGTACCACTCACTAACCTGTCATGACACTGTTTGCCATATCCAAAGCGCTACGAGGCCTCAGGGTAGTAACGCGCTATATAAAACTATTTTCATTCATTCACTGGGTAATAATTACGCGGACGAGGTCGCCCGTTTCTGTGCAGAACAAGGATGCATATTCACAGATAGATACGCAGGGGAGAGCCAAGAAGGAACCGAGCTCAACATAATGTTGGCCATGGCAGACACTTGGGAAGAGCTTAAGCGATTGCAGGATGAAGTTTCAGACCAGGAGAGAGAGGGATGGATCAAAGCTGGTTGTGAGAGAGGAGATGTGGATGTGTGGGTATTCAACGATGGGAGAGCCGTATTACCAGAAGAATTGTTGCGTCGATGGCAAGGCTGATACATGGACAGGCACACCTTGGTAGAGATGCAATGATGAGAGTGTTTAGACAGACGTGGTACAACCCACGATTTCGAGCGATGGCGGAAACAGTGTGTCAGAGGTGTGTTACGTGTCAGCAGATGAACGCTGGAAAGAAAACTGTAGTTACATTGAGTCACATTGGGAGGTCAGGTGGGCCTTTCAACAGGATACAGCTCGACTTCGTGGAAATGCCTAAGTGTAATGGGTTGAGGTACATTTTAGTGCTGGTATGTGTATTCTCACGGTGGGTGGAGGCTTACCCAACACGCAGGTGTGACACTCTCACAGTGGCTAAGTTATTGTTGAGGGAGCTCATCCCTAGGTTCGGGATCCCGACCTCTTTGGAATCGGATAGAGGAAGGCACTTCCACAGTGAAATCATGAAGTTACTTTGTGCTGCATTGAATATTGACCAGAGACTCCACTGTAGTTACAGACCAGAGGCTTCTGGGATGGTGGAACAAGTTAATGGAACTTTGAAGGCCCGGATGGCAAAAATGTGTTCCTCGACTTCCTGAAATGGCCCGACGCTTTGCCGCTCGTGCTGATGAGCATGCGAAGTGTCCCAGACAGGAAAACCGGGTTGTCCCCCACGAAATTCTAATGGGAAGGGCAATGAGGTTGCCGGCAGTACCAGCTACAGCTTTGATAAGCATCACTGATGACTTGATTCTCGATTATTGTAAAGGACTCTCTGATGTGGTCCGTTCTGTATCCCAGCAGGTGCAAGCAGCAGTGGTCCCAGCCTCGAGTGATCTGTGCCACGATTTGTGTCCCGGAGATTGGGTGCTTGTCCGGAAGCACGTGAGGAAGAGTTGCTTGGATGCCCTTTGGCGTGGCCCGTATCAGGTGATACTCATCACGAACACAGCAGTAAAGTGCGGAGGATTGCCGAACTGGGTGCATGCCTCCCATACCCGCAGAGTTTCAGCACCCTTGGAAGAAACAGCTCCTCTCGTAAATGAAAATCCAGCTGATGTGGCAGGGCCACATGAGAGGACAAGTCAAGCTGTAAGGGTCGCTGACACAGCTGGTGGTGCACTAGAGCAAGCTGAAGGGGGTTTCCACAGTTCGAACCCTGACTCAGACACCGAAGACAGAAGCGGTGCAGTGGGCGGAGAAGAGTCAGATTCAGCAGAAAGAGGAAGTAGTGCACTGGGTATAGCAGGGGAAGGCAGACGAACGAACAGAAGTGCAGAAAGTTGGCCTGAAAGACAGAGGCGACGGAACCTGAAGTTAGCACCTGAAAGAGACCTTGCCCCAGTGTCTGAAGCATCTGAAACAGAGGCAAGCGACGAAGACCAGGCTCAAGATAGTCGGCGAAGGTCGAAAAGAACCAGAGTACCTTGTCGCAGATACTCTACCCCTGAGTGGACTTACACAGTGTTTGATGCAGGGGGTGGTGAGCACGGGAAGGCTGAGGTCAGTGCTGGTGGTCCGTCGGAGCCCGAATGTGGTGGTGAAGGTGGTGCTGCAGTTGCCAGGGCTCGAAATAGAAGGAACACTGACCCTCACAGTTCCGAATCCCCGCTTCTGAGTGAAGTTCGAAACTTGGTTCTGCATCGACTCGAATTTCCGTCTTTTGGGTTTGAGCCGTCTTCACATGAAATGGTAATCTTGCGTCTTGAACTTTTGTATCACGTTCTGGAACTGCTCAATGAGGATCTTATTGTGGATCAACTATAAACTGTAAATAAAAGTCTAAAAGAAGAAGATAACCTAGGTCCGAGTGGAAGAAGAATAAACTTAGGGACTTTCCACAGAAGAGGAACGAAAACTAGGGAAGTCTTTTTCTGGACTGTGTAAATAAGATTGTGATCGAGAAGGGAAAATCCGGAGATTTCATGGTTGCCCGAGCTGGTTAAGCAAGTCACGAGTAAAGGACACAGAGACTTTTTCAGGGTTCATTGCTATAACCAAGACTTTTGAGAACTTTCGAAACCATGGAGCCGGGAGATCCCAATCGTAGATCAAAGTGGATTGTAGGCGTACTTATAAGTAGTGTGATAGTTTCTATAATCATAGTAATTATAGTCTCATATACTGGTTCGCATGAGCTAGAAGTGCAGGGGGTGCCAGGGACACCTACACCTAGCCAAAAGGGGGTAAACATGGGAGCTGACAGAGCTTTGCTATTAGAAGAAAGTCGTAGGTTACATATAGATTTATCTAGGAGTGATTTTAAGCTTAACGCATATGCTAAGCTGCTATATGAGTATGTTGATGTGATGGATGCGAAGGATTGTTATGTGTGTATGCAGTTGCCTGCTTCGGTGGACGAGGGTATTAGGTACCACCATCTTCCACTGACTTATGGAATTTCATGTAGTCTTTTGCTTAGTTTATTTTATGAGAGAGATCAGTTTGAGTATTTCTTTTCCAATTTCGACGCAGTGCTTCCTGAAGTCCCAGCTTACAAGCATTTGAATAAGTATGATTATTATAAGACCGAGGATAGACTCAGGAAGTTCTTCATACCGAGTTTGGAATTGGATACAGCATTCGCTCACAGACACAATCTGACCTGCTCGATGTCAGATGTGGAGAAAAAGTTTGTAGATCAGGTAGAGGACAGGTATAGAAAGCTGACCCACTCACGAGACATGGGGCATCACAGGCTTGATTGGACAGATGAAGAAAAGTTGCATAAGACCAAGGGAAGCTATGGTCCTATAGCGTTAGACAAAGAGCAGAGGGGTAAGTTGTGTATAAGGCGTTATCAGACTTACTACGAAAAGGTTGCAGTGGGACAGAGCACTTGTGATCACGTTTTCACCATGGCAGATGTGGCAAAAGATTTTCTCCAAGGTCCTGTACAAGTGATACCAACGGTGTATTATGTATGTGGGAAGAATGCTTATGTGAGGTTGCCTGCAAATTGGTATGGAACATGTTATTTGGCAATAATATTTCCAAAGATTTACCATACAGAGGATTTGGATCTTCTAGAAGGTGGGGAGCATTCAAGAGCGAGAAGAGCTGCAAGTGCAGGAATCGTTGTGGGGGATATCTTTGGAGCTATGATACCCAGTCTGGGAGTAGTCTTGAATGATGTGAAAATCCGGAGGTTAGCGACTGTGGTGGATGAATTTTCAATGAATACAGCAAAGTCATTGGTGTTGGTGGAAGGAGAGATGTTGTCGATAAGGGCAATGGTTTTGCAGAATCGCCTTGCTTTGGATGTCTTATTGGCAAAAGAGGGCGGAGTCTATAAAATGTTGAAGGTTCAAGAGTGCTGCACTTATATACCAGACCGTAGCAAGGATCTGGAGAAATATATAAGTAACATCACTACAATCCACACAAAGATAGCGGATTTGACCGAAGAAGGGGCCTGGGAAAAAGTTGGTAAGGGTTTTGGTCAAGTGGGAGGTTGGTTTGCAAATCTAGGAAAGGGATTCCTTGGGTATTTTCTGAGACCCCTCCTTATCTTGGTGGTTTGTGTGGTTTGTTTGTGGATTTTGATCAAGGCCTACAAGTGGTATCGAGCAGGCCGAGTCAAGAGAGCTTTGAGGGAAAATGAGATGAGATTGGCAAGACTGCAGGACAGTCAGTATCAAAGGCTCAAGAGCATGGAGAAACTAAGATCGGGGAAAATGGCAACGAGTTCTGTTTAGGTCGGTTCTTTCTCCAAGGGAGTTGAATGGAATGTGATGACAGGAGTCATCAAAGGGGGAACTGATAGAGCGAAATGTTCTTGTGAATTGTAGGGGTGCATCATAATCACTGATAGTCCGCACCCGCATGTACTCAGACATATATTCGTATATATTCGGTTGTATATCCATGCATGTTTAGTAAAGAATGAATAGTTCACTGAGATAAAGTGAATCAGCAGTATAATTGTGTTATGATAATCATGTAATGTAATGCTTATTGAATTGTGTGAACATAATGCATAGAGAAATTAGTTTGTGTGTAATTCAATTGCAGTAGTTTAAACGTGCACCATATTAAAGTTGCACATGTAATTCATTGGTTGCATATGAATTGTAATGAAAATGCTTATAGGGAAAAGTAAGATGTGTGTTTAAAAGTTATATGTAAAGGCCCGACTACATATATGCTTAGGGAAGGCCTGGTTTATTCTTATGTTAGCTTATTTTGTAGGCAGAGAAAAGTTTCTCTTGGTAAGGCTCTCTGGGCACAAACGGTAGATTTAATTTGCACAGTAGAAGGTTTCTGTTGAACGTATCTTTGTTGCAGGTGCAAGGACACATGTCTCGTTAGTAAAGACTAACTCTTTGTTTTCAAAAGTTAGAGAAATGGGAGGCATGGTACGGGGAGTGCAATGGAATTTAGGGATGATACTTTCAGCGGAGAAGGTGCCTGGGACTCAAGGTCATCGCAACCGTCCAGGATGAAGTAACCGTTTCGATGGAAAAGTACAAGAAAGAAGACCTGGCCAAGGAGGCGTGATTAAGGCGTGTACAATTGTATTTGAGTTTTGTATTAGGGATAGTGCCCTGAGGGAGGAGGCCAGAGAAGAGGTAGGGGAGACCAGAGAGGACAGAGCTGAGCTTAGGTATTATGTGATTGCACTTCTAGGAAGTCTTCACAGCTGACACCTTTTATTCACTCTTGCCTGGGAAAATCGTTATGCAGGGATGTCACTAAGTGTTAGTGTAGGGACAGCAATTGATTTAAAGCGTGCTTAGATAAATGAAGAGCAACGTAGAAATTGGAGCAATCATAGCTTGGTTGATCCTTCTAGAACTTTCTATTCTCTTTATTCTGAGTCGGATGAGACTCCTGCGTAGGTTATTATTTGTATTAGTGCCCATCTATTTCTTTAACCTCGTGTTGAGGTGCTTGCATGTCCAGTTATTTTTGGCGATAATAAATTCTTAAATTTGAATTCGGAGTCAGTGGTCCTTTCAGACAAAATGAATGCTGTTATATAACCAGATGAGATTCTCTCCTTTACACTATTCAACAGGTAAAAAAAAGATCTTGGCGACCAGAAGGTTCTTATAATTAGATAAGAATCGGCGTTATTAAGTCCATAAAAGCGCTTTCTCACACTTAAAATTTCTTTTTAATCGACTGATCTACATAGTGCCCGCTATCTTGGATCTGTCAATAAAATATAAAAGAAAATGGCGCTTGCGTCATTCTGTAGGCACATGCATGTGTGGAGTCACATGTACGTGCCTACAGAATAGCGCAACTACCAACAACGATCACGTCATTGCGAATTTTTTGCCAATACTAAACAGCATGGGCAAAAAGCATTGCTTTTTACTGATGTTGCTCATCAGCATCAAAAAGCATTGGCAAAGTCAGTAGGTCCCGAAGGCAAGACCTATTCACTTTGTCACTGCTCGTTTACACGTTAAACACTGCGTATTCTATCCTCCTTTACCCATTTCCCACCACATGTCTTTGCACTAAGATAGCGGTACAATGCAATATTCTGAATGCTTTTCACTGCAGGCTCTTCTTATATTTTTCTTTTCCTGAAAGACAGAGTGACTCACTGAAAGTTATGATTGTTTCTCTGGAGCGATGATCCAAAATTAAATTGCCACCAGTCTATTTATTTCAGCCCATGATATCTAATTTTAGTTTACAGATGTAAACTAAGGTCAGATTTACACCTGCCAAGCCGGAATAATCTCTTTCCAGGGTGGGAAGGGGAAGAAAATACCCTGAAAATTGGCAGGGGTTCAGGGACAATGGTGTCTCCATGGGCAAAAAAGCTGTCCCCCTGGAGAGAAAAATGTAAGAAAAACTAACATTGCATAAATGAGATGGCATTTTTCCGTGCACAATGTACAATTATGCATAGCAAATGCCACTGCAAAGTCGCAATTGCAAATTGACAAACGTTTTCCCAGAATATGCCAGGAGTAGCATTAATGGACTGGAATGAAGAGCCTAGTAATTACCAGTGGCTGAGATTAATTCAAACATTCCATACATCACTTTTTCGCTTTGCTCTATTTTTAATATTATTTTAGAGGATATGATGCAAAATATAAAAATGTGTGAGTGAAATGTGGAAAACAGTGGCTTTTGGTTCAATTTGCTTTTAAAAAGCAACAGAGAGAAAATACAAATAGGAATACAAAAGTACTATTAAATAAAATTAAAAGTAACCTTTCTCCCAGTTGTCTAACACCAGGCTCAATGTGTCCTCGCAACCGACACATCCCTTCTCACATAGCAAGAGCGTCCCACTCCAGGCAGCTTAAAATATCCAGAAACAAGCTCATGGCTGCGGATCAGTTACTCGTGTACAGAACCGACAGACAAAACTTTTCTAGGTAGCCCAATTTAGCAGAACGTACACAAGTGTCAAAATCTCCATCATCCACACTGCCTGTTTCTGATCTTGGCCACTCTTAGCCACATCATCTGCCCCTTCTATTTTTTTTTTAAGTGTGACTACATTACTTTGCTATTTGTAAAGGTCTGAGGCTGCGCCAGCGGAAACGGACCAGAGGTCAACAGTTATGACGCAAGACGATAAACAATGGCAGGCATTTAATTGTATTGAACTGCCTACATGAGGCAGTCCGAGTAATGTATTTAAGGTAGCGGCTATTTAGCCGGCCGCTGGATAAATATTAGAAATTATTTACTATTTGGCCGGAGGGCTTGAACATAGTACAGGAACTTCACTGTTTACCTGGCAACTGGCTAAATAATAAAGATTCTACATTGTTTGGCTGGCGGGCGGGCAAATAGCAGAAAAACGTCACTATTTATTCGGACTCTGGGTAAACAATAGAGATTCTGCGCTGGTTGGCTGGCAGCCTTGCAAACAGCAAGGAAACAGTATCCTGGCAAGTAACAAAGGCATTTCAATATTTACCCGGTAACTGGCTAAATAGCAGAAATGCTGTACTGTATTGCTGATGGCCTTGCAAATAACTTGGAAAGAAACTTCATTATTTACCTGGTGGCTGGCTATGTAGTAGACAGTGTGCACAACATGACTAGTTGCCATGCAAATAGCAGCAGAAATTCACTATTTACCCAGCTGATGTTCAAACAGCTTAAATGTGTTTTATTATGCTTATGCAGATTTCAACAGGTACCACCAGGTAGAACTCCAAACAAGGAGTGAACACAATTGGCATCCATCTCCTTATGAAATTTAGGGTCCTGATGTAATATTATTTCATTCGCAAAAAGTAGTTGCAAATTACACACATACGTTTTGCAAATGGAATATTATTTTGCAACCAAAGGCATGGTTTGGCCTGTTCACAAAATACTGAATTGCATGTTGCAGAACACCCTGTCTAATTAAAATTCATTAGGCAGGTGCCAATTTGTGAATTTCTGTGTTTGACTGTAATCACAGAGATGGTCTGCAAGAGACAACACACCATTATCTCTATGGCCGCATTCCAAAATGGAAAACGTTTTTTTTTCCAAACGTTTTTCAAATGTTTTTTTTCCTTAAAGGAACCAGTGCTTGTTTAAAAAATAAAATAAAAAAAAGTTTTTATTTTTGGAATACTTTTCCCCTCGAGGCTGCCAACATGCTTCCCAAAGGGAAAGGAGTCCTAAGAGGACACCTTCCCCTTTACAAATCAGTTACCACCCCAACTCAGGGGTCCTTAGCTCATCAATGGTTTGCAACAGCAATTACAGTCAAACTATCAATAAGTTCCTTTGCGAATTGGAAAGTGGAGGGAGGAAACTTCTTTCATGAACCCTCCTAAAGCGGCAGCTTGTTTTTGAAAAACAAAAAAGCGAATGGTCCCACACGCTGGCAGGTTTCTCCCAGAGTGACAGGGTCACTATTTATTTCCTGTCCCTTACAGCCATGTTTTACTCTAAATAGAGTAGACAGTGCAAAGTCCTTCCTTCCACTGCCCCTACTCTTTCGAGCCATCAGAGGAATTATTCCCAAAGGAATGGGAGTATAATTAATTGAACTGAATGCCATTGGAATATGAATGATGTTTAACAGTAAATCAGAGAAAGACATATAAGCATCAAAGACACAGAAGAAAAGAAACTCACAGAGATTTTTATCAATTGACTTTATTACAAATATCCTAAGAAATAAGACACTGAAAAAGAGAAACATTTTGTTACCTCCATTCTTGTGGCCTGCGGATTGATCATTTCACATTTCCACTTTAATAATCAATTTCCAGACAGGGGATGTGGATCCACTATCGAGGTTTTTGAAATGGTTTGGGGTGATTCTCTTTACAATTATCATTTTCTGGCTGTAGCTCAAGCATAGCCTTTGTGCTTGGTGATGACTCTCACAGCAATAGCAATAGTGCTGGTTCCATTTCCATTTCAACAGCTTTATTCGACAGATTTTAAGTCATAAAAGCATTTACAAAAATACAGATAGAATTGATTAGATAGAACAGCTGTCAAAGGAAAAACATGTAAATTTGATAATTGGATATATTTTTTAAATAAAATGCACGCACTTATTATGGTCATCTTTAAAGTCTCAAAATCATATAACTAAATGATAGGTCATGCAATCCAAGCCTTTAAAAATTTAGGGAATACACTTATCATAAAACTTGATAAAAACACATACAAAAAATATAATTAAAGCATTTAAAATATGTACAATACACATCACAATTTTAGATAAGTTAAACACTCATTTGAATCTAAATAGATAATTCTCACTATTGTGTCCTGGGCTACTTAATGGAAAATGGCTGTATTAGGTCACATCATTATTTATCCTCACATAGACGTATAGAGTGGGCCCTTAATACCCATGACCACCATAAAAATTTTGCCATGGCTATAGCAATTGTTGCTGAGGTATCAGTCCGCAAGATTCTTTCGGCTTCACTAGCCCGTCTGGTGCCCAAGAGCTTACAAATTGGGAACAACCAAACGCGACGCGGAGCAACATACCCAGCACAAACAAAAAGAAGATGAGCCAAAGATTCATTGCTAGACTTACACACCGGGCATGTATCTACAGTTGGTTTATTCCATCTAGCAGTGAATGCTCTCACTGGCAATGTGCCTACCCTAAACTGAAATACAGTTTACGGTCTAGCGGTTTCGTGATTAGATCCCAGTATATCTCCAACTTCGGGATAACTTTATGTTCCAAAAAAAGGCCAGTTAGAGAGGATGGCTCACTTAGTCTATTGATGTTATACTGAAACCATTCCCAATATTTAGCCTTCAGAACCTCCTTTGTGGGAAAATTTGAATTTTCAGGATCGCACCATAGGGAGGACATACCTATGTTAGACAAGAGGTCTCTGACCGCCCATAGCCATTTAATACGATGTAAAGCATCAGCCCTTATTATTTCTGAGAAGCCTATCGCATAGCCTGCAAGCTCCGGCGTAGTCCAGAGCCTCCGCCAATAGAGGAGGGGTCGAAGTTTAGCTATGGCTGCAATCGGTTTTCTCCCCAGATCAAATAATAATGGGCACATTGGGGTACTTTGTGGAAGTCTAGTAATTTTCCTCAAGAACCTATTTTCAGAAGACGTAAGAGTTAATAGATTCTCGCACCCCCAGAGTTCAGAGCCATAGAGGGCTGAGCTAATGACTTTCATGCTGTAGATTTCTAAAACTGGGCTAATGGGCTTAGTATGTGAAGAGTTATGTTCCAGGTGTAAAATCCCTGACAATTGCCTATGTTTAAGGGATGCTAGATCTATCTGATGATCCCACTTCATATTGTCTTGAAAGTTAACCCCTAGATAGGTGAACTCCTTGACCAGTTCTAACGTCCTATCGTTCATTCGGATGCTCCCCTTGAAGGCCCTATGTGGATTAAATGCCATCAGTTTTGTCTTTGACACATTCACCTCCAAGCCCCGCCGTGAACAGAATCCCTCGAATGTTTTTAGGGCTTTCTGGAGACCGCTCGGGGTCTTGGATAGAATCAATGTGTCGTCAGCAAACATTAATATTGGCACTTTATCGCCTGCCAATGCCGGGGCATCCGAAGGGGTGGAACTCATGTAGTCCACTATCCCGTTAATATATAATGAAAATAGCGTTGGGGCCATCACGCAGCCTTGGCGCACGCCTCTCTACAGGGAATGATTCGGTAACTTCCCCTGTCCACCCCATCTAATTTTTGCACTGTTATCTTCATGCAGTCTAATAATCAAGGACAGGAGTTCTGATGGCATCCCTAATTCTTGTAAGGTTAACCATAATTTAGTGCGGGGACGAGGTCGAATGCCGACTTAAGATCTACAAATGCGGCATAAAGGCTTCCCTTACCAATAGTCACTATCTTCCAATATATCAGGACAAACCGAAACACCTGATCGATTGTGCTGGTGAAAGCTCGAAATCCAGCTTGCAATGGGGACAAAACCCTAAACTCCTCAATCCATTCTTGTACTCTATTGAGCACCAGCCTCCCAGTTATTTTCTGCAGACAATCAATTAGGCTGATTGGCCTATAATTCCCAGGGCATGATTTGTCCCCTTTCTTATAAACAGGAATAATTTCTGCTCCTTTCCAGGAGTCGGGTATGGGGGCTCCTTGGGCGATGGCATTTGTCAACAAGGAAATATAGCGGCACCATCTATCCTTGTCGTGTAAAAAGATATCCCCTGGTATGCCGTCTGGCCGGGGTGCCTTTCCAGCCAGTACTGATTTGAGTGCTGTCTCTACCTCAGCCCTACTGAAGGTGTCATCCAGATATAATGTTCTTATAATTTCACCCTCCCCTCCAGATAGGTTTGAGGCATATTGGGGTTTAAAATGGTTCACCCAATCCGACTGCAATACATGGTTTTGAGGTCGCGCAGCCTGTCCCCCATTGTCCCATTTATAAACGTTCCAAAATAATTTGGGGTTTTTCGTGGCGCAGGCTTCCCTAAGTTCCTGCCACCTTTTGTCGTCCCATAATCTCTTAGCTTTAGCCTGGGTGCCCCTGTAGAGGGACCTTGCCGCTCGGACTTTTTTGGGGTCGCCACCTTTTATGGTTGCCCCTAAGGCTTGGCGTGCCTCTCGGCATTCTTTATTATACCATTGCCCCACTTTCGGATTAGGTGCCTTAGAGTTCCTTCCGTTGCTTAAAAAAATAGGTACGCAAGTGGCAAAAAAATGTGTTGTGTATACATATTGAATTGGCTAGATCCCTATTTTTAGCTACATTGGCCTCTAGTTCATTAATGGCATAATCCATGCTCTTGAGAATATTGTCTAGCAGATCTGGCATTTCTGTTATTCTTACCCACTTAAGCCGTCTTAAATCGTTAGATGGTACAACGTCGCCTGGGGAATATCTGTTCCTAGCTTGTGTGCAGGTCTTTTGACAGCTCAGATCCATAGTCCCACACAAGGGATTATGATCACTTTCTAGCCTGTCTATGACCGCCATGTCCACCATGGTATGCCATAGCTCCAAGCTCACCAAAACATAATCAATTCTACTAGCACTATGGCCATTATTAAAAGTATTAGCCCCTTGTCTATCAGATTGTGTACGCCCATTTAAAGCCCGCAAGCCCTTTTCCATGCAAATATTGTTTATTTGAATGACCACATCAGACCACTTACTTATAGGGTTTAACTCTAATATTGGAATACCCCATTTGTTGTCTTCTTCTTCTGTTAAATAACCACCTTCAGTGGTAAGGGGTTCAAACGTTGTGTTAAAGTCCCCCGCTATTATAGTATTCAGAACGTCCTGGTGTGAGTCAAGAAGATCTTCGAGAGCCGCTAAAACTCCAGACCTTTTCCCTCTTGTTCCTCTAACATAGACGTTATATATGTCTATTTTCTGATGGTCATGCGTGGTCAGTCTGATTGCCTGGATGTCCTGGCTCTGGGTTGAAAGAACCTGAATGTTAACCTCTAGGTCTTGTCGTACCCAGATGGTCAGCCCTCCCGAAGGCCTCCCTTTTGCTCCCTTATTTGCCGGAATAAAATAATTTAGATATCCAGCACAAAAGAGGGCTGTCTCTGCCTAGGTTTCTTGAAAGAGGCAAATATCGTATACCTCTATAAATGCATGCCACTCGGGGGAGCCCATCTTGGTACTCAGACCTGCAATATTCCAGCTCAGCATTTGATTCTTGGATGAGGTTAAACCTAGGGGCTGCTGTTTCGTGCGATTGAGAGATAGTGGGATACCTGACTCCAGTATACCTTCTATTTGAGTAAAAAGGGCCAGAGCCGTCTTAGGGGGCGGTGCTTGCCCTACTGGGGTGTCATTAGGGCTTACGTGGCTGGCCCCTGCGATTGACCTAGGTATTTCTATTTTCCTTAGTCAATCGTTGTCCCCAAGTGTAGAGCATCCCTGCATGCTAAGGGGTCTGTAGCTGGGCATGTTACCATTCTCACTGGTAGGAGGGGAACGTCTGAATTGGATTTTCGAATACTCCGGGGGACTAGAGCGAAACTCCAACGTGAAGAGATTCTCAACAAGGTCTGTGCTTTTCATGGTAAGCTCGATACAGTCATAGGGGTGGTTTGGGGAGGTTAACCTGCGCACAGCTATTATGTCTTCCCTAATCACCGAGCGGCATCCTCTAACATGCCTTATCCAATGGATGGCTTTGTTGGTTAGAGAGTCCCTGTTCTCTGTACCTCTACGTACATCGCATTTTGGTACATTTACCATGTAGATTATGGGGGCTAACTATCTTATGTGTGTTCTGACTTCTAGGCCCCAACATTGGACACAATTGTGGTAAACCCCTATACGAAGAGGTTTTACTTCCTGGAGATGAATGGGTCCTCATCACTGCTGGCTTGCTAGGCTTTGCATTATTACTAGCTGTAATAAGAGTTGGGTACTTCACCATTAATGGTTTTGCCTCATTAATGCTAGGCCTAGCTAGGTCTAGATTTTGTTTTACCCCTCTCACTGTTTTATTACAAGCTGAGCCAAGCAGAAGTATTCAAAACAAGAGACACAATGAAGCATGAGATTTCAGAACCTGGCTGTTATCAGTCTTCCTGAGCAGTCATCTGGCACGGACTAAAGGGTAGACCTGCTTAGATACTTTGAGACCTTTAACAAGAGAAATATAAGCCCTACTACTCACTCCAACCATCTACCCTATGTCGTCACTCAGGAAGAACTAATCAGCAGCCCTTTGCTACAAAGGACCTCACTGATTTCTTTGGGTAGCCTTTTCTCCATTTTCCCTCACTTCAGTTCTGGGTCTCCCCCTCCATCCACAGAGATGCAGTCAATACATGCCCACTGTGTAGAGAAGCTGTATCTACTCTCCATCAAGTCTTACAAAATGCATCCCACCAGTCCATGCACTTAGACTTTCATCACAAAAGGAGTCTTACACCTACACACTTGCTACATACCCACCACACATACATGCACATGGAATGTCAGTGCAAAGATCTGGGAGTCACAAAGTATCCCTCTTTGGGCTATCTGAGACAATCTATCTGGAGCCTCCATTACCCCCTCTTCTGCTCATCAGAGCCTTCTTGTGATCCTGAGCTCCCTTTGTTCATTGCCATAGCCTTTTGACCCTTTTGTTAGCTATTCATATTGTTTCCTGACTTCAGTCATCTGAGTTTCTCAAACCCTTTCTGCCATCCTTCACAGACCACACTCATTTTCACCCATCCACTTTTAAACTCCTCTGCCAAGTTTCAGTCCCTATGCCCTCAGATCCACCCTCAAACTAATGTTCAAGAATCAGTGTCTTCCATAACTCAGAGGTCAAAGTGTAACAGCCCCGGCTTTTTATTTACTTTGCATGCTCTGATATTTCAGCAAATACTTACCAGTTCTACATGTGGGCTGAAAGGTGACAGGATATTCCTTTTGTAAACAGTTATTATTCATGCTTCTTATGCTGCCAACCCAGAGAAACTAATACATGTGGCCTAGACTTCAACAGGTGTCCTCCTGCTCCTGGTCTGCTTCCTTCTCTTCCAGGTACTTCTGTGCCTTTAGGCATTGGCCCTCCTCCTCCTTTTCTGGGCTGTTTCAGTCCTCCTGATCCTCACCCTGGTTTACCTAGTTCTGGTCACCCTGGTACTGGTTTACTGAATCTGGTGCTCTTGGTTGTAGTCCTACCTAACACTGGTCTTCCTGGCCCTGCTCCTGGTCATCCTTGTATTAGCCCTTCCTGGGTCTCCTGATCCTGGTACGACAGATCCTCACCCATGATCCTGCAGGTGTTCTGGGTTCTCCTAGGGCTGGCACTCCTAGTCTTCCTGGTTTGGGTCATCAGGATTCTCCTTGCCCTGACCATGTGGTCCACCTGGTACTGCATCCACTAGTCCTTGTCCTCTAATTAGGTCCTCTTGGGCTGGGCCTGGAACTTCAGGTCATGGTCTCCTTGTTTCTGACCTCTCTGGTCCTCCTAGCACTGTTCTTGGGCCTGCTTATTCTGATCATTCTAGTCCTTCAGATCCTTCTAGTCCATTTAATCTCCCCCATCTGGTCCCTGGTCTTAATGGTCCTAGTCCACCAGCTCCTAACCTGGCTAGTTATACAGGTCCTCCACCATGTTATGGTACTCTTGGCCCTGGTTCTCCTGCTCATTGTCATCTTGGACTAACATGTCCATTTTGTCCTGAACCTCCTTGTTCAGGCTATGCTGTTCTTAACCACCTGGCTTGGTCATCATGGCTTCTGTCATCTTGCCGTTCCTTGTCTTGGTCCTCCTTTTCCTCCTCTTTCTGGTCCTGCTGCCCTGGTATGCCAGGTCCTGATACTCTTGGGCCTCCATGACTTGAGCTTCCTTTTCCCTTTGGTTGTGGTCCCACTGGTCCTCCTTGCCCTGGTCCTCTTAGCTCTTGTCCTGCTGGGCCTTGCCATCTCCTCTTGAATTTTCAGGTTTTGTTCTCCTAGTCTTCCTCACTCTTAGCCTGGTTTGCCTAGCAATAGTCCTCCTATTCCTGGTCCTCACAGTCCGTGCTCTCACCCTAGTTCTGTGCCCACTAGAATTGATTATTTGCTTCTGATCCTCCTTGTTTGGATCTTTGTATGCCTAATCCTTTTGGTTCTGGTCCTTCTGGCCATCCTTGTCCTTTCAGACGCCCTTCTCCTAGCTCTTCCTTTGATTTCCTGATTTTCTTTCAGAGATATGTCCCCGCTAAGCAGCTAAGATCTTCCAGCAAGAACCTGGTGATAGTCCCCAGGTTTAGAAAAGCCAGATGGGGGGGTAGGGCCTTCTCGCTGGCTGCGGCTAAACTTTGGAACTCCCTTCCTCTTTCAATCACGGCTCTGGAGAGTCATTTTCTGTTCCGTAAGGCCTTGAAGACCTGGCTCTTTACCATCTCAAATCTGTAAGCCTTTTACTTATGGGCATCTCTGTATCCTGATCCCTTTCCGCAGCGCCTTGATGCCCCTGGGCTAAGTTCGCGCTTTACAAAGCTTTTATTCATTCATTCTTGATCCTTGTCCATTTGACCTGGTCCTTCTGATCTTTCTCACCCTGCTCACCTGATTCCTAGTACATCAGTTCCAGGTCCTGCTGGTCACCTCGGTCTACCTGACCTTTTGCGTCCTGGGCCTCGTAGGTGTTGCCATCTTATCCCCTGCCTTCCTGGTTTGGATCCTCATTGCCCTCTTAGCTTGAGCCTTGTCCTCATGGTCCTTATGGCAAAGCATCCATTGGTCTGGACCCTCTCAGTCCTGGTTCTCTTTGTTTGAGTTCTTCTGAGCCTCGTCATTTTGGTCTGGTCCTCCTGGACATCTAGGTCCAGACACCTTAGTCTTCTTGGCTCTGACTGTTCCGGTCCTCCTGATCATCCTCACCTTGGTCCTGCTACCCCCAGGTCGTAGTGTTTCTGCTCCATGTGGTACTCTGGGCCTTGGTCCTATGATCAGAGCCTGGACCTCCAGGCTCTGATTATCCTGGTCCTGATGTCCCTGGTCCTGATCCTCCTTACCCTGGTCCTCCTGGTCCTGGTACTCAAGGTCCTGATCCTCTTTGCCTCCTTGATCTGATCTCTGTAGTTTTGGCCCTTCTGTGTCTGATCCTTCTTTTCATTGATCTCCTGGTACTGGCCCTCTTTGGTCTGTCTACCTGGGTCTGCTACTCCTGTCCCTGGTAGTCCTCATCCCTCTGGCCCTGGTCAGTGCACACAGGCCCTCTTAACCCTCCTTGTTGTTATGGTCCAGGGTCTTCGGTTCCTCCTACCCCTGGTACTTCTTTTGCTTCGGGCGCTTGTCACTGGATCCAGATCCCCCTGTTCCACATATTCCAGGCCGTCCTGATCCTTCTCACCCTGGTTCCTGTATCCCTAATCCTATTTTTCCTTGTCATTTTCCTCATCTATTTGTCCCTGGTCCCCTCTAGCACTGGTAATGCTGGTCCTCATGGATTAGGTCTCCCTGGGCCTGGTTCTTCTTGCCCTTGTGGCTCTGATCATCCTAGCCCTCCTGGTGGTCCACCTTCTGGCACTTATTCTCGCACTGGTCATCATCCTCCTCCTACTGGTCCTACTGTTTCTTTCCCCAGACCTCTCCACAAAGCCTTTAGTCAGGTACAGACTCCAAGCTTGCCACTCAGATATTTTATGTTTTTTTGACTTCCAGATTACTTTAACTGAGACGGCACCGTCAAGGACAGAATTGAGGACTCAGTAGAGACATAACCTTGCCCACTTACAAAACTACTTAGCATGTTAAAAATCTAAATTACTATTCCCCAGATACATTTTGCAGGTGACTATAATGTCAGTGTGGCTGAATAGCCACTCCTGACAATGGACCAATAAGCAGCTGCCACCTGAATAGCATGAACAAATGTGTTTATTCAACAGGTAGTGGACTACCCAGAAGCCTTACTTACCTGTCTCTGCGTTCACTTCCCCATTCCACAGAAGTCCATTACTGTGTCTTACTCAATTTACCTCATGCAAGTGTCTCATACCACTGTATCACCAAGCACTAATTGCCTACTGTATACAATTTTGCTGCTGCTTGGCGACTGCTGCTGTTTTACCAAGTTTGAAATACTAAGCAAGCAGAAATCCCCCCTAAAAGAAGTATAAAGCTAGCACAAGGCCTTCCATAAGCAGCCCAAAAAGGGCCCAGTCTTCAAAAATCATCAAAAGGAGGATCGCAAACATTGAAAAATCTATCTATTTGCATGCATGAATACAGCATTTATGTAACATGCTTTAAAACCATACTCGTCATTCTTTGCAAACAGCCAAATACTCAGACTGCAGCACAAAAAGTCTGTGTGCCATATCTTAAAGCTCTTAAAACAGAACTTTGGTTCCTGTATTTCTTATTTGAATACTAAAGTAACACTTTACTGCTTTTCATCAGTACCCAGCTTATCTTAATCAATGTACTTACCTTTGTACAACATATTGTACATTTGTAAATGCACTTACTTTCAAATGCTTCATACATCCCCATTACAAGATGGCTACCACCCTGCCATTGCCTGAGTCCCTTTTTTTATTATCGACAGATAAATAAAGAGCTGCTTCACAATATTTATCTGGCCACCGGTAAAATTGTACATCATGTCTACTAATTAAACAGCAGAGCTTATCTACTATGTTTCTGGTCACTCAGTAAATAGCAGAGATTATGCACTATTTGCCAACAGCCTTCTAAATAGCCACTTCCTTTATTTAAAGTAACAAGTGAACAAGAGCACGCTGTCAGGTGCAAGGGAGACCACAGCGGGTGGTGCCAGTGTCCTTGAAATAACACCCCTTAATGGAAACGTTCTGTTGTCAAGTGAAACAAAAGATGATGACCCTTTGAGCCAATGTCTAAGGACATACTGGGTCTGAGCTCCTTGGATAAGTGAACCCGTAAAGGCAGGCAACCTTCCACTGTGCAAGGCCTTTGGTCGGGCACAGCTGTGGCTTGGCCAGGCCCTGCAGCCAGCCCCATGCTCCGCATGGGCCATATGGCCCATTCGGCCATATGGCCCATTCGGCCATGCACAATGGGGGTTGGCCACAAGACCAGGCAGCCAACCCCACATTGCAGATGGCCTTCGGCTGTGCATGGCGAGGGGTTGGCCACAGGGCCTGTCCGTGGAGACCCCATCACCAGTGCCTTTTTTTCTTCAAGGGGAGAGGGTAGCATTGTCCCCTCCCCAAGTCTCATTAGGCACTGGGGACCCCATTCCCTAAGCCCTTATTTATTTTAAAGGGGAGGGTGGGCCACATGGCCACCCTCCCCAAGCCTCAATAGGCCCTGGGTTTCCCATCCCCCAGGGCTGTTGTTTTTTATTAAAGGGGAGGGGGGCCATGTAGCTCCCATCCCCAAGCATTGTTAAGACCTGAGGACCCCATCCCCAGGGCCAACTCTTTAAATGAAGGCCCCCTCCACAGGCTGATTTTGACCCCAGGGCCCGGTGTGCTTTTAGGGGAAGGGGGCACACAGCCATCCTCCCCGGGCCAATTTCAGCCCGGGGACCCCATCTCGTGGGGCCTGCTCTTTATTTCAGGGGGAGGAGGGCACGCGGCCCCCTCACCAGGCCGATTTCGGCCTTGGGGACCCCATCCCAAAGGGCCCTCACTGTTAAAGGTGGGTGCCTTGGTGCCCACCCAGGGCACCCACCATAATCCTGTTGAGCAGGCATTGCTCCCACCCACAGGGAGCAGCTCCTATTGGTGCTCCCTCCTATCGAAAGGAATATTTTGATCTGTCTCCCTGCCCTCTTCAGTGCAGGCAGGGAAACAGATCAAAAGTTTGCTCCCAGGGGGCAAGAACATTTTCAAAGCTCCTGCCCGCTGGGAGCGGACTTGGTGTTTGCTCCTGTTTGGCTAGAGTTTTGAAACTGCTCCCTCCAAGTGAGAGCAAACACAGGTTTCCCTGCATGCGCCACTGGGCTCTCCGGGACATAGCATCTGAGCCGGGGGCTCTAGGGAATGGGGTTATTAATGGCTTAAGGAAGGGGGCCATGCAGCCACATCTCTCTTCAAGTAATCAGCCAGGGGGGTGGGCTACCCGGGCCTTTAATGGCTCAGGGAGGGGTACCGTTGTGCCCCTCCTCATTTTCTCAAATTTCTGCACCGGGGGTGGGCACCCTGGGGCCTTTGGAGGCTCACGGAGGGCGACCACATGGACCCTCTCCCCATTTTATGAAATTTCGGCCCCTGGGGTGGGCTCCTTGGGCCCTTTGGAGGCTCGGGGAGGGGTGCCACGCAAGCCCCCTCCCCTTTATGAATTCAGCCCCGGGGGTACTGATTTTTCATGCACTCCTGGTGCTAAATCACAGCACAAGCAGCATGGCGTGCCTATTTCTGCCCATTCGCAGAATTCCGCTAAATCTCCTAGAGTTTTTTTAAAACTCCATGGAATTCTGCGGAATTAAACTCTGCGAGTTCCGCCCAGGGCTGGTCAGCTTTTTTTTTTTTTCCGATCCAGCAAGAGTTTAGCGGGATAGCAGCTTTTTTTGGCTGCAGGGAGGGTCCCTCTGGGTCCACCCCAGGGGACCTAGGGGGTCAGGGTATCCCTACCCTGCCACCTTATGCTATTTTGTTTTATTATTTCAGGACAGGGGACTAAGTCTCAAAGTCCTGTATTGGCTGCCAGCAACATTGTTCTCATGCTGCTGTCAGCCATTCAGAGCGCCCAAGAGAAAAAAAGCTCCTTGGGCCAACCAGAATGCTCCATTTTTAAATTTGCGCTCCTGCAAGAGTCTCTCGAGCCTTTCGCAGACCCAATCGTCCAGATATGCAATAATTTTTTTCCTTAATTTCTCAAAAACTACTGAACGGATTTACACTAAATCCCAAAAAGCACAATCTGCAGACCAAAATCTAGCTTCGTGCCAAATTTGGTGTAATTCCTTTCAGCAGTTTTTGCTGTTGTCTGTCTTAAAGAAGTCTATGGAAATTGCATGAGGATTTTACATTTTGGGACACTCCTTTTTTCTCTGCCTCCACTTGACGGATCAACCTGAAACTTTCCATGACAGAGCTGAGGTGGATGAACTTGTTTTTGGGAACGTTTTGAGAAGATTCGTCAAATGGGGCCAAAGTATTTAGCAAACCCAAATATTTTCCATTTAAGGAAAAGCAGACCTTACTGTTAACTGAAACCAGTCCTGGGTTGCTTATTTTCTGGTTCGGGGAGGACCTGGCCTGGCAGTTTGGGCAGGATTGTTTTGATTGGAGCAGGGTCAAGGCTGATTTGAATATGGACGGGTCCAAACTGATGTGGCGTAATGGGCAAAAAAAGATGGATTGGGATGCGGCCCGCGCGATTTACCATGGCGGAGCTTAATTCAAGCATTCCGTTCATCACCTTGTTGTTGCAGTTGCTTCCTTAAGTGCAACAGGTATACCCAGAAGTGGGTCCTGTGCTCATCGTGTCACTGGAATCAAGCTATACCGGGCTGATGAGCCCATAATAAGAGCAAAACTGGTCCTGGATTACTTGTTTTCCAGTTCAGGGAGGACCTGGCCTGGCAGTTCGAGCTGGACTGTTCCAATTGGAGCAGGGTCAAGGCTGATTTGCATATGGCTGGATCCGAGTGATTGCCAGTGGCTGAGATTAAGTCAAGCATTCCATCCATCACCTTATGGTTGCTGTTAAAAAAAGGGCACCCAGCAAAAGTGTTACTATGCTAATAACTTTGGCACCATGTGATGAATGTGCACACAATTTTACAGACTCATGGAAGAATTATATTTCTATTGGTATGCAAAATCTTTAGACATTCTATCAATGGGGGAGGTAGTATGCCATTTTCATTTGCTTATAATTTTGGTGCTGTTTGATGAATCTGCATAAAATGTTGCAGGCCATTAGCATATTACACTCAATGCAGGTATTTCAGGTTTCATGCTGATTCAATGAGGGTGGACAAAGTTACAGGAATGCTCCAAAATGTTCTAATTTCTAATACTTTTAGCATTGTTTGACAGACCTACAAAACATTGTCAGAGATTTAGCACATTTAACATTATTCTTGATATTTTAAAATTTGTGCAGACACAGCTGTTAAATTAATAACACTTGCACTTTGTGGCGAATCAGCACAGAAATTAACAGAAGCTTAGAAAGATTTGTTTTCTATGGGTGTCAGACTTGGTGCTAATCCCCCAAGGCTATGAAATGGTGGAGGCTAATGACATTTTAGCACTGTTTGAGGAATCTGCATCAAATGTGGCAGGCAGTTAGAAAGTTAGACCCACTGAAGGTGTTTAAGATTTTGTGCCTGCCCGAAGTGGGGGAAATGGGGGGAGGGGTGGGTGAAAGTTAAAATGGTGGGGGGCAAAATATTTTTTATTTAATAATAGCATTGGCACTGTTTGGTGGATTTGCATGAAGCAGTGGAGAACCACAGAATGTTTAGGCTACTCTTGGTATTCTCAATTTCATGCCGGTCCATCACAGGGCAGATTCGATGGGGCAGGTCAAAGTAGTGTATGGTGGCAACATTTGTAGCATCATTTTGGAAATCCACCCAAAATGTGGAAGATATTCAGGGGGTTTTGCATTCAGTTGGTTATTTAACACTTTGAGAAGTTCCGTCAAGGAGGCCAAAGATATAAAAGGGGCTATAAAAGATTAATTTACTAATTACTTTGGCACTGCATACAATTTGGCAGACCATTAGCATATTAAGACCAGTGCAAGGCAAGACAGGCCCTGCAAACAACCCCTACTGCGCACATCCAAGAGAAACTAGGCACTGGGCCAGGCCAAAGACGATGCTCAGAACAGATTCAACATAAAAGACCCATAAAATTTACTGATATTGAACTGGTACCATGGGTGCCCCGGTGCCCACCCTCGGGGCACCCACATGTAATTATTTTTTTCAATGTTAAGGGCTGTTGGGGAGCCCCAAGGTCCCCACATTCTCTGTCGGCTCCCCAGCCAGTACCCATAGTGGCTGCCGGTGGGAGGCGGCCATTATTTTCCAGTGGGTGCCCTGCTGTCCACCGGGGGCACCTACAATATAGATATAGGGAAAGCCTCATGGCCACCGTGGCCCCTGCCAGCTCCCCAGTCAACAGCTTTTAATCTGTGCTGACGGGAGCTGGCTTCTTTCCATTGCTCCTGCCTGGGTGGGAGCAGCTGTTTTCACTGCTCCAGCCCAGAAGGAGCAAACTTGTGTTCCCGGCCTGGGAGACTGTGAGTAGAGAGTATAATTTAAATTCCCTGTCCACACTCCCCTGGGTAGGAAACACAGCAGGGTAACAGAAGATGGGGTCCCCAGGACACTGCTCTCATCGGTCCCGGGGGATAGGATCCCTGGGGCCAATGTACGGCTCAGTGGTGGGGGGCCCAAAGCCCCCCACATAAAAAGGTTCCCTGGACTGGTTCCCAGTGGTCTCTCTGAGGCTTAGGGAGGGGGCCACAAGCCCCTTTCCCATTTTTACTGATTCGGTCCTAGATGATGGGGTCCTTGGTCCTTACACAGGCTTGGGAAGGGGGGTGCTGCACACCCTTCTCCCCTAAATATAAATGAATTGGCCCCCAGGGAATGGGGTCCCTGGGGGCTCCAGAAGGCTTGGGGAGGGGTGGCCACATGCTCGCCTCCCCAAAATAATACCTTGCTGACCACCAAAGCCCTGGCCCACATCAGGGGGCTTATTCTTAAAAAAAGTGGGAGCCTGTGCTTTTTTGTTTTTTACTGGACAGCGTATCTGCAGATCCTCTGCGGATCTGTGGTCCCGTTTAAAAAAATAAATATGTTTTGGGCCCCAGGAGTGGTCCCTCTCGGACCACCCCACCAGGCCTATGGGGACAGAGTATCCCTACCCTGCCTCCTATATGCTTTTTTAGAAGGAAATCTCCATTAGATAAAGAAGCACTTACTTTGTTTAATTAAGAGGAAGTGCCCTCGTTTGGTAGAGATTCAACTCTTTGTCTGTCTCGTGGTCTTCTTCATACGAAGATTAATTTTGTCATGAATTCCTGTTAAAAAAAAAAAGACTGACAACCAAACGCATCACCCAAAACATAAGTAAACAGAATCATTGGAGACATTACCTCATTGTCTTTCATGTTGCTGTATGGCAGACAATGCACTAATTATTCACCCAACGAGGTAGCACTTACTAATCAACCAGTAGAAAGAACTCCAGTTGGATGGAGATTTGAAGCAAAATTGTGGACTCTTCTTGGATAAATATACAGGCAAGTTTCCATTCTGGCACAGATGCTCAATTTACAGAAATGAAACCTCAATAAAAACACATAAAAAAATGAACAAAGAAGGTAGCCCAGTTTAAGCTCACTTCTGTAAGTGTCAAAATGATCCTAAATCCTGGTGCTTGACCAAGGCAAAGCTCAGTGTGTTCTCTACACTTTCACATTGAAAAACGATTTGAGTGGGGGTGGGGGCAGGGCCCGGAAAGGAGAGCAGTGACATCACATGTGCAGGAGCAGAAACATAGACTAGGGAATGAGGGGGTAGGGGCAAGTACACATAGAATGGTGGGCAGGGACTGCAACGAAGGTCAGGTGCAGCACAATGGCAGTGAAAATACAACGGACTGGGGAGGGAGAGGGCAGGGGCACGCACATGGAGAACAGGTGGGATGGGGCAGCAACGGAGGGCAATAGCTGCACAGAAACGGAGGGCAGTGGTAGCACAGGGAAAGCAGCAGCACAATGGAGTTGGGAAGAAGGGATAGAGGCACGCACATGGAGAATGGGGGCAGGAGGGAGAGGGTAGTGGAGCAATGTAGGGCAGTGCCAGCACAGGGGACGTGGGAGCACAATGGCAAGAGAGGAAGGGGGGCCGGAGCTTGCACACGGAGAATAAGGGAGAAGGAAGGAAAGAGCAGGGGGAGCAATGAAGGCAGTGACAGCACAGGGAGAGTCACAGCACAACAGACCAGTGAGGGAGGGGGCATGGCACACACACAAAGAACAGGGCGGCTGGCGGAGTGGGACCAGGGAAGTAATGGAGGGTAGCGGCAGCACAGATGAAGCACAGCAGACCAGGGGGAGAGTTGAAGGGGCATGCACACTGAGAATTGGTGGCACGGGAGAGGGAAGCAACAGTGGGCAGTGACAGCACAGGGACAGTGCCATCACAAAGGTCGAGGGAGGGATGAGCAGGGGCTCACACATGTAGCATGAGGAGGGGGTAGGGGCAGTAAAAGAGGGCAGTGACAAATAAGCAGTGGTAGCACAACGGACCAGGGAGGGAGGGTGGCAGGGGCAGGCACACGGAGAACAGGGGAAATGGGGGTAGGGACAGTAATCTGACCACAGAGGGCAGCGATACGGGGGAGGAGGTTGAATATGATAAAAAAACAAAATCACTGAGAAAACAAAAGGGCAAAGAGACGTTCTAGTTGGTACGGTAGCATAATCTTTCCTTTCATTAAAAAAAATCAGAATGTTGAAGTGATGTTATATTTACTTATGGAAATACAAATTTAGCTTATCTTAGAAAAAAAACTAGAAATTCACTGAAAAAAAAAGGTTAAAGTAATGTTATAGTTAGGTTTTGAAATGAGTTAAAAAAACAACTTTAAAAACCAAAAGCACACTGAAATTCACCAGTTAGAATTCAGTGAGCCAACTATAAATTGATACATCAAAATATATATAAAGACCAATATAAACACATTGTATCAAAAGATGGTAAGTGAAATAAAGTACGCAACTGCTATATTCAAAGCATATATATAAAGCTAGGGGCTGATGTGAATATAAATTTCAATGCCACAACTCAGAATCAGAGTATGGTGTGAAAGATCCTAATTAAAATCAGTCCTCTAGCATATTTGTCAACGTTTCAACCCTAATAAACATTATTTTGAAACAGGGTCATCATCAGGACCAAAATCAAGGTAGTAGCAATCTCAAGGGAATGAGGAATAAGGAATAGTTCAACAACCTAAATCAATAATTGGACTCTTATAAGCTTGTCTGTAACCTTTCAAAAGATACAAAAGAAATTGGATATTTCAGAAGTGAAGCACTTTTGATGGGCATCATTGTCTTTTTTTACTTATATTCACCCGAATGAAGGGTGCAGTGGGAGTACGCCACTTGCGGAGAGCTGGCCGCTGAACATCATTCAACAAAAGAAGAATGAAAGGAAAACCAGACAGCAGTCGATATGGAACATGAAGACTTATTAAGGTAATAAATATGGAATTTGATGAACATGTCCGGTACTTACCATAATTTAATATAGAATCTGATGACCAATTGTGGAGAAATCCCTATGAAATATCACTGAATGCAATATTGATCAATACTGTTAACATACATACATCGCCATACACGGCTTAAAGCCCTGATGAAGTTTTGGAATGAAACGCGTTGGCTGGATTTTAACATTTTCTATTTTGGAGAAAAAGAATAAAGGAGATATTTGAAATTTATATTGGAATTGGACTTCTTTTTGGTGCACCTTCCATTTCTTTCATAAATCATTCAACAAAAGAACCTTTAGTCAACCTCTGCTGTGATGAGCTGAAGGCTGAGCAAGAAGGGTGTTAGGTGGTCATGGAGGGATGGGGTTGGGCTCAGTGTCTGGCAAAAGGCCAAGCGTACCTCCCAATCCTATTGCATCTTGGATGCCAGGGTCTGGGGTGACACCGGGCCTTCCAAAACAACCTCCACTGCGTATGTCCAAAGTCTGTGCATAGTGTGGATTGACCCCTTGTGAAGGTGTGAGTGCAGACCCTGGCTAAAGATAAGCCCTCTTATCACACTAGTCCTACGTATGACTGAAGATCGTGTGCAGTGGAGGTTTGATGCTGGTGGGGGGTTTGGTGCAGGCCTTGCCGGAGCCTAGGCACTGACTCCGAATCCTGATGCAGATTGGAAACAGCGCCTGGCCAAAGGCTATGACTGAGATGTCATGAGTGAAGTCATCAATGAAGTCATGTAACATGTCATGATTGATATAATATGTAAAGTCGTAAGTAGTGTAAGCTGTGAGCGCAAGTTATAGCTAGTTTTGGTTTGCTTATTACTTTGAGCCGTTTGATGAATCATCAAGAAACTTTCGAAAAAAAGTCTCATCCACCTAAGCTCGTTCCTGGAAAGTTTCAGGGTGATCTGTCAAGCGGGGGCCAGAAAAAGTTGAGGGGGTTCCAATACACGCTTTCCCCATTCATTTTTTTCCATAGCAAAATTAGACATAGGTACAGCCAAAATGGCTGAACAGAATTACATTAAATTTGTCAGAAAGCTAGATCTTGGTACACGAAGCATAATTTTTGCGATTTGGTGTAACTCCGTTTAGTAGTTTCTGAGAAATTAAAGTTAAAAAATTATAGATATTTCACACGGCTGAGAATCCGCAGAGCTGACAGATCTCAAGATGAGATCTGATTGGAGGCCACCACATCAACAAAGATGTGGCTGCAGCTATCTTAGTACTTTAGAGACTGAGTCCCCTTTCCTAAGAAAAAGTTAAGAAACATATAGAAGGGCAGTGTAGGGAAACTCTGGTTCACTAGGACTGGTAGGTGGGTTCTAGAGGAAACCCCTTGGGGCCAAAAACATAATTTTTTAAAACAATTATGCCGCAAATTTACACAGAATCCACACCAAAATATTTTTTTAAAGCATGAGCTCCCGCCCATTTTAACCCCCCCCCCCCCCGCATTCCCACACGGGGAGGCCAGAGCAAGGGGACGGCGGTGAAGTTTACTTAATTCCATCCCCGGGAGCTGAATCATTTAATAAGGGGAGGGGAGCAGCTGTTGGGAATGCTTCAGTCACTTGTGTGCAGGTCATATCAGCTGCAAGCACCAGATCCTTTCTATTTACCTCAGAACATTGTGCTGTTGATAATAACAGTCTTTGAACACTGCATCTACCTTTATCTGTCCTGATTCCGCTGTGGGCTGCAGTGGGTAGGCCTAGTGGTGTATCTGCAGTGCATAAGGTTTGTAGTTAGAGGGGCAGCCATGACAATACATCCGAAAGCAGCAGCCATGAGACTCGTAAAGGATCCCATTACTCTGTGCTCCCATAAAAGAAATAAGGTGCCTGTGTAGTCATTGCCTATATTTCATCCATGCATCCTGTGAGCTAGTACCATTCTCCTGAGTTGCTTCACCACTGTATGCCTGAGCAGTACTGGTGATGGCCTTGGCAGATATTGTCCATGGTCATCCAAGATTGGTAGTTGCCTGCATCAAGGTCCCTACCTTCAGTGGCTTATCAATGCCCTACCTCTGCTTTGAAATGGGCACATGATATGTTGTTTGATCACACCAATGACCCCAAAGTTGTTGCTATATAACCAGACATGTTCCCTGTCATACTGCTTCCCTTCACTCATTGATGAATTGTGGTAGGGTATTAACAAGTCATGCCTTCAGAGTATACCCTGTTACTTGTTTTGTGTGTGGGTAGCATATGTCTCAATTAAGAATAATATTGGGTGGCAGTTCACCTCACCATCTAGATTTGGGCCACTCTGGTCTACCTCTACGACTCAACCAAGCATGTAATTCTCCTTCCCCCTCAGGCACTGTTGTTGTGAATAAGTCACATTTGCTGAAAATTGCGAATCAACTGATGATTTTAAAGTATAACACATTTTATTTTGGGCATTCTGCTGCATGACTGGTGCTACAGGCCGATTTGTATTGATTCACCCTTGATTCTGTATACTTTTCACAGGAGCCAGTTGGGCTGGGATCATTGATTGAGGAGGTCATGGTCCAATGTGTGCTAACTGATTTGAACTCTGCTGCATTTGCAGAACAAAATCATTCTAAATTCAATCTGTATTTCCGACTCCCATTTCCTATGACCAAGAAGCCCACAGCAATGACGAGGTGTAGTCTTCTTCAACGTTTTAATGTTTTATTTATTCCATTTGAGCCATCCACAAAACCCCTACCTCTACCTTGAGGAACAACTTGTGCATTTTGAATACTACTTCCCTGCACAATCACACCCTGCATGATAGAATTCACACCAGAATTTGCACCACCGGCAGAACCAAAATCATCCAAATCCATTTTCTAAGACTTTGCTGAAAATACTTCATCTGAGCAATCATTAGCTCCTTCAGTCTCCTCTGCTTCACTTAAAAGCAATCACTGCAGTACTTTGTGTACTCCAGTATTTAATTGATACTCGTAGCCTGCCAACACACCACATTCTGCTGAAGATGAGAACAGAACTATAGACACAAACCCAAAACAAAAGCCAACACGAACCCACTGCTTTCTTTTTTGGAGTCTTCGACTCTACTGAACTTTCTATAAATCTGCATAAGCCTCTCATAATATGCATGCACTAACTCTTTTGGCTCTTGAATAGCCCTCATAATCTTCGACCAATTGACCGCTTTCTCTGGGACCTTTAGCTTCACTTGTGCAATCACTTCTTTATACTTATCAATTACTAAAGCGGCTGGGTTATTATGAGGATGCACTACTGAAGGTTCTTCTATTGGCCAATTTACGGCTGTTTACACTCTGCCCAGAAATCTTTATAAATCACTATTTCAAACAATGTATTAAAATCAAACCAAAGCACCTTTGAAATTGTCACTAATCTGTCCACTTCCGTACGCCACTTTTTTTGTTCTTCCTTAAGCATTGAAAAGTTTGTTGTGAATGCAAGGAGATCAGACCTCTGCCAAGGAACATGCACATAGTCACCTCCATGAACTTCTCATAAAGGAAATTCGATCACTACCATCTCTATTTCAGGCTCATTCACATTTGTTTCTTTTTCCTCTTTTGTCTTTCAGTCCCAATTTGCCTCTGTATTTCTTTAGATTAAACCATTCCATAGTATAACTTGCAAATTATTTTATATGAGCCTGTCGTGAGAATAAACCCATTTCTTCAATCTTGGTTTCTGTTACATACATTCTAAAGGTTTCATGCAAATAATTTTTCTTGGTCAAATCAACACCACATTCCTCTGTCAACTCTTCATATTTCTCATATGCATCACACGCACAATTACCTACTTCTTTACTCAGATATTTCAATTCATGTACTTTTTTGTCAACTAGTCTCTCTAAGTTAATAGTACCACACAAAATTTCTCCATATTCAGTTTTCAGCTCATAAATATTAATCTATCTTCTTTCTTGTTCTTCCAGTGGCAGGCGGCATGGCTCACGGGTGGCGGAGCAGGCGTGGGGGGTTGCGCAGGGGTTGGGGGGTCGCGCATATAAAAAAACATTACAAAAAATAAACTTACCTTGCCGCCGGGTCCTGCGTTTCTGCTCCTCCTCTCCTCGTGGAACTCGAGGAACAGGAAGCAGGCCCCACTGACCAATCACAACGCTGCAATGCAGCATTGTGATTGGTAAGCACCCAGGCTCCCCCTGACCAATCACAATGCTGCAGTGCAGCGTTGTGATTGATCTGAGCGTCCTGGTTGGACGCTCAGCCAGGGAATGGGGGCCTGGGCATGTTCTCCACGCAGGCTGTAATGCAGCCTGCATGGAGAACAGGGAAAGTGTGCATGATTGTTTTGGGTGGCCCGAGAGTGCCAACCAAACATTCATTGTGCACTTAGGAGTGGGCAAACAACTCCTCCCCTGCCCTGATCCGAGAGCAGAGCATCCCCGCCCACCAGCCTGCTCGCAAAGCAACACGAAGCATAAATGATAACTCAAAGTTATTATCATTTTATGTTTATTCTTCGCACTGCTTAAAAGCAGTAGGGCGACGCTCCTCCGCCATAGCGGAGGAGCCACCACTAGGTTCTTCTGGTTGCACAGCAGTAGCAGAAGCAGCAGTAAAATGAGTGTTACATGCGTCAACCGCAATGGGCACAGAGTGCACAATTGCCACAGTGACAAGGCTAGCAGAATCAACCTCACTGCTCCCCTTCATTCGTAGAGGCTGCTAGAGTTACTGGCAATGTATGCAAACCTGTCCCAATTACACCAGTATTGCGGTTCCTCCCTGCTCTACAAGTCTTGATCTGTGATGCTTATCATTGGGACATGCTGCACGACAATGCCCATGGCCTACTTTTTCTCATGGAAACATGGATGAACCTGCATTGGCACTTGACATTGCCACAGTCATCTCTCCTGGCTACGAGATTGCCAGGCAAGACATACTTCAGATGCCCGGAGGCAGAATCACCATCATCCACGAGAACACCATCAGCTGTACCACATGCATGGACACATCATCCCCCGACATGGAACACCTGTCCTTTAAGCTCCACGTCACAGCCAACTTAGTCCTAAGGGACACTCATCTACAGACCACTGGGACCGTGCACTAATTTCAGTTTCATCTACACCATCAAAGACTTCATCGCATCACTCAATGCTAGCAAATACATTGTACTTGGAGACCTAAACTTCCACCTGGAAGACTATGCCAACCCGAATTCAAGAGCACCCATTGAAGACCTTGGAAGCCTGGGCCTCACCTGAAGAGTAAAGGGGACCAACCAATGTCGCCAGACACCTCCTGGACCCTATTTTCACCAACTTTTGCAACATCCGAGTCGACGAACCCCCACCATTTCGTGGATAGACCACGTCCTTGTCAAGTTCAGCATCCTCTTCCTGGTCCAACACACACACATACACCACTGCCAGACCAGCCCACCGAAACTGGAACAGCATCACTGACGAGGACTGAAACACTGCTCTCAACGACCACTGACCCAAACACAGTAACAGACTCCTCAAAGTCATCAAGCGTTTTCAACAATTGGATCACCTCCTGCGCCAACACCCAGGACCCCCTCAAACACAACAATACAGCAAGATTCTGGGCCCAGACCAGTTGGTACACGGAGGAACTCAGATTGATGAAACGCTACTGCAAACAACTGGAGAGCAAGTGGAGAATGAGCCTGGACAATGCAGACAAGAACACGTTCAATTACACGGCCACCAAGTGATCCAGACCACCAAACACACTGCTTTGGTGGACCGCATCGATGCCAGCACCAACAGAAGAAAATAAATCTTCACCATTGTGAAAGATTTTGCCTCTCCATCGGCCAACTCCACCTCGATCACTCCAGCGCAGGACCACTGCAACAATCTCTCTCAGTTCTTCAGCAACAAAATCACCACCATTTACAAAAATTCAGCCTGCCAATGGACCCGACAGACCTCACCAAACAGCTCCCAATCTTATCCAAAGAACCAATGCTAACCACATGGGCAGTCATTACCCCAGAAGAAACCGCCGCAACCATGAGGTCCATCCACTCCGGGGCCCTGTTGGACCACTGCCCTCGCCACGCCTACTCCAGAGGGCTGCAACCTATCAGCGCTATGCTCACAACCATTCTGAATGCCTCCACCTCTTCCACAACCTTCCCAGATGCTTGGAGACATGCAGTTGTCCTCCCATTGCTTAAGAAACCCTCTGCAGGCCCTTAAACACTCGCCAACTACAGACCGATCTCCCTGCTAGCATTCCCGCCCAAAGGTTTAGAGAAAATCCTCAACGACCATCAACTCCTTGACACCCAGCCCCAACCACAGCACAGAAACTGCCCTCATCGCTGCCATGGATGGTTTTTATATGACTCTGGGCAGAGGAGACATGGCGACCCTGATCCTCCTGGACCTCTCCACAACATTTGACACAGTCTCCCACCCCATCCTCATCCAACTACTACACAACGTAATCCAAGACACTGATTGGAAGGGTCCAGTCAGTCAGCGTGGCACCGTAGACCTCGGACATCCGCGATCTCATCTGAGCTTGACCCTCTTTAATGCATACATGATCTCTCTAGCCAGCATCCTCCCTTCTCAAGATTTCAACATCCTCTTCTATACCACTGACATGCAACTCTTTATCTCCCTCATGGAAAATACGCCCAGTACCAGGATCAAGTTCAATGCCTGCATGGCTAAAATCGCCCTCTGGATGAAGACCAACTGTCTAAAGTCGAACATCAACAAGACCAAAATCATGATCTTTGGGAAGAGCACATCACCCTGGGACTCCACCTGGTGGCCAACAGTGGTAGGACTGACACCCACCACCCACGCGAAGAACCTCGGGATCATCGTCAACATCAAACTCGACATGACCACCCAAGTAAATGCTGTCACCACCTCATGCTTTCATACCCTGAAGATGCTGAGAAAGATTTTCAGATGGCTTCCTATCAGCACCTTGAAAACCAATATGCATGGCCTGGTCACAAGCAAGCTGAACTATGGGAACAACCTCTAAGCAGGGACTTTCAAAGCACTACATAACACTGGCTCAGCATAGCACATATCTGCTTTCACAAACCTTCCAGACAGCTCCACTCGTCCGAACTCCTACTTGCACAAATCCATTGTATACAGAAAACCATATCCAGTGGTCGAGCCTTCTCCCAAATCACTCCTAAAGTGTGGATCAACCTGCTGCTACATATAAAGGCCTCCTCTTCACTTCATGAATTATGCAAGAAGCTGAAGGACTGGCTTTTCGAGGAGCCACACTAGGCCCAAGATGAGCCTGGACTCACACCTGCACAGCACCAGGATACCCTCTTAGGTGATAGTGCGCTCTACATATCTGTTTATGTATAATGTATCGACAGTCCCATTAACTTTTTTTTAATCTCTTTCTATTGCAGAAAACATACCCACTCTCAGCATCGTATCCTCTATCCATGCCATTTTCTGCATGCCCCATTTAAATTCTAGCCAATGGCTCACAGCATTTTTACCCTGGTTTTTCATTCTTTTTTGCCCCTTCTCAATTGCAAAATGATCCCATTCATTCAATGCCTCAAATTGTACAGGTATGGGTTGGCTCTCAAGCATCAATCGTCACAGATAATCAAGGTTTCTCACATTAAAGGTACCCTCTAGAGGAAATTGCATGTTCTTATCAACTGAAGTAACCCCATTCCGGAAGAATTTCTTCTCCTTCAGTAAAAGGAAGCAAATGTTGTTCAATACAGGACCTATTTTCACTCAAACCAATTAAAAACAAATGACGGAAAATACACAAATACAATACACCAGTCACAGCGTGGCTAGGGTTAAAATAAACGAATCACAGCACAAACTATTACAGCAACTACCAATCATAGCACTGCTCACTGTGGTATCTAACCAATCCCAGTGCAGATTCTCAGTGACCAATTGTAGTGTAGCTCCCCATGACGAAGTGAACAATGCAATCACAGCGCGATTTACAATAACACTATGCTTTTAAGACCGCATACAAAAATACACAAACAAACAACAAAATTACTTGACTGCTTTACCTAATGAAGAAAAGGGAAGAAGAGTAAATCCATTTCAGATGGAGAAGGAATAATACCATACAGCACTATCAATCACGTGCAGGCAAGTTTCTGACCTATGGCACCCAACCTTGATCAGTGTATCTAGCCGACCAAACAGACATACACACTTTGGTTTCTCCAACCCAGCTGTGTTGTACAGCCGGCTGGTGAAAAGCTGCAGGCTCCCTGTGCCTGAGTGAGCATCAAGTCAGCCCGCTCAGGCCAATCATAGCACTGCTTTCATGCTGGTAAATAATATTACCAGCATGAGAGCAGTGCTGTTATTGCCCCCTGGGAGCCTGTGCAGCGTGACCAGCATCGGGAGAGGAGCACCGAGGCGGCGGCAGCAGGAAAAGGTAAGTGGTTTAATTTATTTTTCCCCCACCCCATCGCTTCCAGCTTAGAGCAGCTGCTGCTGATCCTAGTGTGCATATGGTGTCTCACAATGCACACTACTACTTTGTAGACAAGTTCAATAATTATGAATATCTCGAGATCTTAGATTTTGACGAATCCAATTACCAAGACTCTATCAATAACCACAAGATTTCAATACAACAACAAACATAGGATTCAGCTCACAAATAGGCCAAAATCATCAAAATCACATTAATGAAACCACCTAATGAACCACAAATCAAAAGCGTATAACCAAAAAAGCTCAGACACAGTGTAATTCATGTCACCACAAAAATCTGCACTCTCATCTACAAATCCTACAATGCACTACTCTGCTAGTGGCACAATCAGTCACAACTCATTCCGCCCTACCAATACTCACACTCCTTTGGGCGGAAGCAACTCTGGAACACTGCAACTACAAGGGAGGCTCCTCCGCTAAGGCGGAGGAGCGTCACCCCACTGCCTTTCAGCACTGCAAAAAAGGAAAAATAAAATGATAATAATGCGAGGTCATTATCATTTTATTTTTCAGTGCTGAGGCAGTTGTGCGGACGGGCTGGACTGAGCAGAGCAGGAGTGAGGAGTGGTGGCACTCTCTAAGTGCTCATGACTGTTTGGCTAGCCGTCTTGGGCTGGCCAAACAGTCATGCGCACTTTGCATGTTCTCCACTCAGGCTGTAATACAGCCTGGGTGGAGAACATGCCAGGCTCCCATTCCTTGTCTGAGCCCCGAACCACTGCGCTTAGACCAATCAAAACGCTGCATTGCAGCATTGTGATTGGCTTAGTGGAGCCTGGGTGCTTCCTGCTTCCTGTTCACACAGAAGCCAGAAAGATGATGGAGAGGACGGAGGAGAGGCTGCGGCGGCCAGACAGCCAGCCCGCTGGCAGGTGAGTGATCTTTTGTTTGTTTTTTCAACCCCTCCCCTCCCCCATGCCCCCCTCCCTGCCCCACTACTGCTTCCTGGGAGCAGCCGCCAATGTGCAACTAATCAAATTTAGCGACCACTCGAACCAGGAATGTAAACAAAATTCTGGGATGTTAATTTTGGGGGTGCACTATTTTTGGGATGCCCTATTTTGGGTCACTGCATTCTCCATCACAACTGTTGAAACTATCTCAGATAATCTATTAAGTAAGAAATAAAGCACCTATGCAGCATCGGGATGTTGTTAGGCTTCAAGACTAGATGAGGCAATGTGTCCCTAAATGGCACCTTGACATAAATGAATCAGACAGCATTTCGTTAAATAAACTCTCTCAAGTCAAGAATAAAATGTAAACCATGAAGGTTTATTAGAAATAATTCAAGAGCATTACAGAAGGCAAAAATATGAATGAATCAGCTTGTGGAGGGAATTAGCATAAGGCTCAATCAAATGCAGCAATAGAAAGACATAAAGTCAAGTCGATGTGGCAACCGGCCAGAGTTACTGACTGGAACTGGAAAACCAGGTTCGAGTCTCAACGTTGCCTCCACATGCTGTGATTCTGGCCAATTCACTTAATCTCCCTGTGCCTAATAAAAAAATGAATGCAATCTTGTGTAATGTAACTGGTGCTCATGCAAAGCATTCCAATACCTTCTGGTTGAGTTTCTGCTATAAAACAGCAAAAAAATAATGTTTTAAGTCCAAAGTGCAAGACAAATTAGCAAGGGTTCAGTCTCCAAAGTCAAGAAGTCGGAGGAGTAAACTGGCTCAACTTTAAAAGTTCTACTTTGTACAGACATTTTTACCATAGAAGTCAATGGAAACCACTGTCAGCATACGTTGAGCAAATGTACCAATAATTGACAAATCACATTAGAGAATTATACAACGTCACATAATCCACTATTTTAGCACTAGCCGCTAACTGCATATTAATATTAATTAATATTAAGGGTTCCTTCCAGTACAAAACCTATGCTAGACTCACAGAGACACCCTTGCTTCATGGCGCAAAGGTGTCTTGGTGGCGCAGGGCAGCTGATTTCGGCACGGGCGTTAGTGAGAGGGGAGGAGAGTGCCTTATTTCAGCTGCGGCCGTTGCACGTATGAGCGGTGGGCAGTGGGGCCAGGTGAGGGAGGATTTCGAGAGGCGACCACGAGGGAAAATTATTTATTTAATTTTCCCTCGTGGTTGTCTCTCGAAATCCCCCCTCACAGGGCCCCACCGCCCCTCCTCTCTTACCTGCAGCGGCCTCGGCTGCCTTATTTTAGTAAATAGGGCACTCTCCTCCTCTCTCCTTTTCACGTAGCGCAGCGCAGCATTTGCGGCTGCTGCAGTGCGCTACGTGTAAAAATAGTAAATCTGCCCCTTTGTTTTTTTCTCCAATTCTTTTACAGATTTCCAGCCACGACATGGTGCCTCTGACACGGGTCACTCCTGGCGTGGGAGGGACATCCAAGAAAGAGAAAGCATTATAGGGAAGGGATGTCTGGCATCGCTGGCAACGGCTGCACCTGACACGTGGTCCAAACAAACGCTCCCATCTCGGGATCAGCTCGATGGCGAAATGCAGCTGTAATTATTAATAGGCCTGCCCTGCATCCTTCTGTCGAGAGCTGTTAATAGCCAAACCCCAAGTGCCTACCGTTCCTGTCACTGAAAGATTCAGCTTTTATTAGTACAGCCCAGGGATTAGCGGAAATGTCTGACTAATGAAAGCTCTCCAAATATATGAGCACATGCCTGAGTAAGACTCTGTCGAAGGAAACCTGTCTATTTACATCTCAGCACTTCTGAGGGTCACCCAAAGCCTCCCTTGAATTTTTAGTAATGTTTACTAGCTGACTGGAGTTGTTAATTGTGATCAGAGCCACTGAAATTGTGCGGTCAAAGGAGGGCAAAATTAGTGGATGGGTTGACTAAATTATGTGGCAAGAAATGGCAAATGATGCATCACAAAATGAAGCACATTCTATGGCAGTATTGTTTCGCTATTTTGTGATTATAACCTGCATTAGGGTTGTCTGAGCAAATGTTTCACTTCGTTAGTACCAATTTAACACCTGAATACAGCAATCAGCAACTGAAATATTATCGGTTTACACACGCAAAGTGTCTGCTGTAGCGCTCCACCTTGTGTGGTGCTTTTTTTTAGTAACTTTTGATCCGTTAGAGCTAGAAACAATAATTTTTGGTTCAAATCTGCAAATTACGAAGCAGGTAGTAGTTTATGTGACAAGTGTGATAAATCCATAGTTATGTGGAAAAGGCAATCGTCCCAATAATTTTTAGGCCCTGTTTCTGTACACCTACTTTTACTTCCAGAATAGGTTGGTGCAAGTGTGCACACTGAGCCTGATTTATCACAGAACTGTAGGGGATAGGATTTCTCCAATCCGAAACAGTATTGAAGAAAAAAAGAATTAAAAGTTAAATGTAGCAAAGCAAATGGCAGCTGCACGTACTGATGTGGGTTGCTGGCCCAGGAGACAATCCTCAGGAGTGACTAGGGAAGAGAAGGAATACTCAGCAAATCTATGAATGTGTAACTCCGAACAGACAGGACACAGAAGAAACCTGACTGTAAAGAACTATGAAACCCCTTTCCTTAGAATCCAGCCTCTGCCTTACAATATTTGAATGTAGGGAGTCCTACTGAAGACAATGGAGAGGATGAGGGCCATTACTGGCTGTTATTGACCTACTGTAGCATTCCAGTGTTCATCCTACTATTACTCCCTGCTTAATTTAGAACATTCTGGCCTTAGTGCAATGTTCTAAAAGCTGAATAGTTCTTCGGCCTCAGGTTAAGCCAGCCTAAAAGCGCTCTACCTTGTCAGAGGTCCTGACCTCAGACTCAGGTACAGGGCCTTTAATGACTGGCATACCCTTCTTGAATATATTAGACTTTGTTTGCTTCCATTCCCTTTTGCTGAGGATGATGGCGGGAATATGTATCGTTAGCTACTGAGCACTGCTTAATTTGAGCCGGTTGTTGCCGGTAGGACCCACTGGCACTCATTTTTGGGGAGCGGCTCTTATTTTTCCTCATCAGTCATTTCCTGAGAGCAAGAGAGGGGAAGACACAAAAAGATGAAGAAGGAGGAAGAGAAAGACAGAAAAACCGTCATGAAGGGAGAGAGCAGGAACCTGCAAGAGTGTAATGAAGGGTCAGGAAGTGTCAGATAGTCTTTTAAAGAGGCCTGAGGTGGATTCAAGATGACGTAACCTTGGCATTCGGCGCACTGACATTTATTAGCCCCTGCCAAGGGCTTCTGAGCAGAGCTTTGGGTGCTGGCACTCGTTCTTTCACACATTAAGCACTGATAATGTAGCTACAAATTCAATTGCTAAGTAATTGTTATTGCTTGTTCATATTGTATATTGCACAACACCAAATTTTAAATTCCCTCTATTGCCTCATAGCTGGTAGTAGATAACATATATTATTCATCTGGTTTAGCATGTATCCTATAACATTTTATCACCATTGCCAAATACCCATATTAACAATACCACTATAATATAGTTGTTCTATTATAGCGCACTCTAAGGGCCCGATTCACAGAACTAACTTAAGACAAAATCCTAAACTTACTACCGTTTTGTTATTCACAGAAGGCACTTACTCATTTTGGTATTCACAGAAGGCACTTACTTACTCATCTTGAGTAACTTACTCATTTTGAGTAACTTACTCATTTTGTGTAACCTACTCATTTTGGTATTCACAGAAGGCACTTACTCATTGATGAGTAAGTGCCTTCTGTGAATACCAAAATGAGTAGGTTACACAAATGAGTAAGTTACTCAAAATGAGTAAGTTACTCATTTTGTATTCACAGAAGGCACTTACTCATTGATGAGTAAGTGCCTTCTGTGAATACCAAATGAGTAAGTTACACAAAATGAGTAAGTTACACAAAATGAGTAAGTTACTCAAAATGAGTAAGTAAGTGCCTTCTGTGAATACCAAAATGAGTAAGTGCCTTCTGTGAATACCAAAATGGTAGTAAGTTTAGGATTTTGTCTTAAGTTAGTTCTGTGAATCGGACCCATAATGTATTGACCATATGTCAGTAAAGATACCACAAATCAATTTACCTAGGACTTACTTGTGGCTTTGAAGAATATGTTTGACTTTCAATGTTGTGCTAGGAACAGAATTACCCAACATGTCTACTAATATCTGACTTTTTGCTCCTCTACATTCCAGCCTCTTTCCTTCCTGACCTTCTTACATGGTGATATAAATGGCACTATTTGAAAGGAAAAAGAAGGCACCCATGTGGCGTTTTGGTGTGATTTGTTGCCATTATCCATTTGGCATTTCTTGGTGTTTAAGATAAGGTGCATGTGGCTTTCATGTCCTTCTTAAAAGACTTCTGCATTAACTTTATACTTAACACTTGTACGCTATAATTGTTAACTTCCCTGTACTCTCCTTATTTTGGAGAAGAAATCATCTTTCGAGTACTCCCTAATACGTACTTTGGATGCAGATGGTTTTGGATTCACAGAGACATTGACGAGATCATGATCTATCTTTTGGTTGTATGCATGTGAGTTCATTTCGAACTTTATGCCTAAAGAACCAAAAACTAGATATGAGACTAGATTTAGTAATGGCAAGTAACGGAAGTGTGTCTATGTATTAAGATTTGATTTCAATGTTATGATTGAACCCGAGTCTCAATTGAATACTTTCCATAATAACTTACTTCTTGTAAACTATACCAGTAGGAAAGCAGTTACCGCAACTCAACATATGCAACTCAACACAAGAGAGGGGAAGAGGGGCCATTAGCTGCCAGGACACACCTTCCTAGTCACAATAATCCTCAACCATGGGTACCCTGAAGTGAGAAGAAAAAGAAGAGGGATTATAGTGTTGTCAAAAAAATTAGTTTTTTATAGGACGGTGGACCTCACCCACCCAAAGGTGGCATGCTTCATCATAAGGTTCCTCCAAACATTGCCAGCGAAGGTGCCTATGTGGGCTACAACCCTGCATATCAGGGGGGCACTTGAAGATCGAAAACAACAGAGGGCCCATGATGTAATGTATGATGAAGGTGAAGAACAAATGGAGGTGAAGAGGAATAGTGTTCTATCTAAAATACAGAGAACGGAGACAGTTAAAATCACCTTAAGGTGGACTAAACAGTTTAATTTGAGTCCCCCTAAGGTACGAACAAAAACTAGGGGGAAAACGTTGACATGTTTCAGCTCCTAAACTTGCCCTTTAATATGGTGCTCCAGGCTTTCTTCAGAACCAAATTTCTCTGTATGTGGTGCCATAGTAACCTGTTTAATGAGCTATTAAAAAACACCTCTGTACACTTGATTTAAGGATCGTGTGAGCCCTATCTCTTAGCTAATGTGCATGATTGGAGCACTCAGTGCGTGGGCGGGGCGATATTGTCTTCAAGAATAGATGAGGCAATGTGTCCCTTAAGTAAAGATTTAAAACAGCATTTCAAAATAGTCAATAAGTAAGGACTGACTCAAAAAGGATTGCAGACCAGTAATTTAGAGAAACCATTAAGGTTTATTGAAATATTAGAGTGCAATACAAAAGTCAAAATATAGATAAGTTCAATAGATCAGTTATGGACTTAAAAATCAATAGAGAATCAGGCAGCAGCCTTAGAGGCTCAAAAAAGAGTCATAGCTCACCCCCAAATTGAGTGATTTTTATAATCATTTTCACCATAAAAAGCAATGAGAATCGCACAGTCGGCATGGGGTGAGCAAATGTATTGAAACACTGGCAAATCACAGATTAGATTAATAAAACCTCATATTTTATCTCCATCGTAGCACTATCCCAATAAATTAATAATAATAATATGCCCCTTGTGCCCAAATGTCATCTGAGGTGTCAGAAAAAATCTTGTTACATAAAACATGGAAAGAATCATAATGAATGGACTACAGTGATTGAGAAAGAAGAACCTTGAAAACTATCTAAAGGCTTCCTCCAGAGTTTTTCAAGAGCAACTTATCAGTACAAAACAAACAGTGCAGGTTTTGCTGCTTGCGGTGTCAATGAGGAACATAAAGACACTATTAATTTTGTGAATCAGCAGCCATAGTAATGCAAAATGGAGTCAAGGCCTAGTTCAGCTAGGCTAGGAAAACACAGTTCTATACATTACAAAATTATTGTTTCAATTGCAATAGATTCATGTTAATATGCAAATATGAATTAAACCAGAAAAAAAGCTTCTTCAAGCCTTATAATTGCCTTTTGCCAGTCTTGACATCTTAGGATCTAGTAGTGAAGAAAACAACTTAAATTGCCCAGCTTCAAGTTTTGTGTTTTTTTCCTTCTCCATTCAGGGTAGCCATGGTTGAGGATTTCCACTATATAGACGAGTCTTCTTACTATCTATTTAATGCACATTAGAACACAAGACGCGCCACTACAATAAACAGGTAATGGCATTAGATATATGGGACTATCCTTACTTTATTACTATGTGGAGACTATTGAATTACTGAATTCCGATAACTACACTTTAATTATAGCCCTTTTTTCCTCCTTATATCTTATGCTGGCCATATGCAGCAATTCAAATGTCTGAATGAAATTTTTAAGATAATATATTTGTCTTCAATTCAATTACACTGCTAGTAGGTTTTGATAAATGAGTTCCCTAAATTAGGTTTCCTTGTTCCGAAAAATGGGAGACTTTGAATTGAGTGATGCCCTTCTGTGTTCTTATTTTATTCATTCTGTCTACACACAGCAGATGTCCTAAGGATTCGATCAATGAAAATTATTCTCGCTCCTCCTGAGTGGCTGGTCAAAACACATCATGGGATGTGGAGGAGGACCCATATTTGTACTTTCCACATTCTTCTGAACATATGGGCATTGGGCCTTTCTAGGCTTCAAATAGTTTTGGGGGCTAAAGGAGAATCAGCAGTGACAAGCACTCGATTTGTAGGAGCATCTCCTTTGCCGATTCATGACCCATTTGCCCTAATCAACCCTCAAAACCCTATATTTAAGGATTACGAATGCTATGAAGGAATCTATGAGTGGGCGGGGACTTCTCTCTTCTTGAAGAGCTGAAACAGGAAATCTCTTGTGAAATGGCATGTCTCTATTTGTTTCCATGAAGTTTCCAAAAAGATGACATTTCTCATCTGCATTTATGAGATGGGGACATGTCAGTAGGGAATAAAGGCCCAGACATTTCTTCTCTGAGGATACTGGAATGTAGGCTTTCAACGCGAGAATGTGCTTTAGGCTTCGCAAGAGCTATGGAAAACTCTACATATATGCCAATACTGTACATCTATTGATGGACTGTGTATTCTTCCTCGAGGAAAGGAAGAAGATTCTCTGGCCTGTTTTTAAAAGATATGGGATACTGTCGAGAGAAATGGGTTTATATTTGATATGCGACCTCAGATTTCAGGATGTAGCCATTGCCATTGGTCAATACCTGCCCAAACACAAAACATCTTATGCTAGGCTTTCTACCTCTTAGAGTTCTAGACCCAGGTTGGTACCCCCCCCTCAGGTCGGTAATGATGTGTTTCTAACCGGTAGGCTGATGTCGACTATATTAGGAGGATGCCCTGATTTGGACACTGGTCTTGAGATAGTAAATTTGGCCTTGCTAGTGAGGTTAAGTGAACGAGTCCTTGTGATTGTGATAATGTGCCTTTGCACACTGCACTTTATAATGCTCTAGTCGGCAAAATGAGTTGCATGCTGCTGGTTAATCTGTTACTCTTCTAAATGTTTTAATACTTTCTACTGAGTTTAAATGAAAAGAAATTTTAATTTGTATACTGTTTTGTATTCATTATAGGCCGATGACGTGTTTATTTGAATTGATTTAATTAAGTGCTATGTATAGCTGATTTTATGATATTTATAATTGTATATGTCAATCAATCGGGTAATGTGCAATATTTCTGTAAGAATTTATTTCTTGGAAATAAAGAATTTTGATTGATGCCAATACAGTACAATACAATACAATCCTTAAGTGTTAAAACTGAAACAGTGGATGCATTTAGCCGAGCAGTCAAAACATGACAGTTTCAATTTGTGACTGATATCTCTCTGGGACCATAATTATCACAGCAAAATCATGTATTTTCATATTCTGTATATTCTAATAAATTTATCAATAGGCGGGGCACTTGCCTCTTATTTGTTAGCTGGTAATTACAATTCAACAAAAGTGCCCAAAATGTGGACCTCACGAGCATTAAAAAAGCAGGCATTTTGAAGGCCACCTCTCAGGTGCTAAAACAGAAGCAGCACAAACAAACTCAGGCAGAGCAGGTTGAAGAATGCCTTTTTGAGTAATCAGTCTCACAACATTAAACAGCAAAAAACATATATATTGCACTAATATACTGTGAAAGGTGCCTTTCCTCTTGTATTGCTGTATTTTTGGTGAGATCGAATTGTATGATTTTGTGGGATATCAATGTTTGCTTTAGACCATATACATTAGGAATTTGTATTTTTTTTTGCAATTTCTTTTATTGGATATATCTGTGGTCCATGCACAGGCAGTAATATTTGTGTTGCCTATATGGGTGTTGACGGGGACTGCAGGATGTCGGAATGTTGTAGATGGACTCCTGTTACTTACTGTCTAAGTGATATCCCTTTATATCAATAAAGTTTATTGAAAAAAAAATATTCCCCTTATATAAATGGGGCAGACCTCTCACCTCCTGCTTACCTGACCAAGGAACCTTAACAAATAATGGCAGTTCTGGGTCTTTAAATGGAATTAAATAACCCGAAATATAAAATGTCTTCTCTGCCTCAATTAGATAGAAGCATCTTAGTAGGGAAGGAGGAGTCAGATATTTATTCTTCTATATCCAAAGTGTGTGAGGAGGCTATGGTTTTCAGTCAGTTTGCCATCACCACGGGTGCTAAAACAGAAACTGGGCGCTCCCAAAAATCCCACGGAACTACTCGTTTTTGGCTTGTCTCTTTGGCAAGATACCAAACACAGAATTAATGAAACCATACATTTTCAGATTTTGCATACCCTAAGAAATCTATTAGAAGGAGTCGGACTTCTCTCCTCTTGATCTCCAGGTCAAACTTTTTGCATGCCAATTATTAAAAGATGATATTTTTATTCTTTCTCCCTCACACAAGAACGTTTCTGTAGCATAATGAAGTCCCTTTAGTGTAATGCTACCACACATATGTGTATCTCTGGCAGGTTGTAGCATTTCATAAGGACTTCAACAGAAACGCCTTATACAAACGACCAGAGAAAATGAATGTAAATAGCCCAATATGGAGAAATCATACACAATTTCTCATCTGTGGCTGGAAAGGAATCTATCAGCAGATGCAGATCGCCTTGCATCTGATTGGCTTGCCAAGAGCTCACACCAAAAGGATTATTAAACATTGGCTCGACATTGCCAAGAAGCGGACATGTATATTGTCCCTACTTCATGCGGGTATTGTATTGAACGGTTACTTATATAACACTTCCCAAACCCCTTAGAAGGCCTAAAGTGCTTTCACGTTGTTAAGTGGGCGCTATCCAGATGCAAATAAAGGGAGAGAAAAACTACATCTGTTTGAGCAATCTGAGATACTAACACAACAACAAGTTTAAAGCAGGAGGGTCCTAGGGAAATTTTAAAGACCTGCAAAGAATTATATCCCCAATAGTACCAGACAAAAACAAGTGTGAAATCCGTGGGTCTATTTTACGCAGAAAAGCAAAGAAAGAATATTAGTGAGTAAAGGACTGTAAAGAAGCCACAAACTATAACACACAGACCTAGCTGTGGGAAATTCCCTTTTTAGGACGAAATCCCTCACTCACCAAAGGTGACATGCTTCATCATATGGGATTCTCCTCTCAAAGGAAAAACCTAGTTCCTTTGAGGGCTACAACCCCCTCTCTGAGAGGGAGGAGCTCAGGGATGTTTTAAATTTCTACTCTATTAGGATATTCTAAATCCACATGTGATGAGCAAAATAGTGTGAGCGAGGGCGCAGCGCAAAGAAAATGTAGAATGTGAGGAAAGTGAAGATAAAACTAGCTAGAGGGCGCAGAATGTAAGATTTATTCAGGTGCACCCACTGCCAGGATTAAAAACAGTGCACCAGCGACATGGATTTAAGCCGCAATGGTATGGTGAAAGGTAGTGGTCAACATGTTTCAGCCTAGATGCCCCTCAATCGGGCGAGGCTTTCGTCAGGACCACAACTAAACATTAATGATGAATATCAACGTCTGGACCATACGCAACCATATCCAAATCATATCCGGGCCGCTTGTAACACTTATGATGAAGTTTAACAGAGGGCATGCTCCCTCGAGTATCAAAATGCATGTGTGATACATCTCTAGTTTTATATATCTTTGCTTGCAGTTTTGATCTGGGCATCTCTTGAATTTGGATGCCTACTTGTTGCCAGGTTGCTCTTTCATCAAAGGAGCACGTCCCTCATCTTTGATGTGCAGCAACGAACCAACATGTTATTTTTCTGTCCAACCTCAATAATAGAAAAATATACAAGTCTGTGCCTGTGATCCCAATCATAGGCAGATCCTCCTTTTCCAGTCTTTCCTTAGTGTGAGGATATGAAATATGCGTATTTTCTAAACTAACCTTTATGGTGTTGTTGTTGGGTTGTTTTCTTTGTTGATATAGTTCTTCCTTTTGCAATTTCTGCATCCTGATTGCGATGAATGATGATGCACACAAATAGGGCCTGGGTGAGTAAACCCTGATACCTCACCGCATGCCAAAACGTAACCTTGCTAGTAGCCCGATGGGCAGATTACGAGAATTGTAAACTGTATAATGTGCAAATTATTGTGTCAAATAATGCAGTACCATAATAAAAAATAAGTTACAAAAAAAACAAACCTATGTGATACTCTCGACCATTGATGATGGACATTGACCTCTGCGCTGTAGTCAAATATAGTTGATACTTTCTAGTATAAATCAGACAGCTGTACACTACCAGAATGCTAAAGCTTGACTGGCTCCATCTACCTGGGAGGTTTGTAGCTTTCACCTGGGGCTAGCCTCACTTGCAGTTTTGAGCCAGGTATCACTACGTATTCTGTTACTGACAGCTGCCTGTGATGATCACAAAACTCTAGCAAAGAACTACAGTGTTCATCTAGCCCACAGAATGTGCCTGCACTAGAAGATGCTGCTGGAGAAGACCGTGACGTCATTTAGGGGTTGCCAGGGGTCGCAGCTGCAACCCCTGGCCTGCTCTTTGCGACCCCTAGCACTGCCTTTGCGACCCCTGGCCTCAGAGGTGGCAAATTCAGTGCCAGGAACACAGAGGCAGCTGGGGGTCCACTCTCTTTATTTTCTGCAATTTTTTATTACACTAATAGTGAATAAATAAAATAGATTATTCACCAGTAGCGTAATAAAAATGGAGTACAGTAAGCTGGAATATGCCCTTCCATGGCAGCTGAGGTAAGTAAAAAATGCTTTTAAATGTATGTGGTGTACGTGCTTGCGGGTGAGAGTGTGTTATGTGTGAGAGAGGGTATATGTGTGAATTTGTGTGTATGTGTAAGTATGTGTGTGTGAGTGAAAGTGGAGGTCAAAGGGCGTGTGATGTCACTTCCACTACCCCTGGCATTTCGGTGAATTGACGTCCATGGTGAAGACCACTTTAAAATCATTCACTTTCCTGTGCCGAAGGGTGAATATGTGCATGAAAATTCCCTTTGAATGTAGACCAGAGTGGCAATGTAGAAGCACAATAAATAGCACAAAGAGTGAAATAAAGCAGATTATAATAGCATATATCTTTAAATGACATTCTGTGCAGCACACAGCATAGAATGGTGATTGTGGGGTGGGTGTATGTATTTCGATGCGATCGCTATGTTTTTATTTATCTTTTTTTACCACAAAGACCTCTAAAGCTGTGTTACATGAAAATGCACTTTATGAGTGTTATCCATCCATCCATAAAATAACACAGGTAAATATTTAGAGTAAACCGAATTACTTTAATTCTCTGCCTTCACCACCCTCCTGGGCCTTAGCGCCCCCTACTGCTTCCGCCCTGCAGTTGGGTGTTCATTCATGCTCTGGGTCTCCGGTAGTGGTGGATGACAGCTTGCGGAGAATGTGGTGGAGCGTGCTCTCCCGCTGGGCTGGAAGATCTAGCTTCTGTTCCCACACAGCTGATGTCCAGCTCCCAGGCGGTGGGACAGGGTTGCTAATAAGAAGCACCGCTCCCGCTTTTGTTACAGGGGGCCGATATCGGAGCACTGCTGCAAAACCGGCCACCAGTGACAAAACTGGTCCCCACTCCTCCGGCCCTCCGGGGAAACGCCCGGTGCCCGCTACGGCCAGTCCGGCCCTGGATGCTGGGAGTGCAAGAGTAATGTGGAGGCACCTGGACTTTAACAAGGCACGCTTAACATGTGCACATCTAGCGCCATGTTGTTGCAGGCACCGTTTTAATTCCTGGGTTTTCATGTAACAACCTAATGCATTCTGGGAGTTGTATTTTGATGTTCTTTCATTGAACTAATTAGACTAATATATCTCTTAGAAATTATTTATGGGTAAAGGATCAGGTCTTGGGGCATCATGGCGGAAGTGATCACCCTAGACCTGTCCACTTAAGACCTGTATTGCCCATATGTTGTGCACCAATTCATTCAACTCTCTCTGCATGCTGTGCATGTATTGAGTAAGGATGGTACAGGGCTGAGGAAACAGTTGGCCCCGTACTTTCTCTCTGGCAGGGAGCCAGCGCAGTTTCAGTTTCACTGACGGGTCATTGCTAAATTGAAATGCCATCCCAGGTGTTCTCAGCCTAAAGAAAAGAAAGTAAGAAAAAAAATGACCTGGGTCAAGTCATTTATTCAGAAAAGCTGCTTAATTGGTTCTTTCATGATTTTTCGCTGACAGATGCATGAAACTACGAGTTAGCATGGGGGCCAAAAAAATACATCAAGCTTGCTTCTTGAAGCATGGTCTGTGCAAGCAAAGGGAGAAGATGTGGCATAAGGGCTAGAGCGGTCGACCTGGGGAACCCGGTTCGAGACACGGCAGGGACGCTCAACTTCCTGTGATTCTGGGCAAGTCACTTAATCTCCCCGTCCCTAACAAAAATGAATGTGTCCGTCTGTCAGGCAGCTGGTGCTCATGTAAAGCGCTCTGATACCTTCCGGTCGAGTTCGCGCTATATAAAACCCAACAAAAACAAGCATTTGCAATGCAATAGGTCTCGCATTTACGCAAGTTTGAACTATTGACATTGCAAATAAGAATGCCTTTTATTTTTGTTTTTAAAACATAAATAAAAAGCATCATTTACAGTGCCAATAGCTTGAACTTGTGTAAATGCGAGACCTATTGCATTGCAAATGCTTGTTGAAGAAGTAAGGAGTCATGTACAAATATTATGAGGGCAATATTTTCCTGTGAGCGCATGGTGAACCCAAATTGTCAGAACAGGCGCTCGGGGGGGGGTGTCTTCCTTATCCTATGATGTGGGACTGATCTTTGCTTTTAAGTCGCCAGGTCCGTTTGTGAAACTGCTGGTCAGATGGACTCTTATAGTGGTAGAGTAGTGTGTTGCGTGTTCGTTTAAAACATGTCCTGGTTCTGTGAGCTTTCATTCTGTCAAACCTGCAGGGAGGTAGTTTCCTTGCCGTAGGATGCTAATCCGACAAGCTGCCTATTGAACTGCGAAGATTTTGATGGTTGGCAGCAGGAATCTGGCATTTGTTTCCCAAAACTAAATGGAACAAGCAGTGCGTAAACATGCAGTTTATACTTATAGCCCTTGCTTACCAAAAGCAAGGCTGGCAGTAACTGTGCCACTTTTGCTGCCAGTCTTGCTTCTCCGAAGCAAGGACTATAAGTAATAAGTGCGTGTTTACGCTTGTCATTTACAATGCAAATGCGAAACCTATTACATTGCAAATGCCTGTTTCTCGAACTTTTAGCCATGCTGAATAGCAGCCGTGCTGCTGTATAACATAGCTAAAGCACATTGACAAAGCCAATAGCTCTTGCGATGGTAAGACCTATCGCCTTTGCCAATGCTTGCTGCTTTTGTTTCCGATTTAAACATAGGATTTACTGTGAAACTGGTGCATTTATTTGCTCACATAGCCATAGATGACTTATTAATTTGCGGCAAGCAACATTGTAAAAACAGACCACCATGGACCTCTCTGTTTTTCCTTCCACAAAAGTAATTCCAACTAGGAGTCTCATTTTGTACAATGCTAAGACCATCTGCCAATGAAAGATCAAAACATTACCCACAATTAATCCCACATACCACTAATATAAACTACCACATTCAATAATACGCATACCACCATTCAAGCTTAGTGCCAATTACTGTATGTTAATGGGGCCATCCAGTGCAATGACAGAAGCAGCCAGATGAGCGGCACGCTATGCTGAGCACAGATTTGTAGCTTATTGCTTTTAAGACGCCCTTAATTAATAGACTACGTCGCTTGGAGAGACACCCCCCTCCCCCCCAAGTTTTTTTCATTCCACTTAAAGCCCTGGTTAGAATACTTGGAAAGTATGTGATAGCACATGTTTCAGTCCTGAAAAAGCACATGCTATTTTATGAGTTTCAAGACAATCAACAAGTGCAACTGGGTGGTGACACCAGGGCTCTTCCCATGGGCCTGAAATCCACTTCCTGTGGCTGCAACAAATAAAAAAGACAATGGGGCATATTAGCAAGACCCACGTTAAAATTATCACCGTTTTAGCGGCAGGAAACTGCCGCTAAAACGGCGATAATGGGCTTGCTAATATGCGTTATGGAATTCCAATAGAAGCCCAGGTTAGATGTCCTGCACATCTAACCTGGGCTTCTATTGGAATTCCATAACGCATATTAGCAAGCCCATTATCGCCGTTTTAGCGGCAGTTTCCTGCCGCTAAAACGGCGATAATTTTAACGTGGGTCTTGCTAATATGCCCCAATGTTCCTCTATCCATACCGAGGAAAAAAAAGTTACTGAAAAACAATTGACTGAAACGTCTCGAAATATTTTCAAATAACTTCTGACACTGCATAGAATAGAGCGATCCAGGCAAATCACACAAACTGAGTACTTCGTTCAGTACAGAGGATTCAATACATAAAGGCGATATTAGGCACAAATGCTTCGCCGGACAGGCTGACAACTACACTCCAAAATGAGTGATTATACGATTAACTATCTGGGGACAGCCACAAATCATCTTTGATGACGAAACGATCGAGAGACGTTCCTGGAAATGCAAATATTTATGCGGTCACCTTTATCACGCCGGGGGGATATTTCTAAATGAGCCATGAAAAACGAGCAAATCACCGGACACTTGCCAGCAGGAAGGTCGGGTGTGAACGTTGAACTTGGTGGGCAATGGGCGCACACTTCAAAAATTTTCTGTTGCTTTCTCAAGGCCTTCTATTCACCAGCTTAGCACTTTGCCTGTGTGCCAACTAACGTGTGCCAAATGTAATCCTTTTAGCCCCCAGACACCTTTGGCAGCAGCCATGGTGGGCCTGGTTGTTTTCTCTGGCATACCTACTTGGAGTAGGAAGCTAAGGCAAGCAAGTACTTTCTGGGATATAGCAGGATCAGGAAATCTCAGGAGCACCCCATATACATTCATTCACCTGTTCATATATCGATGCACCCACTCATCCACCGGTTTACCTATGCACACACTCATCCATCCACGCAAATTCTCAACAACTCATTCCCTCTATCAACCATCACTGCATCCTCTCATCAAAGCGTTCATCCATCTACGTTCTCAATTATCCATAAACCCAACTGATTCACCTATTCATTCATACAACAATTTACAAAACCACACGCAACAGAAATCAGCAAAACACTTTCACTGAAAAAGGCCAGACCTATCGACTTTCTCAGGGCTTGCTTTAGGTCACTGTAGCTTTTGGGGTTAATGTCAGCTTTGCAATGAAACGTGAAAACTGAAACGCACCCATTGTGTGTTTTCCTTTCCGCATTCAAGGCCGGTTTATATTTCGCTGCATTTACCTGGCGAAGAGTTGTGTGTTCAGCCCAATGTCAACAGAGGTCCCCGAATGGTACTTATCATTGTTTCTAAACTAGGAAGCCCGGGCCAGTCTGATACGGTTTTGAAGGAAGCCTGACGCTCGCAAGCGAACAACCCTGCACGGAACACCGAGAGACGTTCAGAGCAAGCAGTGTGTGCCCGGCGGGAAAACTTACTTCGCTCAGATTGTTCCTGAATGTTCTAAACTTTATTTGCACTACGTAAACAACCGGGGGCGGAGATGGTGTCTTGCTGCTGTCTGCCTCTGAGTGCCTTGTGGGAGCAGATGGTGAAAGCCTGCATGGGACACGTTCTGTCGTCGGTGACTCACTCTCCGACGGCAGAGTCTGCTGCTGACAGCACCAGGAAACCGAGCACCAAGGATATAACCCAGCTTGAAGAGGAGTACCTCTGCATAAAACAACAAGCGCGTAATAGACACCAAAAGGCATTGCTCCTCCCATGGCCTATTGGTGTCTATTACGCGCACCAAGCGCGTAATAGACACCAATAGGCCATGGGCGGAGCAATGCGCCCGCCTTTGGCCAATTGCGTGCAGTCTTTTATACAAAGACGCACGAAAAGGCCAATGGGGTAGCACAAAAGGAATCGCACACGCACGAGCGTGTGCGATTCCTAGGTCAGTGCTGAATCCCCGTTTTTCACCCACTAAATGTCTCGCGCTGCGCGAGCATTGCTGCGCAGTGCAACGCTAGGCGCGAGACCTAAAAAAGGGTGTGTATATGGTTTTCCATATTGCCTGATCAACCAGTGCTGGTCAGCGCAAAATTAATAATTTCTCTTCCTTTAAAGCTTACTAGGCGGTGTGGTTTGGATATTTTTCAAGCCCAGATAGCCCCAGGGTAGAGTCACTGTCATAAGAACAGAAAATCTGATGTGAAACACTGCACCCACGTGCCAGTGTGGTATGAAGCACCACAATTAAAATAGAGTGATGACGATTGTTTCTTTTTCTTTTTCTTTTGCAGTTTTAAATATAGCGCGAACTCGACCCGAAAGTATTGGAGCGCTTTGCATGAGCACCAGTTGCATTACACAAGGATACATTTACTTTTGTAGGCAGGGGAGAGGAAGTGATTTGCCCAGAATCACAGGATGCTGAGCCGACGCCGAGGCTCGTACCTGGTTCCCCAGTTTCAAAGTTGGCAGCTCTGGTTGTTATGCCACATCCTCTCTGCCAAATGTGCCACAAAGCTTCGGATACCATTGTCGCTGTGCCTATTGGAACAATCGTACAGGGGTCAATTATCTCAAATAAGTAAATGGTTGCCACCAGCCGCAGCCCATGCAGGTAAGAGCGGTGGGGCGGTAGGGCCGAATGGGGGGATTTCGACAGACGACCACGAGGGAAAATTAATCATTTACCTTACCACCCTACTGCTCTTACCTGCACGGGCCGCATCTGGTTGCCACTCTTCGCATGCAGATATTCAGTTTAGCCCTTACGTAGGCGCCATTTGCATGGGCAGCAGGCTGTTACGAAGGCCAAGAGTGCAATCCTGTTTCTGTTCAAAGGAAATGAATCTTGAGTTGCAAGGTAAAGTCCAGTTTGAAACTGCAGTGCGGTCTGGGCTTAACGAGGGCTCCATTGGCCCCTGAAAAATGTTGATCGCCGTGATCTGGTGGATCTGTTAAATTACAAGTATATCTAGGAGAGTCAATATTTTCATATCTTATGTTACCTTCCTCTTCTCTTCCCTGCATGCAAGAATAAGGATAAAAAAAATAATCATAGTGTACATAGCTATCAAGAGAACAGACTGCTTCAATTACAGCCGTGTTTGTGTTGAGCAGTTGAGGTATAGGGCTCTGTTCGTTTTATGCTGCTATGACTCTCTGACCTCCAGGCAGGATGAGGGGCCTAAGTTAGCCACTGAGTATAAATATTTGCATTCAGATTTTCTTTAGGACTCAAGTAGGTAAAGTCTACCTGCGGACCTGGGCCCAGTGCTTAATTTGAGCCTGAGGTTTCCGGTGCTCGGCACCGGCACTTTATTGTCAACACCGGATCTTATGGCAGCCTGGCAGCCTGCCACATGGTGGCGCAGTTTGTCTTATGTTTTTGAGGAGCACAATGCTGTTGTTTAACAATTAAATGTACATTAAAATCACTAATACCTGCTACCCAAAGCTATAAGAATAGCTTGGGCGTCATGTATTTGTCATTTTAAAGTACATTTAAAGTGTGAATTGTCACACTTGTATGAGCGTGATGGCTAGTAGTGATAGACTGTCATTGGCAGGGCTAGTGGGAGCAATGGGTGGTGCAAGTTGCAATGGCCTCCTCGCAAGGGCCGTGGCACTTCTTTTTTTTACAAATTAAGCACTGATCCTAGGCAAATCTCATGATTTAAGGTTTGGGACGCTTAAGACAGAAGAGGATGAAATGGACCTGAATTGAGAATGTTCAGCACAGAACGTACCGCATGTCAGTCATTGATGCCGACCAAGCTGCTTTGAATTGTCTTCATATGGCTGAAGTCATGCACCTTTCACAAAGTTGTTCATATGTAAGCAGAGGAACAGCTTGCCATCTACAATCTTAGCAATTTAGCGTTTGAAAGAAGGAAAGGGTTAATTTTCACCACTGAAAGATATTTATATTTGTGTGGATGTAAAGTGTAGAAGAGTAGAGAAGTGCAAATTATATTTAACATTTTTTCATTGTTTGTACTTTAAAGATGTATTCTGTGTAGCATCCTGAATTTGAATGAGGTGCAGAGGTGTATGTGGCTATGGAGTGTCAGATATTTATTCTGATTTCAAGCTGATATGAATGAATGTATACGTACTGTGCCTATACGACGTTTACACTCCTCATCCATCTATGGAACATATCATATTGCCACAAGACACTTAAATGTGTGATGTCTTCTAGTGATAAGCGCTTGGCCCTTGTCAAGCTCTAAGCTGAGCGTTACAGGCTAGGGGTGCTGAACACTTTACTTAAGAAGTTGGATCTTTTGAACTCTCCAATAATTTGTCACCTGTTAAAGACAAGATGACTCTGGAAACAGCTAGGGTTCAGGCAAGGTAGCCCTGGAAACTGTCAGGGGCCTGCCAACAAAGTCTTGCAAATGTTATCTTGCCGGGGCTCTCTTGACCCCTCTGCAAGGTCAAGTGGTCACTATGGCTGGTATTTCACTAACTTGTTTAAGTGACAAAGGTCTCTGTAATGCAGAGATCGATTAACTAAGCTTAGGACAGTGAGACATTTTAGATGCTTGCTCATGTGAGAGAGTTGGGCTCTGAATTATTAGAGGATGGTGATGGAACTTCACACAACAACCGGCGGCAGTCTGATCTCACTCTAACCACACCGACAGTGCTCAGGGCCGCCATGTTGAAAGGGTGGCAGAAAGTGAACATCTTGATGGTGAAGCCTTCTTCGGCTGCACCCTTGGACCTGTCATATGTCTGTGTTGAAGCCACCATGGAGCATAGTGACTGACACCCAATCTACAATAACTGGCCTGCCCTCATTTCAGGCAGTCTGAGCACCCTGAAAGATTAGCATGCAAATCATTGCACTCTTTCTCCAAATGGCAATTCAAGTGTTCATAAGATATATTTAGTAAAAATTCCCCGCAAGCCTGGGGCATTTGAAATGCAGGCATTGACAATTTACCCATGATATTCCCAGCATTTATAAGTGTTACAGGAAGCAAAACCTACCACATAATGCTGCTTCTGAGAATAAAGTGCCTACAGGGGATTTTATTTCAATATAGTGAAACAAAAGTTAACATTTATGAGTGCCCAGACTAATGGCCTCAAGCATATGCATTTACTTAATCAATTTATATAATCAAGAGTGAATAAATCAAAAATGAAAAAAGAATCAGCAGCCATTTAGTTTCTTTCTGCCGGGACGCTGAACTGAGACGGCGCCTTTCGTACATAACAACGCCACAGTAGATATGCCAAATTCAGACGGCAAAACTACTCCTTTATGGCTTCGATTCAAGTTATGCCAATTGTTCATGGCATACGGCATCAGAGCGCTTTACAGATGATCAGTAGTCAGAAAGAAGAAAGCAAACAACAACATCTTCAAGAGAGGTTCAGACTATGTAATTTCACAAACTGAGGACAGTAACCTCCCTAGGACAAGCCAACGAAACAATAGCCATGGTCCAGCAATCGAGTAATAAACAAGGGTGTAGATCATGAGTCAAATTGTGTGGCCTAGAGCAGAAATGTGTTCATAAGTAGTATTTTAACTTGTTTTTTGAAAGATGCAGTTGAGGGGATCAGTCTGATTCCAGGTAGTAGGTAGTTCCAAATTCTTGGGGCAATACCCGAAAAGGCTCTCTTGCAGGTTTTTTAAATTGAATTTCTGTGGTTTCAGTACCAAGGTGCTGGTGCTTCTAGAGGATCTGCATCCACCAGATAATTCTAGTTTTTGTGCCAAGTACCTTGGAGTGTTGTAATGTAATGCTTTTTGGGTCATGCAGGCAATGTTTAGCTGTATCTTTGCCTCATATGGGAGTCAGTTTAAGGATTTTAGATCCGAAGTGATGTGTTTGATTCTTTTTGTTCCTGTGATGAGCCTAGCTGCAGTGTTAAGAGAGGCCCTTGAGGTGTGTTGAGGTACCTAATATGGTCAGGAGAAGAGATGTTTAAGTACAATTGGGTGCCATCAGCATACACATGGTAATGTGTGTTGGAGAAATTCAAAAGAGAGGCTCCATGAATAGGTTGAAGAGAATAGGTAAAAGAGAGGACCCCTGTGGGACCCCTAATTTGACTTGTGTGGCCTTGGACAGGGATTGGTTAACCAGGAGTCTTTGAGTTCTGTTGTGGAGAAATGGGGTGAACCAATTTAGGACGGACCCCGAAAGCCCCATCTTCCGTTCGAGTAAGTCTAGGAGATTGTCATGTTTAACTGCATCGAACACAGACGATAAATCTAGGAGGATTAGAAGGCATGATTAGTTCTGATCCAGCATATTTAGCGCGTTGTCCACTATGTGCACGAGAACCGATTCAGTGCTTTGGCCTTGACAGAAGATGGATTGGAATTGTTCTAGGAGTTGGAATCGTTCTATATGGTTGCAAAGTTGGACCTGGGTGCATTTTTCAAGGAGCTTAGCTAAAGTCAGAATGTTGGAGATTGGACGCAAGTTGTTAAGGTTGGAGCAATCTGCAGTGGTTTTTTTCAGAATAGGGGTTACCTGCCCTACCTTTGGGCAGTCCGGCATAGTGCCTTGCCAAAGCGAGGCATTTACTATCTTGATCCAAAGTGGGAGTATAGAAGATTTTATCTCCCAGAAGATATTCAATGTTAACGGGTAGTTGGAGTGGTTTGAGGGTTTCAGCACTGTAAGGATGTTGTGAATGTCGCTTCCGCTGAAGGTTTTTAAAGTGTTCCAAGAAGAGTTGTTTTTGGGGGTGTGCCCTGGGAGATCAGATGGCTCAGCCTACCGGGAAGGAGGGAGGCTGATATGCTGTAGATGGAAAAAATATATATTCCCTTGGAATCAACTATCAACCAATGTGTTACATTCAACCATACACTATGTAAAATATTTTCGTAAATGAATACTTTCAGAAACCCAACCTGTAATTATAAACCACACAATAAATTAAAAAGGCACATACATTTATTCCATGTACATCATTAGCGATCATCAATACAAATCTTTTAAAAAGACAGCAAACACTGTCCACAATTCATATAAACAATACTAATAAAGGACAGAGACAAAAACAAGTGACATGGGGCGTGGTCTCGCGGCAAACCAACATGGCCGCAACTTAGGGCTGCTCCTGAGCCCCTCCATCCTACCACATTAATCCGCTACAACAATCCGACGGAAAGGTGCAGAATCGGACACAAGGGCGCAAGCGAAGCCCGGCAAAGCTTTCCCGAGCGCAATCGGAGGTAGTAGGCAGTAGCTGTGCCGATCGGCGAATCTGGGCCTGTGGCTGAGGAAACCGGGACCTCGAGTGCTGGAGACGGCCGGCGGAAGACGCGAGGACGTGGGCGTGACCCCCTCCCCCATCCTCGGAGGGTCGGGGAAATTCAGGCGAGCGACTTCGGTGCCCCCCCCTCCCGCGATCGTGACGCTGCTGCCTGTGGCACTGGAGTGCAGCCCCCGGGCGGGTTGAAGCGTGCGGAGGCCAGGGACGTGAGCAGGGAGCCAGCGGCCCAGCACTGGGGGGACTGCGGAGGACCGGGGCGGCGTGTGTCTTGTGGTGCCCAGCGGTGTCGAGACCTGATCGGCCCCCACGGAAACCGAAGCGGGAGGAACAGAGCCGGTGAGTGACGGCCCCCGGCGTCTCCCTGCCTGGGGCAGGATCTGGAGCTGGCTGGAGGCCGTGATCGCTGGAGGCAGTGCGCGCTTCCAGGATGCGACTGCGCCCACTGTAGTGGAGGCGGCGGGGGGCCCACGGGACTGGAGTGCTGCGTCCATGCAGGACCCGTTGTGGGAGCAGCTGACCCCGCCCTGCCTGATCGGGCCTCGCTAACCGAAACGAACCCCGGGACCGGGGGAGTCTCTGCTGCTGTGTGCCTTTGCTGTGGTTGGTGAGGACGGGGAAGAGTGAGCGTGGAGCGGCCTCCCTACTATAACTGCGCTGTGGGGGACGGCTGCCTGGGGCCGCGTGAGGTGATCCGCCCTGCTCCCCTGCCTTTCCTTGGTGCGCCGGTGGCCCTTGAGCTGGCATCGTGTGATGCTCACTGCTGCCTGAGGGGTGCTTGGGGGCTGGCAGTGTCCGGGGAGCGGGAGACGACTGGCCCGAGTGGCGCACAGGTGGCCCTTCACGACCGGCGACGCCCTGAGTGCCCACCTCCGTGGCTCGACTCCTGGTCCCGGGTCCCAGCAGGCAGCCAGAGACGGCGGAGCTAAACAGCGTCATCCACATCGGTACGCGACTGGCCCGGGGCTCTGTGGACATCTTCGGAGGGCCTGGCCAGGGGCTATTCCATCTGGCGCCTCCTCGAAACTCCGGCCTAGGGAGCGGTGTTGGCCTCAACATGTCCGGCAACAGGGGTTCCCGGGCGTCTCAACAAAGCAGGCTAGACCGCTTTACCTGCCCGAAAGCGGACATTCCTGACAAGAAAGGGACCAGTGATAAATCGCAAAGTGGAGCCGAGCACGACCCCACAGAGCCCACAATGACGGACATAATGGCAGCCATTATGGGTGTCCGCACATCTATTGACACCCTCTCCTCGGAGGTGACGCTGATCAGAGCGGATCTCACGAAATATAGAGAGAAGGTCAAGCAATTAGAGACAACCACCGCCAGTCTCGTAGAGGACACCTCGCAACTCCAAACGGACATCGGGGAGCTTCAATCATTTCGCAAGTACACGGAAGACAAGCTGGATGATTACGAGGGGCGCCTGCGACGCAACAACATCCGCGTCCTTGGAGTGCCGGAGAAATCGGAAGGTCCGTCTGCAGACCTATTTATGGAGGAACTGATCTCGGCGAAGCTACAACCAAAGGGCCTTTCTAAACTGTTTGTAATTGAGCGAGCCCACAGAGTGCCTGGGGGTCGCCCAAAGCCTGGGGCCCCCCTCGTCCAATACTGGCCAGACTGCTTAATTACAGAGACAGAGACACAATCCTTCAGGCAGCAAGGGTCGCTCCTCCAATCCACCTAGACAACTCGGAGATCACCTTCTTCCCCGATTTCACCCGAACGGTGCAGATGAGGCGACGCTCCTTCCTCGATGTTAAGCGCAGGATGAGAGAAAAAGGTCTCAAGTACGCCATGCTCTTCCCGGCTCGCTTGCGAGTTGAACTTAACGGGAAAACACGTTTCTTTGACCTCCCAGAGGTGGCATCCGACTGGCTGGACAGTCTGAAATCCTCGCCGGAACAAGACCTCACCGCTCATTGAACCCCGCGGTGATCTCTCATGGGATGGCCTCTGGTTTCTTCAACATGAATCGCTTCAGCTGCTGTTGTACCCTGAACCGCCAATATGCGGCTCAGGCTGGTATAAACCTTGTACCAATGCCTTGGGACCTTTCACATGTGGTGAACTGAACATTGGTCATGTCCTGCACCGATTCTGTACTGGTAGGCGGGGGGCCGACGGAACTCTGAGGCCTTCCCCAGTGTGTTAATTTTCTATTAGTAGAATAGTTGGGCGACAGGCACTCTGCATTTAAATATTATGGGCAGTTTTAAGCCCGGAGTGCAGGGGAGCAGGGTGGGGGGATGTTGGGAGGGACTGATGTTTATTTTGTATGTTGTTTTTTGTATTATCTCGACAGTACGATATCTATATACGACCCCACTAGTGGGGAACCGCTCCGCTTTCAATGGGAGTACAGTACAACAGGGCTATTAAAATCTTAAGTTGGAATGTTAACGGACTGGGGGACAAGATAAAAAGAGGTGTTGTGTTGCAGTATATTAGGAGACAATCACCGGATATCGTCTTACTCCAGGAAACACACCTCGTTGGCAACACATGCAGGGCAATGCACAGATGGGGGTACTCGATGGTGGTGCATGCGGGGTTTACCTCTAGCTCCAGGGGAGTAGGCATTATGCAAAAAAAATCATTCCCTTTCTCACTCACCAATACGTACATAGATGACCGAGGCAGATATGTTGGAATCACAGAGCACTTGGGAGGGCAAACCTACCACTTTCATGTCAATATACGCACCCCCGGGATGCAGAGCACAACATTCACTGACTTAAGTGCTATACTCTTGACGTTGCCTGACGGACACCTGGTGCTTGGCGGCGACTTCAATTCAATTGTCTCGGGCGCTTTAGACAGGCACCCCCCGCGCAACCCCTCCGGCCGCTCATGCGTTCACTAGCTTCTTGGAGGCGATGGGACTGATGGATGGCTGGAGGACATACAACCCCGATAAGATGCAGCACACTTTCTACTCAGGGGCGCATAACAGCCTATCCCGACTGGACTATATACTTGTCCCGGCCTCGCACATTACCAATATCCATGAGATCCGTCATCTGGCACGAGGTATCTCCGACCACTCCCTCTCTGGGTCCATATAGTTTTAGATTACACACAGACAGGACGGGTTGCCCCAATAAACCCTTGGTACCTCAAGAACCCCAAAATACGGAAAGGCCTAATTAAAACTCTTGATGACTATTTCCTGGAGAACGAACACACAGTTGAGTCACCTCAAACACTATGGGAAGCTTTCAAAACGGTGGTCAGAGGACAGGCCCTCTCCTTGGTGGCGGGCTCCAAAAAAGACAGGATGAAAGAAATCTCTGACATAGAGCAGGAACTATACCGCCTAGAACAGGATGTCACCGCGGATGCTAAGCCTGAAACCCTCCACTTCCTACGCTTGCGGCAGGAAGAATACCGGGCGTTGGTCACCGACCGTGCCAAACTACTGGGACAGGAACGGCTGGGACGGATATATGACTGGGGCGACAAGGCCGGCAAATTGCTCGCATGGTTAGACAAGAGAGAGCAGGCCAGCAGGCTCGTGCCCGAGATTAAGGACTCTGATGGGTCCTCGGTGACAGATCCCCAAGACATAGCTAACCATTTCGCAGCTCACTTCCAAACTGTATATAGCTCGGTGGCACCATACCCTGAAGCAGATTTTACTGATCTAGTCAAAGACATATCGCTCCCGACACTATCGGACTCGGACCTTACATTCATGGACAGTGAACTGACGGCTGATGAAATAGCTACGGCAATAAGAGCGCTGCACTCCGGGAAAGCTCTCGGCCCAAATGGCATCCCAATAGAGCTCTACAAGCTTCGACCAGATAGATTGGCCCCCTATTTGAAGTCAATGTTTGAAGATAGCCTCGCCCAGGGGATGTTGCCATATGACCAGAGAATTGCCACCATAGTCACAATCCATAAAGAAGGGAAGCCCAAAACGCAGTGTACCTCCTACCGGCCGATATCGCTGCTGAATGCGGAGCCCAAAATTCTAGCTAAAGTGCTTGCCACCAGGCTTACCAAGGTGTTGGGCGACCTAGTCCACCCAGACCAGTCAGGGTTCATGCCCAAAAGAAACACGGCTCTCAACCTGCGTAGACTACACGGGGTCCTGGGCAGGGTGCCAATGATACGAGAGGACGCTGTGGTGGTCTCTCTGGATGCCGCCATGGCTTTCGATTCACTGGAATGGCCCTATCTCTTTGCAGTGCTTGGTAAACTGGGATTTGGACCGGGCTTCTGCAACTGGATACGGCTGTTGTACAGCGCGCCGCTGGCCCAGGTAGTAGTGAATAACAGAAAGTCTGAACCCTTCGTGCTCAGCCGGGGGACTCGTCAGGGGTGCCCCCTATCTCCTTTACTGTTCGCTTTGGCCCTTGAACCACTCGCAGCATGGATCCGTAAGGATGTGAGGATCCGCGGACTGCGCTGGTCAGCGGAGTGGGAGGATCGGATCTCACTGTACGCTGACGATATTCTCCTCTATCTTACATCCCCTAAGAGATCCCTAACAGTAGCCTTTGATATACTAGAGGTTTTCGGCAGGTACTCTGGGTTTCAGGTCAATTGGAAAAAATCACTCCTATATGTCCTATGGGGAGCCCCTCCACAGTTGCCCCGCAATTGCCCGATCCCAGTGGTCTCAGACGGCTTCAAGTACTTGGGCATTTTTATATCTTTAGACCCATCAGTTCGGTACACCCGCAATCTGCTCCCCCCACTGCAGCGGCTCAAGAGCGACATAACACACTGGAAGTCCCTCCCGCTCTCGCTATTGGGCAAGGCTGCATTATTTAAAATGATGTCACTGCCCCGATTCCTGTATGCGCTACAGAACTCAGCCGATCTTGTCCCGAACTCGTATTTTAAAGATCTGGAAGGGCTCCTGAGAGACCTCCTATGGGGAGGAGACCACGTATCGCCATGAAAAAACTGACACTTGGCTGGTATGATGGGGGAATCGGGTTGCCTGATATTAAAACATATTACTGGGCTGCGCATCTAGCAGCGATCAATCATTGCACGTATGGTCACCCTGACAACCCGGGGTTTCTGATGGATCGTTGGCTTTTACCTAAAGGGACCTTTTTGAGAGCTCTATATTCAAAACCGGAGAAATACCCGCTCACCGGACCCACTGCCCATACAGTTGCAATCTGGCACTCCGCTGCTAAATCAATCGGTTGGCAAAATAAGTTAACGATGGCCACACCTTTGTGGGACTCACAAAAACTAGGCTATATGGGAAACTCAAAGGGATTTGCGAAATGGGACTTAATAGGGATTTCCCATGTCAAAGACCTTTGGCATGCTGGGGATGTGGCATCCTTTGCTACCCTACAAACACAATATGCCCTGGCGGACTCCGAGGGTTACCGCTACCTACAAATTAGGCACTCGCTGCGAACAGCTATCCCCGACGACTCGACGCCACCGGACGCTTCCCCACTAGAGGACAGACTATTGGATGGACATCTGCCTGATAGGGCCATCTCCCTCACATATCGAAAACTCATCAATCACACTGACAACCCCCTATTACAATTGCGTGACAAATGGACTGAGGACGGAATAGAGTTGGACGATGAAACCTGGCAGGAAGCGGTCTCTTCTCCTAAGACGGTCGCTATCCCAGCGAGACTCAGACTGGTGCAATTAAAGATCCTCCATAGAATTTACATAACTGGTCCCCAGCTGGTACATATGGGTGGACTGACAGACGGCTCTTGTAGGAGGGGATGCGCACAACTGGGCACATTCATACACATAATATGGCACTGTGCGCCGATCCAGGAATACTGGCGTAACATACATGCGGTCATGAGTGCAGTGTTGGAGGTAGTAATCGAACCGGCGGCACCTAGATGCCTCCTTAATATCTGGGAACCTACCGACCTCAACACCTATACTAAGACATGGGTCACGCTCGGCTGCATGATCGCTAAGAGAAATATCGCGCAGCTCTGGGGAGCCCCACAGCCGCCCACGGTAGTAGCCTGGGAGCAGGATCTAGACTGGTGTATGCTGAGAGAGAAAACAGTCTATGTGGCTAGGGGTGTCCCCGAAAATGGTCCAAGATATGGGCCTCCTGGAATGCATACCGAGGAGATATATGTGCACCTCCCCTTGAAGACGATAGTGAAGACCCCCCATCCCCGTGAACTCCAATGAATTATATTGCTGTACTGTATGTAACCTGATTTTGCTGTAACCCTAATTGATTCTGTGAATATGTACTTTATGTCGAGACTGTTTAATAAAAAGATGTTTAAAAAAAAAAAAAAACAAGTGACATTAAAAAATCATCAGTAAAACATTACATACGCTCCTGTGATATTAATTTCAAGGAACTATTATGTCAGAAATTTCTGTATATAACATGACTGCGATATAGATTCAATCGAATTAATGTTTTACTGATGATTTTTTAATATGTCACTTGTTTTTGTCTCTTTCCTTTATTAGTATTGTTTTTATGAATTGTGGACAGTGTTTGCTGTCTTTTTAAAAGATTTGTATTGATGATCGCTAATGATGTACATTGAATAAATTTATGTGCCTTTTTAATTTATTGTGTGGTTTATAATTACAGGTTGGGTTTATGAAAGTATTCATTTACGAAAATATTTTACATAGTGTATGGTTGAATGTAACACATTGGTTGATAGTTGATTCCAAGGGAATATATATTTTTTCCATTTGTTATAAATTTTGGCACCCTGTCCCTTGGATAGTAGGGCCTCTCCCTTTTATTTAAAACTGATATGCTGTAGAACCAGAAGGAGATACCTTTTTGTACGCAGCTCAGTTTCCATTATTTTTGTCTTTCCCAGGAAGAAGGAGGCAAAATCCTCACAGTAGATTGGCCCCATTTATAGATGGGTTAGTTTGATTATTCGATTGTTGTTTGACAAGTTCAAAAGTCTTTTAGGTCGGTTTCTGGCTAGAACTAGTTGGGTTCTAAAGAAATTAGCTTTCTAACTTCTGATTCGTTTATTATAGGTGTTACTCATCGATCCTAGGCATTTTAGGTGTTCGATGGACAGAGAGAATTTACATGCTTGTTCAGCTAGTCTGATTGCATCTTTCTGCATTTAGGCTGTCATTGAACCATGGTTTAGAATCTTTGGTGGATATTCTTTTTAGTTGTAAGGGTGCAATCGAGTCTAGAATGTTCAAAATGGAAGTATTGCAGTGATGTGTAAGGACTTGTAAGGACTTGGACATCTACCAAATGTTGTTGCTGAGGGAAGTCAGATCATTTAGGTTTATGTTCTGCATGCTTTTTTTCCATAGTTTAGGTTTCTTTAGTTGAGCCTTTTTCGAATTCACAATATCTGTGATAAGGAAGGTGATACGGTTGTGATCTCTCCATTTGCAAGGGACAACAGATTTGAGTTGGATGTTGTCCTCCTTTGCAATGATTAGATCCAAGGTCGCACCGTTGTGTGTACGGCTATCACAAATTTGGGTCAGATCAAGGTCAGCTAGAAAGGTTTTAAAGCTGTTCACTGTGGAGTCATTCAGGTCATTCCAGTGTAGGTTAAAGTCTCCAAGAAAGATCTGGGTATCTTGATGTCCAGCGTTGGTTGTGATGACTTTCATTACTTGGTCAATGACTTGCTTGTCTCCCAGTGCATGGTAGATCACGTGAAGTTTGCAAACGGGTCTGTTGCTACTTACAATATCAATGCATAGGTATTCGCAGGAGGATAGAAGGATAGAGCAATGGTTTGTGACTTTTTCATTAAGAGTAGTTACGGTAGATGCAGGTAACCCTCCCACCAGGGCTGTTAGCTCTATCTAGACTAATCATGTCGTGAGTGGGGGTGACTAGTAAGTCCAATATAGAAGCAGAGGCATCAGTTAGCCATGTTTCTGCCAGGATAGCGAGGTCGAGCTGATGAGTAAAGATGAGGTCAGAGATATCTGGTGCGTGACTGACAGCTGATCTGCAGTTGAGTAGCATGCATTTCAGGTGATTAATGGTGTTGGGTGGGCGAGTCTGGGTGATGGTAATATGCTTAAGATTATCTTTGTTTGTGACTCTAGAGTTGTGACTCGCTTCTTTGTGTGGATTTGCAGGACTAGTTTGGATTTGGCATGGAGTGTCTGCGTCAACAGAATTAGCATAGTTATAAGTAAAGAGAAGGGCTTGAATGCCACTGTCAGCTAGTCGAATGTTAAGTCTAATGGGCCAGGAGGGGGAGTTAGGGAAGGGATGGTTCTCGGGTGAGGAGAGGAAGAGAGGTGGAAAGGCAGCCAAGAGCAGAGGTTAGCGGATCGGGAGTGGTTACGATTAAAGTTAATTAGAGATCTGTTGGGCCACTGATTGATCACCAACTTTGTGGTGATGCTTGTGAGGCTTTGTAATTCTGCCTTGAGTTATAGAAGATTCAGAGGGACCTCATGTAGTCTAGATTCCAGAGATGCGTGGAAACTCGTGGTCATTGTGTGGGGCAGGGGAACTGACGATGAGGGGGTGCCTAGGGTTATGGCGTAGGAGTTTTGCTGGTCTGGGAGATCCTGCGGGAATAGGTCTGGGTGGGAATGGAGTTAGGAATGAGGGGGAAGTAAGGAGCTCGAGAGCTGACAGACTGTTGTGTGAGACAGGTTGTTAGTCAGGATAGGGAATTTAGTCATCGAAAGTGTCAGTGATTGGGCCATGGAGGGAGTCGTGGGAGTTCAGGCGGGACCAGCGAGAATGTATTCGGAAGATAATGATATAGTCGTGGGGAAGGTGTTAGTTTCAGGACTGTGAAGCTCTGTGCTCCCAGTTCTAGAGGCGTGGTGAGAATGTGGTCAGTTACAGCAATTCCTGAGGGGGCCTCGGCCATGCAGAAGGTGTTGTTAGAATGGTGTTGTCGGTGGGGATCGAAATGGGGAGCAGGGGCGAGAGAAGGGTAGGGGGCTGGGTGTGGCTAGGGCAAGTGTGGGCACTACTAGAGGTTACATAGAGATGCCTGATGAACCAGGGCCACCTTGGGAGGGGAAGGCTTCCTTACTGGACACAGTGTTCTTGATGGTAGAAAAGATTTCACCCAATATTTCTTGGATGCTATTTGAAGATTGGATGAAGATAATCCCATTATTGTATAGGGATATGATTGCATCTGCTCTGAAGAAGGTTGAGGGGGCTACTGAGAGTCTTAAACCATGTGGAGTTTTCTTGGAGGTAGTGGTCAAGAGCATGGAATAAAGGGCTTTCCTCCATTATGCTCGTCTTTTTGTGTAGAAGATAAGGTCACTAATTATAGCTCCTTTATTTCAACAGATGTATGGGTCAGAGATTAGCGTTTCTGGGTGAGATTTGAGTTGTCTGTGTTTTAAGTTCTTAGCTGCATTTTTAGTAAGATTGGGAGGGTACTTAATTTTTTAAGCATTGAATCCGGCCGCCTCTAGTTTGGTGTCAAGCACTCTAGGGGAGTTGGGAACCATGTTTGAGCGGGCAACTAACACTCGAATTGAAGAAAGGGTTCATCGAGTGAGGAGGGGGGGTTCCAGATAAGATTTGTGCAACTACCAGATTGATCTAGAACTAGTCATACCGGGCACCTAACAGGCAGTCCCAGCACCAGTAGATATAGCCAAAGATGGTGCAGTAGCGAGAGAAGTATCAGACTAGGTGTCAGACTACACTTCAAGCTGATGTCAAGACAGTAGAACCTTCAGCATATGCCTGATACTGAGGAAGCATTTTCTATAAAAAAAAACTTCTTTCCTTCCCATATACTGTCTCTTTGTAGGCAAATATTTCAGTAACAGAGCCTCATAATTTGATCATTGTGTACGTATGCCCAGCTTTTCTGTCAGTACTGGCTTTAGAGTGGCACAACCGGTGCTGCTGCGTCAAGCTCATTGGTGGGTTAGGAGCAGTATTTTGTAATGTCGTATGGTGTTAAAAAGCAGCTGCTGCAGAGTTCCTTGCATGCCCAGCAATTTTCAGGCTGTAGTAAAAAGGTCAAGATAACTCTGGTGATTAATGTACCTACTGAAGAAATCTGAGTTTTCTCTGGTTGCAGTTTTGAGTCATGAGAAGTAGTGCAGAGGGTTAATGTGCCTGCTGCAAAGCACGTGTAATATGTAGATCACAGATTTGTGTTTTATGTAGGCAGGACAGTGGGCTACTGCTTTTGTCACAGAGATCCTTTTTGTTACTTGCATTTCATAAGTGCAATCCTACTATATCACAGTGAGCTTTAAACTGACATCAAAGAGCTGTGTGTAAACTGCAAAGCATAGGTTTGGAACATGATGTTTTTCCACAGTCTTTCATTATCCTAAGGGTGCTCAAAAGGGTTAGTTTGAGGGCGTGGCCTGCAGCCGAGGGAGATGGCCGCTTGTTAACGCAGCTCCGACACCCGCAACACTAATCCCCCTAATATCCTGTCAATTATCCGGGTACGGAACACGAACCCCGGTGAGCGAGCTCACAAACGAGGCTGGGTGTCGCACGGCCCATCCCGGCCATAATTACCCCCGAGAAGCGCAGCCGGCGCTGACGCGGCCCTGTGGTGCGGTGCAGCCGCGATCTTGCGTAACGACGGGCCCAGACGCGCGAAGCTGGGTCTGGGCTAGTGCATTGAGTGAGGGCCGGCGGAAGGAGCGGGAGGCCCCCGGTCAAGACGGAGCCCCGAGCACACAACCGCACAGGGGATTGCACCTAATAGACCTTGGCAGCAGCAAATTGTGGCAGCAGGCGCTGAGGCCTGTGGTGCGGTGCAGCCGCGATCTGGCGTGACGACGTGCCCAGACGCGAGAAGGTGGGTCTGGGCTAGGACATAGCGCGAGTGCCGGCGGAAGGAGCAGGCGACCCCCGGTCATTACGGGGCCCCGAGCGCACGATCGCATAGGTGATTGCGCACAATAGATCTTGGCAGCAGCAAATTGTGGCGGCAGGCTGCAGCGAGCAGCCTTGCTCCCCCCACGAAGGGGTGGTATGGGCGCCCCAGATCAAGACGGAAGTCTATCAAGCAACCACACACTATCATAATAAATAGTGGGAAAGAACACTTGGATAACCAGCGCTGGTTCTGAGCCTGCATCGTCCAGGGGCGGGAGCCTAATAATCTGCAGTGGAACCTAACAGGCAACACGTCTGGGGCCCTGTGTCCGGAACTACACGTGGCTTCCACCTCCGATTAGTACTCCGGCAGGAAAACAGAAACGCACCGAGCTAGCAGTATAAACCCCCTCCAACAACATAAACCTCCTAGCCAATGGCAGTGGTGCCGCAAAGAGGGGAAACCCGACAAGCCACGTAGTACTCCCTATGATAGGCGGCGGTGAGTACCCTCTGAGCGTAGTTTCCGCGGCCGAAACTGCAAAATGGCTACGGCCAAGGGGAACAGAACAATCCACCAGCAAAAGATTGATAAATTTGCTTCACTCAAGTCACAAGAGGGGGGACAACCAATAACGAACTCGGATCCCGAACCCCAACAGAAGGAGGGAGCACAAGAACCACCCTCGCTCCAAGATGTATTGGCCGCCATACAGGGAGTCCACACTTCACTCGAGAGCCGTATTGACTCAGTGGTGACGGATATCTCCCTCCTCAGAGCAGACCTACGCAAGATGGATGACCGGGTGAAAGAAGTGGAGGATGTTACTCAGGAACTCGTCGCTGATGTTTCCACCCTGGGAAAACAAGTCAAGGAACTACAACACAAGACGGAGCTCCTGGTGGCACAACTCGACGACTATGAAGGGAGGTCTCGGCGCAATAACGTCCGCATCCTGGGGGTGCCGGAGAGAGCCGAGGGGCCGGCGGCGGACCTCTTCGTGGAGAACTTGGTGATCAAGCACCTGCAACCAAAGCACCTATCCAACTATTTCTCCATTGAGAGGGCTCACCGTGTACCGGGGGGTCGACCCAAGCCGGGGGCGCCCCCGCGACCCATACTGGCGAGAGTGTTCAACTTTCGTAATCAAGATCAGATACTCCAAACAGCTTGATGTGTCCCCCCGCTCAGGTTCAAGAACAGTACGATCACCTTCTTCCCCGATTTCACGGCCAAAGTCCAAAAACAGAGGCGTTCCTTCTTGGAGGTGAAAAAGGCGCTCAGGGACCGAGAAATGAAGTACGCCATGTTGTTCCCTGCGAAGCTACGTGTAGAGGCAGAGGGTAAGAACTGGTTTTTCACAGATCCTGCGGCGGCGATGGATTGGCTCAACGGATGGACTAAAGTGGGAGAGAACGGACGATCTGAGGGAAAGCAGCGATGAGAGATAGCACCACGAACCTGGACGGGGCCACACTCGTGGAGGGGAAGTCTTCGACGGCGTGATAATACCCTCAAGCAGCCAAGAGGCCTTTAACCAGACTCATCCACCGGACATTCATTGGATGGTTCAATAGGGCTGTGATAATACATGGCGGGAGGGACGGGAATTTGGCATGGACCAGCCATTAAGCCGAAATTCGCTGAGACCCTGTAACGGCTAGAGAGGGAATTGGACTCCAGTTCAGATCTGGGAACTCACTCTCTGGGACTGCGATGAGTATACTTTATTATATCTAATGGTTCCTGTAGTAATTTTCATTAGTCTGTATGTTTCCGAAGGAGGGGATGGGTGGAGCTGGTCGGGCCGACGTTTCCCCAGTTCAGGGTTGGGAGGGCGACGGGCACTCTGCAAGGTTGGGGAAGCGAATCGTCAGATTCCTTTATGCAGGGAGGCAGGGAAGGGGGTGGTGGGAGTTGTGGGAGGGGGGGGACAGTTTAGTTTGTAGTTCTAATACCACACAGCAATGCCACAGTAGCATGAGACAGCTCCTGCCGCATGACTCTCGTACCGTAGGGCTGTACCACCTACTGAAGGCCATCCAATCACGTATCATCCCTATGCTGACACACACGATTCATGGAGGTCTAGACACTAATGGGATCAAATGCAGAACTTAAGTTCCTAACATGGAACGTGAATGGGTTGGGGGATAAACTCAAGCGTGGAATAGTCCTTCAATACCTTAAGAGACAGACACCAGACCTGGCCTTCTAGCAGGAAACCCATCTGATAGGTAACACTTGTAAGGCACTTGGTAGATGGGGGTATCAACTGGTCGTGCATGCTGGGTTCACTTCAGGCTCCCGCGGGACAGGGGTGCTACTGCGGAAAAACTGCCCCTATATAGTTCAGAAAACCTGGACCGATGGTCAAGGCAGATTTGCTGCAGTGTCCAGTTCCTGGGAAGGCAGAATAATCAATGTACTCTTGGTTTATGTTCCCCCCGCGATGCAACACACCACACTCCGCGATCTTAGTCAGCTTATCCTTGAGTTACCACTTGGCACGTTGGTAGTTGGGGGAGATTTTAACCTCACGATAGATGGCGCATTGGACCGTTTACCCCCGCGTAGGGACCCTGCTTCTGGGTCAAAACTCGCTGAATTTCTATCGGCTCTAGGCCTGGCGGACATTTGGAGACAACTTAACCCCACGACTACACAATTCACATTTCATTCTGGGGCACACAATAGCCAGTCACAAATAGACCACATGTTCACGCACACACAAGCAGGCACATGCATCAAAGCTTTTTGCGATCGCAAACGGTGCGAATCGCAAAAATCGGCCGTTTGCCATCGCAAAATTAGCTTTTGCGATGCATGAAACAACTTGCCACTCGCAATTTAAAAAAATCGCAATTATTTGCGATTTCTTAAATTGCGATTGCATTTAAGGAATCGCAATTTGCCATTCCTTAAATGCAATGCAAAAACCACTTTAGATTAGCGATTTCGCTAATAGGGGCGCAAATTACCATGAAGTTGAACTTGATTGTAATTTGCAAAAACTTTGAAAAATGCCCTTGGGGCATGTGTGTGCGCAACATGGGTGCACATCACTATTTCAGGGGTGCAACAGGGTGTCATTTTGACACCCTTGCACCCTGAAATGCATGCGCAATTTGCGAGTACCTATTGGTACTCGCAAATTGCGCATGCCTCTCCCATTCATTCCTATGGGCCTGTAGGCCCATAGGAATGAATGAAGACCATTCCTTAATTGCAACTACGTAATTTGCGAGTCGCAATTAAGGAATTTGTAGGAATCTCTATTTTCTCAGCGATTCCTACATGCATAGGCATTTGCGCTTCCTTATTAGCGAATCCTTATTTTTCGCTAATAAGGAATCGCAAATGGCATGTTTGATGCATGTGCCTGAAGATCTTTCCGAATTTAGTGAGGCCCGCTGCCTGGTGCGGGGAATCTCGGACCATTCTCCTATTCTTGTCAAGATGACAGTGGGGCCACCAACCAGGCGGACTACTCTGACCATAAATCCATGGGTGCTCAAAATACCGCACATCAGAGCGGCACTAATAAAGGATACCGAGCTATATTTTAAAGAAAACGTTGGCTCAGTCACTTCAGCCCAGGTCCTCTGGGGTGCATTCGGAGCAGTGGTCAAGGGGAGAGCCCTTTCTTTAATGGTGGGCCATAAAAGGGAGCTAACTAAATGAATTGACCAACTCGAGGAAGAAATCCTACAGGGGGAAATGGAACTGGCACAGACCCCAGATCATGAAGCGCAGCGGCGGCTAGCAGTCAAGACATTAGATTACAAGCAGCTTCTGACAGAGGCTGCTAAGGCAAAACAGAAACCAGTTTGCCATAATATTTACGAGCATGGGAAGAGAACGGGTAAGCTTCTAGCCTGGCTGAAAAAAAGGGAGCGGGCGTCGCGGTGGGTGCATCAATTACTGGGACCTAAAGGGGAAGAAATCACTGACCCCCAGCAGATTGCAGAAACAATGGCTACCTACTTCGAATCGGTCTATAGGTCTGCTGTAACAGTCTTGCCTGACGCGGCAAGGGAACTTCTCTCAACTATCAAGGTACCCTGTCTGTCAACAGAAGATAGAGATTCCCTCAAGGGTGAACCCTCAGAGGAGGAAATTCAACTACCCATCCGAGATATCCGATCGGGTAAGGCTATGGGACCGAACGGGCTCCCGATTGAGTTCTTCAAACCCATGGCCTCCAAATTAGCGCCACACCTTCGTCAGATGTATTTAGAAAGTTACAAAACCGGAATGTTGCCTGAAACTATCTGACTAGCATCCATTGTGGTCATTCACAAGCAAGGCAAACCAGCCAATGATTGCAAGGCGTATAGACCGATCTCTTTGCTCACAGTTGAAGCCAAAATACTCGCAAAACTACTCGCGAATAGACTTATCCCACTGATCGCCGGACTGGTAAATCCGGACCAGTCAGGCTTCATGCCAGGCCGGAACACCGCCCTGAACCTGCGACGCCTGCACGGGGTGCTGGGTAGACAACATACAATCAAGGAAGACGTAGCCCTTTTGTCGCTCGATGCCAAAATGGCTTTTGACACCGTCGAATGGAACTACATGTTTGCTGTCTTGGAAAGAATGGGATTCGGGCCCAACTTTATAAACTGGATTAAACTGCTATATTCCAACCCGATGGCCCAAGTGGTTGTGAACCGGCATACTTCCAGACAGTTTCAACTAGAAAGGGGAACCCGGCAAGGTTGCCCCCTATCGCCCTTAATATTTGCCCTGGTGTTGGAGCCCCTGGCTATCTGGGTGAGGGGAGACCCCTTGATCCGTGATCTTAAATGGACAGAGGACCATGAAGACAGAATCTCACTATATGCAGACATCTTGTTATACATGGCCTCTCCGACCTCTTCCCTCCACCGTATCCTCCACATTTTCCGAATATTTGGCGACCACTCAGGCTATACAATAAATTGGTCTAAATCACAAATATTCTCGTTGCAGGGCCCTCCACCGCGTAGGCCGCAGGAATATGAGATCCCTGTAACATCGAGGGGTTTCCTGTATCTAGGCATTTTTATCACTACGGACTCAGCTCGATTTTATGAAGAAAACCTATTTGGGCCCCCGACACGCTTTCGCGCAGACGTCAAACACTGGCGTTCTCTCCCCTGACCCTACTGGGTCAGGCAGCCCATTTTAAGACGCTGGCGCTGCCACGTTTTCTCTATGTCTTGCAAAATACCCCATGTCGGGTTCCTGGCGCTTATTTTTCCAGTATTGATTGTGCTGTGCGCACATTGCTATGGGATGGTCGGGCGCCACGAATTACAAAACAAAAGATTTCGGCTGAATGGTACAATGCGGGGATTGCATTACCCGATATCAGGTCATACTACCAAGCATCTCAGTTAATTGCAATTAACCTTTGGGCACAAGGGGAGTGGGGAGACCCGGGTTTTCGCACTGACTGGTGGCTTATGGGACGAGGAGGGTACAATAGAGCACTCTATATGAACCCCAAAATATTAGGCCTCACTGGACCGACAGCACGCACCATAGAAGTCTGGCACAAGGTCAACAAACAGATGGGTTGGCATAATAGAGTCACGCGTGCGACCCCACTTTGGGAACCTGAGCAACTGGGTCGATTGAGCAACTGCCCCGGGTTCAATAAGTGGGATCTCATTGGCATTTCTACGGTTGGGGACATGTGGACCTCTAAGGGGCTGGCTACCTTTGCTGATCTCCAAAAAAAGTACGACCTCTCACAAGCTGAAACATTCCGATATTTGCAGATCAGTCATGCTCTCAAAGCAGTAATACCAGGGGGCGACCCATTTCCTGAGGCTTCCCCACTCGAGCATAGATTGATATTAGACCCCATGCCTAAAACGGCCATATCCCTTACATATAAAAAGTTGGTTAAAACCGCCCAGATTCTTTAACACGTCTGCGGCAATATTGGGAGACGGACCTGAGCGAGCTCGTGGAGGAAGATTGGCGAGACGCCTTGGCCTCCCCCAGAGAGGTGGCCATCCCCATGAGATTGCGGTTAGTCCAGCTCAAAGTCCTGAATCGAGTCTACCTGACAGCAGGAATCCTGGTCAGGATGGGCAGGTGTGCTGATCCCCTTTGCCTTCGACAATGTCAACAAGAGGGGATCTTCTTTCATGCGATCTGGGTGTGTCCAGTCATCCAGCCATACTGGAACGGAATTGCCGAGCAACTTGAGAGGGCTGGGGGGAAGACCCTAACAGCTACCCCGCAACTATGCCTGCTAAATGTATGGGACGCCACTGACTTTAATCAGACCGAGAAAACATGGGTCTCCCTCGGGTGGGCCATTGCCAAACGCAACATCGCACAGAAATGGGGGTCGGGGGAGGTGCCACGAATTAGGGACTGGAAGGTTTACATGGATAGAGCCATGATAGCCGAAAAAGATGTATTCAAATACAGAGGGTGCCCCAAAAAGTGGGATCATAAGTGGGCAGCATGGAATACGTATAGAGGGGAGATTCGCCTGTCTCCCACAGTGGGGTTGCGACGTAGTGGGGTCGAAATGCATGAAACAATTACCGCTGTAGAAGAATTGTCAGAATAACGAGTCAGTATGTTGTATATGTGTCGATTATTCATTCGTGTTGATTGTATAGCTGAAGATATGCCGAGCCTTGAAGGCATTGCTGTGCTGTTTGTGGTGTTTATCAATAAAAACAGTTTAATTTTTTTTAAAAAGGGTTAGTTTGGGTAGAAATACATTCTTATTAGTAAACCCAACCCTGTTGACTCTTTTATGTTTTAAACCAAGAGTTTGGGCTTCTCCAGACCAAGCACTCTTAAAATATAATCTTACAGGTATGGATGACATGTGACTCCTACGTCTTGTAGCCCTAACGGTCTAATGTAACAATCCCTATACATTGATTTAAACACTTGTATGATTCATTGTCTCTGTATAATGTGTGTGATGTGAAGTGCTCTAACATTCTACTTTGGTATGTGTTGCGCTATAAAAGAAATTAAATACATGCGAGAGAGAGGCTTTGGAGAGATGAGGGGCTGCGACAAAGATTGTCGCACCAGGCGCCACCAGCGCTAAAGCCGGCTCTCTTTGCTGTTCTTAGCCTCATATTTGAGGTGCTTTTTGCCTGTGTGAGCCCAACTCTTATAAAAAGCTAAAAATGGCAGCAAGGGCCAGATATATCAAAGGATTTCACCCATTCTGTGTCTATGGGAAAATGTGTTGGTACATACAGTTCGGCCAACGTGCTGTTTAAGCTGCTGAAAATTCCTTTCAGGCAGGCCGTGCCTGCTCAGCCTCCAGCTTAAAGGGAGCTCGGCCGTGCCTGCTCCCTATTGTAAAGCTGAAAACGCATTTTCATCAACGGTGTACCCAGAACAAAAATCCCGGACGGTCTGAGCTTCCAAGAGGGCTCTGGTACTAAAGGAGCAAATATTGTTCTGGTTGAAAAAGGAGCGTCAAATTGTCTTTTTTTATTTGGTATTTTCTGATGTGGAACTTGGAGAAAAGGGTAAGGGAAGAGGCCGTGGAAACGCATCACAGAGAGACCTTGTGAAAAGCGATTTTATAAATATCACTTATTTTGGAAAAGTGTTGACAAATATTTGGCTCCTGTTCCAACAGCCTGTACCAAGAAAGAACACAGTAAATCATTCACTTAAAGGTTCGCTACACAATTCAAAACAAGTGCCAAATCTCACGAATTTTACTTCATTTTTTCAAAACAACACTGAAAGAAAATGTTCATATAATAATCAATGTACCAGATTATTTGACCTCAGGGAAAATTGCTTCAGTTGCAGCACTAGAAGGAAAATGCGTACAAATAGTTAAGGACGTTTTTAGCAGCTTTTAAGAGTTTCTATTCTTGCAGTGGGAAGAGTGGGGCATGATGCTTAAGATCACAAGCTGTAAATGTTTCTGACATGGCGCTTGAACTTCAGGAACTTTCTAGTGGAAAGATGACCTAGAAATTCTCCAGAGCCAATATCTAGTATTTATTATTTATTTAACCCTTTTGATCCTTATCAGATTCACTTTACGTACCACAAGCATTGAATCGTATCATTCGACAGTATAGAAGGTTAAGGAGGTGGCAGGTGGGAACATTAACCACATGGGGGAAAACTACTGGATAAAGTAGCAGAACACAAAGGCAAAAAAAGAGTCTAAAGTCTTTAGAGAAGTCTTTGAGTCATGGAGAGTTTATTTCTAACCAAAGGAAGTGTGTTGGAGCTCCTTTCAGAGGGCCACTGGGCGAGCAGGAGCTACCGGGCCCAACCGTGGGGGTTGAGGCCTTTTACTTCTTAAGTCCCGGGGCCCGACTTACCATGGGTCCTGGGCAACTGGGCCAAGTTCCCCTTCTGCACTTGACTCTTAGGGGCCAATTCCGATGTCGCCAAAAGTGCCTTCCCAATGCTATTCGTAGGCTTACCTTACGTCCGACTCATATCCGGAGCTTTTTCCTACAAACTAGCAAGTACGATGCGTATAACAGGCAAATCTCCGACCGAATTGTCGGCTCCGATTCGTGCACTATGTCAGTAGCGAACAGGCTCAGGAAACACAGAAAGCGAGTCGTACGGAGGCGCAAACAAACCAATTTCCAGATACGCAAGTACAATGCGTCCCCAATACGCGTCGCACAGGGCGCCGGCTCCAGCACGTCACAGCATCCGGACGAGGCGTATGAATGAAAGCTCCGAGTCGCGCCAGAACACGAACAACGGGGACGAGACGGAGCAGCCATTTATCCAATCGCGCATGTCTTCCCTATACTGTACGCCCATCGTTACCGACGCGCACGACGCAGAAGGTAAGTCAGACACCTATCACACACCAAAATGTCACGAGTACACGAAAGGAAACACCACCATAGGGGGGTGGATGATTATCCCAAATAGCATATCCCACCCATAGGGGGGTGGATGCCTATCACTCCCATTATTGTACACCCCAGAGGGGGGTGGATGCCTATCACCCACAGTATTGCCCACCCCAGAGGGGATGGATGCCTATCACCCACAGTATTGCCCACCCCAGAGGGTGGTGGATGCCTATCACCCACAGTATTGCCCACCCCAGAGGGGGGTGGATGCCTATCACTCCCAGCATATCCCACCCATAGGGTGGTGGATACCTATCACTCCCATTATTGTCCACCCCAGAAGGGGGTGGATGCCTATCACCCACAGTATTGCCCAACCCACAGGGTGGTGGATGCCTATCACCCACAGTATTGCCCACCCCAGAGGGGGGTGGATACCTATCACTCCCAGCATATCCCACCCATAGGGTGGTGGATGCTTATCACTCCCATTATTGTCCACCCCAGAGGGGGGTGGATGCCTATCACCCACAGTATTGTCCACCCCAGAGGGGGATGGATGCCTATCACCCACAGTATTGCCCACCCCAGAGGGGGATGGATGCCTATCACCCACAGTATTGCCCACCCCAGAGGGTGGTGGATGCCTATCACCCACAGTATTGCCCACCCCAGAGGGGGGTGGATGCCTATCACTCCCAGCATATCCCACCCATAGGGTGGTGGATACCTATCACTCCCATTATTGTCCACCCCAGAAGGGGGTGGATGCCTATCACCCACAGTATTGCCCAACCCACAGGGTGGTGGATGCCTATCACCCACAGTATTGCCCACCCCAGAGGGGGGTGGATACCTATCACTCCCAGCATATCCCACCCATAGGGTGGTGGATGCTTATCACTCCCATTATTGTCCACCCCAGAGGGGGGTGGATGCCTATCACCCACAGTATTGTCCACCCCAGAGGGTGGTGGATGCCTATCACCCACAGTATTGTCCACCCCAGAGGGGGGTGGATGCCTATTACTCCCAGCATATCCCACCCATAGGGGGGTGGATGCCTATCATTCCCATTATTGTACACCCCAGAGGGGGGTGGATGCCTATCACCCACAGTATTGCCCACCCCAGAGGGGGGGTGGATGCCTATCACCCACAGTATTGCCCACCCCAGAGGGGGTTGGATGCCTATCACTCCCAGCATATCCCACCCATAGGGGGTGGATGCCTATCACTCACAGTATTATCTACCCCAGAGGGGGGTGGATGCCTATCACCCACAGTATTGTCCACCCCAGAGGGGGGTGGATGCCTATCACCCACAGTATTGCCCACCCCAGAGGGGGGTGGATGCCTATCACCCACAGTATTGTCCACCCCAGAGGGGGGTGAATGCCTATCACTCCCAGCATATCCCACCCATAGGGTGGTGGATGCCTATCACTCCCATTATTGTACACCTCAGAGGGGGGTGGATGCCTATCACCCACAGTATTGTCCACCCCAGAGGGGGTTGGATGCCTATCACCCACAGTATTGTCCACCCCAGAGGGTGGTGGATGCCTATCACCCACAGTATTGTCCACCCCAGAGGGGGGTGGATGCCTATCACTCCCTGCATATCCCACCCATAGGGGGGTGGATGCCTATCACTCACAGCATATCCCACCCATAGGGTGGTAGATGCCTATCACTCCCATTATTGTACACCCCAGAGGGGGGTGGATGCCTATCACCCACAGTATTGTCTACCCCAGAGGGGGGTGGATGCCTATCACCCACCGTATTGTCCCACCCATAGGGGGGTGGATGCCTATCACTCACAGTATTGTCCACCCCAGAGGGGGGTGGATGCCTATCTGAATGACCATCCCCACTCATAGGGGGCAGAATGCCCATCAACACCAGGATACACACACATAGGGAGACTAAGCAAACCACCCCCTCTACCATCTTTGCCACATTGCATGGTTTAATGTGACAAATGCTCACAACACAGAATGTGGCAGTGGACATACAATGTGGCTCACAACACGTGTGCCCAAAATGCAAATGTGTGTCACTAATATTCTGCTGCAACTGATCACCGTTGTAATGGGACATAAACCCCCCATCACCACAGTGACCAAAAGGTAATTGTGTCCCTGAAAATAGCAGCATCTCCAAAACAGCATGCATGAGTCCGTGTACAAATTGCACAAGCAATGTTGTGGCAATGTAGTGATTGTGTCACATACAAACATAGAATTGGTTTGGCAAATATTGCTGTATATCACAAGAACCACCCCTGCCATGTGCAGACAAGCAATGGCCATGACCCTTGACAATGACTCCAGTGAACAGTCAGACAATGTGCAAAGTGAGCACCATGAGGAATACACACATATCAACACCAACAGACACACACACTAAGGAATCCTGTGGAGACTGTAGATGTTATGTGAACAAGTTCCATACCATGTCAGCAATGGGAGATACCAAACATGATGAATGTGCAGGCCGATGATCCAGGAGACACAGGGACACTAGGGTAAAACCTCCCAAAAACACACTGTCATTGGCCGGGAAAAGACATAACAGTGCAGTGTTGCTGTAGCACAAACACAGACACCATTACAATAGCAAGTTCATGATACACATCATCAACATCATGTACATAATATGCAACACCACTGGATAACAAAAATGGCTTTATTCAGCAATAAAATCTCCATGAATGTTCATGCCACGATGCAAAAAGGCCAATGGCCAGTCCATCAAAGAGTCCAACCAGGGTAACAGTTTAAAACTTGTAATCCATTCATTGCCTGCACTGCTATGGACCAGGGACATCTCACACCTTGGAGGGGCATACATAGTGGCAGGCCAGGCACCGCAGGGACAGGATCAGGGTACAGGAGAATGGGGCAGGGGAGGTGTGGTGGGTGCAGGAGTGACGCCAGCAATTGCAGTGGAGGGGTCTGACACAGTGGGCACCGTCACCACTGCTGGGCACAAGTCAGATGTGGGGTCAACCTGCACCACTGCAGTGTGCAGGACAGATGTGGTGGACGGGCTCTCAACTGCAGTGCCCAAATGTGCGAAGTTGGCCTGGTATATGCTGTTCACTAATTAAAGTGGACACCTTGCACCAGAACAATTCGACTCTTATGGTAGATAGGTTTAAGACAACCTTTATAGAAAGCTATCCTAGTGGTAGCTGTGGAGAGCAGCCTTCAGGCTAAGTCTTGAAGGAATGTAAAGCAGCTTGTTTTACCACACAATCTCTTGAATCACCAAATGAAAAGACACCACACAGGTATATATATCAAATATATATGTATTTATTAATAAACACTCTCTACTAATCTCTTTATGAGATTAGAGGTCAGGAACATATGTACAAGTCAAATGTTATCACAATAAGTTTAGCACAATCGAATATCACAATCTTAGTTTGCTAGACCTAGGTCTAGGGCATCTAGAATCGAGGGACCCCCAAGAACCACCCCAGGTAGTTGTAGGAGACCCACAGGGGACGGACGCGGTGACCTGGCACCGGTGCGAGTCCTGTGCGAGTCTATGCGCTCAGACGCGATTGGGATATCAATGTTTAAGGTCCCTTGCGTGTTCGAGGCGAACACACCGATCGGTCCTTGTACGAGTCGAAGGACGCGGTTTCAGATAGAGATGCAAGGGAGATGGACGCGCTGTGTCTAACACAGACGCGAACCTGGTGCGAGTCAGTGCAACGTAGATCTCAGAGTTACAGGCCCTTTGTGTGTTCGAGGCGAACACCGATCGGACTCAGTACGAGTCGAAGGATACAGTTCTAGCTAGTGTTGCAAAGGAGATGGACTCGGTGTGTCTAACACAGACGCGAACCCTGTACGAGTCAATGCAATTGTCGCACTTAGAAAGTTAGAGTTTTAGGACAGTTCTAGGGAAGCTACAAGCAAGCCACTTACAGGGTAAGTTGTTCTAGGGCCCACACCCACAGGAGCACCGTAGTGCTGAAGTTACCTCACCCAGGGGAGCCGGGTGCATAGGTGTTCTTTGGTGTCGGGTCGCAGCGTCGTTTTCAATGGGAGCCAGTGAAGACTTGCTGCTTGCGGCGACAGGAGAAGTGTCCGGAGGAATCCAAGCCTGGATTCAGAAGATGGAAGACCTGAAAGCAGAGGGGACAGTGTTCAAAGTCACTTGGCAGTGACTCGGGGCAAGGAAGATGGATGCCCACCGTCGTCGCAAGATTCAGGTCGTTCGCGGTTGCCTTGACTCTTCAGCCACGAGGTCCAGGAGGCGTCGTCGATGACCAGGAGCTGGATTCGGTGTGTCCCACGATGTCTGCAGCTTACGGCGGTGTCGGCGACTCGATCGGAGCCACCAAGCCTTGGTAACAGCAAGTCTCGGGGAAAGTGTGAAGAGACAATGGCACAGACCAGCAAGGTCTGTGGGACTCACCCAGCGAGGGTAAGTCAGGGCAGGCCTGGAGCAACCAGGGGAGCCCTTCGGTTTCTTTACAGAGTCTTCTGGGGACCCACAAGCCGGCTGGCAAGGGATCGCGAAGACGCCTCGGGAGGATCCGCTCACAGGGGCCCACGGTCACTCGGGACGTGGTAGGCCTCTGATCTTAGGAGGGATTCCTGCTGGAGGCTGGGACCACACGTGGTCCAAAGCACAAGTTCGTGGAACGTTGTGAAGGGGTTGCACTCGACAATAGTGCACGGTACCCAGGGGTCGCGGTTCCTCGTTACTCTTGGGGTCCACTGGCCTCAGCTTCGCTGGGGACTCACGATGGCCTTTGAGAAGTCAGGAAATCCACCTCTTGGGCTGCAGGGACTTCGGACTCCGGCGGGAGCGGCGTAGTTTGCGACCGTCGTTTGTAGTTTTTGGTGCCTGCCAAGCAGGGGAGTCACTCCTTGACTCCAAGGGAGATTCTTCAGTCTTCCAAAGGTAGTGGAACGTCGAAGGTCCGGGATTCTTCTTGTAGAGCGTCGTCCAGGGAAATCTAGGGTGCAATGCACAGGTTCCCCCTCTTATACTAAAAGAAAGGGAGGGACTAGCTCTATGACCCTACCTATGGGAGGGTCAGGGGAGTGGGTGGCTACACCCACTTCCCTTTGTCCAGTTTCGCAACAGAGCAGGGGCAGGTAGCCCCTGAGCCGGTTTGAACTGGCATATGCACAGAGGAGCCTTCTGCTCCCCCAGTGCAGGACTTCAAAGCACTCTAAGAGTGCACCCACCCAGCCCCAATACACTAAACCCTGTCTGGGAGGTGGTCACACCCCCTTGGGACTGGATATCTATTGTTGGGCTTCCTCCACTGCGAGTGTTGGTCATCAGCAGGAGGGCAGCCCAGTGTCTGTGATTGGTGGCATCCATTTTGTGATGCCAGGGCTCTGCAGGATTCTACCGCGTTTCCACAGTAGGTACATGTCTATCCCTTTAGAAGGGTGGAATGCTACCCCCGCCGCCAGGACTGGCGGGGGGGGATAGTATTCCAAGGTGTTTGACACCAAACACGACATGTTTCGATGCAGCCATTCCAAAGTTAGCATTTTACCGCGAGGATATAATGCACTTAAAAGTATATGGTTTAACCGCATCCACAAACAGCACCAGAGAATGGACTCTGAGAGCTGCAGAGGGGCCCTGCTCAGGCAGAGGCAGCCCCTCACATAGAAGCCAAGCACCCTGCCCTCAGGATTGATAGGGCCTGCCTTAGGGGTGACTGATAGGGTTATATGTGTGTGTAGGAGAGATATAGGGAACCTATATCTCAGTGAGGAGTGCTAGCACCACCTCACCCAGGCTGCAGTAGCAGGCCTGTGGTGTCAGATTCCCAGGAGTGGCATAATACATGCTGCAGCCCCTGGTAGGCCTGTGAAGTACCTATGCCCTTGGTACCTAAGGTACCATATACTAGGTACTCATAAGGTACCACAGTATCCAATCACTAGTGCACCTAGAGTGCACTCCAAATCGTTTAGAGAGAACAGAGAGGCTGGGGCCCTGATTAGCAGGGGCCCAGCCAGACTATAGCCAGAAACCAGTGTAAACATCAGAAAAAAAGTGGGGGCAACATAAGAGGCAGATCCTACTCTCCTACACCAAAGCAGACGGGTGTGATGTCCCTCCTACTGCAGTGCCAACATCAAGAGGAGTAAAATGGGGTTCAGATGAGGTGGGCTGGACAGAGGGGGGAGACACGGTTTCCACACCAGTGGCAGGAACATGTGAGGCGGGGGTGGAAGTGCATGTGGAAGGGGGGGAGGGCCTAAGCATCCTGGGTATGCGGTATGGGTGTGTGGGTGAACCTGGTGCAGGGAATGGCCGTAGGACCTGTGTATTGGCTTCCGGGGGGCTGCAGGATGGAGAGTGTGAGGTGGAAGCCTGTGCCTTTGGTGGTGTTTACCCTTCCTGGTCCGGGGAGACTTGCGGGTGGGGGCCTCAGTGTCCATGCGCCTGGGGGAGGGTGTCCGTTTAGCAGGGGAACTCCCCTCTGTGCAGGGTGACTTCCTCTTCCCCCTATAAGTTGGAGCAGATGGTTCTGTGGAGAAGAGGCCATGGTCACAGAGGAAGAGCTGCTTGGAAGTGGGGGCAGTAGGTGAGGCAAGGGAAGGTGTTTTGGAGGGAGAGGCATCTGAGGAATGCGGAGTGCATGTGGATGCCTGTCTGTGTGTCTGTGACCCATCCCCTGTGTGTGTGCCATCAGTCCCCGGAGTGTGCGTGCTTGTGGCTTGAGACTTTGGCATGCGTGTCTGTGTGCTGCCATTGCCTGATGTGGTGCATGCATGTGCGGGTGTGTGTGTCTGTTGGACAGGCAGGGGAGTGGTGACTGTGGATGTGGCAGAGGTAGCAGGGGTGAGGGCCTGTTGGATGAGGGACACTGCTGCCGTCTGTGTGGAGGCCATGGCCTGAATGGTCCGATGTAGGGCAGACATGCTTGATGAGATGCCCTCCATGAAGGACACCAGTTGTGTCAACAGACTAGTGTGGGAATGGAGGACACTCAGCATCGCTGTCTGACTTACATGGAGCTGCTTCAGTAAGTCCACAGACTCCACACTCAGGGCAGCAGGGGAGACAAGGGCAGGTGGTGCGGTGCCTGGCATGAAGGAGACATGCTCCCTTACACGGGAGCCTCCACGGACATCTGGAATGGGAGCAGAAGGGAGGGTGGAGATGGTGGTGGTGGCGGGGCCAGACCTGCTAGGTGTTGACTGGGGGCTGCTGGCACCCGCCTCCACAAGGGAGTCTTCACTGAAGCTGGCGTGTTCCTCAGCCGAGGTGGACATAGCCGAGGTCTCCTCAGTGTGGCCCCCTCACCCTCCGTTCCACTGGGTCCCTCCGAATCCTCCGCAGCGGACCCTGTCTGGCGCTCTGGCTCCTCATGGTCCGTGGAGCTGTCTCCTCCAGAGTCCGTAGATGTAACTGCAAATCAACAGGGCAAACAGAGAAACATCAGTCACCTGTATAGACATCACACATCACAGTCAGAACAGCACATTACAGTGCACGTTTGTGCATCATTTGCAGTAAATACTCTTAATTGCAGACACATATTTGCAAAACACACATGTCAGTCTGCCAGCAAACCATGCCCCTCATATCCTACATGTCCATGGAGACATCAGTCTGGTGCATGTAGCCAGACACGACTCATTTGTGCACTCATGCACCACATAAACAGTTGCATGAACTGCAGGATTTGTGATGGAAATGTGTCAGTACACACATATACCATCTCCTGCCACTGAGTTTGTACATGTGTCAGGTAAAGGGATGGACAAAGTAATTGTCAGTAATATGGATATGCTTCCTTCACCACACACCATGATGTGCGCATGTCTTGCTGGACGATGGCAGAATTGAGTGCATGCAGGACAACTTCCATCACTGCAGGAAACACTAGAGCAATTTAAACAACATGCTTCAGGGCAGTCTGGGTAATCAGTCATTGCTGCCTTCTGTCACTTGGGCAGTGCATCACAAAACAAACAGTCTGCCCTGTATCTCAATCATGTAGTTGTGGGGAATATAAGCCCTGCATCTGTCAAGTGCACATGTTGCCCCACTGCTACCCACATGTGAAGGCAAATGATGATCCCACTTCCAACATATGCCACAGTAGAGTGACAGCAAGCACAAGTCTGGCAACATGAGCACATCACAGTCTGATGACAATGAAGTACAGCTGTCTGCACTTAAATTTTGGACACACCATCAGGCACAGTCAAGTGATTACACACCTATGTGTGACCCCATCGTGAAGATCCAACACCCACATGTCAGCTGTCTGACCACCCAAAAATAATTGACACCCCAGGAGTCTAAAAAGCCAGCCCACTCCACAATGAAACAGAGGCTGACACCTGATTGCACATTGCACAATGCATCCAATTTACTTTGACACACATGATTATGAAAACTGAGTGTACACCATGTCCGGAGTAGACATACCTGACCTGGTCCATGTGCAACATGGGATTAGCCCGAACAGTAGGCATGTGTCCATGCATGTGTGACACACATGATGGACATACTTCAGAGATCACAACATTGTCACACATGCTGCATGTGTGTGTGGCTAACACCCCAGGCACATATGGCGAGGCAGAGCATCGACTAGGACACGTATGTATGGCCCACACAGAGTGCATGTCACATATCTGTCAATGTGCAGATACATGTCAATAAATTACACACTCCTGAAGGCTAATACATACTGCCAGTAGCAGATGCGGTCCCCCACATCAACCTTGGACAACCGCAGGCCCCCCCGTGAGACATGTCACTGACAGAAAGGGACACACCTGTGTATCAGATGAGGAAGGGCCATTACAGAAATAAAGGACATGATTCTAGTTCAAGCAGACAGACAAACTGCGGTAGCGTAACCAGGCTGAAGGAATGCAAAGATCATGTTAGACACAGTTCACAGACAAGGCATGCACTTACCCCCTCCTTGCTGCTGTCTGACCTTTAACAGCCCATCCAGGTCAGGGAAGACCACTGGCAGAATCCGGCGCATGTGGGGGTCAGGGTCCGGTGTCCGCCCCTGCTGCGAGGAGGCGACAGCTTCAGCAGGACTCTGGCAATGCATCTGCTCCAGCCACGTAGGTCCTGCCACCTCTTCTGGCAGCTGCGGATGCGACGCCTGTGGACCCCCACAGATCGAACTGCCCTGGCAATGGTCAGCCAGATCTCCTGTTTCTGATGGGCATCAACCTGTGAGGATGACAAAGTGAAAGGGCCATTAATACACATACAACATGTTTGTGCATCACACAGTTGGAGAAATATGTGCTATTCACAAGGGCATCTGATGTACACAGTTAGTGCAACTATGTGGATGGACACTTGTCCTGCATCACCAACATGGAAACATTGGCTGGGTATTATGACCGTCTCTAAATGCACTCTCACAGCACAGTACCTGTTCAGTGCAGGTACCTGCACACTTTGGGTGTGACAACTACAGAGTGAACATGCTAGCCAATGCTTCACACAATGTCATTAGTGGTAGTCAGACAAGATGCACAATGAGAGAGGATGTGGACTGCACACTCACCTGCTCCCCTGGTTTCCCATACAGCTTGCTGTACTGTGGTAGGAGGCTGTCCAGCAGGGCCTGATTTTCCTCCTCTGTGAATGCTGGGGCCCTCTCCACAGTACGTGCCATCCTTGGAGCCAGAGGATACAGAGACAGCAGCAGTGATAGCAGAGATGTCTGTATGGAGCATTCAGTGCAGGCAAGTGAGCTCTCAGGGCAAGACACAGCCTTATATCAGTGCTGCAGAGGCAGAATCGGTCCCATGCGTACAAAACGATAGGTCAGACTCGTTCGCATCCTATGAATTTGTCCAATCCATGAGATAGGACGCATCGGACACGCCTACCGCAACTTTCAAAATACCTGCATTATGAGAGTTTTGAGTTTGATACATTTGTACCAAAAGTTAACCGAATCGTACCCTACGCGAATCGTGCACGATGCAAAATGCGCGTCTGTCACCATGACAACTAACAGGCAACCAGTGCGTCCGGCTTGCTCAGGATGTGGCAGACGCGTGTATTGAAAACTCACCCGCGTCGTACAGCATTGATTCAAGCATGCAATCGGTCAGTCCGGCTCGCTCAGGATGTGGCAGACGCGTGTATTGAAAACTCACCCGCGTCGTACAGCATTGAATAAAGCATTCAATCGGTCAGTCCGGCTCGCTCAGGATGTGGCAGAAGCGTGTATTGAAAACTCACCCGCGTCGTACAGCATTGATTCAAGCATGCAATCGGTCAGTCCGGCTCGCTCAGGATGTGGCAGGCGCGTGCATGCAATGCCCACTCATCAACTCAGACAATGTATGTATGAATAATGGCATGCTGTATGCCCTGTGTGGATGTAGTCCTGCACATGTCAAATGGGACAGACACAATAGACAAGACTACTGACATTATGATCCTAGCTTACAGTGCAACTATAGCAGTGTGTGTGAGGGACATGACTAGTGTGAGTGACCACTTCACAGATCATCCTCCTATGCTTGGCCACTGTCCCAGGGGATCAATGTGTTGTGTAGGTCATACATCACATCATGACAATGTCCTGACCATGACAGTGTTGTGCATGATGACAAGCTGTCTGTATGTAGTGTTGTTGATAGGTCGGAATACCTTGTCCATGTCTGTGTACATTCAATGCATGTGCAATTTGACATAAGAACCTATGGCTGATACTTAATTGTGTGTGTGTTGTGCATGTTACAATTGATCACATGGACAGTGTCAGAGAACAGTGAGTAGTCACAGTACTACACAGGAATATTTGGTAATACCTTAAATAATTGTGTGTATGTTCATGCTCACATTGCTGTAATTTCTGGATTATGTCAACCTCAGACATCTGACTTCACTGTGTCATCATTGTAAGTGCCACGCAATCTGTTGATACTGTTTTAATTGAAGTATAACTCATATAGTAATATGTGTACATACTTTGTCATGTGTTCCTCAGGGCACCAAATGTCCACAGACCCTTCCCGGATCTTGAAACCATGGTGGAGCGTGAGTGCATGAGGAAATACAGGTTCACAAGGGCATTAATTTTGGAATTGACAGACCAGATGTCACCACACTTGCTACCTGGACGCACATATCCCTTTGCCCTGACCCCCAAGGTGAAGGTGATGGCGGCACTACATTTTTTTGCCACAGGTTCGTTCCAGTTTACTGTGTCTGATGCTGGTGGGATGTCCCAGACGATGTTCAGTCGAGTGCTCCGGGACGTGTGTGAGGCCATGTTGAGGTTCCTCGACCTGTACATACATTTCCCCACACCGCCACAGTTCCGTGCCATTAAGGATGACTTTTATGCCCTGGGACACATGCCACATGTGATTGGATCGATTGATGGGACACATGTGGGTTTGGTTGCACCACGAGCCCATGAACAGGTTTACAGGAATCGTAAACACTTTCATTCAATCAATGCCCTTGTGGTATGTCTGGTGGACCAGATCATCTCCCATGTATGTGTGCGTTTCCCGGGATCTGCACACGACGCATACATAATGAGGATGAGTCGGATCCCCCAGCTGATGTCCCACTTCATGAATGAGCGTGCCTGGCTTGTTGGTGAGTCAAGTTGTCAGTGTCAGTTGTGTGATCATTGTCTGTCAGGTTGTACCCTGTTGTTGCTCAACTGATCCTTCATATTTGATAATTTCAGGAGACTCTGGATACCCAAACATGCCCCGGTTGCTGACACCACTCAGGAACCCGGTCACACCTGCTGATGTCCGTTACAATGGGGCACATGGCCGGACCAGACGTGTGATTGAGCGCACATTTGGGCTGCTGAAGACCAGATTCCGCTGCCTTGACCGGACAGGAGGTGCCCTTCAATATTCCCCGGAGAAGGTGTGCAAAATCATCATAGTGTGCTGCATGCTTCACAACAAGGCTGTGAGGAATAAGCTACCGCTCATTCAGGATGACAGGGACCAACGTCCTCCCTCATGGGAGGATCCAGGCCTGGGGAACGTTGCCAGTGAGGGGGAGGTGGAAGAGGAGGTGGATGTCAGGAGACAGCTCATCGACAACTTCTTTGCTTGAGTGTAAGTATGCATGTATGTCTGATGATGCCTTTCCTAAGCGTGATGTGTGTAAGTCGGACAATATGTTGTGATATGTGTGTGGGTCAGCTAATTCACAGGCTCCTTGCCGTTGTACAGTGTATGTTAAGTTATGATGCTCTCCACTACATTGTTGTATTCAACCCTAGCAATTGGTCAGAATTTACAATGGACAATAGTGAGTCAATGATTGGATATGTCATCATTGCAAGTTGTGATTAAGACTGTACTATGTCTCTCCTTCACAGGCTCCTTTGGCTGTTGTGTGGGTACACACCACTCCGTTCCATAAAGGATTTTCAATTTGGACCAGTAATCTCTGACAGCCAATCTATTTGGTCAGATTTGTCTTTTATTTGTTTTATTTGGATACTTGGAACTGTAATCAGTTTGCTTTTGTGTTGAGCAGAACTTCTGCCTGTGTAATAAACCTGTTACACACATTGATGTTTCCCTTCTCCGTTGCAAAAATATGCTACAACCGTTCATATCATGTTTTTCTGCCATGGTGTTCATTTCATTAGACAATGGTCTTTGTTTGTGCGGTTCAGTGGATTTAATTTGACAACAGTGTGTGCAATGTTTAATGTTGCATGTGCTATGTGTGTTGTGCTGACCTTGCGTGGCTATCTCTGGTATGTGTCATGTGACATTTCTTCATGAGGCGGTAGATGAATTGTAAGCTGGTCCCTAGGATCATGCTGTATTATGCTAAAGTTACCGGAGCCAAGCTGACATAATAGCGTTGTGTGTGACATTTTAGCACACATTCTTTCTGTGATTGTTGTGCAAGATGCCTTTGAGTCCACATGAGATCATTTTGGTACTGTTGAAGCGCTGCGCCACAAGGCTAAAAGACAGGACTCTTTGTAATGGTAGATCTAGTCAGCACGGATAGTTTCGCCATGAAATGCTACACTTTGTTACACATAAGTGGAATACTTGCATTACATTGACGCACAGGGCAATAATCTACACAGATGGAAGATCTACATATACGCACCAGCGCTTTGCTGTGCATATGCTGTGACCAGTACTCCTACTGTCTGAGGTGAGCGGTTGACCTGTACTGCCACAGTGTTCTTCAATGGTTTGTAGAATCTGTCACCATCACAGGGAGGGTGGTGCTTTCCACACTGAGGTTGTGAACACATTTCACCTGTACTATTATGTTTGATTATGGAATTGTATGTTGTTTGGGAATCATGTTTACTGCTGCAGGGGCTAGCTTGTATGCTGCATTGTAGGACAACAGTCAGAGATTGTTTATTTCTCAGACGTGAATTATTGAACATTACACACACTCTGATTCCTGATTGGGTGTCAAGCATGGGTGAGTGAGCGTGAATGTGTGCATTGACATTGCTTCGGAGATGTTGTTGGTACTGGCTACTGGGTGGTAGAATCATTGGGTGTCTTCTGCATATATTTTGTTGAGATGATGAAACACCAGAGGTAGTAGGTCATTGGATTGTGTGTTCTGATGTGAAACTAATGTCCAGCCATCCTTCGACAACGGCCTATTTTGCCGTGCATACTTCTGTATGAGAAGAATCACTACCACAGAACTCATGCACCTCAGTGTGAGACAGTGCCAGGTGATACAGATCATGAGCTAATAAGTGGGTACAGTGTACAATTCACAGATGACACAGGGTTTGTGTGAATATGAATTTATTAATGTGCATGTGACAAAATCTAACAGGTAAAGGTGATTGCATTCCCAAATTTATCATCCACAGTTCATAGAGGAGTTGGAAGTGTTGTCACATGAAAATCCTTCTGAGCAAGATCCACAGTCCATTTGGCATTTAGTCCAACTTACATGCTCCATCCCATGTGGGAGAGTCCAGGGACTGTCAACAAAGAGAATGATTTGCACACAGTGGAGGATATCCAGAGCATTTATTTGGTTCCAGGGGGGATGCATGTCCATCAATCTCTCACTTGCCATCCTTCCTTGGACGGCCCCTCCTCTTCTTTGTTCGGGGTGCACCCTCAGTATCAGGCTGCAGCGGCGGAGGGGACTCTACGCCAGACTCCTCATCCCTCCCTGTGGCAGTTGCCGATGTAGAGGCAACAGGTGTGGAGTGCACACTGGGAGGTGTGGTAATGTTGGTGGTTATCTGGCGTAGGCATGTAAGTATGTCCCTATGCACCGCCGTGAGATTGTCTATTTTTGACCAGTTGGACTCCATATGGTCCATGTGTTGGTCCATACGGTCCATGTGTTGGTCCACACGGTCCATATGGTTGTCCATCCGGTCGAAATGTGCAGCCTGCTGATGTTTCATGTCCCTGAGGATCCCGACAACCTGGCCAAAGTCTCCGGTGCATTCGCGATATACATCGAAAATGCGTTGTAACTCGGGGTCAGCTTGTTGTCCAACACCAGCTGTGGGACGTGTCCTCCCACCACGCACCCTCACACCACTCCTTTCCCTACCCGCACGGACATTGCCTGGCATAGCACGCACTGACATCTCCTGTCCTCCTTCATTGTTGACAGGGCTGGTATTTCCTGCCAAATCCAGATTGGGCTGTCTTGCTGTGCTCCCAGGGTTTTGTTGTCTGGGTGTGTCCGTGGGGATCCGGGGCGTCTGGATGTTACTGGACGTTGCAGGAGTGGTCGCTGGGGCTGCTGATCGTACTGGTGCCGGATGCTGACCCACACCGGAGGTGCCAGGTTGGTTCCTATCGCACGAGGAGGTGTGAGAGTCATCCACACTGGAGGTCTCAGTGTCCGACGTTGTGCTGGAGCTGCTGGTGGACTCTGAATCTTCTCCAGATGATGTCCTCTGTTCTGGAGTGCCTGTGGGTAGTAGAGAGACACAATGTTAGTTGTGTATTTTCAGATGTAATGTTGTCATGCACAGCCAAATGTGAAGATGTTGTGGATAATGTTGCATTTCCTTCTTATTTCTACTCATCAATTGTCGCAGACACTGAGCTTTTATGTAATTGGACATTGTTATTTTGGAGACATGTGGTTTACTGAGCATGTCCAGCTCTGTGCATCAATGTGCATGTATTTAAATACTTGACTGTTCTTATTAGTTGTTTGGCAAGTGTCACACTGTGCATGATCCAGGTGTGTTGTTATTTCACACATCAGTGTTTTCACTATGACATACATACTGTAACTAATCTTATGTTTGGCAGGAATGGGGCATCTGTGCTTGCCTTTGTGGAATTTCTCACAGTTACATTGCTGGTGTGACATGCAAACTCACTCTCCTGAATATGTGTCATCATTAGATGTTTTTGCTTGGATGTATGTGTTGATGTGAGCAATCAATGACATTCACATGTGTAACCTCGTATGCAATAGCAACGCGTTTCTTCTGACAAATGCATTGTTACATGGCAGGCCTTGAAACACAACTAATTACATTGGCATGCAGTAGGGGAGTAACTGACATGAGTAGTTGTATTATGCGATAATAGTATGATCTGACATTCCCTAATGTTGCCCACACTGGACTTGTAATGGTGAATAATCCAAGTTTGTACTCCTGCGCAGAGACTACAGCAAGTTTGTGTGAGGTATCGCATTGTGCTGTTCTGCTATGTCCCAACATGGTGGTTGTTATGCGTGTGCATTGTTTGTGAACGTATGCAATGTGAGTAGTCATATTTATGTCGATATTTTTCTTCACTTTGCACATATGTGTCTATCTTGATGTGGTGCTATTGGTTGCTGCATACTTTTGAACATGATCACTTCATGTACATTCTACTTGTTCTCCATGGACAGAGAGATCTTTCCCAGGGATGGTCTTTTGCCTTTTCATGGTCAGAGCTGTGAGGTACAGTATGTTTAGTGCTTGAGTTAGGCTGTGTTGACTTCTAGCCCACTTCCAATGGCTAACAGACCACCTTACTCATCATTGTCAGAGGAGCAATGACAGTGAGGGTGGTATTTTTGAAGGATGCTGAGACCGCTGACTGATGTTGAATTGCAATGCTACACACAACAATGCCTTGTGCACATGACACAACGCAAGAGTATCAGCCGTATTGCATTACACCTCACATCTACTGTCCGTGGGCATTGTCCCAGATGTGTGTTTATCTGTGTGTGTTTTGTGTTATGTGGTGTGACAGCTAATTAGAGTGTGTCCTGTCCTCCACACACACATTTGTAGCATGCACATTGAGGGCACATGTGACTGATCTATACCTGTCAGGGTGTGTAATGTGCAGTTAAGGTTATGGTCTGTAGTTGTGTGAGTAGGCCAAGAACGGGCAGTAGATATTTCCAGATTTCGTACAGGGTGGCCCTGTGTAGCCATCTTGACAGGGCATTTGCATTCACTCTCAGGGACAGCATAGTGACAGGTGTGTTCTTGTGGGACTGGGGGGGGACTAGTGTGTGCTGGTGGAAGTAGTCATTGCTTCCACTCCTCCTCCCACCCAGGACAAATGGGCCAGCAAGTTCCAGGGTTCAATGACAGTGTGTACAAAGTTACATTCAAGATGTCTGACAGTGGTGCCTGCAGTCATGCTGTACAGGACTGCCTACAGGGCCTTGTGTTCCCCACACCGTGGCCAGTGTCAGCCATCTTGACAGGTCATTTGCATTCACTCTCAGGGACAGCATAGTAACAGGTGTGTTCTTGTGGGACTGTGGGGGACTAGTGTGTGCTGGTGGCAGTAGTCAGTCATTGCTTCCACTCCTCCTCCCACACAGGACAAATGGGCCAGCATGTTCCAGGGTTCCATGACAGTGTGTACATAGTTACATTGAAGATGTGTTGCTGTGGTGTCTGTGGCTGTGTATTTGGGGCGAATTTAGACTATTTGTACATGTACTCACCAGGTTCAGGGATTCCAGCTAGTCCAGTTATGGCCTCCTGTGGGAGGAGGTCCCGCACCTTCACCTCCCAGGTGGTGAAATGCACCGGTTTATGAAGTCCACCGCCAGTCTTGGTGCTCAGGGCATGTTCTCTGGCAATGAGCCTCTTTACCCTCCTGCGAACGTCATAATACCGGTTCCGGATATCCTCCTTTGTGCGCAAGGTAGGTGAATGGGCATTCACCTTGTTGACAATCCTCTCCCACATCTTGGTTCTCTGGGACTGGGAGGTCTGTTGGGCCAAGCTGCCACATAACTGTGGCTCAACTCGGATGATTTCATCTATCATCACTTCCAACTCAGCAGCTAAGAACTGTGGATTCTTCTTTGGGGGCATGATGATGGGTGTTGGTGGAGATGTGTGTGTGTATGAAGGTGAGGGTGAGTGTGAGTGTGTGTGAGTGGAGGTGTGTTTCTTTGGTGCTAGTTGTGTGGATGTTGTTTGGTGGATGGGATGTGTGTGTTTGTGGTAGCTAGATGGGTTGTCTGTCTAGTGGTGTGGTGTGCTTGCATGTCTGTCGAAGTAGCAAATGGTGTTGGGAGCTTTTGGCTCCCTTTATATTGGTTGTGTTGTGGGTGTGTCTTGTTATTTGAAAATGTGTTTTTTTGGAGATGACAATGCGTTTTTTGGTAGTCTTGTTTCTGTTTCCATTGTTTTTTTTATTTTCATTTTGTAATTCGTTTTGACAGCACTTGATGCTTGTTCTTGAGTAATTTGTTTTGGACGAGTATGTTCCATTCATACTGGGCTATGTGGCATCGTTCGCGTACGAGTCGGTCGGGTCGTGTTGATGCTTTGCTATGTGGCATCGTTCGCGTACGAGTCGGTCGGGTCGTGTTGATGCTTGGCTATGTGGCATCGTTCGCGTACAAGTCGGTTGGGTCGTGTTGATGCTTTGCTATGTGGCATCGTTCGCGTCGGTCGGGTCGTGTTGATGCTTGGCTATGTGGCATCGTTCGCGTACGTGTCTGTAGGTTGACACTTGGCTATCTCGAGTTTTGCACGTACGAGTCTATCGCGTGAGCCTCCTTTCCTGCTGACTCGGACGTATAATATATTTTCCGGCCGAGTCGGTCGTAACTTTCAAGCTTTGCATCGTACTCGGCTATTTGTAAGGCGTGTGTACGGTTCGGTCGGAAAAAATGACGGGTCCGTGTCGGGTAGTACATTTTCCGGCCGAAATCGGAATCGACCCCTTAGTGGTAGAGTAAGTCGAGCAGTCCAAGGCTTCTCGGGGGTGGGGGGAGATAGATGCAGGGGGTTGAACACAGGCTCACAACTCAAAGTACGTTCAGCAACAATAAAATATGATTGTCCAGTCAAATACTTGCTTTAATGAAACAAGCATTAGCAAAGCCAATAGGCCTCGCCTATGCAAGAGCCAATATGTTTTAGCCATGTTATACACCAACATGGCTGCTGTTCAGCATAACTAAAGGTTAGTGGGATAAAGTAGAGTGGCGTGGAGTGTTGTAAAGTGGAGTAGAGTGGAGTGCAATGGAGCAGCGTAGAGTGGTGTAGAGTTGAGTGGCGTGAAGTGGAGCGTCAGAGTGGCGTGGAGTGGTGTAGAGTGTCATGGAGGGAGTAGAGTGGAAAGGTGTAGAGTAGAGTTGAGTCACATAAAGTGGAGCGGAGTGTCATAGAGTGGAGTGGTATATAGTGTTGTGGTGTGCAGTGGCAGAGAGGGTGTTGCGTAGAGTGAAGTAGAGTGTTGTACAGTAGAGTGACATAGTGTGGAGTAGTGCACGAGACTGGAATGGCATAGAGTGGAAGAGTGTTGTAGATTCCAGTGGCATACAGTGGAGTGGCATAGAGTGTCATGGAGTGGAGTAGAGTGGAGTGGAGTGGAATAGAGTGTTGTAGAATAGAGTGGAATGTGGTGGCAGAGAGGGAGTTACATAGAGTGTTGTGGAGAGGAGTAGTGTTGTAAAGTGGCATAGAGTGGAGCAGAGTGTCGTAGAGTGGAGTATCATAGAGTGTCCTCGAGTGAAGTGGAGTAAAGTACTGTGGTGCAGAGTGCATTGGTTTTGAACAGTGGTGCAGTGGCGTGGAGTGATGTGGAGTTCAGTGGCGCAGAGTATATTGTTTGAGAGTAGAGTGAGGTGGCATAGAGTGGAGTGATGCAAGGTAGAGTGGAGTGGTGCAGGTTAGAGTGCAGTGGCATAGAGTAGTGGTATATGTAGAGAGCAGTGGGGTATAGCGCAGGGGTGTACATTGGTGCAGAGTAGAGTGGCGTAGAGTGCAGTGGCGTGGAGTGCCGCAGAGTAGAGAGGCATAGAGTGCAGTGGCGTAGAGTAGATTGTTTCAGAGTAGAGTAAAGTGGCATACAATGGAGTGGTGCAGGGCATAGGGTAGTGGTGTAGAGCAGTGGCGCAAAGTGCAGTGGCGCAAAGTGCAGTGGTGCAAAGTGCAGTTGCGCAGAGTAGAGTATAGTGGTGTAGAGTGCATTGGTGTAGAGTGTATTGGATTTGAATAAAATGGTGTCGAGTGCATTGGCGTAGAGTGTATTGGTTTTGAGTAAAGTGGTGCAGAGTGCATTGGCGTTCAGTGCAGTGGCTTAGAATAGAGTGGCATAGAGTAGAATGGCACAGAGTGTAATAGAGTGGAGTGGAATGGTGCAAAGTGGCATAGAGTGGAATGGTGCAGAGTGGAATAGAGTTGAGTAGAGTGGAATGGCGCAGGGTGGTACAGAGTGGAATGGCGCAGAGTGGAATAGACTGGCGTAGAGTGGAATGGCACAGAGTAGATTGTTTTAGAGCAGAGTGCAGTTGTGTAGAATGGAGTGGAGGGGCGTAGAATGGAGTGAAGTGACGCAGAGTAGAATTTAGTGGGCTAAAGTGTAGTGGCATAAAGTGGAGCAGAGTAGATTGCAGTGGCGCAGAATGATGCAAAGTTGAGTGCAGTGGTGTAGAGAGCAGTGGTGAAGGGTTGAGTGGCGCTGAGTGGAGTGGTGTAGAGTAGATTGTTTCAAGTGGAGTGGTGCAAGGTAGAGTACAGTGGTGTAGAGTAGAGTGGATTGGTGTAGAGTGCAGTGGTATAGAGTGCAGTGGCATAAAGTGCAGTGTTGTGGAGTGGCGTGGAGTGGTGTAGAGTGCAGTGGTGCATAGTAGAGTGGTGTGGGGTAGAGTGCATTGTAATAGAGTGGTGTAGAGTAGAGAGGCGTTAAGTGAAGTGGGGTAGAGTGGTGCAGAGTAGAGTACACTGATGCAGTGGAGATTGGCAAGGAGTGGCATAGTGTTGAGTGATGCAGAGTAGACTGCAGTGGTGTGGAGTGATGCAGAGTAGAGTGGAGTGGGGTAAAGTGAAGGGTACATGGTGTGGTAACGTACTGTCCTTACAGAAAACACATTTTCAATTGAAATGACCATTATATTTGCACAAACACAGTTTTACTGACAAAAGTATACAGCGCACAAACAATAATGTGTGGAAATGTCATCACCTAGTGTATTAATTTGATTTGATCATATTAAAATATTTGTTACCACCACACTTCAGAATTACAAAAAAATGTGCTTCATTTGTGCTTTTCTAATTATGAAATATTCTGAAATATCTGCACAGTTCATTTACAGACATTTGTGTGCCAGAAAAAAAATAACATTGTACAGCTTTCCTCAAGCACACCCCCAGTAGCCAGCGTGATTGTCGCATAAATCCTTTCAGTTTGAAGTCAGAGAAAGAAAAGTAAACACCAAGCTCCCTGGAACACAGAGCCTGACATTTTACCTCTGTCTATGAATGCACACCAAATGTGACACGATAGGAACAAGATTTAAAGGCCTGTTTACAGAAATCCAATACTAGTGGATGAATACAGTAAATAGAGTTTTGGCCAAGGAAGGGATGAACAGCCTAAAACAGAAACAGCCAGCAAATAGAAAGCAAGCAAATGTGAGTTATGAACCACAAAGCCAATGGTAAGCAATGGGCAAAATGCATTCCCAGGGAACCTTTCCGAATGTCCCCAAGATGTTGTTAGCAAATCAGACAGCTGTGCTGTCTGATAGGCTTCGACCTAAAAAGGAGTATTTCTATTTGAACACAAAGTGAAATGCGGAATACACAAAAAGTGCACAGGCCCCCTAACATGAGGGTTCCAGCATGATTTATAGGCAGATCCATGAGTCCCATTTCCCTCTCACGAAGGTAGTGGTTATTCCCCATTTACTATAGGCGACATTCAGATTAGGCCCCAGTATTAGTTTGGGTCTCTGGAGTCCCACTGCAACTCTCTTTAAAAGTCAAAAGTGTTCCAGCACCCGAAGCGCTATATGGCAGAACAGGTCTCCTACGGTCATTCCAGCCCTATGATCAGTCTGCTCCTGCAACGATTGTGTGACAGGAGTCTCCAGGAACACTTTGCTCACAGGCTGATGCAGCTGCTGTGGGTGAGTAGTGCGCATGACTCTGCCAGAGTAGCGGCTGGGGGCCATGGTGATTCCTCCAGTGAGACGGTAAGTTCCTCCCCACACATTGGGGAGGTCGTCTGCTCCGGTTTGAATCCTCAGTCACGGGCTCGCATGGGTCACCACTGCATAATCTCCTCTTGACGACAGCTTGAACCTGGCAACATTACTTGCCCTTTCCAGTGGACCACTCTGGCATACGGAGTTATCAACCTTGCTCTATACACAGGCGCCAGCCTGATCAGCACAGCAGCAACTTCCTCTTCAAGTTGGATCCATCTGGCATACAGGGTCACTGACTTCATTCGGGCAGGCAGTAATCTTCACAGCAGATCCCTCTGTCATATGGAGGCCCCGACTTCACTCCACACACAGGCTACATCTCGATTAGCATGGCAGTAATCTTCAAGGTGGCCCCCTTTGACAAAAGGGCTTGCCAATTTCACTCTGCACATGGGCTACGGCCCGATTGGCATGGTGGTGATGCCAACCATGGCTACTTCACAGCTGCCCTCTCTGTCATCCCACATGAACCTGCATACAGCCGACGACCCGATCGGTGTAGCAGCCATTGGCTCACACCTCGCTACAGGGATCCACTCGCCAGGATCCCCCACTGGACCTCCCTTCTTCCAGCATTTTCCTCTCCCTCACAGGGTACACTTATCTTGGCAAGGCAGGCACTGGTGCTTCAGGCTCCAGTGGCAGATGCTCTTGGATTTCCCTGGGTGATGCTCCCTCACCCAGCTGGTAGACTAGCAGGCCTTAGTCCCCAGCCCTGGTCAGAGGCAGAAGTCTTCCAGAGCTTCTCCTCCTTGAACAGCTCATTTTGCTGCTTGACAGTTGAATATTTTGGGGGCCTCAAGCTCTCCTTCGTATTTTCTTTAGTTTTATATAGCGCGAACTAGACCCGAGACATCGGGTATCAGAGCGCTTTACATGAGCACAAGTTTTGTTACACAAGGAGACATTCATTTTGTTAGGCACGGGGAGATTAAGTGTTTTGCCCAGAATCACAGTATGTTCAGCGTCGTTGCCAAGACTCGAACCTGGTTCCCCAGCTTCTGAGGTCCACCGCTCTAGCCGTGAGGCCACTTATAGTCCATTTCCAGACGCCAAATGTGATTTATGGATCTGAGTGTTTTTGTGTTGGGGTTCTGCTTCTGTTCTGCTCTGCCCTTCCTCCAGAAAGCAGACTGTCACAGCAGGAGTGGCGCCAAATCTGATAACCCCACAACACAGACCATGGGAGTGACTAGAGGTTCACACCTGGGTGTCATCAAGAGGTTACTTCAGGGCCCTGGCCCTACTCTGTATGATTCTCTTATCAGCCACATCTCCTGCCTGAGATGTGCCTAGGCTCCTTTTCAGTGACCACTCCCTGAATTAAAGAGCACCCTTAGAAGGGTAATGAAAAGCATCACTCTTCTTCCTCCAATGTGTGTGTCCCACACAGCTTACAGGAATTCAGAAGTCCACAGTTCTGTCTGGGGGATTCCTCTACCTCCACATGCTCCTCCAGTCAGCCGTCGGTCTTCCAAAATGCAACCCAGAACCTTCCATGGATTGTACCATTCACAGGCAAACATACACCCAGCACATGCATACAACACACATGCACTGCACAGTGCTAAATAAGCAGAACTTTACATGAGTGAGCCTGTAGGCCTTACTCCAGTGACGCAGGTAAAAGGCCTGTTCACTCCTACTGAGCACTACACAGTATGCTGCCACCACCGCACTTGTGCTACTTAAATCCAGGTAATGGCATAGCCTTTCACCATCATGAAGGTAGCGTTTTGGGTCTATGTCATGGCGCACACACATGATCCATGATAACAAAAATCAGCACCTGGGATCCCGACATCTTTGCAGCTGGGGTACTTAGGGCAGCAGAACATGTCCATCACCATGTGAGGGACTTTTCCATCCCAAAAAGGTGTTCTTATAAGTTTTTCTTGGAAGTGTTGACGACGGTGATGTATTCATTATCTAAGGATAGGAGATTCCAATGACGGTGTACCACGATGGCAAAGACACAGAATGGGAAGCCATCACAGTTAGGTTAGAGGTCAGGTCTAGACTGGATACCAAAAGCTTCCTTGCAAAAATGTTCAAACCACCTTCACTCCCTTCCTGTCCTCTCTCTCTCTCTTTTTCTAGCCATCTATTCTCTTTCTCTTTCTTCTCCTTGCTCACTATATACCTAATCTCTTTCCATCCTATCTTTCCACTGTCGTTCCCTCCTCCCTCCCTATGCTTGTGCCCCTGCTGTGTCTGATGCAATATACTCTGGGAAGCTGGAGAGAGTAACGAAGGCAGTGTAACAGAGGAGGAAAGTACGGAGAAGCCATTGCCCTTCAAACAACAACTTCTAATGGCACCACTCCACAGGAGAAATGCCCAATGAGATGCATGGCCAGGAGTCCTTTTAGAGGTGGTGAGGTGGAGGCGGGCCTGAGCTCGGAAGGGTCAATGGATTTTAGGAGAGTAATGGTCTGAGGGAGGTGGGGTGATGTGAGGCCATGAAAAACCCAATTACTCACTCATAATCTTCATTACACTGAGTCCTACTGATCCTTGTCAAAGTCTTATCTATGAGTCTAACCACTTGAGGAGACAGGCAAATAATGACGTTTACCAGTAGATAACTTGTGCAAGATTACTTCATCCCTCTTCCTCGTTGGAGTGCTGATCTGTGAGATGCAGAAAGCTGTAAAAACACAGTGACTGCACAGACTAGACCCTTCCAAGCCGAAGCAATGCCCAAAGTGTAGGGTAGCAGAGGGGACTTTTATACAAATGTGGTGGACATTCCCTGGTGCGGAACTTTCGGGGGTGAGGTGGTCCAGACTCTAGGGATACTGACCGAGCTGTAGCCGACGATTCAGATGTGCTTATTGGGGTTGGTGCACCCACTAAACAAACTCAATATGTGGAGAAGGTACTAAAACTGAGATTGAGCGTGGCCAGGAAATGTATAGCATTGAGATGGATGACCAAACGGTTACCTACCCGGAACCAATAGTTATGGGAATTTGCAAGATGGGTTGAATGTGGGGTGCATCACAGATTGGTTTACAGTGGGGCAGGACAGGGGGGCAAAATATAATGGGACTTATTAGAAGTCCGTTTACAGCAGGAAATGGGGGATCCTGCAGTAGGGCAGTATGCAGAAGCAGCAGATGATTAACTACCAAACATGTTTATGGTGATGATATGATATGCCACGATGACACAAGTTATGTCGCTTTTACTGCCTAGATGCCATGCACATGCTAATGCTGAAATGTACTTGCTGTAGCTTGCCTCTCTCTTTTTGTAGGGGGACGTGGGGGGGGGTGGCTGGGAATTGTAATTGAATTTTAATGTTGCTTAATTGCTAAAACCAATAAAAGAATTTTTTTTTTTTTTTTAAAGCGGTAAAGCATGGACTCATTGAGCATAGAGACCTGTGGCCTTATTACAGAAAGTGCCCTAGGGTGAAACTGGCATGTGTGCCCCAAAGGGAACTTTGGTCTTACAGAAGGGGCCGCGGTGGCTTGTGCGACCCCTTCTGTAATACTGATAGCGCTGGCGCACATGTAGTGCCAGCGCTATCTCAAGAGGGCATTCACTCTTTTTCATGAGGGCGTGGCCCCATGCAAATGCAGGAATCTTTTTGCCTCTGCACCCGTGCCATATTATGGACATGGACGCAAAGGCAAAGAAGCTATCAAGAGGTGCACTGATGGCAGCCCTCTGAAGGGGGTCCCATAGAGTTCCCAGACATCCCCTGAAGGCGGGTACAGTCACTCACCGCACCCGCCTGAAAGGGGATCTCTAATCCCTCTTGAAAGTGCAGGTGGCTTGCCGCCTGCACTGTGAAACAAGGAGAGGATTTGAAGCAGCCGCTCCATATTTCACTTAAATGCACTACCCCCAGGGCACCAGATGTTTGCGACTGGCTTGGGGGAGCGCAATCTTTGGAATAGGGTGCCCTTTCCCTGTTTGCGCACTGGGCACCTATGCAAAGGTGCGCTGTGGAACTAACAGGAAAAGTGTGAGATATGTGTTATATGGCCCCAGGTGTTGTACACATAGTTGCAAACCCTATTTATTTCTATTTTTATTTTATAATCTTCTAGAACGCTACTCTATCATACAGGCACCATTGTTCTTTACATTGAATCAAAATGGGGAGGCAGAAGTCTCGGTTACATAGAAACAAACTGTGAAGATGGATATCTTGGAGTTAACACTTAAGCATTGAACATATTCAAACATTTATAGAGTTTGGTTGTGATAGAGGAAATAGATCAGGAAGATCATAGGCTAAAGCAAGGTGGACAGGGAGTAAAGAGGAGGTTTACGAGAGAAGATAGGGTAAGGACAGAGGTCAAAGGCAGAAGTGAGGTGACATGGAGCAAATGGGGGGCAGGAATACCTATGTCCATGAGACAGTGAGCCACATTTCCTATGTCGTTTGATTTTCAGCTGGATGGAAGATCCAGAGAGAGGGTGTTGCACCTGAGAAGGATTGCGAGATGGCCACATTGGTTTTGTTTTCGACTGATATCCTTGCTTGATCAGTGTTCGTTCCCGCCTGATATTTTTATGGTGGGTAACATAGTTGAGCAGGGCATAGTGGATAGCTTTAAAGTAGGCCTGGATGGGTTTTTATTCACAAAACTGAACTCTTGCATAAATAATAATTGTTGTGCTTTGGATACAGTACATGATTTTTGTTTTCCTACCAATTTTGTGTTTTTTCGCCTAATTTTCATCCACGGGAGACTGCTCGAGTAGAAAATTAATTGCTGGAATTGTGAAACTGACGCGTGCCGCTGCGGCAAAAAAAGGTCTACTTAAATAAGACTCCTGTCAGTAACTCACATGATTTTTGTACAAGAGCTATGTCCTCACATACATTTTTCACACAGATTAAAAATGACTTTTTTTTCTCCTATTATGTGTAAATTTCATAAAAATGATAAGCTAGAAACATTTTTTCACCCACTTCTACTTTAAATCTTATGCTTGCCAGTTTAAACATGATTCTGACCTTCTAGGGAGTACTTAGTACTTGGGAGAGGTGACCACATTTTTTGATGCATGACTCTAGAAAGCATGAACTTGGGTGCACTGTTTTGCTCATAGAGATACATAGGCCGAACTATGATATGTTTGATGCCTTGTGAGTTGCTGTTTAGCCATGTTTTGGTGAGAAACAATAAGTCCAAGTTGAGTTCTGAGATTTTGTCGGCAATGAAAGTGTGATGAGCTTTAGCTGATTTGCAGATGTGTAATACACAGCTGAATGATAGCCAGAGTCATTTTTATGCCGACGTCAGTTGTTTTTTTAGGCAGTCTGTGCCCGCAGACTCAGAGCCCCAAGAGCAAATTGACTTTGAGTAGTATGCACATTCCTAGGCTTGGGATCTTATTAATGGGTAGGGTCTAGTCCACAGGATCGGAGGGTTGGTGAGGAATCTGCAGTTAGAATGAGTCCCTACCAGAAAGAGTGTCACAGAAGGTAAATAACTTGATCTTCTGATAGAGACTTCTAACCACAGACTCCTCATCTTTTGAATAGATACCAAAGCAGTACCTGCTGGACGGAGTGGGCAAAATGCCTCTCTTGGCGGACCTGGCTGTCCAGATAGTAGTTCTTCATGAACGTATGGAGTGACATCCACATAGTTGCCTTACAGATGTTCAGGACAGGAACTTCGCTTGCCAGCGCAGTAGTAGCAGCCTTGGCCCTGGTAGAATGGGCTTGCAGTCCTTCCAGATGCTTTTTGGTCAATCTGGGCCTAATGCAGCGCACGATTCAGAAGGAGATTAACTTTTTCTGCGCGGCCTTGCATTTTTTCGCTCCAGTGAACACCACAAAGAGCTGATCGGCCATCCGGTGTTTTCTGGTATGATCCATGTAGAAGCTCAGTGCTCTTTAGGGGTCCAAGCAAAGAAGTCTCTCCTCCTTAGAGGTTGTGAGGCGGAGCAAATAATGCGCAAGGTGATATTTTGACATGCATGCCTGAATTGGATATATTTATAGGTCTCCGACTGCGCCAGCTGATACTGGCCTTGCATTTCGGCCAGCGTAGTGCATCCCCCTTCCATATGTTTCCTAGTTTAGATATTCCAATAAGATCCCATGTCCAAAAACACTGGAGCTTCCCCACATCAGCAAGCTTATTGTTTACCCAAAGGGACGTCCTTTCGGTCAGTCTTCCCTTTCAACCCTGATAGATGGTTGCCTCCCTCCAAATATTCAGGGATGATTCTTAGTAGATGAATGGCAATTGCTGATTTAAAAACAAAAGGAAAGTACTTGAAGTAAGTGACAGGTTAAAGAAAGTAGCAAAATGAGATAAAAACCAAGAATAGACAGACCTATAAAGACAATGAGGCAGAGGATCAGCTGAAGAAGTATGTTATAAAATTAGCAAATTCAGATAAAAAACGAAGGCAAAATCAGAAGTAAGGGATGATTGTAAATTACCAGAAACAGTGTCATTATCCCGAATCGGGAGAATAGTGGAGGGAGAGACATGAGAGACAGAGGAGATGGAGATAGGCAGTCACAAACTAAGTCAGTTTTTAGAGACCAAGTAAAACAATTATTTGCAGAAAGGATAGAGGAAAGGAAGCATCATAAGGAGGGGCAGTGAGAAGCTAATTTCATATGATTTCATGAATTTGGAGGAATTATTTCTAATAAGAGAAAGAAAAGAATCCTCCTTAACACTTTTGTGAAACTGGCTATAGAAAACTTGACAGAGAACAAAAATTAAATAAGAAACTAGATACCTATTCTTATGCCATTGACATCTTTCTTTGCACCTCCTTTCTATTTTAACTTCACACTTTCGTCCTCACCTCCTTCTCTCCACCTCTCTCTTTATACATCTCTATGTCTTTCCTATTTGTTTCTTCATCTGTCTTTCTCACAACTCCCTTCCACCCCCTCTATATCCTTATTCCAACCTCACCATTTTCTACCTGACCTTTGTCTCTGTATTTCTACACCTCACCACACTCTATCTTTTTTTCTGCCTCACTACTCCCTCACTGACCTCTTTTTATATTTTTTCTCATGTGCCCATGCTCCACCTTACCACAGTCTCTACCTTGCATCTGTCTAAATTTCTCTCACTGCCTCACCTCTCTACAGTGTGCACCCTGAATATCCAAACCAGAATTTCAACGGTACACAATATCGAAGACAAAATATCTAAACTTTTGACATGAAATAGTAAATCAATTCTTCCCTATGTGCTCTTACCTTACGATATGTTGTCCCTCGATATTCTGCCCTTGATATCTAACACAGTAAGTTTATTCGCTCTCTTCGCAAGACGGGAATCCCAGCCTGCTGCCTCCGGCAACCGCCTCTCCGAGAATACCGCCCGTCCCTGGAATTCCCAAGAGAATTCCAAGAACGCTAAGACAGCCCGCGAGACGCAGCAGCAAAGAAACACCAGGTAAGAAACCCATCATAACAATATTCTTGTACCATGATACTCTGCGAGAAGATATTCAATATCGCAACCCCTCTCTACCTGTCAACCTCTACCTCTCTCTGCCTCGTTACCTTTTCAACTCATTTCTCTTTCTCTTATGTATCTGTCAACCTCACCCCTCGGTACAATCCCGCCCCTTCTCAACATTTACTTTTCTTTATCTCTAGCTCTCTTTTCCTCTCTCAAAAGTCTTGCCTATCTTTTTACCTTGCTTTGTCTATCTACCTCGTTTTCTTTCCACCATTTTGTATCTTTATTTCTGGCTACCTCACTTTTCTATTTTGACCTTACGTCTTATCCTTCCTCAAATATATTTTTACCTTGTCTCCCTTCTCCCTTTACTTCACCTCTCTCGCTACTCAATTCTCTTCACCTCTCTGTTCTTCTGCCTGTCACTACCTCCTACTTCTCGTACCTAGGGGAGTTGGATGTCACTGTCTAGTCAGAGAAGTGAACACACAGAAAGAGGAGAGAGGGGGACAAAGCAGTGGAAGAGAATTAAGGAGAAAAGTACCGGATTACAGCCAATGGAATGGTGACAATTTAGATCCAGGTCAAAATAAAGCGGCTTCATCTTTTTTGGGTCAAGCTCTCTATTAGTACTGTTTGAATGGTAGATGCCCGGCAGTTCGAGCATGGCCCATTTCTGAAAGTTTATTGTGCAATTTTATATTGTTTGACATCACATGGCCTTGAATTGGCTGAAAATGGTAAGTACAGTGCGTGGCATTGAGGCAGCAGCGTAACTGTTGAGCTCCGGCACCCTATGGCCAACGTGAGGCAATTACCCCTGCCCCCCCTGGTCCAGCGTATGGGTGTTGGGGACTTGAGATGGGGGAACATCACCCGACTTCTGATGTCGATGGCAGCGGGCATGAACGGGCGAAGATCCAGCGACGGGGCGCTGAGACCAATATTGCGCCAGCAAAGAAGGTGAGCAGGGAGTAACCCAGGTATGGAGCCATGCGAGGACCGGATCGGGTCCCTGGAGGTGGCGGCGGAGGAGCAGGAACCGAGCAAAGACTCCAGCGTGCTTCGCACAACGGGAGTTGAGCCCCGCCCAGGAATGCAGGGCGCCAACGTGGACAGCCGCAGAGCTGGCCCTTGAAAGGCCCAGGGGGATTTCGTAAAGACTGAATCATCGGGCCTGTAGGGAGTGTAGGGGAGGGAGGCCTCCCCCCTCCAAAGACAGTGGTGGCAAGACTCCTGAATGATAGAGACTGAGACGCAATCCTGTAAAGGGATAGAACACATGGACCCTGGAAGGCACAGGGGCCACAGTCAATGTCTATCCAGACTACACCACGATGGTAAAGAAGCAGAGAGAGACGTTCATGGCTGGTTAGAAGCACATCCAATTTGCATGCTTTTCCCTGCCAGACTCCGCATCACTTTGGACAGCGAAATACATTTCTTCTCCACACCAGCAGAGACATGAGAGTGGCTGGAACACCGAGGATACCCACACCCCAAAGGGGAGCAGGAAGACCCATCCACATCAGAATGGAAATATGCCAACTGATGCGGCAGGCCACGGAGGAAGATGTCCCCGAGACCAACCAGGGATCAGGCAGAGACTGACAGAGCAAAAGTGGTGGAGGAGCTACACCAGCAACAAAGCAAACACTTGGGTACCAGGTGGGATGCCCTACGGGGCAGCATGGAGGAATCGAGTGAGGAGAAGTCGGAGACCAGAGCCTCAGAAGGGGAAACGCCACCACCAGTGGTAAAGCCAATGACTTTGGGAGAAATGATTTGAGGCCTGCCCAGTCTCCAGATGGACTGGGAGGCAGCCTCTTCCCCGGCTTGGCTAAAAGAATGGAAAGATGGGGAAAGACCGGAGTCGGGAAGTATCTTTACTGTGCCTTACAGACCCCACCTAGTTGTCGTGGTCTCCAAAACTTTGGCAAACAATGAGGATTAAAACAGGTTTTGTGTGGTTGGGGCAAATGACGTACCATGAATTAGGGGGGGCAGCCAGTTGTAAGACCGTGGTGTGGTAAGGTAGGGTGGGGCGGGCGTTGAGAAACCTTCAAAAGTTTGTCATGTTTTGGGTTGGGGGTACTGATGGGGAGGTCACCGAGCTTGAAGAAGGCTGGCACAAGGGGGCTGCTTAAACAATACCAGCAGGGATGGGCACACATACGTTCACGTTGTTTACCTTGAATGTCTATGGGTCATAAAATTAAGCATGGGCTGGTGGCAAAGGTGCTCACACGATACTCCACTAATGTGATATTCCTGCAGGAGACACAGATGAGGAGGAATCACGTGCCAGCACTAGGGCGGGGGAAATATAAAGTGGTGGGCATGTAGGGTTTACCATGGGGTCCAGTGGGGTGGCAACATTGGTAAAAAAATCCCTTCCACTGGCAGTGACTGATGTGTGGACAGACACCCTGGGCCGCTATGTAGTAGTCCTGGGGGGCTGGGAGGGGGAAGCGCTAGTGATGATTAATGTATATGTCCCTCCAGGGCTCCAGATGGAAACGCTTCAAGTACTGAGCCGCATTATAGCGGAGGTACCGCAAGCCACGACCCTCATGGGGGGCAATTTTAATATGATCATGGACCCACAGTTAGACTGGACATACATCTGGGCAGTACAGCAAGACAACGGGGGTAAAATCAAAGGATATGGCCAGACAATGGGCCTTAAGGATGCTTGCAGATTCCTAAATGGCCAAGATAGGGAGTACTACCATTACTCAGGGGCGCATAACACACATTCCCAAATAGATTATTTCTTCGCCCCCGCCTTGATGCTCCCTAGAATGACAGAGGCGGCCATTAAGATGAGAGGAATATCGGACCACTACCTAGTGGAAATTACTTTGAGCACCTTGTGATCGAGAGGGGAGGGGGAGTGATGGATGGATGGCAGCCTGGTGGCTGTCTTCCCCCATGGAGGTGTTGCCACTTACTGGAGCCACAGATTTATACTTTACCGAAATTGGGGAAAAAGTAAGTACCACAGCCACCCATTGGGAGGCCTATAAAATTATAAGGTTAAAGTAAGGGAGAAATAATTTCAGGAGAGGTGGGGGACAAACGGAAAAGGGAGCGAGAATGTTTGGAACTGGAGGGAGATATCTGACTCTTGGAGAATAGCCATGCCCAGACCCCAACGGAAGAACTGAGTCTGCAGTTGATATAGAAACGGGAAGAATATCAAGCTGTGGTGACCAATGAGGATGTGCTTTGTTCGATAGAGCCGGTTATATGAAGTAGGCGACAAGGCAGGCAAGCTCTTGGCATTGCTAGCAGTGAGAGAAACGAAGAGAGATCACACATTACTGAATTTTTGGGCCTGAAGGGGAACAGGGTGCGGAGCAGTGAGAACATAGCAGGGGTCATGGCAGGATAACAGCAGGAAGTTTACTCGGGTGATCCAACAAGCCAGAAATTGGAGATGAGGGAATTTGTCAGGGATTACCCCTGTAGAAAACTAGAGACAGGGAAGGTACTGGGGCTAGAACAGGACTTGATGGAAGGCAAGATACGAACGGCTCTCTCACAGTTGCAGACCAGGAAAGCCCCAGGGCCGAATGGACTCCTGGTGGAGCTCCTGAGATGATTATCTGCTTAAATAGTACCCCTTCTACACAAAATGCATGTAGAAGCACATGGGTAAGGGGAACTCTCATAAGATGTGAGGAAGGCAACTGCGGTTCCTGTCCAAAAGCTGGTGAAACGTCCGGACCGATGGGATTCCTACAGACCCATCTCCCTCCTAAACGTTGATAAGAAAATCCTAGTTAAGGTCTTAGCGAATAGATTGAGGGGAGTGATTCTGGATTTGGTTCACCCAGACAAGAAAGGGTTCATGTCCCAGAGATCTACTAGACTCCAGCTAGAGAGACTTCAGAACAATATTGCGGCAGCTAAGTGGGTTGAGGTGTCGCTGGTGGTGGCTTCCCTTGATGACCATAATGCTTTCGACTCGATGGAGTGGCCCCATCTATTTGCAGTCCTGGAGAAGATTGCGTTTGGGATGAAATTTCTGACCTGGGTCTGCCTGGTCTATACAAAGCCTAGAGCGCTGCTTAAGGCGAATGGGGTCCTCTCTCCGGATTTCCCCATTGGGAGAGGAATGCGGCCGGCCTGCCTGCTATCACAGATGCTATTTGCATTGGCGCTGGAACCGTTAGCTGAGTGGATGCAAACTGATGCGCAGACTGAAGGTTGGCGGTAGGATACCCGCACCCGGAGGATCGTATCTCACTCTGTGCAGATGACGTGTGACTGTACCTGGCCGACCAGAAAAGCGCTGGGATGGGTGGGCAAAATGTTTGCAATTTACTGGAAGTATTCTGGGTTGCAAATTAACTTGGGGGAAATCCTTGATCTTCCCAATGGGTATGTGGAGAGCGGGACGCAACCTCCCCATGCCACTCAGGATTGAAAGGGGACATTTAAAATATTTGGGATTATGGACATCCAGAGACCAGGACTCTCACTATGAGGATAATCTTGCATCTCATACTCCGGAGACTGAAGGTAGTTGTTGGACACTGGGGAGCACTGCCTCTATGCTTGGTGGGTAGTGCAGCGTTGTTTAAAATAGATGCCCTGCCCCGCTTCACATATATTCTGCAGAATAGCCCATTCCACTTTCTAAAGGTGGTTTTTAAGGCAGTCGAGGCACTGCTGAGAAAGGTGTTATGGCAGGTGGGTCCCCGAGGATAGCGCTCACCACTCTTCTGCGCTCCACGTTTGAGGGAGGCATAGTGCAACCTAATGTTAGGCGCTTCTACGAGGCAGCACAAATAAGTGTAGTCAATGGCTGGGCGTATGTGCAGGTAGAGGATCCAGCTTTGGGCGCCTTACCCCGAGGACCCCACTGTGGCAGGGCACACGATTGAGGGAGATGTCAAATCTGTGTGGCTTCCGAAAATGGCAAGACCTAAGGGATCAGCACAATAGTTGAGGTGTGGGATGCAAATGGGATGGTACCATTTGACCATCTCAGGGTGGAATATGGGATGCCGCCCACCCAAGCGTTTAAGGACCTCCAATTAAGACATGCGCTAAGGGTGACTATCACATCAGATGAGGACATTATGCAGACCTCACCTCTGGAGTATAGATAACTGGAGGGGCCAAGGCTTACCAAAGCGATCTCTCTCACCTATCATACCCTGATGAGAAATACACAGGAGGACTTGGAACCTCTGAGGATGAGTTGGCAGAGACATGTGGGAGAACTGGAGGAGGAGGATTGGGGAGATGCACTGCAGTTCCCAAGACTGGCAACAATTAGGCTCGCTACAGATCGATACAGCTCAAGATCCTACATAGGGTATGCTATACCAGGGTCCTTCTACATAAACTGGTTAAAGTACCGGATGAAAAGTGCTTTCGGGTGTCATGTACTCTAGGAAAGGACATTGTTTTATAAGTAGGTAAGCGGTCTAGCTGGCCCGGACAGAAGTGAGAGGCCAGGAACTTCGTCGGAGGAGAGAGGGAGCCCTGGTTTCCCTCTCACTATAACGAGGCAGGCAGAGAGAAGAGGAAGTGTGGAGAGTGGCTCCACATCAGTAGGCCCTGTATAAGAGGTGAGGAATTAATGAAGATGAGTTAATAGCCTTACACCAGGTGCTGCCTTTTATGCAGAGTGTTATGCTTGCCAGTGCTGTAGAGAGAAACCAATCAGGACAGCAGGGATGTGGCAGAGGGGTACAGTTCTTCATACATTGTGGGGATGTCTGACTCGGCATACTGGGAGGGGGTGATCCATAGACTGGAGGGTGCTTCTGATATTCAGGTGGACCCGGGGGCCCAACTAGTATTGTTGAGTATATGGAGCAGATCTGAGGCATCTTCCCATCAGCTGCTGTTATTTAATCTAGGCTTCCTTCTGGCTAAGAGAGAAGTGGTATATGTATAAACATAGGGCTATGGGGAAGTGATCCCTAATGCCCAGAGGGTTGAGAGGATTCCACATTGGAGTATAACCTCCCAAGTCAAGATTTTATATCACAAAAAATACTCCTATAGAGTAGACTAACTAATGGTTAGCATAAAAACTGTGTTACCTAAATACGATAGGGAGGTGTCTATGTGAAGATCTAGAACTGCAGACACCCAGGGGTGCGCAAGGAAGCAATTCCTTTTTGTTTAGTTACCCTCACACACCCTAGTGGTGTCATGCTTCATCATCGGGTCACCCCAACGCCTATAAGTTGGGGTGGGCTCAACCACAGTGTTGGGAGCTCTTTGGAAAGTGAAGACCAGGGGGATTGTAGATAAAAACCCTCCGACAGGCCCCGGTTTCCCTTTATTATTGGGTCTGTCAGGGATATTAAAAATAATTAAAAGAACGGGTCAATGGGAGTAATTATGGTCCTATGACCCTATTGCCAACATGTTTCAGTCCTGGGATGGCCGTAAAGGTCCTGGACTTTCTTCAGGGCTGAGGTCGTCCTCCCTGGGAACAACAGTGAAAGGGGAGTCCCTATCCTGTGAATGAAAAAGGGCAGAGTAGCTGCTCCTTTTGTGTAGATAACATTCCCAGGGAGGGACTCCCCTCTGTCTATATTTGATTATATGTCTAGCCAGGCCTGCTTCAGGGCCCTCCTTTATCTCTCCTTAGTTTTACAAGGGCCAGTAAAACACATTCTTTTCTTTCCAAATCTCTTTCTAAATGTTAACTCTGTCAAAAAGTGTTTTTTTCCATGTAATGTCCCTTGGGAAGAGGAGGTTTCTGAGGTGGGAGTATCAGGCAAGTGACACTTTTCAGGCTCCCCCTCATGACCTCCTCCTCAGACTCCCTCACTGCCTCCACCAGTGCCCCTCATCTTTCCCTAGCCCCTCCTCCTCATGACCTCTTCCTCGGGTTCCCTCACTGCCACCCTCCGCCAGTGCCCCTCATCTCTTCATAGCCCCTCCCCCAATGGCCTCCTTCTCAGATTCCCTCACTGCTACCCTCCGCCAGCGCCCCTCATCTCTCAGTAGCACCTCCCCCTCATGACCTCCTCCATGGACTCCCTCACTGCCACCCTCCGCCAGTGCCCCTCATCTCTCCGTAGTCCCTCCCCTCATGACCTCCTCCTCAGACTCCCTCACTGCCACCCTCCTCCAGTGCCCCTTATCTCTCCGTAGCCCCTCCTCCTCATGACCTCCTCCTTGGATTCCCTCACTGCCACCCTCCGCCAGTGCCCCTCATCTCTCCGTAGCCCCTCCCCCAATGACCTCCTTCTCGGATTCCCTCACTGCTACCCTCCACCAGTCACCCTCATCGCTCCAAAGCCCCTCCCCCCATGACCTCCTCCTCGGATTCCCTCATTGCCACCCTCCAACAGTGCCCTTCATCTCTCCGTAGCCCCTCTCGCATATGCATTTCATTTGTTGTATAGCGCTACTCGTAGTGTAGGGTGTCACAGTACTTTACATCACGCACACATTATACAGAGACAATGAATCATACAAGTACATAAATCAGTCTACAGGGAATGTCACATAAACCAATGAGGATTACAAGGTGTAGGAATCACATGTCATCTATACTGGTGGGCAGTATATTTTAAGAGGGTTTGGAGAAACACAAACTCAGGATTTAAAGAGTACTCCAGTGCTTGGGGGTTGGCTTTACTAATAAAAATGTATATCTGGCCAAACGAACTCTTTTTTAGAAACATTAGAATAATGAAAGACCTGGGAAGTTCTAACTATATCACAACACACACACAAAAAAGCTAAGTTCTAACTATACCATTCAGGTTTGCATTCAGCTCTTTGATGACAGTTCATAGTTCACTGTCCTATGATAGGACTGCAACTTCTGATCTGCAAGTAACACAAGAGTCTCTGTGACAAAGGCAGCAACCCACTGAGCTATCCACATAAAATGCAGTTTATCTGCATTTCAAAACTACCAACAGAAAGAGGATTGCTCGCCAGCAGGATCATTAATCACCAGAGTTATATGGACATTTTTTATTATAAATGAAGCATACATGAAGTATGTGTCTTGCTGGGCCTTCCCTGATTTTATATAGCCACACATTCTCTCACCTGCTGGTTCGTTGTCACAGCCGATCTGAAAAGCAGCTGTGAGGCCAGGAAAGGTGAATCAGGATAAACAAACTTTTTTTCTCCAGTGTGGAATAGAAAAGGAAATATCCAGGCAGCAGAATGGTTAACGTTGCAGTTAAGGTTGCCTGGTGCCAAAGAAAGGATTTGTCCCCTTCCTGTGACCCAATTTTACCTGCACGAGTGGGCGAGGACACAGCCCACCTTTCTAAAAGGCGATGCGTGATTGGGGATGCCTGTGAGAGAGCCCAGACCCAATCACGCAACTCCCAGGAAGAAAACCAACCTTCGGAAGAATGTTTCAATTGAAAGTGGCCATTTATTACTGGCCTTCGAGACGTCACTGCCAAGGCCAGGCTCATGTTTGGGTGGGCCAGGCTCATGTTTGGGTGGGCCAGGCTCATGTTTGGCCGACCCGCTAGAACCGGGCCTGATTGATTGCATGGCAACAGCCACGGCCAGTTCAGGTAAGAGCAACCACAAAGGAAAATTAAATAAATAGTTAATTTCCCCTCGTTGTCGTTTGTCAAACCCCCCCCCCCCACCCCACCCACCCACCGCTCTTACCTGCACGGGCCGCGGCTGCATGCAACCACAAGCACAGGTGCACCATACACTGGCTCAGCATTGGTAGATGTGATCAACTTCACAAAAAACCCTGTCTCAAAAGTCGGATAGCACATTTGTATTATCATGTTTCGTGAGTTGAAGTCTGGAATTTTGTACAGTTCAGAGGTGAGATGATTGGTACCACATACAATATGTCCACCCTCTAAGATCCCCTTTTCTCCCCAGTTCATTACTCTCATCAGCAGCCCTTCACCGTGTTCACGCCTACTGCCCTCTGACCCCTTTTAACGTAATGACAGGAAGCGTCATGTGTGAGAAAAATAGCCAAATTGTGTTCACATTGCTGCTGAATTAAAACCACAGAGGAAGTTTTACAAGTGCGTTTTTCTGCGTGTTTACCAGTAGATTCCCACTGAAAAAACGCAAATACACTAAACCCAATATTGAAGGTTGATAGAATAAACCCTCCATAGAATGTCAGGTTTCCCTCTCCTCCCAATACACACACGATTACCTCATAAATACACTAACCGGTTTCCTGTCAAATGGCTCACTTAGGTAAAAGCTTGCAGGCAGCTGTCACCTGCAGAGCACAAGCTCAAATTTTGTTAAGACCAGCTCAACCTGACATTTTTCTGAAGATGGTAAACCGAGCTCTATTTTGATATTATTTACACATTTTATTTACAACTGCTAGGGACGGGTGGTGACGTATAAAGTTGGAATATCATTCTAACTGTTTCATAGAATCCCCACGTGTGCTGGAATTTGGAAAAGATAGGAAAGGGTTGTCTTTGCTATTCAAGAGCCAAAACAGAAGGTTTTTTCAAGTGTTTACTGCAATGGCGCTCGACTATATTGGGAATGTACAAAGCATGACACCTAGTATAAACATTTTTTTTCACATAGTCAAAGTGTGGGAAGCAAGGTCTGAGGAAGGTAAAAATCACAAGGGAATACTACCGTGAGAAACAGTCTGACTTTTGCAAACTTTGAAAGGATGGCTTATTTCTGCTTATTTAAATCGCATGACGTGACCCGCAAGAAAATAGACTTTTTAAACGTTTTATCGACGCACCAGCTGGCTTCAGCACGCAGAACACTATTCCATGGCGCCACGCTCTTGTATTGCTATATATAAGCTGTAAGGTAACCATTTTACCGACCTCGGAATGAGGTAAAGCAAACTCAGCCCCGCTTGAAAGCCAACCTGTGACCACCAGCCTACACAAGCATCTGAAACATTCGCATTAACCAACTAATCTATCTTGCACATTAGCGCTATACTCAAACAAGTGAGCAGGGGCCGAAGTAGGCAAGGGACGTGCAGGTGCCTGGTAGCACTGAACAGCTGTTGTTTCTTGCGAGGTGACGTCGCAGTGCCCTGGAGGAGGCACAGCCAGTCCCGGGCGGGCTGGTGTCCCGAGGTGGATCCTCCGTGAGCGCAGATACGTTCCTCCCCTTAAACTCGATGGACGTATGGGCAATTAAAGCTAGCATGTTAGCACCCTCATTTAATGCTCCATGGTTCCAATAGGGCAAAAGCAGTCGGTGTGCGTTTCCCTTGCAAACATGTTTCCCTGTAGAATTATCTCTCGGCTATTATAGCGCTTGTACAGTGCCTCGTACCTTTGAAGAGATGGAGCGCTCCCGGTCAGCGAAGCATGGCGCAGCACGTTGAGCTGAGTCGGAAAATGGCGGCGGGCTCTTTAAATAAGGGGCAGTCAGTATGTCCCGACCAGCCACGATAGTGCAGGATCGAGGCGCTTAACCAGGGGTGCATGGCGCAGCCAATCCAACCTCGTATGGGACGGGATGGTGTCCTAGCCAGAGGAACAGGGGCTGGCAGGCACGGTGCAGCGTGGCAGCGATGCAAGTTTCTTGTTGGTCCATTTGGGTCATATCATTGGACTGCGCCCAGCAGTGGACGTCAGGCCGCAAGACACAATGCATGCCGGATAGCGCCCTAGAGGGAATTACAGAGACGTCACGTTTGGGCTGGAGATTTCTTCTACCTCGAGATCTGTCTGTAGAGAAGGAGAGCGCTCTTAAAGAAATAAAAAAGTAGTCCCGAAACAATGCCCTACAATGGCCACTACGTATGTATAAAAGTAGTGTAGTTGGGAGGTGTGCACGGGGAGGGCTAAACTCCGGAAGATGCATGAGGTATGCATCCCCTTAACAAATGGAGAGAACGAAAAATGGAGCGACAATGGTGCCAGCAAATGAGAAGGCTATGGGCAGGCTGAAGCCCACAACAGTAGGTACAGCATGTCTCGGTTCGAGACAGTGTATGCGCGCCGTTTAGAGCCGAGACCTAAAAATGAATTACGCAGGGCAGCCCAGACAGTGCTCTTCAGAAGCAATTTTACCTGCAGGGAGCTTGTGTAGAGCGCCTGGAGGACCCTGCAACCAGGCACAGCACACAGGCTTCCCCTCCTAGGTTGTTTTGAAATTCACTGTCAGGAGCCTTACCAGTGATGGCCGGTAATTAGAGCACTGGGAGCAGGTGGACCACACACATACACACTCACATCCATGCATTCACGCACAAACACTGATTCACAGCATGCACTCACAAATACACACATATTCATGCATACACGCACGCACACACCATACATAAACAAAACTTAGCTGCTGCAGTGTCTCGAGGGGGGAAGCCTTGGTGGTTCCAGAAGGGTTGGGACAGCTGTCTCCTCTCTTTGGCCAATGAGAGGAGGTGGTCGTCCCTCACTCATCACAGAGTGGGATGGGGTCATTGAGACAGCTGACTCCACCCCACTCTATGACGAGTTGTCACTGATAGACACTCAGCCCTGGGCATGTCAGGGCTTAAAACTGAAGCGCCCAGGTCAGAGGCTATCAGTGATTCTTATACTCGTCATGAGGGGGACGTTCTCAAGGCGCTTTGCCAGGCTGAGGAGGTCACACCCAGCGGGCTGTGACAACTTCAGCCTGGCAAAGTACAGCTTAGGCAGTTAGGCACCTGCACATTTAGAATATGTCTAGCGCCTGGCTGCCTGACCTGAACATAAAGTCTGTCAGGCTGACCATCATGGCAGTCAAATGGTGGGGGTGTGGGCCCCTCCACCCCAAGGACGGTCCACTGCTGGTATTTACCCTAACGCAGTTAACATTAAGTCAAATACTTCTAAAAGCAACTATTCTTTTGGCTTTGAACTTTTGTTGTGCCCACAGATCAGTCCCAATTCTGCTCCAAAGCAGAAAAAAAGGGGGAATTTTGCGTACTTCAAAATTTTCCAGAACCTTTTGCCCACTCCTGTCTACAACTTCTTAGTTGATCTTATAATTTTCATCCAAATTGTACAAGGTGCACAAAACTCGCTTTTCCCTTTTTATATAATCTGGTTACTTAACTGTGTTCATAGGAATTGATCTGCAGTAATTCCTAGGTAACCCCTAATAGTATTTTACATATTTTCCTAACAGTGTTTCATGAAATTGGTCCCCTGCACTCCTGTGAGCCTATTCAGTATTCACTGGCAGCTTAATTGTGCTTTGAGTTGTCTCTCTTTCAAGGGTGGCGCCATATAGTAGAAGCCGTATGCACACAGTGATTTTGGGGATTGGTCTTTTGCCACTCCTGGGTGAATACATGTATTATTCCTCTGGTTTCTTAACCATGCTCTATGGATTAGTCTCCACTAGCGCTTTCTATGTCTCTAAATGTTTAACAATTATTCACAACCACCTCAGGGGTGTGAAGTGGCATCTAAATGCTTCAATACAACACATAATGTCCCTCCAACAAACCTTTTTGTAGGGTGTTTGACCTGGCATCTTTGGCGTGTTTTTCCCTTGTCTTTTTTTGCTTCTGACCCACTGTTTTTGACTGTATGGTGAATTAATTTTTTTCTGGTTTTAGAACGCTGGGCACTTTACCACTGCTGATCAGTGCTAAAGTGCAAGTGCTCCCTGTGTAAATTGTGATTATGATTTGTTATCCATGATTGGCATATTTGATTTACTAGTACGTCTCTAGTAAAGTGCACTGTGTGTGCCCTGGGCCTGTAATTCAAATGCTGCTAGTGGGCCTGCAGCACTGATTGTGCAGCCCACATTAGTGGCCCTGCAACCATGTCTCAGACCTGCCACTGCAGTGTCTGTGTGTACAGTTTTAAAGTGCCATGTCGACCTGGCAAGCCCCCTCACTTGCCAGTCCCAAACAGTCCCTTTTTCTACATGTAAGGCACCCCTAAGGTAAGCCCAAGGTAGCACCATGGGCAGGGTGCAGTGTATGTGAAAGTTAGGACAGCGTGAATACCTTGCTGCAAAGGTGCCTACAGATCCCCTTGGGGATGATTCGTGCGCCTAACAAATGAATGAATAAATAAATAGATAGGACATGGACTGGTGTGTTATAAATGTCCTGATAGTGAAATACTGCCAATTTCGTTTTTCACTATTGCGAAGACTGTTTCTCTCATAGGTTATCATTAGAGCTGCCTTGTAACCTCTTGCAGGAGTAACTTTCAATTGGGAAGAGATAGAGATTTGGAGTTTGGGTTCCCTGAACTCAGAATTTAAAAAATACATCTTTTAGTGAAATTGGATTTTAAATGATGTGTTTGAAAATGCCACTTTTAGAAAGTAGGCCTTTTCTTGCTTTACCATTCTGTGTCTCTGCCTGCCTGTGGAATCCATGTCTGGTTTAGACTGACAGTTGAGCTGTTTGTGCATTCACTTTAGACAGTAACACAAAGGGAGCTGAGATGTGCCCTGCATATCCTGAGGGCCCATCACCAGGCTGATGGACCTTCCTGCACTAGAGTGGTGGGAGGAGTTGTCACTGACACCTGAATAGGGCTGTGCCTGTCCTCACACAAAGCTTTCTCCACCCCCCTGTAGTGTGTCTGGAGCCAGGTCAGGGAAAGGCAGGGTCTTGCACACTGCTAAGTCTATCCTTTGAAGTTTGCCTACTTCAAAGGCAGAAACTGCTATAAGTACTGGAGCTGTGACCCCAAATTTTTAGAACACTTCTTGACTATGAGGAGAATCTGCCAAGAAGAGCTGGAGAAGCTGTAGGAGGGGAGCTGCCACTGCTTGTTGCTGTGCTGGGCTGGCCTGCTGCTTGCTGCTTCTGTCTTGAAGAGTGCATCCTAAGAGGAGTCCAAGCCACCCCCGGCACTGAGCATCACATCGGGAATGCCCACTTCAACCCATCCAGAAGAGTCAATGTAATTACACCATGTACCCAAGTTTTGGGGTTTAATATGAAAGGGCAGGACTTTGCTTTCATCATCCTGCTTGCCAAGGTTCTCCAAGGGCTTGTGTGTGCTTGCCTCCTGTAAAGAAGTCTCAGGACCAACACAGACTTCATCTGCAGCCCCTGAACTCCTCTGCTGAGAGTTCTGACCTGCTTAGTGGTGCCAATTCCAGTTCTGGGCCCTTGGAGGTGGCTTCTGCTAAAAGAAGGGAAGAAAATCCATGCATCGACCTTCAGCGCCTGTTTTTTCCGCTGCAGTCTTGCCATGCGGTTGAAAAATCAACGCATTGCCACAGTGCGGCAGAAGAATTGACGCAGCGCCTGCCGTGGAGCCTAAAGATCGACGCAGCCCGAGTCCTGAGCACCATGTCTCCGACGTCCAAGGCACCCATTCCAACTCCAATGCAGACCCTGCTGTGCGGCTGAAGTTTTGATGCATCACATGCATCGCGGCTGGGAAATCGACGCAGCGCCTGTTTCGCCTCTACATTGACCCAGCGTAACTGGATTTTCCATACACCGCACCTGTGCGCCAAGTCATCATCAACATTGCCCAGCAGTAAGGAACCGAGGCCGCGTGTCCGAAACTCAGTGCATCACCTCCCCTCGCATAAGGGAATCGACGCATCACCTCCCCTGACAGCAAGAAATTGACGCATCACCTCCTCTGCACCGCAGCAAGGAATCGACACATCACCTCCTCTGGCAGTAAGGAATTGTGCATCACCTCCCCTGAGAGTAAGGAATAGACAAATCGCTTTGTTTCCGATGCCTCATCTCCCCTGCGCCTGTTTTCGTCTTTTGATTTTGATGCATCCCAGGTACTTTACACTAAAAGTGACGCATCCATAGTTTTCTATGAACTGAACTATTTTGAACCTTTTAAAAGTGATAACTTTGCTTGTGTATGTTGGATTTATTTATTGTTTTGGTCTTGTTTTATTCAGATAAAGATTGGTTATTTTTCTAAACTGGTGTGGTGTCCATTTGTAGTGTTTTCACTGTGTTGCTGTGTGTTTCTGTACAAATGCTTTACACATTGCCTCTGAGATAATCCTGACTGCTTGTGGCAAGCTACCAAGGGGATGAGCAAGGGTGATTTTGGGTGTGTAGGTCCCTTACTATGACTAGAATAAGAGTCCCTACTTGGACAGGGTGCAAGTCACTGCCAACTAGAGACCCCCAATTCTAACATAGGAGAATTTGCATTTTTATTTCACAAACCTTTCTGGGAATGGAATTAAATTAACGTAACCTCCCTTTGACAAAGACGTCTTTTAGTAACTACTTTCTATAAATATTTTTATTTGAGCTTTTTTTAAAGAAAAACAAGAAAACAAGATAGTGCAGACAGCAGAGCATATCAGAGCATGACAGGTCCAATAATATACAACATAAATAGTGCGTCATGTCAGGATAATACATCCTAAGAGGAGTCCAAGCGACCCCCCGGCAGTGAGCATCATATCAGGAATGCCCACCTTAACCCATCCAGAAGAGTCAATGTAATCACACCACGTCCCCAAGTTTTTGGGTGTAATATGATATTCTCTGACCCCGGTCCAAAGTAAAGTAATCACTCAGCCAGTGGGCACTGGGTGCCAAAGGCCATGCTCTGTGCCCAGCCTAAGCTGCCGATCTCAGTGGTCTCTGGGTACAGGGTTTCTCTGTTGTCCAGGCACTATACACAGGCCTACTGCCTAGAGATCACACAGGGTGCTGTCTTTGGCTATTCCTAGTGATCTGTGAGCACAGATTGTGCATACAACTATTACCTCTACCCCGATTTCACAAGCCACAGACTTTGGCCACGCCCAGACAGGTCTGGGCACATGCCTTGCCATAATTCATACCTGATCTCTTTAACCAAAGAGCCCAGAGGACATTGTCTTCGCAGAGTGAGCTCTGGATGCAAGGCATAACATTCATCCATACCCTGTACCCTATTCCATTGTTGTTTGAGCCCTCTGGACATGACCTTGGCCATGTCTGACACACTCTAGTGTTAGAGTGTGTTTTTTTCACCAAGCAGGAACCAACACTGAATGTGTTATCTGAAATACCTAGATACACTTTGAGAGGCAGGAATTGAGTCAGGAGTGGCACTTTATTCAAACACGTAAGTAACAAGTGTCAAAGACACGTCATTGATCAAGAATAAAAACTCGCAATCTAGCAATTCTTAAATCATGGCAATTCAAAGAGAGAGAGAGAATATCAAAATGCAATGAGACAGTATAACCTTAACTAATAATAAATCAATCAGCTAGCTGGGAGCACCTCTTCATGAAAACCACTGCATGAGGTGATCAACGAGTTGGTGAGTGGACAGTCCTTTTATACAGTTGAAATGAGGAACTGGTGATCGCAGAATCAAAACATTAGCAGGTGTTTGACAGCAGAACATAAGAAAAGCTGGAAAATTTACCGAAAACAATTTATGTCACTTTTGGGAAAATAAGAAAAGCAAGTCACGAAAGATACAAACGTTTATTAAAGGTTATAGGTTATTTTAAGCCATGTTGCTGTCTTAGTTTCCAAAGCTAGCAAACATCAGGTGAGAAGTTGTGGTTAGCCCCCACGTCTACTCTTAGCTCTTAGTGTTCTTCTAGATGACAGATGCTTCCTGTTTACCTCTTCATGATCTCAATGTACAGTAAGATGTGCACGCAGAGGACAGGGGCTTGGGGACTTGTTTATCAGAAAGGCAGTGACCTGAGGTTATTGGCCTTCACAGGAGAGATACATCTGAGGTTACAGAAGGGCACCTCAGATGCCCACTGCCTCTGTAGACGCTCAAGGCAATGTGGACAATTTAGCACAACCCTGTCTATTGGCTGGCAGGGACATTTGAGACTCTCATGCTTCAGATGTGGACAGAATGGGCCTGGGCACTAAATAGTAAAACTGGACCCTGCTTCATTTCCCTCCTCTTGTTTATTCTTGAACAAAACTATTACGGAATACTTTGCAGGCCCTTCTCAAAGTTGAGGTATCCAAGAGGTGTCATTCACATAGGAACAGTGGCCCTCTTGCTGTTTCCCTAACTCGATGTACTCGCCTTCAGGTATGTCAACAAGGGCTGTGTAGGGTGTAGGTGGTGGCGTTTCTGAATTTAAGAATCTTCTCTTAGTTGGTATTTACTGGTGGTGTGTTGAATGCAGCTAACCTGGCACTGGGTAATGGTAGTGGGCTGCACTGAGTGTGGTCCAGGCGTTGTGAGCTCTACAACTTCCAAGAGAGCTAAATCATCTCCATTCCTTTTTCTACCCATCTTCTTGTATATAGGCTTTCTGAAGCTTCCTATTCCTGCATAGTTCATACATACTAATTTACTGCCAGTATTTTTAGCACAATGAAAGAACACCTGTACGGCACAACAGAGAATCAACATCACACGGAAACCGGTAACAACATTTTTACAATGACAGACAGCCACAAAGGCATCCAGTTAAAGTTCAATCAATCAGTGGCTGTGTTTGCTATGGCACCTCCTTCAGCAATCATTTTCTTTTCTATGTTATTCAAGTCTTCAATGACTTTGGTGATGAAACCATTTTCTTCATCGTTGGCAGGCACGAATGTGCAGCACGAACTCACGATCCGATGGCATACCCTCCTTTTGGTGTTTCGAAGCCAAAGTGCATTCACCTTGATCTGGAACATCGGAATGATGCTCCCAAAAAGGAGTTAGGTGTCATTGAATAGGCGGAACTACAGGGTTATGTCTTTAAAGGCTATCTGCACATGTTCACTATGTGGTACCCATGTTGTCAAAGCTCGCTCACAAGGCTGATTCCTAAAAACTCTCTGTAGAGGCCACAGCTTTTTATTGTACACTGTATTCACCTGCCCTTCTTCTAGAGCCCAGTAGGCATAGAGTATTGACTTTGTTATTCAAGAACCACTGTGCTTAGAGCCTCCAGTGCACGGCTGATGCACTAAGTCCCCAATATCCAACAAGTGATGGCCTTGATCCATGTCCAAAGTCAAAAAAACAATCCCTTTGGGAGCAGATATTTTAACCACAAACACCACTCTTACATACACTGCTCACTCAGACAGGGTGGATCATACTAAGAGGAGTAGAGAACATGAACCAGGAAAGTCAAATCAGTGCAAAAAATCCTTTCGTACTTGACCCAAAATTTATTAAAATAATGTATATACATACAATGTCAAATTAAAACGTTTAAAAATCATTCAGTTAAAAAAACAAATTAATGTTCAAAAGTATCATTTACGGAATCACAAAAATCATCAGTACAGGTTAAAAAACACAACAAGTGGGACAAACAAAACTGCAAGGAAAATATATTCTTGTCAGGAAAACATCACGATAGTCAAACAGCCAATCAATAAAGTTACAATGCACACAACTGAGACAAAAAGCTCCAGTCGAATATTAATCATGTAGTGTAACATTAATCATTGATCCGTGATGTATTTCAAAAACAGAGCGTCCGACGCGTTTCGGTGGGTCCAATCTTATATCTCCCCACCTTCTTCAGGAAAGCAATAATTCTTCCCACCTCATTTAGATAATTCTCCTAATTCACGTACTCCCAAACTCGGATATACTGGGGAGGCGCAGAAAAAATCCTACACCATCCACTTGTCAAGAAATAGGCATTTACTCTTGCTTCTGGCAGTATCAAATCAGTGGCTTCTAGTAGACGGGATTCACTTCCCAGTGTATTTTGAGAGAAGGAAAGACAGATGTGCTGCCAATCTTTTGTTAAAAAGTGGTGGTTTTCAAAACAATGTCGTCTCGCTATCAAATCCAAAGGAGGGACGATAAATTCTCACTCCGTATGATGCAACTGCAAAATGGACCCACGTTCCTTGTATCTGGGATTCTAGACGGGGTACTCTGCCTCCGTGCACGTATCTCTCTCTTTTCTTCAATACTTGATCCATGTCCCGCAAGCACAGGACAAAGGACATGCTGTTTGACCATCTCCTTCACTTGGCCCCTTCACCCCAGGCAGCTAATGCAATTTTGTGTCATGTGGGCACACGGTTTGCCAATGACATGAAACAGAGGGTAGGTTTGGCATTCAATTTAATTACTACCTCAAATAAGGTTAAAATCATTTGTTAATTATGATTTAAAAGTTACATGAACTAATTTTTGGAGCTATTTGTAGAGTTGATCACTGTGTCTATAGATTTCATAGTGCACTTCTCTTTGCTTGACCAAAGAACTTCTCCATTTAAAGGTGATTGGTGGATTATTACCCAAGCTGGTTTCTTTCGGCTCCAGTAATAGTTAATCTTCCATCTTGAAAAATACAGCCAGGTGCAAAGAAAATTGCACAGTGTTCCCTTTTGCTGTGTCTGCCTGTGCAACTGGTGTGGTGAAGTGAGCTAAAGAACGATGATGGACTCAACCCAGATCTGTGACTGGGGGTGAGTGTCTGAAAAGTTTCAGTGCTCCGTCCAACATCTCCTTGTGTTTGCTTTGCGTGTGCAAAGCCTGGATCTCACCTGGTTGTACAGATGAGAACTGTGTGGATAAGTCTAAAATGTCTCTGTTCTCCACATACTATGCTTTCCAGCTTCTGCCACAATTATGCAAATAAATATCCCACAATTATTGATGCTGGTAATGCTAACTCCATTCCACTCATATCTGCCTACCAGGATAGTTTACATGGTACTTTTCTTGTGATGTATAGCTGTCAATCAGAAACCTAAACGTCTCTTCCCTTGATAGACCAGACCCTCCAAGCACCAGTACAGTTAAATTATAAAGTCAGAGTGGTTACCAATTCAAACTGTCCACTATGATGTGACCTCTTCTAACTTTATCTCTTGGAGCATAACATCAACTCTAAACTTGAGAGTGGTGGCAATTTTTCCCAATTAAACATCTGAGTTAACAATAGCTAATGTAAGCCTCATTTTAAGATAGCTAACGTCTGGTACCACCTTGTTATGTCCAGGTGCGGCCCATGCAGGTAAGAGCGGAGGGCGGCGTGGGGAGGGGTTCAACATACGACGAGGGAAACTTAAATAATAAAAAAAAGAAAACCATGGTCGTATGTCAAATCCGCCGCTGCCCCCCGCCGCACCGCTCTTACCTGCACGGGCCACGCCTGGTAATGTCTCTCTCTTCATCTCAGGAAACGCTAAACCAACAATTTCAAATGTTATAGCCATTGTTTTCTGTTCTCATATGACTGTTTAATTTTACGCAATCCTGGTAGAATGTAGTAACGAGCTGTTCCAAAGCACTTACAAAGCACAGTTTGGACCGAATGTATCTCTTTATGTTTCAGATAGTTGAAAGTTTGAAAGACGTTTAGAAAGGCTTCATTGCGCCTTGGCTTGAGAAAATAATGAATTTGGTTTATTTATTCGTACTTTAACCAGATTGGTTCTCCATCTGGGAACCATGGAAAGGCATAACAAGTTTTAGAAAATGTGTGATTTAAGGTAATGCAATGTAGACAAGAGAACAGATGCTTTCCGCAGTGCCTTTTAGAAGCTTTTGTCTGATTTGTAGAGAGGACTCCCTTTTTCCCCATTGCTTGTGAGCAGATGCTTACAATCACCTTTTAGAGGCTTTCTAGCAGTATCCCTTTATTCTGACTTCTCCCCCAAACCGCCCTGACTTCCCCTCAGCTTAGCAGCATAAGATGCTCTCTTTATGGAAGAACTGATTTTAGTCGTTTTCAGTGGTTCTCAAATTGTGGTCCGGATACCACTGGGGGCCTTCAGTGCCTACTCAGGGGTTCTGTGACTGCTAAATAAATAAATAATATTAACAGATTAATAGAGTGTACATAAATAAAGAAGCAAAATATGAAATTGAACATTTTATAACGTTCTGTAAATGTCAAGGAATTTGAAATTGGAGGCTAAAACTTAAGTTGGTATCCTCAGATTGATTTGTGAGAGTAGTGGAGGTGCATCAAACAGAGTCTAGTATATATGATGGGAGGCCTCAGTTGAATTTAGAAAAGCTTCAACTTCCCATTAAAATTACAATTTTTAGTTTTTTATATTTGTAAATGAAATAAAATCTTTCAACATTTGCGTATTTGTTTTATGAATGCTTGTTTCTGTATTTTTGTTTATTGTTTTGCAGTTCAAATCATCAAAATGCCATAGGCTGGAGTCCCCAGATTCTAATAATGGCTCGGTAGGGGGTCCCCGGATTCCAATAATGACTCAGTGGAGGTCCCTGGATTCCAATAATGATTCAGTGGTGGTCCCTGGATTCCAATAATGATTCAGTGGTGGTCCCCGGATTCCTTGTAATGATTCAGTGGTGGTCCCTGGATTCCTTGTAATGATTAAGTGGGGGTCCACAGAAGACAAAAGGTTAAGAATCACTGCTCAATTTTATTCGCGACAACTTTATAACAGCTTGTCTTTGCTCTTATGATTTTCAACTGCTTTGAGAATGTCGACTAATGTATTGGCTCCCGATGTACAACTAATTCTGATGATTTGAGTTTGTAATTTGAAAATCTTTTAATAAACCTTCACTGTTTAGTAACTTAACCACTCTCTTTCTTCCTTGTGAAGCCAGATGTGCTTTACGTTATTGTAATGTATTGATTGTGATATCTAGCCTCATTTGGAGCTACAGATTCATCAGAGGGCGCTGCTTAAACCTAAATTTGTACCAGAATTTGCCCAGAGCAAAGCGCTACATCAAGAGCCATAGTTATATAATATTTATTAATATTTTTTCATTGTGTAGTGTTCACATCACAACATACTGATAACTGGTGATCTAAGCACACTGTCATCATCTTCATTGTTTTTGCGTCCGGGGAATTAAATATCCTGAAAACTCCATATGATTATGGCTGTCTTAGAAAATGCATACAGATATTTGTTTACATTCTGCCATCCCTTGCTGCATACCCAATGACCTCAAAAATACACTGTCCTTCACAGAATAAAAGCGCATGTCAATTCAATTCAATTCAATTTTTATTTTGATATGGAACTCCAACGGAGGTCCACAAAAGGACCCCAATACATAACATACTTTAAATACAATACAACAAAGTACACCAATAGATTAAAAAGAGGAAAAAGGCAAAGACATACTTATATACATTACAAAATTCTTCAGTGGCCAACCATCAAACGTTACAGCATACAGAATAGACTTAAAAAATTTCCTAATAAATAGCTAGAAATGTTTTTAAAAATTGATATATCCTGTAGCAGACCATTTCATTTGGAGGAGACAAAACAAATGAGCGGGCCTCCTGAGCAGAATGAATACAAAATTTAATAAATGATGATCCTAAAAACATACGCCTGGCCCTTTGTAATTCTGTGCACACAAAAAGCACGTGATTAAGATCCTGAATTTGTAAAAAACACATTTCACAGATTCTCTCCTCTCTTGGTGTTTTGTCCATATACCAGTAATTTCTCTTAAAGGCAACAGGTTGGTTCTCAAAAGGAGTATCAGCCTTCTAATACCATGTGGAATATTCCAGGTTAAATAAGGCTTTGGTCTGTTCCCACAGCACTTCCACAGACCACCTCATTGCGTGATTTTGATTGACTTAAAACAATATCTCTAGCCATGCTAATCGAGGTTGCGGACTTCTTTAAAAACAGCTTCAATGCAGGCTTTGGTATGGGAGAATCACTATTTAAACTAAGCCCAAATAAAACATTTGCTTGAGCAAAGGACCTGAAGAGTGCTGATTGATCCTTTAATTTATCAAAGATTTCCATTCTCAGAGCAGCCCTGAGAGTGCCCTCATCCCCCCAGCAGAGGGAATTTCCACGCCTCAAGACCGCTGACGAGGATAAAATATATGAAGAAACTAGACCGAACTCCAAGCGTAGAACATGGGGGGCAGCCAGGGAGTTTAAGTTACAAATTTGGCGGAGGATTCGGCCTTCAGCCTTATCAAAAGAGAGCCAATATTTCATATCCATTACTTCAGCAGCATATGTTAAAGAAGGGGGAATTTTAACCTTGAATACTGACAGAACATGACTAAAGTGACGTCTCCCACAGGTTTTATAAAATCTATTTAAAGCTCCAGCCTGGGAGACAGCCTTACCAACACACAGTTTAATATGCTCTGAATCACGCCCATTTTTTGAAAAAACCTTCCCCAAGTATAGATACGAATCAACCAGTTCTAGTTCTTCGAGCCCCAGCGACCACTTATACCCTCTCTTTATTCTAAAAATGTTCTTGCGGAAAACCAAGATTTTTCTTTTAGTAATATTGATTTTCAAAAAATGGTCTTCCGCATATTTATTTAGGGCATCCAGACGGCGTTGCAGACCAATTGGAGTTAAATCGAAAATTGCAACGTCATCTGTATATAATAGAGACCCAACGGACATTGTACCAATTCTGGGGGCATCCCCCCTCACAGAGTTCAAAACGCCGGGGAGATCATACATATAAAAGGAAAACAAAAGGGGGGCCAGCAGGCAGCCCTGCTTAAGCCCATTATAGGTCTTGATCTTAGAAGATAACCCCTGCGTGCCTCCCATCAAAACTTGGCACCATGTGTCCGTGTGTAATTCTATAATGAGACCCAAGAGGTGATGTGGCATACCAAGATGGGAGAGCTTTCTCCACAGCGTTTGACGATCCACCTTATCGAACGCCGTGGAGAAATCGATAAATGCCGTATAAACTGGCATACTTCGTGAGAATACATATTTCTCCACAATGGTCTGGACAGCCGCAATATTGTCCAGAGTACCATGGTTCTTTCTAAAACCTGCTTGTTCTGGTGGGAAAATGTTCTGATCATGGGCCCATTGCTGTAGATGAGATAATATACTTTTTGCAAATAATTTGCCCGATGCGTCCAGCAGTGCAATCTGTCTAAAACTGGTTGGTAAAGTTTTTGGGCACTTTTTATACAGAGGGACTATAATACTCCCCTTCCATGAGGGGGGAATATTAATCCTTTGAAAACAGAAATTAAACAATGGCGCTAAAAAGGCTCCCCATGCAGTGGACTCCTTTTTGATTAGCACAATCGGGATTCCATCCAGCCCTTGTGCACCGGAGGTTCTAGCAATCTTTATATAACCCACTATTTCGTCCCTTGACGGGGGACCATATTCCAGAAAAGAAGACTCCTCTATAGCGGACGTCACAAAATATGCTGAACTGTTGTTTTTATATAATAATGAGATGTAATCCACCCACTCCCTTTCTGGGATCGGTATAGGTAAAGCCCTCTGTCTTGAGTCACAGTATTCTGCGATCAGATGCCGGTATTTTCTCAAATCTTTGGCTCTTGCGGCTTCCCTTAACCCAATCCATTTAACGTCAAACTCCTTTCTCTTTCCTCTAAGTTTATAACGACTTCTCACTCACTTAAGGCGATTAATTTCCTGCTGTTGGCCCATAGAGAATTGTAAATGTTGTTTTCGGACTAAACAATTAATTTCTTAGTTTAGTCCTTTCAGCGTTGGCGTTCCCTGATTAGGCAGGCGGGGACTGGTGGATTCCGTGCTTAAATTTCGTATCTCCTCCATTTGTGCCTCAAAGAACTGTATAATATTAACATAAGCATGACCCTGCTGTTCTACATAAGTTTTCTTCACTATCTGGCCTACCACTGAGGTATTTTTTAGCGTCCAAAAGGAACGTCCATTTGCTTTATTAAAAACCACCGAGCCCTGGCCCGTATTCCCTGGATCTAGCACGGGTAGATTGAAAGCCATTGTCAAACCTATTACACTGTGGTCACTCCATACTGACGGAAGGACAACTAGATTTTCACAGGCTCCAAACATTTGATAGGAGACAACCACGTAGTCTAGTAGGCTTTGTGTATAATGGGAGTTAAAAGTAAATTGTGCTATTTAATCGACGGGGACCCTCCCATTTAAAATGACCAAATCCGTACTTCTAGTGCTATCGAGCAGGAGAAATCCCCGTTTGTCCGTTTTTATTTTGTCCGGTAACAAAGAGTCTGGAATATGCCAAATTTCCTCTTTATCCGTATTGGCATAAATCTCCAGTGCAGACCTGGAGATTTTCGCATTTAAATCTCCCACTAATACCACTAGGTGGCACTCTTCCATGGTGGCTATCTCATGTATATATAAAAAGAGTGTACTCAACAACTGATCGAAATTTCTCCCAGGAGGGATATATAAATTTGCCACCAGGAAGAACTGCCCGACTCTCCCGAACATGCCAGCTTCAGGCATATGCAAAGATTTGAGGGATGGCAAAAAACCTTCTGATTCCAGTTAATCGAATTCTTGAGTAAAATGGCGACCCCCCACTGGCGTGTCCCCTTTCGGAGCACTTAGCATAGCAGGAAAAAACAAAGAAGCCATCACAAACAAACTCTTTGCACAACCAAGTTTCTTGTAGACAAATAATTAGAGGGTTCAAAGATTTCAAAAAGTTCAATTTTGTCTCTTTATGGCCCAAACCGGCCATATTCCAAGACAAAAGAACCCCCCCCCCCTTGGCTACCTCAAAGGAACACTTCTTTCTGCTACCGGACAGTTGTTATTCAGGGCTCTTACAACCCAACTCCACTGGGCCAAATCGTCTTCTATATCTAGGGCCTGGGGAGCAACTGCGGCATCTGACATCAGATTTATTAAGCGACCACTTTTATCTAAAGAGACCACAATATTTTTAGCATTGCCCAATGAGTACTCGAGATCGGGGCCCATCGCGTCCAGCACCACAGAATTACCAGCCCTCGGAACTTTTGGGCGCTGTGTTGTAGGACACATATTAGGACATTCCTCAAAATCTAGTACAGATGTTATATCGAGCCCTCGTTTCAGGAAATGCTCACAGTTCTGCATAACCAAATTGGCCACAATCAAGGAGCGGAAGGTGACTCTAGAATAGGAAAAGCTCTCATGTAGGTTAATCTTCACATTTAGAATATCGCTACTTTCTATCAATTTTAGTGCCTCTATTTCTAAAAAGAGATTGAGAATGAGACCTCTATTTACCGGACAGAATTCATTGTCAAATAGCCAGATAAAATCCACTATGGGAGATAAAACATTTTGCATCACATTATCTTTCTTTACAGCATCGCCTGGGGGAATCCACAAAGGCACCCTATCACTACGATTAACGGCAAGTATCCCATCATTAGGCTGAGTCTTCGAATACGACATTATGGAGGTAGTTGGAACTTCTAACTTTCTATTAAACAATGCTGTAGAACCTGTAAGAGTTCTACTCAGCCCCATCTGTGAAGTACCTAGTGTTTGAGGCCCCACCTCTAGGTTGCCATCCACTCTGGCCCCCGGAACCCTAGACCAGGTCTGATGTATGGGAACCCCACCTCCCATTTGCGTTTCCCTTCCTGATGGATCGCCCAGCTCGTTGGTCAGGAGAGAATGAGGTACTTGTGGGGACTGCAACACTAGACTTACTAGAGTTACTGATATTTCAGAAATTCCCAATTTCCCAGCTGGTGTCAAATGCACTGTAGGGGGGTTCCTAAGAGCACCCTCCTCTGGTAGAGGTTTAGGACCTCCCTCCTCCATTAAAGTTTGAATATCACTCTATTGGGAACCCGTGGAAAATAAAGTTTTGACACTTTTCGTTTAGGGAATCGTCTTGTCTTTTTGTGTTTCTTTTTCATATTTTCCCCCTTAAGGCTTATCGCAGGGCCTCCCCTCTTCCCTGCTTTCGACCCTCCGTTCTCTAATGAGTTAGGGAGTTGGGCCTGTGAGGCAGATGGGGTTGGGATCTCCCCTTCCCCCTTGCCCACTCGTTCAGCGCGACCTCTAGTTTTCACAATTTTCTCAATTTCTCTACTGCCCCCCCTTTTACCCTTAATGAACAAAGGAAAGGATTTTAATATGGTATTTCCCAATGGGGGGCCCACTTCAGCCTCCCCAAATAATGTGCTTATACAAAGCTCTTCCTTTTCCAGGTTACATAAAGGTTCACTGGGGGGGGGGGCAATAAAAAAAGAGGCATACCTGCTTGAACGGAGGCATCTCTCTGCTCTCCCCGGGGAACGGGTGAGAGAGGCCTAACATTTATCTGTTCTTCCATTTGCGGATGTATCGTAGACACAGGTTTGATAGTATCAGACTTTGTCACCTTTTGCACTTCAAACAACATTACAGAGATCATTTCCAACATATGATCTGAACTTAATACAGATTTCTCCAGTAAAGACAAAATAGAACTTAATACTCTTTCGATACAAACAAAATATTCCGAAGGCACACCATCCCTTTCATTTCCCAACTTCAGTTGTGTACAAGGCAGAAATACATCATGAGCATCATAGGCAGACTCCAAAGATGTACCAATCAAGTGACTTGTGCTACAATATAAAAGAGGCAAAGAGAGACGCCTAGGAGAAGAGCTAACAATTGGGGCGTTCTTCTCCCTGAAACTACTCGTTGGATAATCGTTCTTATCGGCATGAACATGAGGAACTCTCCAGCCCCTTATTTGGGTTTCTAGATCAATGTCTGGAAGTGTGAAATCTTCCCTTGAATTTGACTTTTCACATATCATTGCCTTCTCGACCACGGAAGAAACATCTCCCCGGGGAACCTCTGATACGCCATCCTCAATTATTCCCTTGCTAGTGCCCCCCTGCACCGGTGAGACAACAGATGTAACCACAGGCATAGAGTTTGATTTTAACCTAATCAAAGAAGTATGTTGCTGACTCTGCTGGTTAACAGGATGTTCTGAGCCCAGCTTTGCGCATAGGACAGCGTCCGATGCAAAGGATGTAACAGATGTAACAGCAGATGTGCACTCTGGCTTTAGTCTATTCAAGAGAATGTGTTGCTGACTCTGCTGACTCTGTTGGATCGGATGAATAACACGGGACCCGGGGCCCGGATTTGCACATAAAAAGGTGTCAGATGACTGCCCGCTTGAGCCGTCTTCTGCACCAAGATTTATCTGGGCCCGACCCCCATCGCAGGACTTTGTCACAGGACCACAAGGACCACAACGGTCTCCCCGTACTTCCACCATAGGCAAGGAGGGAGGCGTTGCTAGGTGAAAATTGGATATCAGACCTTCTTGACCCAATGTTGCCTCCTCTGGAGCAGTCCGGGGCATTTTTCGAAAAAAAACCAGTAATGGCTGGGTGGGATTTATAGCAAAGATGCTGTAGATGTCTAGTCCCACTATATGATCTCCTTAATTTGCTTGTGCGACTTGGAAACAAAGAAAGTACACGCCCGGAGCGTAATTTTTTAGAAGTCATCTCACACCAGCTTACTTGTCTGCCAGGAAAACTCCCACCTCCACTCAATCGCTTGCTCACGGTGGAGTGATTCAGTAATACAGTAATTCCGTGATTCAGTAATTCAGTTAATCGATCTCACCCCTGCCAGTCAGCATTTTAAGAGCTCAAGGCCTCTAAACAAATTCAACTGACCGACTAGACTGCTGAGACCGAGGGCGGCCTGTTCCCAGTGTTTTCAGGCTTAGACCAAATAGACTCAGAGACTGAGACTGAGCGGGAGGGGAGGGGGGGTTGCCCCTGTGGAGCTGCCTTACCAACCTCACCTCACCTCGCCTCACTTCCCTCACCTCGCTCCTCAGTGGCTCCACGGTTCCTCAGGAGGTGCTCCGGCACCAAAGACAGCGAGGGCAGAAGGCAAAGCACTGGTCACTGCGTACCGTCCGAAACGTCCGTTTTTATGGAAATGGCAGCGGTTTTACGATGTTGCCATCGGTGGCCTGGCCCTCCACTCACGGCTCACCTCACCTCACAGGCACAGCAGGCAGGCAGGTGATGCGAAGAGGGGGCGAGGGGGCAAAGAGAAAGCACCGCAGATGACCATCCCCCCCGCCTCCCTCACCTCACCTCGCTCTTCAATGGCTCCTTAGGCTCCTTAGTTTCCTGCTCCTTGGAGCGACGAAAGCAGAAAGCAGAGGGCAGGGCGCTGGCCTCCTGGCCGATCGTTGCTCTTCCCGTAGCTCAGAGGCGGCGGTAGTTGGTGGTAGTTGGCGGCCGGGCTCACCACACGCCACGCGCCACTCGCGGCTCTTCCTCACAGAACAGCAGCACCGTACACCGAGTTCACTGAGCTGCACCCTGACTCCAGCTCCACGCAACCCATCGAAAACACGGCCTGGATCACAACTGGTGTATTGTAAGCAAGTCCTAGGCCAAAAGTCAAAAGACCCCTGCCAAACCACCAGGAATATTACATTTATGGTAATGATCTCTGACCAGTTGTAAAATTCCTATAGACGTGGGCAACAGCCTCTGGAGTGAAGAACCTCTCCTTGTCATGTCATACTATTTGAGACATTTAGCAGCTTAGATGTGGGGTTCTTGCTCAGAGAAATCAAGGGCTCTTATCTTGAAGTCATATATGGATCTCTCCTTCCCTTGGGTTAATGTACATCTGAAAATAGGGACTTGCAACATAAATGTTTACCAACATAAAGTAATTTACCCAGTGAATTTGTACATAATATATGTGGCAGCTGCATCATAACAAAAGTGAATTGCATTACACTGGCAAACATCAAGTACCGGTGCCCTTTCACTGCCTCCTTCAGTATATACTTTACATTCTACTGAAGTACTGTTCTGCAACAGAGAATATATTCTTCAGTAAGAAAACTCCATATTACAGGCTTTTGCTTCTGACTTATATTTTCACAACAACGTGTAGCAAATGAATGATACCTTCCCATCCTCTCCTGCCTCTGGGACAGCACAAAGGCACACACAGTGTCCAGCCCTTCTATCGCAGGAGCTCACTTGATATAGCTCCTGGCCATGTCTGGCAGGCTCTGTGCACAAGTCATCACCTTCCTGATACTCTGCATGTGTTCACCCTGCCGCGACAGCATCATTATACATGCCCATCCTGTTCTGGATGTAAGGCCTTGCCTTTCTTAACTGTACAATTTGAGAATACCGACTAGTAATTTGGTTCAAAGTGCACGGTGTGCAAAAAAAATGCATCCCTGGTTATTTCCCATTTATCTAGCATATACCCACAATGTCATTGTCTCTTGGCAAACTCATTGCCAAGTCACAAGGATATTTTGAATCATTTTAATTTTATATTCAAATATTAGGAATTTTGATAGCTGTGACTGAATTCAGTAGTGTCATTTAATGTATTTAAACCAACAAGAATGAACCAATAACAGGCCCCTACCAGAGGTCATTATTAGAGGTCCCTGTGGGGCCAGCACACGGTCATCCAGTAGCAGTTATGCTGGTATTACCCTCTTTTGCTGCAGGCTCCACAGCGATTCACTACCTGAGGCTGTCACTTAATGTTCATGTGTAATCAACAGTAAGGCTGCCGAACCACAGGCCATCTCTAGATGTTCCATTCAGTCAGCTTATGGGTGTGCCCGGTTTAATTTTGTTAGGTTTCGCCTAGACAGTGATGGAGCAGGGTAAATGTAAAAATTTTAACCTCCTAATATTTTCGTACAATATTAATAAACATGTTCGTTTAAGTAAAATAACCAACAATGTATGTTAAGGGTTAATGGTAACACGCAAATCAGTGTGCAAATTAATTGACTTATAATTGTTTACGTTTCTAACATAACATAATATTTTCGTACTAATTAAATAATAAATGCATGATTTGTGCTTTTAAATAAACGTGTGGTTGCAAAATAAAGCGATGGTAAGTAAGGGACAGCTTTATATGTTGCTTCTGCTAGGTAATACCTAATTGGGGTACGTAGAAAGACGGGAGGGAAACGAAAGGGTTTATATTTCTTTGTTTTAATAACATTTTGTTTATCTTTGAAAATAGTGCGCTTAGGCCTGCCGAGCAGAAATATAAAATGGCCGCGAGTTACTTGAGTGCGCATGAGCGGATGAGACCATGTGATAGAGGAGAGAGACTGTGAAAAAAGTATGATCACGCGCTGATGCCGAGAGGCTAAGATGAAAGTATGGTCAAGGCTGCTGTGACCCTTCTGAGCCGATGTGTGCCAAGATGATCAGCAAGAAGCGTGAGAAGCCTGGTTGAATCAATAGACGGAACTGTATTACACAAAATGTAACAGAAAAAGATACAATTTGGACTGATCGAAACGGATGAGCAAGTGCATGAACTGTGGGAAATGATGCTTGCATGGACATTCCACACGGAACTGGTTGAGACCAGGAAGTTTGATTAAAATGTATATGGACCTGAGTTTTTGACCAATGAGAATGAATCACGCCATGTAAGAAGAAACATTTTATGCTGTAAGCTAGAATTAGGGAATAAAAAGACCTACTCTTGGTGGGAGGGGTAGTGTATGCTGTTAGAATGCTGCAGGAGATGCTGCTGAAATTAGATGCTGCGTGAGTTAGATGCTGTAGATGGGAGAAGTTGCGGTCGCTGATGCTGACGGGCTGATGCTGCTGCTGTTATTTTCCTTTTCCAGTTGAGTATAAAAATGCTGCTTTAGGAGAACATTTATTTGATAGATTTTATTAGAATTTTAGGTTTTCCCTAGAGAGATAGATAGGTTGATCTATAGAATTCTTAGTATGATAACCTCATTTTTCCTTCTAATAAAAGTGTCATGCAATTTCAAAATATTCTTATATTGATGATAAATGCAATGATCTGAATAATAAGATTAATCTCAATTTCCTGCATTCAAAACTTTATATAAACTTTATTATTCTTTAAATAAATGACTCAGTGATTTTCTTTAGCATAATGATCAATAATGAAATGGTAAAAGAGTTCATTGTGATTGAGCTGGTCTTAATCACCATCAACTGATTCCTACTAGTTGGTCCATCGACCAATGAGCGGAATACCTTAAAAGCAAATGAGAAATATTATGTCATTATAAAAGAGGTATCCCGTCTCCTTCCAGCAAATCGTTTTTCTCCTAGGTTTCATGACGGAGGAAATCCAGGGAACAAATGAGTAAGTGAATGTATATGCGGTGTTATGGGCCCCACCGTTATATGGATATAGAGTGTGTGTTAGAGAAATAATTGCACCTGGATGACCAAAGCAAAATAGGAGAATTATTTTTATTGTTAGCGCTGGATCAGATTTCTTGGTAGCAGAGTTATGGTTACTATAGATTAGTTTGGTGATTATTGATTTATGATTATAGATTATTGATAAGTTTATGTCTAACACTTTTTGTTGAGTCGCGTTATGTTATATGTAAGTTTTCACGCTTCCGGGAAGTAGGAAGTGGAACACGTGTGGCAAGAGAAGTCGCATGGAATTTTACACTGTCTGAGTTCATATTTGGTAATAACACAGGTTATGTTATATTAGGGACATTTTGCGTATAAAAGGTGTGTAAGTGAAATAGTGATCGGTTTTCTTGTGAAACTCTGGCCTTAATTCTCAGGAGCAGTATAGTCTCCACATGTGTTTTATCCCCAGAGAAACGGGTTTACTGATTGCTGGAAAGAAGGGTAAGGTAGAGAGAAGTGCTACTTTATCGGCGAAACAGGAAAATTGTGTGGTAGGGTAGAGGTAAGCGCTGCCTACTGGAAAATACAGAATTCTTGTGTGAATGGTCAAAGCTATCTTTTCGGTTTAGCGAATCAGACAATGGAAATGTTTTAAATGTTGTAATTAACAAAGAATTGTTGAAAAAGAAATTGCCGATAAATTTTGTAAAGGAGGGGTCAAGAGTAAAAGTGACGTAGACAAGAGCCGCGCTGGGATTGGACAGTGCGATAGTCACATGAGAACAGGAGCAGGACTGACGTAGACAAAAGCCGCGCTGGGATTGGACAGTGCGCCGTAGACAGAAATCGTTGTGATTGGAGTGTTGGTGTGAGTCGCGCTAGTATTGGTTGAAATAACGCATAGGGAACAGTATTGAATTGCGGATTGTTTAAGGAGAAAAAGGTTGTGAATCATGTCGTACTATGAGTATGGAAAAGAGAAAACGTCTTGGATGTCGAAAGTTAAGAATTTCTTTAAGAAGGACAAAAAGGTAGTGATTAGAGAGGGACAAATAATTCCTCCGCCGAAATCACCAGCTTCACATATGATGCTGAAATATGGATATCATACATGCATATGGTTAGAAAATTGGACAAAATACACAAAGAATGATGGAGCATTGGCTTTTCCTGAGAATGGTTCATTTAATGTAGCTGTACTACGGAACTTGAGAGAAAAAAATGGTAATGTTAGAACCTAGACCTAGACCGACACAGTTTGAAGCTTTAACGGAATGGGAAGATGAGATGTATGAGCGAGAGAGATCCAGAGGATTAAAGAATCATGAGTTTATGCCTGGAAGGTTGTGGGGAATAAATCATGAGGACAGAGTAAAGCGTTGGAGATACGCTAACATGGCAGGAGGTTTGTTTCCAGCTTTTGCGGTTGAGGAAGAAGCAAAGAGAAAGTGTACCGAGAAAAAGAAACATGTAGTGGTAGAAAAATATGTGTATGGTGGTAGTGAAACAGATGACGAATTGCTGAAAGATATTTTAAACAGAAACCCACCTCCATACCAACAGACTTCTGCCGTGGTGACACCTAATGCACCGCCAATGGAAACTGGGAGGAATAAAAACCCGAACGAAGAAATGAAATAAATAGGTCACAAGAAACATTTAAAACTTCACAAAATGAAGAGACAGAAAGTGACAATGCAACTGAATTAGCAAAAACGACAAAAGAATTGACTGAGAAAATAAGAGAATTGACAAAGAATATGGAAGCTGTAACTGTACCAGTAACGATAGTTCCAGTAATGCCAATTTTTGAGAATCAGAAAATAAATGAACATTCTTTGGTGATTCCCATGAATTCACATTTGCAAAGAAAAAGAGAAGGGATGAAATTGAATAATGAAGGTGCACACAATTTGGCTAGTACGCATAGACCAAGCCCACCTACAAATTTGACGATAAATGAGAATGAGATTAGGAGAATGCCTATGGTGACAGAGTCTGCATCAGGAACACCAGAAAGAAGCAGTGATTGGATAGAATTAAATAGTACGCCTGTAGGTCCGACTCCAGAAGAGTTAGATGAATGGATGAAAGCGCTAAAAACAAAAGAACCAGAAGAAAAACCATTAGATGTAATTAGGTTGAAAATAGACATGGAAGAGTTGATTTTGGGAACCATTGGTACAGAAAAACTAAAAAATTACCAGGATGATGAGATTATGTTTTTGTGCAAGAGTCTTACTTGGAGAGCTAGAAATTTACATGACAAATTGGAAGAGATTGCAGGTGAACTAGGAGTAGAATTTGTGAAAGTAAGGACGTTGCAGAAACCGTACAGAGTAGATTTTTGTGAGAAAGACATAGAGAATTTGAACACATCAGGAAGACTGACCCAAATAAAAGAGCTGATTGTTTTATTGAGAAAATGGGGTGATGTGGATAGATGGAGAAATAGATGGACAAAGAGGAATGAGAAAACAACAGATAAAGCATCTTTGGCTTTTGCAGTGACAGATAGGGAACCAGTTGCTAGGGAATACCCAATGAGAGAAACAGCAGGTGGTAGTTATGTGCATGTTCCATGGACCAGACAGGATATACTGTCATTTACAAATGATTTCTCAAAATTGAGAGAGAAACCAGTAGAATGGTACAGACAAGTGGAGAGATTTGTTAAGGTGTCAAAAGTGCTGTGGATAGATCTAGATGGATTCTTTGATATAGTAGTGCCAGCTGATTTGTGGACAGAAAGTAAGATTACCATTGATTGGCCAACTGTAGAATATCCAAGGGATGCTAAAACAGGAGCACCAGGTCCAGAAGTGATGAGGAAGTATGATCAAGTAGTTACCTTTTTAAAGAATAAAATTCCACCAAAAGAAACAGATTGGGTAAAAATAGACAGAACAACACAGGAAAGTAAAGAATCAGTGCACGCCTATTATGAGAGATTGTTGTTGGTTTTCAAACAGTATAGTGGTTATGAGACACTAAGTGAGAAGGACATGAGTCATTTTGTATATAGGTTTGTGTATGGATTAACACCAGAGATAAGTGAAAGGATTAAGCAGCATTTGATAGGATGGCAGAATAGCACAGTGGATGAAGTTTTGAGATATGCTAAGTATTGCAGTGATGAAATTGAGAGTAAACAGCGTAAATTAAAAGAAAAAGCCATGTGGGCACAGGTAAAAGTTGCAGAGAAGCAAGAAGCACAATTGAATAATACTAGCAGTGAAACAGGACAGTTTAAATCCCGACCTAATATAGGTAAAGGAAAAGGACAAATGAGCATAGATGAGGCAAAGAATAAGTGGCCATGCCATAATTGCGGAAAGCTAGGACATTGGAGAAACGAGTGTAAATTTCCTCCAAAACCTAATGTGGAAAATCAATCATTAAATTCACAGGTGCAGAGTGAGGTAGTTACTCAACAAGGTCAGGTGCCACAACCACCACTTCCCAAGAGTGTTAACCAACAGAAATACAGTGCAGAAACAGGATTCTACGGAGGAGAACAGGTAAAACAGTTGCCGCGTGCAGCTGACATTTCTCAATATTGGTTACGACAGAATGAAGATGATACGGATTAAAGTTCCTGACGGTGCCTAAGAGAGAGGGAAGAGTGCGTGCTTGGCGCAACTCTAGAGGTAGATCAGTCTGGTCCATTTGTGGATGGAGAAGTGAATGGTGCAAATGTAACATTCCTTGTTGACACTGGAGCTACCCGTTCTACTGTTAGGTCAGTGGAAATTCCAAATCTTCCTCTCTCAGGTGAACATATCCAAGTGGTTGGAGTTTCCAATCAGCAAATTGAAACGCCTCTTACTAGATTAGCAAAGGTAAGAATTGGTCCATTTAGTGAAATGCACCGATTTGTAGTGTGTGATTGTAGTCCCGTGAACCTTTTAGGACGCGATTTATTATGCAAAATGAACTGCACAATTTATTGTACTCCAGACGGAATTGCATTTCAGACCCCAGATGAGGATGTGCTGTATAAAATGACAATGGTGAATTTAGAACCAGAAGTAAATGGTTTGTTTCCTGTATTTGATGCAGAGAAAATCCCAATTGAGTTAAAAAGAACAGTAAGAGAAGAAGTGTGGGACTTGACAGGAGAAGATGTAGGATTAATGAAAGGAGTAGATCCCGTAAAAATAACAGTAAAAGAAGGAACGAGTTACCCAAATACACCCCAGTATAAATTGACTCCAGAAATAATTGAAGGAATAACGCCAGTAATAAACAATATGATTGAACAAGGGATTTTAAAAGAAATTATGAGCAGTCCATGTAATTCGCCAATAATGGGACTGAAAAAGCCAAACGGAACATATAGAATCGTACAGGATTTAAGAAAGGTAAACAAAATTGTTGTACCTTGTTGCCCAATAGTACCGAACCCTGCTGTGATTCTATACCAGATTCCACGTGAAGCAGAATGGTACACAGTAATTGATTTATGTCATGCATTTTTCTCTATTCCATTGCATCCAGATAGCCAGCCAATATTTGCGTTTAGGTTTGGCGAGCGTATTTTGGCATGGTGCCGAATTCCTCAAGGGTACACAGAAAGTCCCTCAATCTTTAATCAGATCCTAAAGAAATCTTTGGAAGATTTAAGAATGCCGGAAACGTCAGTAATGGTTCAGTATATTGATGACCTACTGGTGGCATCAAAAATGAAAGAAGCATGTGTCAATGATACAATTGCTTTGCTGAATCATTTAGCAAAAAGAGGACATAAAGTGTCCCCTTCAAAATTGCAGTTTTGTCAACAAGAAGTCCAGTATTTAGGGCATAAAATTGAGAAAGGAGTACGAAAGGTAACGACAGAAAGAATAAAAATGATTCAAGGAATGAGAGCTCCAATGACACAAAGAGAAGTAAGAATGTTTTTGGGAATGGTTGGATATTGTCGACAATGGATAAGCGGTTTTTCACTAATTGCTAAACCATTGCAGAAACTGACAAAGAAGGATGTTAAAGATCCTTTTGAAATGAATGATGAAGAAATGAAAGCATTCAGAGAGTTGAAAAAGAAATTGTGTGAGGCTCCAGCATTGGGAATGCCTGACTATGAGAAAGATTTTGAGCTGTATTGCAGTGAAAGAGATGGATGTGCATTTTCAGTTTTGGTGCAGAGACATGGAACTATGAAAAGACCAATTGCATATTTTTCAGCTGTTTTAGACCCTGTAGCGAAAGCGTTGCCTGGATGTTTGAAAGCAGTTGCTGCTACTTGTGTGAGTCTGGAACAGAGTGAAGGCATAGTGATGGGGTATCCATTGAGAGTGTATGTTCCCCATTCTGTGGAAATTCTCTTGACAAGAACAAAAACCCAATACATGACACATAGTCGGCCGACTAGGTATGAAAAGGTAATTTTGAGTGCAGATAATGTGACCATTGACAGATGTATGAATGTGAATCCTTCAACATCATTGCCAGATGAAGAGAATGTGATTGAAATGGATGAAGTAGATCACGATTGTCTGAATGTGCTCGAATACTGTACAAAACCAAGAGCTGATATACGAGATGAGCCTTTGAAAGAATCAGATTATATTCTGTTTGTGGATGGCTCATGTTTGAGAACGAGTGATGGAGTTCTAAGTGCAGCATATGCAGTTTGCACAGTAGCAACTGTATTGGAAGCATCTTGTCTGAAAGGTGTACGGTCTGCCCAAGTTGCAGAATTAGTAGCTCTGATTCAAGCATGTAAGTTGGGAAGAAATGTACGGGTTACGATTATGACTGACAGCCAGTACGGCTTTGGGGTCGTGCATGATTTTGGTCAGATTTGGTCACAAAGGGGTTTCTTGACGTCTGCAGGGACGCCCATCAGAAATGGAGATTTTGTGAAAAAGTTGCTTGAGGCGATACAGCTGCCTAAACAGATCGCTGTCGTGAAGTGCAATGCACATAAAAATGGGGAAGACTACATTACCGTTGGCAATAGATATGCTGACGAGATGGCACAGTACTGTGCAAAGAATGTGGTTTCTTTGAATAAATGTCGCGAAAGAGAGCATATTTCTTGTCCTTTGCTTTTTACTAACTCTATTGAAACATGGGATGAGGTGAGACAGTTACAAGAAGCTGCAGAAGACGAAGAAAAAGATACTTGGCTAAAAGCAGGATGTAGAAAACATGAAGAAACTGATGTATGGGTTTACAGGGATGAGAGACCAGTTATGCCTGATAGCATGATTTCTGACATGGCACGGATGTACCATGGGCAAGCCCATATTGGGAGAGATTCAATGATCAGACTTTTTAGACAAACATGGTATAATCCAAAATTCAGAGCCATAGCTGAGAGTCTTTGTCAGAGATGTCTTATTTGTCAACAGTTAAATCCAGGAAGAAAGACAGTAGTGAGTCTAGGAAGAATAGGAAGAGAAGGGGGTCCTTTCACTAGAATGCAAATGGATTTTATTGAAATGCCACCTTGCAGCAGATTGAGGTATGTCCTAGTGGTCGTCTGTTTGTTTTCACGTTGGGTGGAAGCATATCCAACAAGAAGGAATGATAGTATCACAGTAGCAAAACTTTTGCTGCGAGAATTCATTCCTAGGTATGGTTTTCCAGTCACGATTGAAACAGATAGAGGAACACATTTCCAAAACGAATTAGTTAAACTGATTTGTGAAGCACTTAGTATTAAACAGAAACTGCATTGTGCATACAGACCAGAGGCTTCTGGAATAGTAGAGCAAGTGAATGGAACGATCAAGAACAGGTTAGGAAAAATGTGTCAAGCTACAGGACTCAAATGGCCAGATGCTCTGCCATTAGTTCTGATGACAATCAGAAGTATTCCGGAAAGGAAGACTGGACTCAGTCCACATGAAATAATCATGGGACGAGCAATGAGACAAGCACAAGTACCTGTCAACAAGCTACTGACTATAACTGATGATCTAGTACTGGATTATTGCAAAGGATTGGCTGATGTGGTGCGTTCTGTGTTTCATCAGGTTGGACCGGATGCGACCACTCTTGAAAGAAAACCAGCACACGACTTGAATCCAGGAGATTGGGTTCGAATAAAAGTCCACCGGAGAAGAAACTGTTTGGTTCCTCGCTGGGACGAACCACGACAAGTGATCCTAGTGACGACCACCGCAGTAAAGTGTGCAGGAGTGAAACACTGGGTACATGCCAGCCACACCATAAGAGTTCCAGAACCTAAAGATCGACATGTGAGTCGGCATCTGGAAATATCAGATAACAGTTCAGCATCAGAAAGAGAAGAGGAGACAAACAGGGTGCCAGAACCTGAAGATCGACCTGTAAGTCGACATCTGGAAGACCCAACTACAAGTGCAACGATAGAAGAAGAAGAGGAAATAGAAGAAATAGCTGAAGTTCCAGAATTTGAAGATCGACCTGTAAGTCGACATCTGGAAATATCTGACACCAGTTCAGAATCTGATACAGAACATTCGGAAAGTGAAGAAATTCTAAAAAGAAAGTGGAATTTTGAAAGCATAAGAGAAGAAACTGAGCCAGAAGATAGTGACAGTGAGCAACCAAGTACAAGTTGTGGTAAAATTCCTTCGAAGATAATATTAATAGATGAAGAAGGGAGAGTTTCAAACCAAAAGCTAGAAAAATCGGAAAAATCCCGAGGAGCAGTAGGGACAGATAGTCAAACACAAGAACAGGGAAATTTAGAAGCAGATAGAGAAACTGACACAAAATCGGAAGAACCTCGAGGAGGGACAGAAATAGGTGAACGAAGGAAGATAAGAAAAGAACCACAAGTAGATGAAAGTGAAATTATAAGCTTCAAAATAAGAGGAAATAACGAAAGAATTGAAACAGAGTCTGAAGAAAGTGGAGAAGAAAGAAATGAAAAACTAGAGACAAGAAAAAGAAATTGGAAAACAGAAAGAGAGGAAAAAGGAAGTGAAGCAAAAAGGCCAAGAAAAGGAGACAATTGGCCCAACGAAGTAAGAAAATTAAGATACAGAATCATAAGGTTGGATGGAAAAAGTGCTGAACAAGTGAATGAAATAACAAGTCAGAAAGAGCAAGAAAAACAAGGTGGAAAACACTTGCAGAAAACGAAAAGAATAAAGAAAGTAAATCAAAAGTATAGATCGCCTGAATGGTTGTATCGTGCTTTGACAAGTCATAAAGAAGAGAAGAACAAAGAAGAATTGAACACTCACGAAAACCCAGAACAAAGAAACCTGATGGGAAAAAGTGAAGTGCAACAAACATGAAGCAACAAACCTGAAGAAGTTTTAGATGGTTTACCGGATTTTGACAAAACACTGAACTGACGAATTTACCGGATGTGACAAAGAAAGAATTCTGAGAAAGAATTAAAAGAAAGTACCAAGCAAAGACAAAACATTGGAAGTACAGAGTGGCAAGCAAGTCATTTCTGAGGTGTAGTGACACAATTTTCAAGAAAACAAATAAATAAGGTTAAAGGACAAAATGGAGAATACTAGAGATAGAAAGTGTAGATGTGAGTTTTTAAGTAGATGGTGCAAGATGTGTTTTTTTTGTACAGGTTTATTAATAACAGTATGGGTGGTTTTAGCAATAACTATTCCAATTAGTTTAGCTGTAGTGGAAATGTCTAATAACACTGAGAAAGAAAAAGGAGCTAACACTAAAGAGCCAATTATTTTAAAGAGTAGTGCAGAATTACATAAGGACAAATCAATAACAGATTTTTCAAAAAATGTTTTTACAAAATTATTATATGAGTATGTAGAAACGATGGATGTAAGAGATTGCTATGTTTGTATGCAGTTGCCTGCATCTGTAGCAGAGGGTGTGACTTATCATCACCTCCCTTTGACATATGGAATAACATGTAGTGTTTTAGCAAGTTTATTTTATAAAACAGGTAGATTAGAATATTATTACACTGACATAAATAAGATTTTTGCAAAAGTTTCTGTAGTTCCCGAGCTTAACAAAATAAAAGAGGGAAAGACGTTTGGTGAATATTTCTTAGAAGATAAGATCTTAACATTAGATAGTATAATTAGGTACAACCTCACCTGTGAGTTAAAGAAGGAAGAAAAAGTATTTTTAGAAATGGTTGAAGAGAGAAGAGTGAAATTTCAAAGAAAAGTGATAGAAGAGACAAAAACACCTCTTTGGGCGTTTGAGGAAGACCATCATGACAAGAAAAAGACAAATGCAGCTATGACTCTGGATTGGCCCCAACAGGGAAGGTTGTGCATTAGAAGAAATAAGACAAGATATGACAATTATTTTGTGGGTTCCAGCAATTGCCATGACAATTACCAAATTTTAGGTGGATGGGGATTCAAAGGGGGAAAAGATCCAATATTTCCAGGGATTTATTATGTTTGCGGGAATAGGGCTTATTATAGGTTGCCGGACCATTGGTATGGGTCATGCTACTTAGGCCTGGTCTTTCCAAAGATTTTTCATATGGATAGAAAAGAAAAAGGAACACACAAAATGATAAATACCTTTACATGTAGAAAGAGGGAAAGTTTTTCAGAAATAGTAGGTGACATTTTTGGTGCATTGATACCAGCAGTGGGAGTATCTTTGAATGCATTTAGAAATCGGAAATTATCCACAGTGGTAGATCGCTTATCTACAGATACTGCTGGAGAGTTCTTAATGGTAAATACCGAGATGGTTGCCATGAGAGCTATGGTGATGCAAAATCGTCTTGCCCTTGACATTCTTTTGGCAAAAGAGGGCGGAGTCTGTGGAATGCTGAAAGTCCAACATTGTTGCACTTACATTCCTGATAAAAGCGAAAATATACAGAAGTATATAACAAATATTACAAATTTGCACAAAGAACTTGTTCCACTGGAGGTTGAAAGTGTGTGGGGAAAACTTGGTAAAGGGTTTTCTTCTGTAACAAATTGGTTAACAAGAATGAGTGGATTAATAATAGGGAAAGTTATAATAATAGCAACCATGATAATAATAATAATATTAGTACTGAAGCTTGCAGTAACATGTATAAAGAGAAAAAGAAGGCAGAATAAGATAGAAAAAGAAAACATGATAAACAAGGAAAGAGAGAGAGAAATAGGTGAAATAGAGTTAGAAGAAATAAAAGAGAACATGTACAAGAAAACGAAGAAACAAGTTGAAAGGGATACAGATGTATAAACTAACAAAAGCAAACGGATAAAAGATATATGCTGTCTGAGAAAATTGTATAACTTGGGTTTTTGTGGTGATATTAAAAATCACCAAAGGGGGAGTTGATGGAGCAGGGTAAATGTAAAAATTTTAACCTCCTAATATTTTCGTACAATATTAATAAACATGTTCGTTTAAGTAAAATAACCAACAATGTATGTTAAGGGTTAATGGTAACACGCAAATCAGTGTGCAAATTAATTGACTTATAATTGTTTACGTTTCTAACATAACATAATATTTGCGTACTAATTAAATAATAAATGCATGATTTGTGCTTTTAAATAAAACGTGTGGTTGCAAAATAAAGCGATGGTAAGTAAGGGACAGCTTTATATGTTGCTTCTGCTAGGTAATACCTAATTGGGGTACGTAGAAAGACGGGAGGGAAACGAAAGGGTTTATATTTCTTTGTTTTAATAACATTTTGTTTATCTTTGAAAATAGTGCGCTTAGGCCTGCCGAGCAGAAATATAAAATGGCCGCGAGTTACTAGAGTGCGCATGAGCGGATGAGACCATGTGATAGAGGAGAGAGGCTGTGGAAAAAGGATGATCACGCGCTGATGCCGAGAGGCTAAGATGAAAGTATGGTCAAGGCTGCTGTGACCCTTCTGAGCAGATGTGTGCCAAGATGATCAGCAAGAAGCGTGAGAAGCCTGGTTGAATCAATAGACGGAACTGTATTACACAAAATGTAACAGAAAAAGATACAATTTGGACTGATCGAAACGGATGAGCAAGTGCATGAACTGTGGGAAACGATGCTTGCATGGACATTCCACACGGAACTGGTTGAGACCAGGAAGTTTGATTAAAATGTATATGGACCCGAGTTTTTGACCAATGAGAATGAATCGCGCCATGTAAGAAGAAACATTTTATGCTGTAAGCTAGAATTAGGGTATAAGAAGACCTACTCTTGGTGGGAGGGGTAGTGTATGCTGTTAGAATGCTGCGGGAGATGCTGCTGAAATTAGATGCTGCGTGAGTTAGATGCTGTAGATGGGAGAAAGTTGCGGTCGCTGATGCTGACGAGCTGATGCTGCTGCTGTTATTTTCCTTTTCCAGTTGAGTATAAAAATGCTGCTTTAGGAGAACATTTATTTGATAGATTTTATTAGTATTTTAGGTTTTCCCTAGAGAGATAGATAGGTTGATCTATAGAATTCTTAGTATGATAACCTCATTTTTCCGTCTAATAAAAGTGTCATGCAATTTCAAACTATTCTTATATTGATGATAAATGCAATGATCTGAATAATAAGATTAATCTCAATTTCCTGCATTCAAAACTTTATATAAACTTTATTATTCTTTAAATAAATGACTCAGTGATTTTCTTTAGCATAATGATTAATAATGAAATGGTAAAAGAGTTCATTGTGATTGAGCTGGTCTTAATCACCATCAACTGATTCCTACTAGTTGGTCCATCGACCAATGAGCGGAATACCTTAAAAGCAAATGAGAAATATTATGTCATTATAAAAGAGGTATCCCGTCTCCTTCCAGCAAATCGTTTTTCTCCTAGGTTTCATGACGGAGGAAATCCAGGGAACAAATGAGTAAGTGAATGTATATGCGGTGTTATGGGCCCCACCGTTATATGGATATAGAGTGTGTGTTAGAGAAATAATTGCACCTGGATGACCAAAGCATAATAGGAGAATTATTTTTATTGTTAGTGCTGGATCAACAGCACATGTGCTGCCTCTGCAAGACATTTTGTTTACATACAGTGGGCTTACAACCCACCCATAGCTTACCATTTGTTACCCTCAGCATCACTCTCATTTCCTTAGTTCCCGTTTGTCTTGGCATGCCTGTGTCATGTCCTCTTCTTGAGTTTGGCCCTCACTTGAAGCATGGAACAAGTGCCTTTGTCCTTCCACTGCTCCCGTTTTTGGAGCTCCTTTTTATTTGAGTACAAACACCCCATATGAGTGCTCGTGTTTGTCTGTCCCTCACATCCTTGTCCATGTAGCTTCTATTCCTTCCCACCAGCCCCCCTTCCATGTAGCTTCTTTTCCCTGAACCCATCCGCCCAACAATGTAAGCAAATCAGCTCTAAGACAACTAATATGTCCATCTTTGTGCCACAGAATACGCATATCCTTGTACTGTAAAGTGAAACTGTAATTCATTTACTGAGTAAAACATTGTGTCTGTTGCCTTCTTCTAGTGTCCCCAAAATACAGTGTTCTTCAGTGCCTCTCTGAAACATTAACAAAACCCATGAGAGCGGCTTCTTTACAGAGATTAAGGAAACCCTTAGAACTCGAACTGAGGCTCTGAAGTGGGCCTTTGCATTCCTCTAGACCATTGCACTCCTCTAGACCATTGCACTCTATGCAACTTTACTCTGCACCACTCTACTGTACGTCACTGCACTCTACGTCACTATACTCTGCACTATTCAACTCTATGCCACTGCACTCTACACCACTCTATGCCACTCTACTCTGCACAACTGCACTCTACGCCACTCTACTCTGCTCCACTTTACTTTAAGCCACTCCACTCTAGGCCATTGCAGTCTATGCCACTGCACTCTGTTCCACTCTACTCTGCTCTCTACGCCAATCTACTCTACTCTGCACCATTCCACTCTCCGCATCTGCACTATATGCCACTGCACTCTATGCCACTCCACTCTATGCCACTCCACTCTATGCCACTCTACTCTGCCCCACTCTACTCTACGCCACTGCACTCTGTGCCACTCCACTCTACACCATTGCAGTCTATGCCACTGCACTCTGCACGACTGCACTTTATGCCACTCTACTCTAGACCACTGCACTCTACTCTGCACCACTCCACTCTACGCCACTCTTCTCTACTTTGCACCACTCCACTCTCTGCCACTGCACTCTAGGCCACTGCACGTCTCTTCTCTGCCCCACTTTACTCTATGCCACTGCACTCTACTCTACAACACTCTACTCTACGCCATTGCACTCTGCTCTGCAACACTACCCTCTATGCCACCCTACTCTACACCACTGCACTCTATGCATTTGCACTCAACACCACTGCACTCTACTCTTCTGTGTGCCACTGCACTCTACTCTGCACCACTCTACTCTACCACTGCAATCTAAGCCACTCGCCTCTGCACCAATCTACTCTATGCCACAGCACTCTTCACCACTCTTACTCTACGCCACTCTACACCACTCCATTCTATGTCAGTCCACTCTTTGCCACTGCTCGCTACACCACTGTACTCTACTCTGCACCACTTCACTCTACACTCAATGGGGATAAGACGAAGGTCATGATTCTGGGAAAGCACCCCTCTCTTTGGAGCCCACAACACTGCCCGGTTTCCCTTGGAGCTCTGCCGACTCAATCTTTGAAGGTTAAAAAATTGGGATTTCTGCTGGATGATAAGCTATCCATGAAGCCTCAGGTGGCCAAGGTGACTGACATGTGTTTTGCTGTGCTTAAGTGGCTCAGAAAGATGAAGCAGGATTAGGACCCCGCTACACTCAGGACCTGGTGGGGCCCTATCAGCCCAATCAAGCCCTGAGTTCTTTGAATCACGTTTTGTTTATTGCGACTAGATTTTGCTTGTCCCACATAAAAGGGCATTCTTTTTCTTATTTAGGTCAGAAACTATGGAATTCCCTGCCAGAGCACTTCAGAACCGGTGCGTCATTACTTGCTTTCCGCAAGGGTTTGAAGACCTGGCTCTTGTAGCCTGATGTACCCACAATCCCCCTACCTCTGCTGCTGTTGCGCTGGGAAACCTCTAGGGGTAGCTGTGCACATTAAAAATCCTTAAATAAATAAATACACCGCTCTACTCTGCACCACTGCAATCTACGCCACTCCACTCTATGCCTCTCTACTCTGCACCACTGTACTCTATGCCACCGCACTAAACGCCACTCTACCCTACCCCACTACACTCTACACCACTCCGCTCTACTCTGCACCACTCCACTCTACGCCACTACATTCTACTCTGCACCACTCCACTCTATGCCACTCTACACCACTCCACTATACGCCACTGCACTCTATGCCACTCTACACCACTGCATTCTATGCCACTGTACTTTACTCTGCACCACTCAACTTTACGCCAATCCACACTACACCACTCCACTGCACTCTATGCCACTCTTCCCTACTCTGTACCACTGCACTTTACACCACTACACTCTGCACCACTGTACTGTACTCTGCACCACTCTAAGCCACTGTCTTCTACACCACTCTACTCTGCACCTCTGCAGTCTACGCCAATGCACTGTACTCTGCACCATTATACTCTACGCCACTGCACTCTATGTCATTCTACTCTGCGCTACTGCACTCTATAACGCTGCACTCTATGCCACTCTTCTCTACTCTGCACCACTCCACTCGACTCCCCGCCACTGCAATTTACACTGCAACACTCTACACCACTGCACTCTGCACCACTGTACTCTACTCTGCAACACTCTGCCCTCCGCCGCACTCTACTATACACCACTGCATTCTATGCCACCACACTCTGACGCACTGCACTCTACACCACTGTACTTTACTTTGCACCACTCTACTCTACGCCACTGCACTCTACGCCACTCCACTGAACACCATTCTATGCCACTCCACAGTACACCACTCTATGTCACTCCACTCCACTCTAGGACACTCCTTTCCCCACAGTGCCACTCTATGCCACTCTAGCCCACTCCACGCCATGCCACTCCACTCTAATCACCTCCATGCCACTCCACGCCACTCTATGCCATTGCACTCTATGTCACTCTACTCCACACCAGTCCTCTCTACTCTACCCCACTGCACTCCACTGTATTTCATTCTATGCCACTCCACTGTGTGCCACTTCACTCTATACCACTGCGAGCCACTCTAGTTCACTCCACTCTACGCCACTCCACTCTATTGCCACTCCACTCCACCCGGCTGTACAACATAGCTAAAAGACATCGGCAAAAGCAATAGGGCTTGCATCGGCGAAACCTATTGGCTTTGCCAATGCTTGTTTGCTCTGCTGTAAATGGAAGTCCCAGCACAGATCCTTTACCTTTTCAGTGCGAGCTGCTCATCAATTATCCACTGACTAATTACCAATGCAGCAGTGCACAATGTACTTCCTGCCAAATCCCCAGACAGGGTGAAGAGAATAAGGAATGTGACAGTATATAACAACTGCCCCAGCCCTGTTAGCAAGACCAAGGACTGTTCAATGAGCGTAGGGGTGGTGTAATGTGTGCATTATGGGAGTTCAGTTTCTCTCAGCCAATCAGGCTAATGCTCCTCTTGATTAATCATATTGTAGAGGTTAGAATAACCTTCAATTGCACCAAGGTTTGTGTGCCGTGCTTTTGCAGTGCTATGTGAAAGTGAAAGTGAAACACATATTTTTGACAGCTTTATAAGTGTTTGACCCCACGATATTGGCAGAAAAAGTGTAAGGTTGCCTAATATATTATCAGAAAAACAAGATATCCCACACAGAACCAGAGCAGCTAGCTATAAAAGAAGCTTTTGCTATGCACTAAGCAACTCGACCGTTACCACAGCCACTATCTCCGACCCTGTAATTAATACATTTACGTAAATAGGAAAAGTTTGCAGACTGACACAAAAATATGCTTTTGTTCTCTGTGACACCAAATTGAAGTCTTACAGATAATGTGGTCGTCTTGCCCATATCTCCACCCGGCCACAGAAAAGTTATAGTTTTATACCAATCTGTGCGTGTTACCGTTTGATACTACGAAACATTCATTATAATATTCCCTATTCCACGTTAGCTTCAAATAATTTCCAAAACTTTATCGTTAGAGAAATCTATGCTTGCCAATTTCGCTGTTATGCAAGCAGCAGAAATGGTGCAAAATATATTTGCTCCATTTTTTGCACCAGTGCAAAATTTAACACAACATGACTCAGTATATTTATGCATGTTAGAGCACACATTTGTGAAGATTTTACTTAGAAGTATAGACCATTTCTACTTGAAATATATATTGGTTTTATGCTGATTCTTTAGAGCTAACTCTACTGAAATTGTTTCTTGTTGTCTACCACTTTTATCGATTCATCTTCCCTAAGCATGTCATAATAATCCTGAGCTGCGCAAACGTTTTGGTAAAGTTCGTGCAGCTTTCTCAAAGTGGGTCAAAGTTATAAGTTACCAACTATTTCCTTTTATAACAAAGTTGAAGACTGATTTATTACCTACTGAGCATATACCCGAAACAAAATATGTAACTTCATTTGGGAAGTTGTATAAAACTTATATAGGTTGCAGTGCTTAATTTGAGCCGGTGATTTCCGGTGCTCGGCACCGGCACTTAATTGTCAGCACCGGCGTTTGTGACAGTCTGCCACAAGGTGGCGCTGTCTAGCTAATTTAGAGATGATCACAACGACAGGTAATTATTAATTCAATATGCATTAAAAATGACTTTTACCTGCCACCCAAGTCATTCTTATAGCTTTGGAGGCCTGAAATAGTCAGAATTGTCACACTTGTAGGATTTTGATGGGCAGTAGTTGTGTTATTACTATCATTGGCAGCATGGCAGGGGCAATGTGTGGTGCAAGCTGCAATGGCCTCCTGACAAGAGCCCCGGCACTTATTATCATTATTATTTTTTTTTACGAATTTAGCACTGAGTGTGGAACAGGGTGTCAACATCTCTGCATGTTAAATTCTCCAACAAGCATGCTGCCAGGTTCTGCAGCAGCTGTGTCTCCTGCATATATGTATAGCTATAAATATATGAAATATATAAATATAGAGTGAAACTGGATCCGACCCAAGGCTAGACCCAGGCATACATCACTATATTATGGTCAGATGGTGCGACAGAAAGGTCAGTCCTCTCAGAACAGCTGAAGAGGAGGGAGGCGGCTCCTGAATGAAGGCTTTCATGCCCTTCCTTTGTCATCACGCTGCTCTTACCCCCCTTGCCTCGCAGGACAGAGGACGTGGAGAGCTGTGATACAGCAACCCTGTGGAATAGATGCAAAACAAGTATTTGCCAATAGATCTGGCCTTGGCAAGCTGGTGCGATTATTATGTTTTTTATTGCAAACATATCTAGTGTTGGACTGGCCTGTCGGGCAATCCGGCAGTGCTAGATGGGCCAGCTTGAAAGGACTAGCGTGGGCTGGGCCGTGACAAGACCAACAAAACTAGCCCACACACCTGTCCTTTCAAGTTGGCCCAACTGGCAGTGCCAGATTGAGAGACTGTCCGACAGGCCAGTCCAACACTGATTTACATATCCCTCAAAAATAAATAGAAACAAGCATTTGCAATGCAACAGGTCTCGCATTTGCGAGAGTTTAAGCTATTGTCATTGTAAATGACGATGCCTTTTATTTATCTGTTTTGATAATTAACACATAAATAAAAGGCATTGTCATTTACAATGCCAATAGCTGAAACTCTTGTAAATGCGAGAACTATTTCATTTCAAAGAAACGGCTGCCATTGTCCCCGGCTACTTGGAAAGTTAAAGCCCGCATGGCGCACTGAATATTGCAGGAAAGCATGTCGTGCCTGCAGTAGGAGAAACTCATTAAAGGAAATAGTGCTCAGAGGCTAAATAAGACATACCGTGTAACAACAGAAGTAAAAGAGCCGGTCCTCATGGCATAGGAGGTTACAAATGAAGACAAGGCGGTACTAAGGCGGGACTAACAAGCCTATTAACGAATCAGAAGCCAGCATTTACAAAGGACAATGACACAAGCCAATGAAAAAATATGGGCAGAGAGTGGGTGGAGCTTCAAGTCCATACTCAAATACAGCATGCCTCGCAGAGCAGCGCATGAGCTGCCCAGGCTCGACCTAAAAACGACAACATGCAGCCATGTAAACGTGGCCGCCATATGCTTGCATTTAAAACTTTTAACTAAAAAATATCTTTTATGTGGCCGTTGTTTTTAAAGAACAAAGCTTTTGTTTGTGCGACCCATGTTATCATTATAATTAGTGAAGAAGACAAGAAGAAATAACCACCTAACCAAGCACTGAAATCACACACTACTACAATCTCACTTAAAAACTTTAAATCATTAATTTTTTTCTTTTTTGCAGTTTTATATAGTGTGAACGTGGCCAAAGGGCACTAGAGCACTTTTAAATGAGAACCATATTACATTACACATTTCTTTAAGGTATGAGGAGTTTAAGTGATTTGGCCAGAATCACAGGATGTTGACCTGAGTCTGGGCCATCCCCAGTTCCAAGGTAAACAGCTCTGGGTGTTTGGTCAGACCTCCACCCCACATACTTTAAACAAGCATTTGCAATGCAATAGGTCTCGCATTTACGCTGAAGTTTAAGCTATTGGCATTGTAAATGACAATGCCTTTATTTATGTTTTATAAACCAAAATATAAATAAAAGGCATTGTCATTTACAATGCCAATAGCACAAACTCGCGTAAATGCGAGACCTATTGCATTGCAAATGCTTGTTTTATCTGAAATGCAGATCTTTTTGAGTCAAAGGCCAGTGGTTCTTGCAGTGATGTTTTTTGTTTATGAGTGCCTCTGCAGTTTGTTGCTGGGGTGCATGAATCAACGTAATGCACAGATCAAAGTGAGCAAAACCATCACTACTGCAGAAGTAGACTAAACAAGTGAGGAAGAAAAGATGTAAGAGGAGTCAAAGGAGAGGGGAGTGGGCAGAACAAGGAAAGAACGCATGAGAGAAAGAAAAGGAGTCAGAGAAAGGAGAGTGAAGATGGAGGAGAGAGAGAAAGTGTGGGACAAAAGAAAGAAGTGAAAGTAAGAAGGTGAATTCATAAAGAGGAAATCGAGTGGAAAAAGACCATATAGGAGAAAGAGGAAAAGTGGATAGAGGGGAGACAGATGAATGAAGAATACAGGAGAGAGAGAATAAAAGTTAAGGAGGAAAAGTGGGCAGAGAGGACAATGCGAGAAAGAAGGAGAATGGATGGAAGCGCAAGGAAAAAGAATGCAGGGGAGAAAAATGAAGAGAATGAGGAAAAGCAAACAGTGAGAGAAGTTTGAGAAAGGAGAGTGGACAAAAGGGCAAGAAAGAGAGTGCAAGTAAGAGAATGGGATGAGGGAAATTGGACAGAAAGAGTGGGGAGAACTAGACCAGCTTCAGTGCACCCAACTGATTCTGGTAAGCAAGTGTGCCGATCACAAAGGGTGGCATTTATTTCCATTATCTGAAGTTGCACTCTGTAAAGCACTGCTCCTTTAGACTGTACCTAGGGTTGAAACATCACCTTGCACTGTTAGGACAGAACTAATGGGTAAGAGTAGCACATACTTAGTGATTGTGCTGGCCTGAATAAGAACAGCACGGTCTTTCTCTTGCCTGCTGTACATTGCATCCCTCTCGTTTTGTCACCGTATTGCATAAAATATTTTAAAATTTTCAAAGGGCAGGGGACACAAACTCAAGTCTTCTCTCAACAACACTATTCAGTTTTTACTTCAGAACCCCTTTTATAAAAATCCAGTCTTATCCTATTGGAAGAAGGAAGTAGGATAGTGCCCTTAAATGAGCAATTGATAGATGTTGATCTCAGTTATAGACATTTATACACTGTTACACTGCACAAAAAGGAGTCATTTCAGTAATTTATCTCAATGCGGGTGAGATAATGCTTTTGTTCTTCTTGCAATAAAGTCTCACTCAGACACACATATGGATTGGAATGTGACTCATAAGGACACTGAAAACATTTAATTGTCACTCATAAGTCAGCAGAAAACTTGCCAGCTATGGCTGAGTGCTATACATTGCCGCAATCACACTGTCTGCAGTCTGCACAAAGTTGAGTTCAGCCATGTAAGTAAAGTTAGTGCAACTGAGAGGTCTGCATTGCAGTGAGTTGCTGTCTGCAGTACGATCAGGTGCTTTACCGCAGTTTTAAGATTTTCTTAGAGTTTCTCGTTGCTCAAATGGGTGTCATTTCTGTTATTTGTATGTTTCTCTCGTCTTCATTGCTTGATTTTGCTCGCGAAAAAGTGTCACTAAGTCGTTGAATGTCACTCATAGTTGCACTAAAATAATGAAAATGTCACACATAAGCAGTCTGAAACCTTGACCGCTAAGTGAACTCACACAGATTTTGAATTGTTGGACTGTAACTAGCAGATAAGGAGACAGGCCTTTCTCTGTGTCTCCAAAGTAGTAAGAAAACTAGTGAGTGCTGCATGCTGGAAAAAACACTCAGCAGCTGGCAAGAGGGAAGGTGCCACCCCTCGGAATAATTCACTTATGCAAGGGGAACAACTGAGGCCCGGTGAAAGTCGGCAGCCGTGGCACTGCGGGTCTCAGCTGCTCTTAATTAATACAGTCAGATCAGCTGAGCCCAACCCGCCGCAGCACCAGTCCACAGTTCTACTTAACTTGCAGGCTCAGGCATGCTGCTAAAACTAAATTATATTATGTGAGAAGTTGGCCTGGTATATGCTGTTCACTAATTAAAGTGGACACCTTGCACCAGAACAATTCGACTCTTATGGTAGATAGGTTTAAGACAACCTTTATAGAAAGCTATCCTAGTGGTAGCTGTGGAGAGCAGCCTTCAGGCTAAGTCTTGAAGGAATGTAAAGCAGCTTGTTTTACCACACAATCTCTTGAATCACCAAATGAAAAGACACCACACAGGTATATATATCAAATATATATGTATTTATTAATAAACACTCTCTACTAATCTCTTTATGAGATTAGAAGTCAGGAACATATGTACAAATCAAATGTTATCAAAATAAGTTTAGCACAATCGAATATCACAATCTTAGTTTGCCTAGACCTAGGTCTAGGGCATCTAGAATCGAGGGACCCCCAAGAACCACCCCAGGTAGTTGTAGGACACTTCTAGGGAAGCTACAAGCAAGTCACTTACAGGGTAAGTAGTTCTAGGGCCCACACCCACAGGAGCACCGTAGTGCTGAAGTTACCTCACCCAGGGGAGCCGGGTGCATAGGTGTTCTTTGGTGTCGGGTCGCGGCGTCGTTTTCAATGGGAGCCAGTGAAGACTTGCTGCTTGCGGCGACAGGAGAAGTGTCCGGAGGAATCCAAGCCTGGATTCAGAAGATGGAAGACCTGAAAGCAGAGGGGACAGTGTTCAAAGTCACTTGGCAGTGACTCGGGGCAAGGAAGATGGATGCCCACCGTCGTCGCAAGATTCAGGTCGTTCGCGGGTGCCTTGACTCTTCAGCCACGAGGTCCAGGAGGCGTCGACGACGACCAGGAGCTGGATTCGGCGTGTCCCACGATGTCTGCAGCTTACTGCGGTGTCGGCGACTCGATCGGAGCCAACAAGCCTTGGTAACAGCAAGTCTCGGGGAAAGTGTGAAGAGGCAATGGCGCAGACCAGCAAGGTCTGGGGGACTCACCCAGCGAGGGTAAGTCAGGGCAGGCCTGGAGCAACCAGGGGAGCCCTTTGGTTTCTTTAGAAAGTCTTCTGGGGACCCACAAGCCGGCTGGCAAGGGATCGCGAAGACGCCTGTTCGCGAAGACGCCTCGGGAGGATTCGCTCACAGGGGCCCACGGTCACTCGGGACGTGGTAGGCCTCTGATCTTCGGAGGGATTCCTGCTGGACACGTGGTCCAAAGCACAAGTTCGTGGAACGTTGTGAAGGGGTTGCACTCGACAATAGTGCACGGTACCCAGGGGTCGCGGTTCCTCGTCACTCTTGGGGTCCACTGGCCTCAGCTTCGCTGGGGACTCACGATGGCCTTTGAGAAGTCAGGAAATGCACTTCTTGGGCTGCAAGGACTTCGGACTCCGGCGGGAGCGGCGTAGTTTGCGACCGTCGTTTGTAGTTTTTGGTGCCTGCCAAGCAGGGGAGTCACTCCTTGACTCCAAGGGAGATTCTTCAGTCTTCCAAAGGTAGTGCAACGTCGAAGGTCCGGGATTCTTCTTCAGAGCGTCGTCCAGGGAAATCTAGGGTGCAATGCACAGGTTCCCCTCTTATACTAAAAGAAAGGAGGGACTAGCTCTATGACCCTACCTATGGGAGGGTCAGGGGAGTGGGCGGCTACACCCACTTCCCTTTGTCCAGTTTCGCGCCAGAGCAGGGGCAGGTAGCCCCTGAGCCGGTTTGAACTGGGGTATGCACAGAGGAGCCTTCTGCTCCCCAGTGCAGGACTTCAAAGCACTCTAAGAGCGCACCCACCCAGCCCCAATACACTAAACCCTGTCTGGAAGGTGGTCACACCCTCTTGGGACAGGATATCTATTGTTGGGCTTCCTCCACTGCGAGTGTTGGTCATCAGCAGGAGGGCAGCCCAGTGTCTGTGACTGGTGGCATCCATTTTGTGATGCCAGGGCTCTGCAGGATTCTACCGCGTTTCCACAGTAGGTACATGTCTATCCCTCTAGAAGGGTGGAATGCTACCCCCGCCGCCAGGACTGGCGGGGGGTAGTATTCCAAGATGTTTGACACCAAACACGACATGTTTTGATGCAGCCATTCCAAAGTTAGCATTTTACCGCAAGGATATAATGCACTTAAAAGTATATGGTTTAACCGCATCCACAAACAGCACCAGAGAATGGACTCTGAGAGCTGCAGAGGGGCCCTGCTCAGGCAGAGGCACCCCCTCACATAGAAGCCAAGCACCCTGCCCTCAGGATTGATAGGGCCTGCCTTAGGGGTGACTGATAGGTTTATATGTGTGTGTAGGAGAGATATAGGGGACCTATATCTCAGTGAGGGGTGCTAGCACTTCCTCACCCAGGCTGCAGTAGCAGGCCTGTGGTGTCAGATTTAGTCTGCTTCCCAGGGGTGGCATAATACATGCTGCAGCCCCTGGTAGGCCTGTGAAGTACCTATGCCCTTAGCACCTAAGGTACCATATACTAGGGACTCATAAGGAACCACAGCATCCAATCACTAGTGCACCTAGAGTGCACTCCAAGTCGTTTAGAGAGAACAGAGAGGCTGGGGCCCTGATTAGCAGGGACCCAGCCAGACTATAGCAAGAAACCAGTGTAAACATCAGAAAAAAAATGGGGGCAACATAAGAGGCAGATCCTACTCTCCTACACAACCCCCCAAACGCAGGGACACTAAACTAACCTTGACCAGTTGAGTCTTCGTGTTCAAAGTGGAAATACCTTGAGAGTCCATCTGCATTGGCATGTTGGGTCCCAGGTCTATGTTCCACTGTATAGTCCATCCCCTGTAGGGAAATGGACCACCTCAAAAGTTTTGGGTTTTCAACTTTCATCTGTTTAAGCCATAGGAGGGGCTTGTGGTCAGTCTGAACTATGAAGTGAGTGCCAAACAAGTATGGCCTCAGCTTCTTCAGGGCCCACACCACAGGGACCCAGCCAGACTATAGCCAGAAACCAGTGTAAACATCAGAAAAAAAATGGGGGCAACATAAGAGGCAGATCCTTCTCTCCTACATATTATTGTTGTAAATCAACATCCTGTCAGAAGTCATCATGAATAATCAGATCTGAGAAGCAGACGCGACGAGTGGTCTCTTCTTTCAGCATGGCTCTGTGAAGGCAGTCAGGTTTTTTTAGATCCTGCCTCTGCGAAGATGACCGTGCGACCTCGTCTGCTCTCCCTGTGGTCCCGCATGATGATGAGGTAGCAAACTGCTGGCAGCACACAGGCTGGCAGTGGTGTGGCAAAGAAACATAACTGTCGCTTTTGCCGCCTTACTAGTGACTTCCTGTTGGCAAATGGACAGTCATGTGACGCCATGTAACGCAAGACCGCCGCAGCCAGCCCTAGCTGAGTGAGTCCTAGCAGCAGCTGTGAATGATCAATATGCAGCAAGCGCAGCTGAGCCCCCTGGCAGGCACAACCCACTGCCATTGATTTGATTTTCAATTCTAGTCTGTACCAGCCAGCATAGCACTACACAATCATTGTGCAGTCCTATGGTGCACTCTGCCAGACTTGCAGCAAACAGTCCATGCTGCTCAGCTTGCTTGAGTGGTTCAGTCGTTGCTCCTTCTCGGTAGTCTCAGCTTTAAACAAGGCCAACTCGTCTAATAAGTGATCCTTTTGCTATTAAGTGAGCAAAGTTTGGTCTCTGATGACCCAATATACACAATGAGAGCCAATGAAACAGCATTAATGACTTCGTGGTGTGTCTCTATTGATTAATTCCTGCGCTCTGCAAATTAGGGAAACAAACAGCCTGATCTGGAAGGCCAATCCCGTGTTCCACAATTACAATCCGCCAGCAGTACGTCAGTACTCGGGTTACAATTCACGCACCTTTGCAAAACAAAGATTCACATACCTTGTGTACCAGCAAAGATTCACACACCATGTCTGCTGAATTACGATTAACGTAATACGTTTTGGATTACGAGACACATGCAATATGTGCTACGCTATGATTCACCTGAAGGGTGCTTCAGATATATTGAGGCCCGAGCTGTTCGGGAAGCCTTCTCCGGGCCGCTCTCAGCGCGACCCGGAAGTCAGGCAACCTTGCCTGGGACATGGGCGGGGCATGGAGCGCGCGTCCGGAAGTGTCCGGGGCTCCCGTGAGCTGAGGGAGCCCCGCGTGTCGGAGAAGCGAGGCGGGAGCCCACCCCGCATTTGAAAGCAGTAGAGGAAGTCTGGCGGGAGCCCACCCCGCCTTCGTGAATGCCGCATGATGCGGCCGGAGCAGGATTGAAGAGCCGGTGAGTGGTGCATGCAAGCGCGCCGCGCCTGGACAGGAGATGTGCACGCGTATGGTGCGAGCAGGAGTTGTGATAACGCCGCGAGCCGTACACGTGCACATCTCCTGTCTGTTAAGCTTCGGCACAGACAGTTGATGTGCACGCGTACGGCTTGCGGCGTTATTACAACTCCTGCTTGCACCATACGCGTGCACATCTCCTGTCCAGGCTGTGCCGTACGCGTGCACATGTCCTGTCCCCCTTCCGACAGAAGTCGACAACAATAGATCTCGCATAGCGAGCAGCGCTTTGCGCTGCATTGCTAGGCGAGACCTAAAAAGGAGACAGAAAATAAATCACTGTCTTGAGTCCCTAAGTGCAGGCAAAATAAATAGCTGATATTTAAGTTTACTAAAAAATAGAATAAACGGAATAAAGCACACTTTGAAGCACATTTATTTCTGAGGAGAAAGTGGCTTTTTGAATGTGATCAACGTGCACAGGTTTTGTGCAGTCACTCTAAATGAAGGAAGCCAGTGGGTAAAGTGGGATGACCTATTGCCCCAAGCTGTATGCTTTGGTGGACGTAAGCAAAATGTGAATGACAATTTAAGGGACCAGTGTCTGAAGCCCACTGACTGAAAGCCACACTAAGTATATACTGTATGTATACATTTTTGGAAAAACAATAGTCTGGTGAGACGGCTAAAGCTGTGTCAAAGGCCTGGTCTAAAAACTCCAAAAATTAAATGTTCCCTCTTTAGTGTCATTTAATGAAAACGAAGTGATACAATTAATACAAATAAATTTAAGGATCTTTCCTTATATTCCATCGGATTTGCACCAGACAGTCATCCTTGCCCTTGTCACCTCACGGTTGGACTATGAACATCTCACCTCATTCTGAACACTCCCAAGTGGCATTCACTTAGGGAGGGGATTTGCTCCCTCAACTGGCTCTCTGTCAGAAAGCGTATTTCCTTTAAGGCCTTGTGCCTAGATTTCAAGGCCCTTCATCATAAGGGCCCCACTCAAATGAATGCCCTTTTTAATTAGTACACTCCGGGCAGACCGCTTAGATCCTCATCTTGAAAAAAACGTAGGATCCCTAGATTTCGGAAGACAAGATGGGATGGGCGCTCCTTTTCAGTAGCAGCCGCCAAATTAGGGAACACTGCCTACCTGTATCTCAGATGTAGACTCTTTTGTGTACTTTAAAAAACATCCGAAAACATGGCTCTTCCCACCTTAGAATCCCTTGCTGCACCGCTACTGTTGACTCCACTGTTCCGTTATAGCACTTTGGCACCTTCGGGTTTTAGTGTGCTCTATACATTTTATCCTATCCTATATCTTTTTCTGACTATCATTTTTGTTGTGTGCTAAACTTTACAAAATATTGCTGGGAGAATCAATATTTGTCTATGAGCAAAAATGGCTTCAAGTATAAAAAGTACATTTTCCCTACCCAAATTGTAACATAACATGTATTCATTATCGACCTTAGAAGGATAACAGGCTGAGTGGACCCACTGCATTTTGAACCTGTAACCAAGAGGTCAACAACAGATTCAAGGAGTGGGTGCATTAGCCCACTGAGCCACCAGGCACACTATGTAAGGTGAAAAATGCATTATCTGTGTAACTTGTGCACATTACCTAAGCAATTTTATGCTCATGTAGTTGCATGCGCGGATCATAATGAGATGTGTGAACTCCGACATGGATACATATTGACAAGCATTCTACTAAATGGTGCACAGATCCTCACCGACTGCTTGGTAGGCATTGTTCCAAGGAAAATAGTAAGATTTGTAGATGTGATCGAGAGGACTCGCCCTTTTAAGATCCAGTTACCATGCTACCTTATAATTTGTATCTTTGTAGGATGTGGATCAACCGAATAGTATGTGGTGCAGTGTGTGAAGGAATATGAAATTAAGAATAAATATGTGAGGCCTCTTAGTGCAGATCAATTGTTGATTGCTTATGTACGTTAGTTTCAGCCCCAACTATTTTGCTGGTGGATTTATTGGGTGATGCATGCTCTAGATATGGATGTGGGTCCCTTTGTTACAAATTCTGAGAGGTTCGAGGGTGTCTAAGGCTTTCTGATAGGAGGTAGGTTGGAGGACATTCTACAGTTGGCTGCTTGACCAACCTCTGCAACTTTCTGCTTCAAGCTAAGCATTTTTATATTCATTGATTACGAATTTGGTAATTTGGTCTCTCAGTAAGTCGTTCACAAAGTTATTATTAACCATTATTCCCTTTTTTGGATAGGTTAACTTGAAAGTTTGTAAAGAATCAAGAAGATTTTAGAAGGTATGGAAGATACATTTCGCAAGAGTAGTAAGACAACGTTTTGCATCCAAAGACGGGATTACAGTTATGAAAAACTGACAATGTTCTAGATTTGAAGACATGTTTTGTTTAAATCGTTGTTCATAAGTCATTAGGGAGGATATGTTCTAAAACAGTGACAGATGTTGGGGGTCGTTTAGTTCTGTTGATAAAGGTTTTCATGCTCTATGTTACAGATATGGAGGGTATAAATAAAAGCAGTAGACACATTAGACAGAAGTGATGTCTCATTTGAGATCTCTGTGGGCAACCAGCGAGTCTCCCTTTTTATTAGGTTTTGCCTGCACAAAACTTGTTTTAATTCTCATCGCGCTGTATCTCCCCAAGCCGGACACTGGCAGACAAAAAGCTCATATATGGCTGTCAAATAGAGTTAGTGGAACACTTTGACTGTGCAGTGGCAGCGCCTCGAAGGGGTTGGAGGGGAGGAGGCGAACTACAGCTTCTAGACTCAGGTTAGTTACACCTCGAGCTGCCATTCAATTACGTTTTATCTCATTCACTTTGAGTCTTGAGAGCACTTTTTGTGAATGTAGAAAACAGTTACCACTCACTTAAGCTAGTGTTTGTGTCATTAACAGTGAGATGTGAGCAATCTGTATATCAAAGTCAAAAGAATATTCATCAGATGGCCGATTAACTAGTGCTTGCCCCTCAATAATTAAACCAAACCAGTAGATTGTGTTTTTTTTACTTTATAATCTTCATGTAGCACAAAAAGTGATGCTTTTTCTTTTTAATCTATATAAAGCTGCCTACTCAATTTAGATACAAATGTGTGAAAGGAATACTGCACAGAATCAACTTTTGGGTTTACAAGTACGGTTTTGTCATGGAGTTAAAATTACTCTACTGGTGCCGGTTTTTATTTTTTTTTAAGCCCTCATATCACCCCAGATACATACCAAATGTCAGAGTTTAGGTTATGTAGGCTTTTAGCCTGGCACTTTCACAAGTACTCTTCTGCCTAGCCATGCATCAATGTGACCTTGCTCATTCAGTTATTACATTAGGTTGTACCTGGGCAATTGTGCATACGCATAGCCCACCCTCAGCTAGCTGTAATCATTAGACTTCAGGGCTAATTTATATTATGTTGATTTAACCAGTTACAAAATGGCAAACAGATCTGTGCCTTCTATTCGCTGGAGCATTGTAGATTTAGAGCACTAATGAGCAAGTTACTTACCTTCGGTAACATCTTATTTGGTAGAGACTCTATCTAGCCGCAGATTCCTTTCCTTAGAATAATCCTCAGGCATCAGATTGGATCCGGAAACTTTTGAAGAGCAGTCATGCAAAGTAGTATTCTAAATGCCCCACTATTGCAGCCCCCTGACTAAAGGAGCACGAGCATTTCCAAGGCAATAATAATATAGGGTACGAGTATGATATTTCCCAACAAGAAATGTGTTCCTAATCAAAACAAAGTAGGCTGGGGTAACTGGGTGGAAGGGTAATGATAGGGCCAGGGAAACCAAACCCAAAAAAGAAGCTCAAAGCGACCTTGGCTCTGGGCATCATTTGAGTGAGTGTGCCATTACGGGAAAACTAACGTCCTCATGTCCCATCTGACCTACTATCTTCCAAACCTGGTAAAGATGATCCTGTTCCGTCCCCATGCATTATCTGAGCTTATATTTTCTACGCATGCAAAATCCACAATATGCTTCATCTGAGGTACTGCGGGTATATTCTGTGCAATCTGGCTGGTGCTCAATAGGCTCTGGGCAATATATTATGCTGAATATATTGGAACCGGGCGTTGCGAGAGACCTTACACTGGTAGCCCAATGCCTCTGCTCCACTCCTTTGCAGACAGTGCACAGTGGCCCCTTCTGTAATATGGTCCAAGCAGGCTTACATTTTGTGCCACTGCAAACCTAAGTTGGGTTTTTCTCATTTGCATTGGGGTGAGGAAATGCCTTGTCTCTGCATCAGTACGGGCTATGGGATTTCTTGAGGGCTAAAAGACAGTCTAAGTACGGTCTGATTCAACTGCATCTAGCTTAGTACTAGACCAAAAGCTTGGATTAAACCAGGAAGCACATAAGACATAAAAAAAACTACTGTGTGGCCACTCATTAGTCAATAAGTGCTGCTCACTGTACAGTAGTATGGGAGGGGAATGGGGGGGGAAAGGTGTTATGATAAAAATGTTTCATTTTTTGTACACTTTTATAATGAGATAGGAATGCTAATATTCTCAAAAATTATGTCACGTTTTCTGTGGGTGCTGTAACAGCTTTCTTTGCGAAGGGAGAACGTTACATACAAGTAAATTACTGTTCATTAAAAAAAAAAAATTTGTAATGCACCTTGACAGCATTCTGTCCCGGTGACAGCGCATTTGTTTGCTTTTATATTGTTGTTTACTTTATAGGGTGTCCATAAACGGGCTTTCTAGTATCATGACCTTATATAGGCACAATCCAATCTGCCCTTATATAGGCATAAAATCCCAGACCTTATTTAGGCATAAACCATGCATACCTAATACAGGCATGGATTCCGACATCCGTCCACCCTAAGCGTCTCAACGAGTCCATGAAAAAACAGACCCTCAGGCTGCGGGAGTTTCCCTTGCCCAGGACTATTGATTTCTTCAAGGACTCATACATTATGCATGAACCTCTATTCCTTAAGGGATTCATTCATGACGTCTTTCGCTACCCAACTCACGTCAATGCTAACATTTTCAGGTATAAATATACCTTCCCAAACCCCTGTAAATCAGAGGAGACCTCGACTTCAGAGGAGCCCGTTTCCCGGCCGGACGCACTGTGAAGACGCTGTCATTCCTGCTCGCAGAGAGTCCAGCTTCCAGTGATCTAACTTCCCTTGCGGGGTGTTGGAGTTCGAGTTCGGAAAGAAATTCCTACCTCTCTCATTCTTCAGGTATGGAGCAGACTAGAACCTAGAGGGACTCTTGGCATACTAGACTCTTGGCATACTAGGCGTAACTTACTCTTAGTATACTCTAGTCAGGAATACAGCACCTACTTCTACTTCTCCCTACACCTAGGAAAGGTTAGGCACACTGGGTAGACCTAGGATAGAAACGCATCGTATGAGTACTCGCATTTTTAGGCTGTGTCATTTTATGTAAATGCATATATGCTGAAAAGATAATGCTAACGCAGTATTATTTATTTCTACTGCTCACTCTGTACATTATTTATCTCGCATACTGTCTTGTGATCGTAACAGCACATCTAACTTACAACAGAAACAAGACTGTTCAATAAACCTTTTTATTGAAACGCCCGTCTGTTATTTCTGTGTAACTCTGAGAATAACTGAACCATGCACGACTGAGCTGAGTGAAATAATTATCTATTGTTTCTACGACTCTGGGACACGTCCTGATTCTGTAAGGGAAACACAGTGGTCATGTTTTGCGGCTGCCAGAAACTAATCCCTTCTTGTCGTCAAGAAGTTTCTAGTGGCCTCTGAGCTAGCTGGCACAAGTAATTAAGTTTAATATACTCGATAGGGACATACCGACCTTAGTCCTATGTCAAACCTATAGGATATATTATTCCAATGCGCAGAGCCTATAAGGGAAATAGGAGCTACACTACAATATGATTTTATTGAATATATTTATTCTAAATCACATTTCATTGTGCATGTCATTGGATTCAACCTATGTATGAATCTAACATTACAAGGTCATTTTAATAATTCCTTTTTGAGCTAATTCAAAATAATCTCAAATGTTCATCTGCTAGATATCATCTTTCGTTAGCTTCAGAATCCATCGAACAAACTGTGCCAAAAAACAAAGCCGTTTTGAATTTTAGAAGTTAAACGAGAAAGTCTTAAGGTGTATAACAGCTTTCACAAGTATCTTTAGAAAGTTTCTTCAACAGTTTCAATTGAAAGCAGTTCCAAAATGTCCAAAGACTCTACTTCAAAAAACACACAAAAACCTCCTTGTGAGGATTTGCGCCCTCCCTCCAAACCAAGATTCCCCATTAGTTTCTATACAGTTTCCCACATAATAATGTTAATTTTATTTATTTGTTCCAGACACACCATTAATGTTGCAAAGAATGTGCGATAGTCTTTTTTAAAGAACAAAAGATATTCGTAACTCCCTAAATATCTCTCTGTTGAGGGACACCCTGAAACATCACTTCAATTTGAACAATTACATAACTAATCGCATGCTGCTCTTGTTTGTGCCATACACTGTCCTGATTTAAAGGGTCCTGTCATTCCTTGAAAATGGAGTCGATGGTTTACTTTTTAGATGATTTTGGAACAATTAATTTTTGTTTAGGTCATTTTGGCATGATTAATGTCATTTCATTCGCATACACACAATCAAAACCACACAATACCAGCATATTTTGTCCCACTATTTTTCTTTCTAATTTCTAGACTTTCCTCTTATGTCTTGATGAAATTGTTGCTTTGTATTGATGTTTTATTGTTAAAATGTAATGCTTTGCTCTTCTTTAGAAAAGTATGTGCCGCCGGATTAACATTTTAGTTACAGTATAATGTTGATGTACCTAGTTAATAACCGGTATAACTCTCATATTGAGGCTATGTCCGACAAGTGCTTCTTTACCTATTTCTGTTACATGCATCTCATGTTCTCCTCGAAAATCTGATCAAAATTACTTGACCTACAAAACAACGAAATTTGCATGTCTGTGAATAATTGTTAGGAGCTTACGAGGCATGGACACAAAATCACAGAAAAAGATGAAGTGGTAGAGTATAAAACTAATATTTATTATGAAGAATATTATTTTTACATGATAGGGGCTGTAATCAATACACGTTTTAGAAAACAAAACAAATCCTGTCCTGGACGTGAGTTCGTCTTCATCTCAGTACTGATTTCTCAGCTGGTTGCTCATTTCCTGGAGCTCTGTGATCATACTGTCCATTGACCGGACGTCATCGGCCAGCTCTGCAGACACCTCTCCGCTCACCACGTCTGTAAAAAGTTGCTGCAACAGAAAACACAACATTTTGTTTTTAACAGCTGAAACAAAGAGCAAGGCTATAACTGATATCTATAGACCATTCACAGTAATGGGGTGACCCAGTATACATCCATTGTAGTTTGCCTGAAGCACACCCTTTTTTTTTAATTCGATCGTTTGTGTTCTATTTTCTAAAGTTTGCCGTGCAGGCACTCAAAATGCGCTCCGTCCCAAGTGCGCATATGTAAATTCATCAAGAAAATATGACGCGCGTTGTGCGAGTCATGAAAGAGTTGCACAGCCTTTTGCACATTCGTGATTTAAATAATCCACGTAATCAGTATTGTTTCCAGTCATCCAATTTATTGCCAAAGTTTAACAGTCTTTTTCCATCACGTCAAAGATAAAAAGTTACATTCTTTTTGAGTGTTGAATTGCTCTAGAATTGCCCATCCGGGCCTATTCACAGGCATGTGTTGAAACTTAAATCCTCCATCACTTAAAACTTCACCCAATGCATTTCGGTTCTCCTCAACCTTCATCAGGAGTATCTACAATATTTAAAAATATGCATCAGCTACACACAAAAAGTTTATGACAAAAGTATATTACAAACCTTTTGTGACTAACTCCAAAACCAAATTTATCTGTACCCCCTAGTTGTTTGGGTATCAATGAAATACATTAATGTTTGTTAAGCACTGGGATGATGAAATTTGTGTTTTGTGAATTGTTGGACAGGGAGGTTACGTTACGGGAGGTGCACTAGGAGGTTAAAGGGCGGGGTAAATTATCACGTGTCATAAATGGTTCACAGGTGGGGAAGGAGATGCTTGGTTAAATGCGGGGGAGCGGGGTGATTCAGATCAGATTGACCTTTGAGGAGAAGTGAGGCGGTCGTGCTGTTTAAGATTCGGAGTGTTTAAACCACAGGTATGAATTGGGGTTGATAAAGGTTAAAACGGAGTCTGGGATGTGGGATAATAAAGAGGGGTCGTATTTTTGTTATACATACAGGTTTTCTCATTAGAGCGTTGTAGTTTTCTTTAGGTAGAGGTTGTAAATAATGGGGCACATTCTAGGGGGTACAGATAAATTTGGTTTTGGAGTTAGGCACAAAGGGTTTGTAATATACTTTTGTCATAAACTTTTTGTGTGTAGCTGATGCATATTTTTAAACATTGTAGATACCCCTGATGAAGGTTGAGGAGAACCGAAATGCATTGGGTGAAGTTTTAAGTGATGGAGGATTTAAGTTTCAACACACGCCTGTGAATAGGCCCGGATGGGCAATTCTAGAGCAATTAAACACGCAAAAAGAATGAAACTTTTTATCTTTGACGTGATGGAAAAAGAGTGTTAAACTTTGGCAATAAATTGGATGACTGGAAACAATACTGATTACATGGATTATTTAAATCACAAATGTGCAAAAGGCTTTGCAACTCTTTCATGACTCGCCCAACGCGCGTCATATTTTCTTGGTGACCCAGTATACCCCAGAACCTGGGAAATCTAGTAGTATGCAGCAACAGTTGGTTCTGTGGGGGAGGTTATATTTCTTTAACAAGAGCATTAAGTACTCACAAGTACTCTTCTTGACCTGGCAAATCAATCGCGCCTTGGTGCGGACCACATATTATAGGACACCAACACAATAGAGTTTGAAAATATGGTATATTATCCATCATATATAGTAAAGTGATGGACAAAGTAACAGAAAAATCACACAGGACTGTTGAGAGTCATATACAATAATAAATAAGGGCAGAAAACATATGCAAAAGCAAGAGTACATAAACATTGTAGACTTAAACACAGTTTACATATACACAAATACAATGGTTACATTAACGACTCTTTTTGAGGGTATCCCAAAGAAACAGATTTCTGTCCAAGTGGATGTCCTTTTTACATTAGAAGTAGAAATAGCTTGGCAGGTTACGGGAATACCAGATATTATCGTCGATGTTTCGACCCATTATGTGTGTAATTCACAAACATCACCCCGGGTCTTCATCAGGACTGGGCCAGAGAACAGCCTGTGGTAATGGTGAGAAGTAACCTCTACTGTTCTCATCTATAGCCAACTTGTAATGTGGTGTCGAGGAGTCCACACAGGACCGAATAATTCTCGCCTGAAACGCCTGGGAATGAGTCTACTAGGGATGTGTACTAAATGAGCTCATGAATTAGCTCTTTATTAGGCAATGATTTCCCCGAGATCCAAGTTGTATTCTCGGATTGGGAGCGAGTGAATCACCTCTCCTACAACGCTGGAGCAAAAAGAAAAAAAAAGAAAGCTTTCTTTCTTCTCACCATGACCACACCTGGCAAGTAGCTATCCTGGTACTTCAAGACCACATGATAGCACCACTGCTTTTACTTAGTCCTGGTACCCTTTCCCTATAAAGAATTTTTAGGTTACCAGAGCCTATAGTAGTCACCACTCATTCACCACACTCGCTTATTTCCCTCACTTGCATTCATCTATACGGCATCTCCAGATCAAAAGATCTCTGATAAAGAAGCCCCCAGGCCCGTCAGGCATTGCAGCGCCGGCCAGATGAGGAGCGCCCACTGATGAAGCATGACACCCTAACAGGTGTGTGAGGGCACCAAGATCTGATCATCAGATCTTTCTGCAACACATATAAAAGCCATCTGGTTCGACTATCCGCGACCACCTGGCAGAGGAGGAACTACCCCGATCTTAATAAATAGTGAACCGTCTCCTGGGAGGAGCTAGGGTGTAGGACCTTGGCTAAATATCTTGCTCTTCCTTCCCTCTTTTGATTTTGAGCTAGAGAAACGTAACCATCCATTGCAATTTGCACCTAGAAAATTAAGACACTAAAAACAATTACATATCATTTAGAGAAAAGTATAAAGCCGATACCTGAGGAAGTGCTAAATTGTTTACATATGAACAGAGAATAGGCGATCAGCAACCCTGGTTCCAGGTTCTTAGATCCTAGGTAAAGCTGCAACCTAAATCGAAATCCCTTGTGTTGGGACAGGAATCTCCCCTGCCCTCATTTCCCAACTGCGAGTATCTGGTATCAAGGCTTTTAAATTTTTGGTCCAGACTCACGCTTATCTAATTTTTTGCACGAAGGCCTAAGAAGTGCAGGCCTAAAAGTGAAAGCTGCTCTCCTTTGCAACAGTGGACTACCATCTCTAGCAGGAGTTACAGTGCTTAATTCGCAAGAAAAAAAGTGCTAGGGCTCTCCTCAGGAGGCCTTTGCAGGTTGTACCACACTTTGTCCTTGCTATGCTGCCAATGATAGTAATAACACAATTACTAACCATCACACTCCTTCAAGTGTGACAATTCAGACTATTTCAGGCCCTCAAAGCTATAAGAATGGTTTGAGGGGCAGGTAATAATAATTTTTAATGTATATTAAATTAATAATGAACTCTTGTTGTCATCTCTAAATTAGCCCGACAGCACCACACCACCTTGTGGCAGACTGTCACAAGCGTCAGTGTTGACAATTAAGCGCCGGTGCTGAGCACCGGAAACCGCAGGCTCAAATTAAGCACTGGTACTACAGCAGTGGTAGCGGCATACTGTCTTTTTGTGAAAAAATAGTAGTGACCAGAACTTTTTATCTCTGTCAAGGCAGGGAGAGCTACTGACTACCTCCAGTAAAGTTCTGCTGCTACAGGCTATCCCGAATGCTAGCCCTAACATCCCCACACAAGAATATTTCCATGTATTGTGCAATTTGCCCAACACACACATGAAAGATGTGCAAGTGAACCAGATTGAAGGAGGCCTGCAGATTCCATTGGCCTCTTCATGTGCACAGGATGGATGTGAAGCTGCTCTCCCAGACACTGGAAGTTTGTTGCCGACTATTGGGACACAAAAGTCCTCTGCATGCCTGAGTGCCCTACTGTATCCTTGTCTGGATCCCTAATGCTGATTTTTTGTCACAGGTGAACAGGGATCATGTATGAGCGCCATGACATAGGCCTGTCTCATGGATTGCAGCCTTGTTGGACCGGGAGAGGCGCCCAAAGTGCTACCCTCATAGTGGTGGCAGGCTACAGCCTTCACCAGGAGTTAGGGAGCACATGTGTGGTGGTAGCATTAGTAGTAGTAAACAGTACTCTTTTATCCTTTGTCACTGGAGTGAGGCCTACATTTTCACTCACCTTTTAAAAAGTCCTGTTGCTGTGTGCTTAACTCACCATTGGCCGCCATCAGGTAGATGTGGAGTGCTGCGCAGCACAGGAGAAGTGACTCTGCATTGGTTGCATATGCGCCTGGGAACGGTTCAGTACAGGGATGGAGCACACACCCCTCATCAGCCAGGCTAGCTTGAATCCAGTGGCAAAGTGAGCAAGGGACCCACGTCTGGACATACCCTGCCAACCTTTTGATGCACATATCACTGTGGCTGATATCCAGGTGTGAACTCTGCTCACTCTCATGAATTCTGTTGTGGGTCAATCAGCTTTGGAGTCATGCCTGCTGCAACAGACATTTTTCATGAGGAAAGAAGAAAAGGAGAAGAGTCCACTTCAAAAGAAGCAGAACTCCAAAATAAAACACTTCAAGGACATAGATCCTAAATCGCATTTGGTGTCTGGAAAATCACTATAAGAAGGCCAGGTTGAGTCCCCAAAAATTTGTCATTGGTCATGCGGCCAAACGGGTTGTGTGAGAAGGTGAAGCTCTGCAAGAATTCTTACTGTGACCTTTACTGGGGGGAAAGTCCTGCTCGTCTCCCTGCTGGGTGAGGGGACATCACCCAGGACACCAAGATCACCTGTCAAGGAGCACCATTGCCTGCCTGCTTGCCAAAACCAGTATACCCTGTGAGGCAGAGGAGAGAGTTGGAGGGAGCAAGGTCCAGTGAAGAGCCCTGCACAAGGACTTCCTGAGCAAGGTGTGAGGCTGTGCACCGATCGGCCCGTTGCTCTTGTGCAGTATCGCTGTGTGACTCTTGTATGCCATGAGTGGGCCGCATTGTTCTGAGTCGTATCGGAAGTGCTGGGCGGGAAGCACCAGCACTTCGAGGGTCAAAAGACATTTGAGGAACTGAAGAAGGCACTATGCACTGCACCAGTACTGAAAGCGTCTGACTACCGTCAGCCTTTCAATGTACAGATGGATGCCTCTGACAAAGGAGTTGGAGCAGTGTTATCTCAACTGGATGACAAAGGTAGAGAGCGTACGGTAGCCTTTATAAGTAGGAGATTACTACCCAGAGAGCAAAACTGGGCAGCTATTGAGCAGGAGTGTTTTGCCATAGTGTGGGCATTGCTTAAGTTTGGCCCATATTTGTTTGACACCAAGTTTGTGGTGCAAACAGATCATAAGCTACTTGAATGGTTGATGGCTATGAAGAGAGAGAATCCCAAGTTGTTGTGATGGTCTATTTCTCTGCAAGGGTTAGATTTTGTAGTGGAGAACAGAGCCACGGGAATGATGATGGACTTTCCAGGCAGTTTTACTGATCTGACCACCCAATCTCTATAGGTTAGGAATTTGTTCGGGGTGCTCTGATTTGGGAGAGGCATCTTTTGGGATGGAAAAGTCATCTGCATGGTAAAGACGTGTACCCCTTCCCTGAGTGCCCCACTGTACCATTGCCTGGATACCTAATGCTGACTTTTTTGTCATAGGCAAACACAGATCATGTGTGTGCCCCATGATATCGGCCGGTCTCTCAGATTGTGGTCTTCTTGGACCAGCAGGGGCGGACAAAGCGCTACCTTCACAGTGGTTGAAGGCTACAGCCTTCACCAGGAGTTAAACAACACCTAGTAATATAACCACAGGTGAATTATTTCTCAATCATATTCAACCAAGATCAAAGTAATTCATGAAATGATCAACACATTGCCAAATTAATATATAACCCCAACATAAAACTTTAAAGACTCATAACCTAAATCACATTTGGTGCCTGGAAAAGGACTATAATAAAGGGAGGTTAGGTCCCCAAAAAATGTGTCATCTGCCAAGCTTCCAGACGGGCTGTTCTGCCTTTGATCAGGGATGGGGGCACAGGCCTGCTAGTCTCCCTGCAGGATGAAGGGACATCACCCAGGACACCAAGCTCACCTTCCCTGGAACCTGGAGCACCATTGCCTGTCTGCTTGCCAAGACCAGTATGCCCTGTGAGGGAGAGGAGAGCGTTGGAGGGAGCGAGGTCCAGTGGGGAGCCCTGCCTGAGGACTCCCTGAGCGAGGTGTGAGGCTGTGTACTGATTGGCCTGTAGCCCTTGTGCAGTATTGGTTCTTTGACATTAGTATGCCAGGAGAGGGCCACAGTGTTCTGAGCCGTATCGGAAGCGCTGGGCAGAAAGCACCATACCACACTGCTGTGACCCCGTATGCCAAAAGGGGGTCACCACTGAACTGTGTTTGGGCCAGTTGCGCAGGACTTGTGAGTGCCGAAATCAGCGACTCTGTATGCCAAGGGGGCTGCCGTAGGGAGGGCGATCTCATAAGGAGAGTCTGTGCCCGAACCGTGATTACCGAGGCAACCCCATATGGCAGGAGGGGCTGTCGGTTCCACTTTTGCCTAGGATTCGGGTCATCACCTGCCCGGACACTGTGATCTGTCCCAAGACAAGTCCCCGAGGCTCACCAAGGCGCCGCCAAGGATGTTGCACCCTCGTCGGAGCTCTGATCGGGAGCTAGAGAATCACACTAGCAACCACCCCCCACTTGCTAGTGGGAAGAGCTTCGTACCTTTTGTGTTCGCCAAGCAAGAGCAGCTCCAATCACTGGAAACCCACCTGCAGTACTGCTCGACTGGAAAAGCCTGCGCTGCTGGGTGCTGCTGCGTCCATCGCAGGCAGCCCGACTTTGCCGTACAGGATCCGGACTTGGGAGCACCTGACGAGAGGGCACTCACTGGACCGCTAAACATTGCCATACCGCCGGACCGGGTAACACTGAAACCAGGCCTTTGGGGACACGGGGGAGTTGCTGCTAACGGTTCTGCGGCACCACAAACAGTTTTGACTAATTCCTAAAGAGTGAAAGGGAGAACTCTTTTGTACAGGCCAATAGATTGTATACCCTGGATGCAGCCACCAGTGAACGCTCACACTTCTTTTTGTCTCTGTTATGGGTGCTCCAGCCTGAAGACAACTCTGCTGTGAGGAGCATCACTCTAGAGAAAGGGTGACTGGAAGACAGCCTGAGAAGTGAAAACATAGAGTACACATCGCCTGTCTGCTGTACCTGAATAAAAGCGGAAGCTATTGATCCACTCATTTTTCCAGTTCCAAGTTCTCTCTGACCAAGGAGTGGTGCTCCGCAGAGTACCCGGAGGACTGCTGTGCAACCAGGACTGGTGTCCGCCTGACAGCCAGCTCTCTAGAGATGAGGGGACATTCCCTGCAGTCTGATTTTAAGGATGAGTTGTCTCCTTGTTCTGAAGCGTCTAGAAGAGCACTGCCTGAGAGAAGAGGGAAGGAGTAAGCCACCCTATCAGAGGAGCTGATTACCACCATGGACCAGAAGCTGTTGATCCATAGCTGACGATCCATCCATCCGAGTCCCCTGAGAGTGTGACCAGTGTGCTCCTGTATTTGCGTCAGTCACCCTTGCTGAAGCGAAGGATACATGGCACTTGTCTGATGTGTTCCTGAGAAGATCACACAGTCAAATAGACTGTTGATAGGTCAGTGGCACTTGCCTGTACCTAACAGACTGTAACCAAGACCGTGGCACTTGACCGACAGTGTGCCGAAACAGACTCTGAAGCAGGTAGCCCTGAATGTGGCTGCCCGAGGAGTTGACCCGAAGTGTGCCAATTGGACTGTGATGCCATTTCTGAACCTGTAAAGCGTCTTAAAGTGGCCAAACTGCTGCCAGCCAAACTCATGGTCTGAAGCAGACTGCATCGCCGCCTGGACCCCAGGACCTCCCTGCAGAACTGCTGACTTGCCAGCCAACACATGTGGAAGAAGGACCCTGCAGTGATCCATGATCACCAACTTCCCATCAAATCACTGTCTTCCGGAAAAAGGCCTACCCTCTGAATACAGCTTGTAATCCTGACTGTGACTTCCTCCACAACTCACTGCGCAACCAGCATCGGCTCATGAGATGGGAGCTGAGGGCCACTGCACATGTGGGAATTGCATCTTCCCTAAGTGGAGTGGATGAAGGAAATGGACTGATGTGTACTGAGGCCTTGTGAAGGCCTCCCATAAGGCATTGGGGTGCATTGCACCTGTGCCTGAGACCTACACCAGACTTACCCTATCCTAAAAAGAGGGGCAGGGTGAGCACTGGTGATACCTTTGCCCTAGGTCCAGTGGCCCTGCGCCAAAGACTCAGTGTACCTGTATATTGTAGTTTGTAGCATTGCCTTTCAAAGTCCATTAAAGAACTTTCTTTTCATAAAAGCCAGTTACTGTGAATGCTCATCATAACTACCAGTGAGAGTAAGACCTAAAGGATCTGTACTTTGCACAGTTTGCAAAGCTGTAGTAGGATGAACACCAGGACATCAGAGGCAAATATCTCCAGCCCCCATGAATGAAGCCCAGCAGCCCCCGCTTGCCCTGTGGCCCCTCAAACAGGATCTACCATCTACCTTGAATTTTGTGATATTGCTGGTCTTGGGTCAGGCTATGATGATCAACAAATCAAAAATATACCAACGCTAATAATATTTAAGTGAGGGCATTTTTACCTTCACATTAGGACCTTACCTTGGAATGGGAAGCACCAAACCCCCCTGACAACCGCCCTGTCAATGCACAGTGCAAAACTATTTTGGAGTTGGGGGCTCCTACGCTTGATGAAGACCAACTGACTGCTGTGCAGGGGCTCTAGGCTGCAACTTCACAGATTTCTAGAATGCCACACACAGCAGCTTTTTTAGGCCATGAGGACAGTGAGGAAGCTATCATGCTGGACTTCTTGACTGCTAGGTGACAGGCCTGAGTGCACCAAGCCTCTCATGCCTCGTGTGAATAGGGTTGGAGCTGCAAGCACCTGCTTCCACAAGCTTGCAGGCACTAGGCACAGCCAGAGGCACCATAAATCCAGGCACTATAGTAGGCCAGGGGTCCGCCACACCAGCTGTTTCCCTTCCCGAGTGACCAAGCTATACATATGCTTGTGGAGAATGACGGGAGCTGGGCACTGGCTGCAGGGGAGAACTCCCTTGCTCACAGGGAAAGCTAGGGAACCAGCATGTTGCACTTGATGCCCTGGTTCTGGACAAAACAAGAGTGTTGTCAGCAGTGGCGGGTGGTGACATCTGAAATTGGCAGGCGTAAAATAATTGTCGTACTGCACTGCGGCGAGGGAGCATAACGAGCGACCCCGAACAACCTACGGGGGATTCGGGGGGGTTCTCCCACCCGAGAAAATTTTGAAAAAAGTGTGGACAAATGATGCATTTTCAAGCAATTTGAGAAAGCAGGAAGGTTAATAAAGCAATTGTGAATCTGTTCTAACAAAGACAGTGACTGGCAAAACTAGGAGACCACCCCATACCGACCCTAGAGCATTGCGTACAGGGACAGAGGGCCAGAAGACTCCACCACAGCATACCTTGGGTTGCGAAATCACTGAGTCAGTGGAGACTCCCCGTCACCCTCCAAGGGTAGCCTCCTGCTCCCTCTTCTCACTCCTCCATGGGATGGCATACGTCACGACTCGCCATCCCTCGACACTGGAGTCCACTCACGGTCAGGCCAGGACCCCCGCCTCAATATCACAGGGCCCACCCGAGCCATTCATGCTCACCGGCTACAAACATCATCTTGAAGGAGAGCGCGCTGTGTCCTGGGATTTGAGGCGACAAACCGGTGCATTTTCTGAGCCGTGAGGCGGTTTCCTTTCAATCGAGCCAATAAACATAAGGCACCTGGGAATCTCTGCCCGAGATACTCCCTCTTTAACTGCCCTACATACGCCCCATTTACTGCCTTGAGCCCCCTCTCATCCACTATCTTAGATATCGAATAATTCACTGCCTAGATATACCCCCATTCACTACCCCGGACAGTCCATATTTCACAGCTCAGACACCCAATCTTTCACTGCCCTAGACACATCATGATCCAGTGACCCAGATACCCCTATTTCACCGCCTGATACCCTCCTCATGTACTGCCTCAAATACCCCCTCACTCTTTGCCTCAAGTACCCCATCATTCACTGTCCTCTCAAAGAAGTGAGGGGGTACGTAGCGCTTTATTATTGCACCTGCTCAGGAGGCAAGGAGCACACATGGCATTGTTAATTCCCCGGCGGTGGTGGTGAGTGAGCACGCAGAGCATTGTTAATGTCCGGAGGAGGAAGTTAAGGAGAACACGGTGCATTAACATAACCCCAGCGTGGCAGCGTAGGAGGTTAGGGGACACAGAATGCGGCATTAATAAACCAGCGACGGAAATTAGGGAGCACACGGTGCATCATAAATACCGCTGCATCATAAATACCGCTGGAGAAGAGTTGTTGGAACACAACCAGTGTAGGCGGCGAGGGAGCACTGAAAGTATCTATTTCCTGACGCTGAATGCCAGGCTCCATCCAAGGTCGCTCGAGGCCATTGCCGATAATACAATCACAGTGTGCATGTGTATTCTTTTGGCGGTCCTGTGTGGTGAGGCCTAACCGCATGCTTAACAGTCCTGCTACACCAATGATAGCTACGCCACTGTATGTGGCAGGTCGGAGAGGGGATTTCAGCTGTAGGGAGAGCGCAGGCAAGTAGTCCAGAAACGAGACTACAGCAGCACAGAAAGAGGCGGAAGACCCGAGCGGCTGCAGCAGCAGCACAGAACGCAGGCAGTGGAGTGGCCTCATCCCAGCTTACCGGGGTTGTGCCTTCTGTTCGAGGGAAGCTTCTTTGCCAATAGTGCCCTCACTATTCTGTCTCCCCATGTCTCCCCCTTCCTAACTCCGGGATGCGTGCTTCCCCTTCCTGCCCCCCCCCCTGGTAAAGTGGCCGCTGAGGTGAACTCGCCTCTCCCAGACTGTGCATGGCTGGGCTGCAGCCCTCGTGAACTCCACTTCCGAGGCCGACTCCATTAGTAGTAATTAGCTGAGGCGCATCTCCGTTTCTGGCACAGGCCGTCTCTCCCGGAATATAAATGCGCTGATCGCCCGAGCTGCTCGCTGTAGCGGGGTATGTTCTGTGCAGGACCCGCAATGGATCGGCCTCCCATTGGGGGACGCAAGCACCCGGGTACCAAGTGTCTCTAGCCGCTTAATAATGAGTGCATCTGACCTATGACTGACTGCGCCCCAGTCCTAAAGGCGTTTCACATACACCGTTCACAGTCATACATAACTCATTCGTTGCCATGCCTGCGGGTGCTTTATATGCATTCCTAACATACGACTGACATTGGTGTTAGATACAAGCCTCATACGGGACTGACTGTTCCCCAGCACTACAGGCGTTTCCTAAGCAAGCCTCAAATACAGTCGCGGCGGGAGGTAGGGGGAGGCAGTAGGGGTTTAATTGAAATAAAATAAAACGTACCTTCCCCCGGTTCCCGTGCCGCCTCAGCTCCTGGCCGGGTCCCGACTCCCGCTCCTGCTGCTCTCCTGAACAGGAAGCAGCCACCCACAGGCAGCCTCCCTCCCCTAAGCCAATCACAACGCTGCAATGGCAGCGTTGTGATTGGTGCGGACGGCGCCCAGCTGGGCGCCTTCTGGGGAGGCCATTTTCTCTATGTAGGCTGCATGCAGCCCACATAGAGAAAAGGGAGAGTGCGCATGACTGGTTTGGTCGGCCCCTAGAGGGCCGACCAAACAGGCAGTGCCCACACAAGTGGGCTAGCCACGCCTCCCCTGCTTTCCAGCAGACCCGCCCACAACCAGGCACTTCTGCTTTCTCGCAGTGCGAGAAGCAGAAACATAAAATGGTAGTTTTACCATTTTATGTTTCTACTTCTCGCACTGCGAGAAAGCAGTGGGGCGACGCCCCCTCCGCCCTAATGGAGGATCTGCCCCTGGTTGTCAGGTATGTTCAACATTATTTATTTACATAAATCATGCTATGTAGGGAGTGCTGAGATCTTTAGTTGCTCCAGGGACATGGGAAAGCGCAGGACCTGCAGGGTAGGCTACTCTAATTTAGTTCCTGGCTGAATGTTATCTTGAGCCATGGGTAGATTTCTAAGTAGGCCTCGTTTCATGAGAGTAACTTCAGTGGTTATAGAAAGAGGACATGTGCTGGGTTCACTTGGACAAACAGTTTAAGTGGCACAAAGCTGACAATTCACAGCAGGGGGTAGACACGCTCTCAGTACCTATACCCGCTATTGTATGGAGCTTTCCATTCTCTTCAGTGGTTAGCTGGGTGGATCAAAAAGTCGATCTGAGGACAGTCATTAGCCCCCTGATGGCTCTGGGGCTTATTGCGGGAGGTTCAAGGACAAAGAACCATAATGCTGTGTAGAGGCCAAACTACTTGGCAAGCTTTTGGCCTCCTGTTTGTCCAAAGTGATTTTAAAGTGATTCGAATCTTAGTCCATAACAATCAAAATGGATTTGCCCTTAACCAAGGATACAGACATTGTCTGAACCAAGTCCAGTTATCGCTGGCAAGAGCCGTGGATCTTTCCCCCACAGCAACCATAGCCCTAAATCGATTTTGAAAAGGTATTATGACACGATACATTGGATGTTGCCAATACAGGTGCTCTGAATGATGAATATAGATACCTGCTTCTTGGCCTATGTGACAGCCCAGCATGCTGCCCCCAAGCCACAGGTTAGAATTAACGGCGTTATCAGATCCCTTTTCATGAGGCAGGGCTGTCCTCTCTCTCTCTCTTCTCCTCTTCGATCTAGCCATTGAGCCCTTAGTAGAATGGATCCGATCAAAAGCTCAGATGATGGGTTTTGCTGGTCTGACAGGTCATAAGACAGCAAATCCCTACATGAAGAAGATATTCTGGTCTATCTACAACAACCAGATAACCCACTGCCACAGCTGAGGCAGAGGCTGCAGGTGTACGGGGAGGTCTACGCTCGGACAGTAAATTGACATAATTAGACTGACGTGAAAGTAGGAGGAAAGAAACCGGAACATCCCCTCTGCGTAACCTCCAGACATCAGAGGATCATTTTAGGTATTCTGGTGACCCGGTGCCAAAAGAGGTCCTGGGATCATAATAATGTGCCGGTGGTTCAGTACTGTGGCAGAGACATGGTCCAACTTGCCTATTTCTCCAATGGGAAGGATACTGCTATATAAAATTATTGCATTACCGCATTTCCTCTCTGTCTTTCTGCACTACCCCTTCACACTCCAGCCAAACTTTTCCCCTGACTTACAGAGTAGGCCAGTAGATATTTAGGAGTGGGCAAACTCTCAAGAGCCTCCTACTCCAAATGCACCATGACAGCGTGTGACGGAGGATTGGGCATTCCTGACTCTTGCTTATACTATTGGTTTGTGTACATGCTCACTTTAGAAGATTTGCTGTTTGGAGATAGGAGCAATGCAACACTACACCTAGAAAATGGCTTCCTAGAGTGCCACAGTACCCTGTATTTACTATACGGAAGTCCTCCCGCTTATTCTCTCCTGCAAATAACCCGACTTCCTCTGCTATATAGGGACATATCAAACATATCAAATCAGTAGATAAGCTGACAAACCTGACCCGCCTGTGGTGTGGGACACTGTTGTCTCACATATCACGATTGTCCGGGTTTAAATTCTGGAATCTCATCAGGATATCTCATTTGGGAGATGTGTGGAAAGAGGACTATATTAAATCAAACAAGCAACTGGCTATGGTCTTTGACCTACACAGTTGCCAATTCTTCAGTAACTCCAACTCCGCCATGCGCTTTCAGCACATAATGACATACTTTAATTTTCTGAATTTAAACCCTGAGAGGCAACATTAGTGCTGGGGCCACTGGAATGCAAGTTATTTCCAGGTGGTATTGATCCCTGCTACTTTATTTCCCAGGCCCCTTAGGTAAGACGAGGACATCATTGGAACAAGACGTTGACGAACTAGATGATGAGGATTGGCAAGACGCAGTCTGGCCATCCACTTGAATCACAGGGCAATCCAGTTAAATTATGTACATAGCGTATACTACAGCCTGGAACGGTCTAGAGGATGGGCAGGGCCAGAGACTCTGAATGTACACAGTGCAGAGTTTCCCAGGCTACATTCTACCATATGGTATGAGGTTGCCACACACCTAATGATATTGGCGGCATATTTGCAACCTAATGGCGGAGATCACACATACTTCCAGGATCTCCAATCTTGAGGTTGCCCTCCTGGGTATTATGGAGAGCTGGTCCTCATCTACGGCCCAAATGACTCCTGCAGGGGTAGGATTTCTGATAGCCAAGTGGTATATTGCACGCCACTGGCGCCAGGGAGAACCCCCCCTCCCTCATTTGGTGGATGGCAAAGCAGAATGGACTAAAGTGCAGATGCAGAACCAATGGAATATAAGTGGAAAGGCTGTGAAAGGAAATACAAGAAAACCTTGGGTCCATGGACTTCTCGTTGTGACATAATCTAACTCCATCTAGAGGCCACTGGGTCGACTGCACACTTTATCAAAATATATATATCAGAAATGAAAGATCTAACTACCGTCACGGCCCATTTTGTTCCCAGTCCTTTGTCTCAAGGTTCTCTGTTGCAATTAAAATCAATAAAATGTGACATAAAAAAAACCAGACAATTAGTGGTACCCTGCCATTGCCATTGCTAAGAAATGCAATTAGTGTGGATATAAGGCAAGGAAAGGGGTCAGATTTATGTGTAGAAAAGAGAATGGAGGAGCATTACTTTGTGTGGCAGAAAAGAGAAAGATACTTTGGACAGGAGTATTCTTAGTTTTCCTTTGCTCTTCATCGATGCGACGGAATTGATTTCGAATGGGACAAAGTTCTACACAAAACCTGATTTCAAGTCGGATTACACCAGACACACTCACATATGTTTATTACAATGGTGGGAATATAACAATTCACAGAGTTGGCATTTAGGTTGGATTCTGCCTCCTAGATTTTCCAGCATATTTTGATTGATTTATTTAGAGTGCAAGCCAAGTAGTATATTTCCACAGTAATCAGGTTTGTAATTGTGTAAAAAGAAATGTAAGTATTGTGTGCAGGAAAATGAATACTCAGAGCACAGGATTCTAGCAGATTCAGCGCATCCCATAAAAAAATTTGTGGATGCCATAAAACTACATTAGGATTAAAGGACAAAGTTACTTTCCTGCACTAACAATCTTTCTGGTGGCTACTCTATGCGCAGATTCCTCACCTGTAGAACTTCTCCCAGGTGCCAAACTGGACCTGGAAAACTTCAAAGTCCTCATGTTGCTGGTAGGTGGTGCTGACTTCGTAAAGTCACTGGAAGCTGCGTCACCGAAGCCATATACCGCCTGCCCCGGCGCAAGAACGTTCATTTCTATCCATTTTTTCCAGCCTTTGAAGCAAGTTTACAGACTGACATCAACATATTAATGCTGAAATCGTATTAACTTTCCCTATAACACATTCATCAAATGGGGAGGAGCGCAGGTCTGTGAGGAATATGCAGGTAGCCACCAAAAAATTTGTTACCGCAGGTAAGTCACTTTTTCTTGTGATAGATAGTTCTGCCTGAAGATTCTTCACCTGTAGGGCTGATTACAGAGCAATACCATGCCCCTGGACAGGGTTAATGGATGGTTAGACAAGGGAATCCTGAGGCAAATTAGTCGTCCCTGTGCACCTCGGAATCCAGGCAGTAATACTTGGCGAAGGTGTGTAGGGACGCCCAAGTCATCGCCTTGTCATATGTGTGATTGGAACACCTCTGTCAAGAGTAGAAGTGGTGGATTTGACCCTGCTGGAATGGGCTCTAATGCTTTCTGGAGGATTTTTCTTGGCCGAAGTGGAGTGGGACTTGATTCAGAGAATATTCTATCTCGAAAGGGTTCTTTTCTGCATGGCTTTACCTTGTTTGGCACCACAGGATCCAACCAAGAGCTGGTCATCCAGTTGTATGTTTTTGAAGCGGTTCAGGTAATAGTCGACCACCTGCCTTGCACATATGCAACCTCTCCCGCCTTAGGATGCGCCGGGGGGTAAATGGTTAGAACAGTGGTGGACTAACCCAGGTCAAAAGGGGTCAACACTATGGGCAGGAAAGCAGCCCTGGTTCGCAACACCAATTTATAAGGGTCAAAGGAGGCAAAATCGGGACAGCAAATAAGCGCTTGTTACTCACTCACCCATCTGGCTGAAGTGATATCAACTAAGAATACAGTTTTAAGAGTCAACATTCTTAAAGGGACAACTATGAGGGGAAACCAACAGAGTCTCTGTATGAAAAGTCAAAACAAAAACTGCATCACAGCATGAGGTGTTGGAGGGTATATATTAGTCAACCCTTTCAGAAAGTGCTTAACAATGGGATACTTGAAAAGGGATGGCTGCTCTAGCAGGCAGAGGAATGCTGACAATGTGACCAAATACCCCTTGAAAGTGCCTAGTGCACAACCCACTGGGCAAGGGAAAGTGCATATTGCAGGATCTGTGATAGCTTGGCCTGCAAGGGGTCCACATCACTGTCCACACACCATGCAACAAGCTTGCTCTATCTGCCAGAGCAAATTAATTTGGTAGTGGGGAAAATAGCTGACGTCCACCAACTCCAGTGGCAGCTGAAAGAAACTCGGATGCCCCTGCTCAATCTCCAAGCATCTAGGCTGAGGCCTCGGAGATTAGGGTGGAGAACACCCACCACCGTGACTTGGAGAGATAGGTCAGCCTGAATGGAAGTGTCAGTGGGACATATAGAAAGGCGCATAGGGTCTGCATACCACACCCTTCTCGGTCAATCCCGGGCCATGAGAATGACTTGGACCGGTCTTGGCGCATCTTCCTCAGACCCTGAGGAACAAGGGGATGGGGGAAATGCGTAAGGCAGCTGAAAGCTCCACCTCAATGGAAACATGTTCTCCAAGATTACCCTCAACGGATACTGGACAGCGCAGACCTGCTGGCATTGAACATTTTCAGTGGAGGCAAACAAATCCCCCAGAGGAGTGCCCGACTGGGCTAAGATGTTCTGGACTACCTCCGGTAGAAGATGCCACTTGTGGTCAGCAAGGTATTGCCAGCCCAGGGTGTCAGCTCTGACACTGAGACCCCGCTAGGAAATTGGCAGTGAGCCAGATCCCTTGGCGGTGTACCCAAAACCACAGTATGAATGCTTCCACGCAAAGGAGGTGAGACTCCCCCTTGCTTGTTGATGTACCACATCACAGTCGTATTGTCCACACCAACCTTTGATAGAGGGGAGGAAGGTCTTGAGCGCCAGCCGGATCACCCACAATTCTAACAGGTTGATGTGAAGAACCTGTTCTACCTCAGATCAGAGGCCTATGATCTTCAGATGTCCCAGGTGGGCTCCTCACCCTAAGGTGGAAGCATCTGTTACTACCATAGCCAAGGTTGGAGGGGGAGTGAAGGCCATCCTGCAGGTCAGGTTTGCCTCATTACCCCACCAAACCACTTCTGTCACAGTGCTGGGGGAAATTACGATAGAGACCACCAGGTCTCCACTGTGCTGTAGCCACTGCCTGGGGAGGCACCACTGCATGGCGAGAATGCAGGAAGCCAGCAGACCTAGGAATCTCAGGACCTTAATGGCTGGAACTCGTGCGCCTTGCTGGAAAGATGGAACCATTTCCTGGTTGTTGGAAATCCTCTGGGGTGGAGGGAAGGCCCAGAGTAGAGTAGTGTACAGCACTAACCCTATGAACTGGAGTCGTTGGGAGGGCCACCGGTGGGATTGGGTTCATTTATTGAAAAGCCCAGGGATCCTGTTGACTGCTTATGGCACAAAACCACTTCTGGTGATCCGGCTTTGATTAACCAGTCACCCAGTTACGAGAAGATGGGAATGTCCGACCTTCTGAGGTGGGCATCGCCACCACAATCACCTTTGTGAAGACTAGAGGTGCTGATGTTACGACAAAGGGTAGTACTGCAAATTGGTAATGCATAAGAACCCACCAAAAGATATAAGTACTTCCAGTGTGACCACAGGATAGCGATGTACAGGTATGCACCCTGCAGGTCAAATGACACCATTCAGTCTCCAATCTCCAACAGTAACAATTGAGCTAGGGTAAACATACTGAACTATTCCTTCTTAAAGCACAAGTTACTAACTTGTGTAACGATATATCTGTAAGAGACAGTAGTTAGTGACAGATTCCTTACCTTAGAATATCCCCAGGCGTCAGGCTGGATCCGGAAAGTTTTTGCGTAGCAGTACCCTTGCGCGTCGGTAGGCGGCGTCGTGCGGCTCCGCGTCCGTCGTCGGCATCGCCGGGATGACGTCGCGGGCAGTACTTAGACGCCGCCCCTGCGCGCTGACGTCAGTTCTGTACACGACTTTCCGCGTCAGGAACGCAGAGCCATGCAAGAAGCTGACATAGGTGTCTGAAAAAATACTAGGGAACTGAAAGGGATGTCCTTAACCCTAGAAATCAGTGCGCAGAACGGGGAGGATGGGTGGGGCGGTAAGGAATCTGTCACTAACTACTGTCTCTTACAGATATATCGTTACACAAGTTAGTAACTTGTGCATCTGAAAGAGACACGTTAGTGACAGATTCCTTACCTTAGAATAGATACCCCAGCAATACCAACCCCGGTGGTGGGTCTGCGAACAGATTCAGACAAGGAAGTCCCGAAGGACAGAGCGGCCAAAGAAGCCGTCCCTCCGGATCTGGCTGTCAAGGCAGTAATGCTTGGTAAACGTGTGCAGCGAGGCCCACGTAGCTGCCTGACATATATCCTGTAGCGGAACACCGCGGCCTAAAGCCGTGGTAGCAGCCGTTGCCCTGGTAGAATGGGCACGTAGCCCAACAGGGGGCTCCTTCTTAGCCAAAGAATAGCAGGCTTTAATACACAAGATGACCCAGTGGGAGATGGTCCTCTTGTGTACCGCCCGACCTTTTTTGGCGCCCACGTAGCCAACAAAGAGCTGGTCATCCACCCGGAACTGTTGTGTGCGGTTGATGTAAAAGGAAAGCGCACGTTTTGGGTCCAGATGGTGGAGCCTCTCTTCCTCTCTGGAAGGATGCGGAGGCGGAAAGAAGGTGGGCAAAGTGATGGTCTGCCCAATGTGGAAGGCAGTAACCACCTTTGGCAAGAAGGACGGATGCGTCCTAAGAACAACCTTGTCTGGATGGACAGACAGAAAGGGGGGGTTTACATGACAGAGCCTGGAGCTCACTCACCCCCTGAGCGGAGGTGATGGCCACCAGAAAGGCTGTCTTCAGAGTGAGAAGACGAAGAGGACAGTTATGCAGAGGCTCAAAGGGAGCGCACATCAAGAAAGTAAGAACCAAGTTTAAGTCCCACTGAGGCATTATAAACGGAACAGGAGGAAAGAGGTGTGTAATGCCTTTAAGAAACCTGTTAACAACAGGGGACTTAAAAGAGAGGTCTGATCAGGAACCCTTAGGAAGGCCGAGATTGCACAAAGATAGCCCTTGATGGTACCCACGGCAGAACCCTGTTGGGCCAGAGAAAGAAGGAACAGAAGAACCTCAGAAAGAGGGGCAGAAACGGGATTCACAGCCTTTGCTGTGCACCATGCCACAAACTTGTTCCACCTGCAGGCGTATACCACCTTAGTGGAGGGACGCCTGGCTGCCAGAATCACATCACAAACTTCGGGAGGCAAGTCGAAAGGAATCAACTGCCGCCGCTCAATCTCCACGCAAGCAGGTGGAGACTGGACAGGTTCGGGTGGAGGACCGTCCCCTGCTGCTGCGACAGAAGATCCTCCCGAAGAGGCAGATGGATCGGGGATCGACGCTCATACTGAGTAGCTCGGGATACTAAACTCTTCGAGCCCAGTCCGGAGCCACAAGAATGACTTGGGCCCGGTCGCGCCGAATCTTCTTCAACACTCTGGGTAGAAGTGGTATAGGCGGAAAGGCGTACAACAGACCGCAACTCCACTCGCGACGAAAAGCGTCGCCGGCGAGTGCCGCCTTGGAAATTCCAACGCGCAGAACTGATGACATTGTGCGTTCTCTTCGGTGGCGAATAGATCTAACCAAGGCTCTCCCCACTGTAGAAAGAGTCCTTGCGCCACCTCCGAGTGAAGACGCCATTCGTGATCCATCATGCACCTGCGGCTGAGTTCGTCCGCCCTGGCGTTCAGGGAACCTGCCAGGTGTTGAACCATCAGGAATATGCCCTGATGTTCCAGCCATGTCCAGAGGCGCAGAGCCTCCTGACATAGGGTCCACGACCCCACCCCGCTCTGTTTGTTGCAGTACCACATGGCGGTGGTGTTGTCTGTGAACACCTGCACTACCTTCCCTTTGACAGAGGGAAGGAATGCCTTGAGTGCAAGTCGCATCGCCCGGAGCTCCAGAAGATTGATATGGAGCCGGGACTCCGCCGGAGACCAGAGGCCTCTGATCTCCGCCTCTCCCATGTGACCGCCCCATCCCAGAAGGGACGCGTCCGTCACAACTGTATGCTCTGGCTGGGGAAGGGAAGAGGGATCTGCCCGTGACCCATTGCCGGTTCGAGAGCCACCACTGCAACTGTTTTGCAGCCCCTCCGAGATCTGGACGTGATCGGACAGGTTGAACTGGTGCTGCGCCCACTGGAACTTCAGGTCCCACTGCAGAGCCCGCATATGCCATCTGGCATGATCGACCAGCAGGATGCAGGAGGCCATGAGGCCCAGCAGCCTCAGGGTCATCCGTACCGAAACCCAGGATAGAGGCCGAAAGATCGGAATCATAGCCTGAATATCCCGGACTCGCCGTTCGGGAGGATAGGCCCGAAACTGCGTTGTGTCCAGAACTGCTCCGATGAAAAGGAGCTGTGGAGAAGGAATCAGGTGCGACTTCGGCACGTTGATGGAGAACCCCGGTGAGTGCAGGAGTTCGGCCGTAGTCTGGAGGTGGGAGACGACTGCCTGGGACGAGCCCGCCTTCAGCAGCCAGTCGTCGAGGTAGGGGAAGACTGGAACCCCTGCCCGGCGCAGATGAGCTGCGACCACCGCCATCACTTTCGTGACCACCCGAGGGGCGCTGGTAAGGCCAAAGGGGAGCACGGTGAACTGAAAATGCTCGAGGCCTACCGTGAACCGCAGGTAACGCCGGTGGGCCGGCAGGACGAGGATGTGGAAATATGCATCCTGCAAGTCCAACGCTACCATCCAGTCTCCAGGGTCGAGGGCAGTCAAGACCTGAGCTAGGGTGAGCATCTTGAACTTCTCCTTCCGGAGGAAGCGATTGACGTTCCGGAGGTCCAAGATAGGACGCATGTCCTCCTTGTCCTTTTGGGCACCAGAAAGTAGTGGGAGTAGCAACCACGTCCTACTTCTGGGGTCGGAACGCGCTCGATGGCCCTCTTGGCCAAGAGGGCCGCAACTTCCTTCTGAAGAAGCACCAAGTGATCCCCTGACATGCGGTGGAATTGAGGTGGCATGGCCTGGGGGATGGTCTCGAAGGGGAGGGAGTAGCCCCTTCGGACAATGTCCAAGACCCACTTGTCCGAGGTGATGGCACGCCAGTGGTGAAGGTGATGGCGGACCCTGCCCCCTACTGGCGTGCTGTGGACCTGAAAGGAAGGACTAGGAGGGCTTGGAGGCCGCGGACGGGGCGGGGTTGGTGGCCTGACCCGCACGCTGGTTGCCAGACCCGCCTCGGCGGGAGCCACGTCCTCGGCCACGCAAAGACGCTTGCTGCGCGGGCCGGTGGCCGGGCAGCGGACGTGACTGGGCGCCCCTCCCGTGGCCACGAAAGGGGCGAAAAGCAGACTGTTGCGGAGGGCGCACAGCAGAAAGGCCAAGGGACTTGGCTGTAGCCCGCGAGTCCTTAAAGCGCTCCAGCGCATGGTCTGCCTTGTTTCCAAAAAGACCGACCCCATCAAAGGGCATGTCCATAAGAGTGGTTTGGACATCACCCGAGAAACCAGTGGTTCTCAGCCAGGCGTGACGGCGCAGCGCCACTGTCGTCGCAAGCGATCTACCTAGTGAGTCGGCTGTATCAAGGCCACATCGAATGGTGTACTTTGCCGCATCCCTTCCTTCCGCAATGGCGCGGGAAAGCAGTGTCTGGACCTCCTCAGAACACTGGGGCAGAACTTGCGCCACTGAGTCCCACAAGGAGTGGGAATATCGGCCCAAGAGGCAAGTGGTGTTAACGGACCGCAAGCCAGCACTGGAGGAAGAAAAAACCTTCTTCCCAAATTGATCCAGGCGTTTGGATTTCCTATCCGGGGAGCGGTAGGGAAGGCGCTTTGGGAAGCAGAGGCTTGGACAACCAAGCTCTCAGGGGTGGGGTGTTGGGAGAGGAACAGGGGGTCGCCCGGAGCAGGGCGATGGCGTCGGGCTATGTTCCTATCCACAGGAGCCCCTGTGGTGGGCTTGGACCAGGCGCCCAACAGAACGTCTGAAAGTGCCTCTTTGAACGGCAGCAGTGGCTCCGAGGAGGTAGCCGCCGGCTGAAGCACTTCCGTCAGGATGTTAGTCCTGACAGCCACTGTAGGCAACTGGAGGTGTAAGGCCTCAGCTGCTCTACGCAACACCGTTGCAAAGTTTGCTCCCTCCTCCGTTGCCACGGAAGGAGGAGACAGCATGCCAGTGTCAGGGGAGGTGTCCAGACCACTGGCATCCCCAAGTTCCTCAGCCCAGTCCTGATCAAACTCACATTGGGCTGTGAGAGGGTCATCCGACCCCTCCCAGTTCTCTTCGTCCTCCAATTCTGGTTCAAAATAAGGAGGAGGGACATGTGGGACCCAAGGTCTCATCGGCGCCAGAACCGATCGACGTCGGTCCGGGGCCGTGTCCGGATCCGGGGGGAGAACCGGGGTACGCGCCGCCCTGAGCCCCGGGCGGCGTCGGGAACGGCACCGGAGAAATCGACGTCGGCGGAGGTGTCTTCAGGTCAACCGGCGTCGATCGGGGTTGTGGCAGCACCGGAGCCGGGGTCGAGGCCGGAGCCGGGGCTGGGACCGAGGCCGGCGTGACAGGTGGCGCCGGGACCGGAGTCGCCGGCGGCGCCGTAGAAACCCCATCAGGGCCCGCGGGGCCAGAAGGCGCATCGGGGGGACCATGAGGCCCGAAGAGGCGGGCCATGGCCGACAGGAACTCCTGTATCTCGGCCGGAGTCGCCGCCGAACCCGGATAAGGGGGGTAATGCGGCGGCGGCTCCACAGGCACTCCCGGAGCCGCGGGGACGGTGCCGTCAGGACCCTCAGCCGAGTCGCGAGACCGGCGAGGGGAAGTCGTCGAGCGATGACGCTTTTTCGACTTCTTATGCTTCGACTTACCAGAGGAGTGCGAAGACTTGGACCCCGACGACCGATGAGGACTCCGAGACCGGCCCCTCGACCTCTCACGTGACCGGGGCTTGACGTGGCGCGGAGCCGACTGCCGGACCTCGAGGAGCTTTCGAGACCGCTCTCGCAAAGCCTTCGGATGCAAGGCCCGGCAGTCTGGGCACGGCTTGGGGTCGTGGTCGCGCCCGAGGCAGTAGAGACAATCCTGATGCGGGTCCGTGATCGACATCATTCGACCACAGGCGTCGCATGGCTTAAAGCCGGGCATCCCTACCGACACCTTCGGTGTCGAACGACTCGAGAAAACAGTGACAAAAATCACCCAAAAATGTAGTAAAAAAATGACTAGGGCACTGCTCTTCCCGGATCTGCGCTTACTGGCGCGGAAAAAGAAAGAACTGACGTCAGCGCGCGGGTGCGGCGTCTAAGTACTGCCCGTGACGTCATCCCGGCGATCCAGACGCCGACGACGGAAGCGCAGCCGCACGACGCCGCCTACCGACGCACAAGGGTACTGCTACGCAAAAACTTTCCGGATCCAGCCTGACGCCTGGGGATATTCTAAGGTAAGGAATCTGTCACTAACGTGTCTCTTTCAGATGGAAGAAATTCAATTTCCTTAGGATCGAGGATCGGGCGCAGACCACCATAGTTCTTGGGCACCAGGACATAACATGCGGAACATCCCTGTTCCAGCACTAACGTCACTGCTCCCCACTGTAAAAATGCTGTCATCTCCTGCTGTAATATGGCTAGGTGGTCTGGAGAGGATAAGAGGATGGAGGTGGAATGGGGGTACAGCCTTAAGGAAGGGAAGGGTTTTTCACCCTTCTACAATTTGGAGAACCCACAGGTCAGAAGTGATGGCCTTCTAGGCTGGGAGAAAGCTGGACACCTTCCCTCCCACACGTTCCGAGTGATATTAGGTGAACAACTAGATCTGCTTTCCTGGTGGTGCATGGGAGGAGGAGGGATGTTGAATAGATCTGAGGCGCTTCCCTCTGGCTCTGCCACAGTATTGTCTAATTAGCGGCTGAGGCTGATATTGCTCTTGCTGGCAAAATGGGAATCCCTCAAGAAGCCACGAAGATGCTGTAAGTGGCAATTATCTCGGAAAGGGGGGGGTGTCGCTATAGTCCTAAGGAATGGGCTGCACCTTTACTAGTTCTGAACTGTTCCAATGCGAATACGTTTCATTGCCAAACAACGATCCATTGGGCCTTGGTGGCCATTGTTTGCACGCCCCAGACCAGTGCTACAGCCCTCTTTGCAACTAAAGGTTCAGGGAGCAAAAATCAATTTCTGATGAGGTAAGTCTATATACCCAGGGATACCCAGGAGAATGAAGCTAAGGTTAGGTGGGATATCAACTGCTAGTATTTCAATAACTGCAACTCGTGCACTAAAGTTACAATAACTCATGACCCCGCCACAGTGTTGTCATCAATTATGCCCTTTTAGAAGTTGTAGTGATGTTTTCAATAAAGCCATAGAACATGTCATGAGTGATGTTATGTGTGAGGTAATTAGTAATACATGGTGAAGGCGCGAGTAATAGTTACTTTGAGGCATGAGTTATAGTTACTTGAGATAACTGTAACTGGTGAATCTCAGTTGTTTTGTTGTTTTAAAATGGTATGTTTTGACTGACATTTTCACCTATCACGTCTATTTAACCTTTGTTTTTTCAGTGAATTTTTAAAACAATATCTACCTATACCAGTCACTTTAACCTTGGTTTCCTCGAGTGTATGTATATGTATATATATATATATATATATATATATATATATATATATATATATATTCACTGAAAAAACCATAGGTTTCAGGGACGTTATAGTTAGAAATTAGCATTTAAAAAACCTTAGAAATTCACTGAAAAAACCACAGGTTTCAGGGACGTTATAGTTAGTTGGACATTTCACTCGTCCAAAACCAGAGAAATTCCCCGTTATAGTTAGTTCAGCTAACTATAACTCACGCCCCGCAATGCACTGCTGATGACGTCACATATTACATCATTCATGACATGGTCAGTGACATCACTAATGACATCACTGATGACATCTCAAATGACATCCCGGATGACATCACTGATGACATCATCCAGTGACTGTGTGTTTCTGTAAAGTTTAAATATGTTTTATATATATGCCAAGGTGTATTGAAGAATGAGTGGGTGTATAAGTGTTTGGATGGATGATTTAGTAGGTGCGTGACTGACTGTATAAGTGAGTGATTAAATGTGTCTTACTGAATGCATGGGTTGGTGAGTAGCTACATGAGTGTGTATATCGGTTATTGATTGGTTGCTTGAGAATTTGTATGGGAGACTGAGTGTGTGTGTGTGTGGGTGGGAGGTGTGTGACTGCGCATAGATGTGTGAGTGGTTGATTCAATGGGTGTAGGGGTTCAAGAGTGCATGTGGAAACAGCTGTATGGGTGGGTGAGTGTGTGTATGGGTGTGTTGGTGAGTGAATGGATGTCTCAGTGGTACATGTCCAAGTAACTACATAGGGAATAGGCAGTGTATGTGAGAGTTGGAGTATAAATGACTATACGTGAGAGTCAGTGATTGTGAGAGTGGCTGTATGGATGAGTGTGTACTTGTATCAGTGATTATATAAGAGAGTAAGTATGCGTTAGTATCTGTATAGGTGAGTAAATGGGAGTGTGATTGATTATTTGCATGACTGACTAGGTGTGCGAGTAACTCCATGGATGAGTGGCGGTGTGTGAGTGTCTGTATAGGTGTATGAGTGCATATGATAGTGTTGTATTGATGAGTGACTGCATGTATGAGTGATTGTATGGGTGAATGAGTGGATGTGTGTGTAGACCTAGGAATCAGTGAGTGCGCATGTAGTAACTGGTATTGGTGTGTCGATGGTTTCGAAAATGGTGGCGCATTTTAAGTTGGGGGATGAAGTCCCCTTGAATCCTGAGGGTCCCTGAAGTCCAACTAGCCCACCAGGTACCTCCAGTAAGCGCCACAGAGCTGCGTTGCAGAGAGGTTTTAAAAAGGGGCGTGGCCTCGGACCACCTCTCTGCAAGGCAGGCCTGTGGCGCTACCTGGAGGTACCTGGTGTGCTAGTTGGCCCTCAGGGTCCCTCAGGATTCAAGGGGAATTAATTCCCCAACTTAAAACGCACCACAGGGCGTGTTTGCACACATGTCACCTGAGGCCCCGCCCCCTCCCTTCACCACTGTGCAAACGCGCCCCGTGGCGCATTTTAAGTTGGGGGATTAGGTCACCTTGAATCCTGAGGGTCCCTGGGGCCCAACTAGCCCACCAGGTACTTCCAATAAGCGCCACAGGCCTGCATTGCAGAGAGGTGGTCCGAGGCCACGCCCCTTTTTACACCTCTCTGCAACGCAGCTCTGTGGCGCTTACTGGAGGTGCCTGGTGGGCTAGTTGGACCCCAGGGACCCTCAGGATTCAAGGGCACTTAATCCCCCAACTTAAAATACGCCACAGGGCGTGTTTGCACACATGTCACATCAGGCCCCTCCCTTCACCACTGTGCAAACGAGCCCCGTGGCGCGTTTTACGTTGGGGAATTAAGTCCCCTTGAATCCTGAGGGTCCCTGGGGTCCAACTAGCCCACCAGGTACCTCCAGTAAGCGCCACAGAGCTGTGTTGCAGAGAGGTGTAAAAAGGGGCGTGGCCTGGACCACCTCTCTGCAACGCAGGCCTGTGGCGCTTACTGGAGGTACCTGGTGGGCTAGTTGGCTCCCAGGGGCCCTCAGGATTGAAGGGGAATTAATTCCCCAACTTAAAACGTGCCACAGGGCGTGTTTGCACACATGTCACCTCAGGCCCCGCCCCCTCCCTTCACTGACAACACTATGAGATTGGACTCATTTTTCACTTTTTGTATTGGCCACCAGCATGGGGTTACTGTTCTCAGGGTTCTCATTACCATGACGACGAGATCTAACATTTGGGACGTTTTTGACAGTGTTAAGATGGCCGCCAGAATCTAATATGGAATTACACGTTACAAGATGGCCACCATTACAGTTCCACCATGTCATGCGTGTGTGAAGTCCGTTGTCTATTGCCATGTATATGTGTATATGTAACGGACAGTGTCTCTCACTCTGTGTGTGATCAAGGCCGTTCCACGGCCGAAACGCGTAACGCGGGGTTTATGATGCAATAAATCCCCTTTATGCAACTCCATCTGGTCGTTACCTTTGTACGCGCTTCACTCTATTGGAACTTTGGTACTTTCACCGGCTTGCTCCGCCGGTCAGTGCGCCGCCCTCCTTGGGTCTCTGGCTCCTGGAAGGAGCTCTTTACCTGGGAGAGATATATATATATATATATATATATATATTATCTACTGGCGGTCGCCAGTAGATAGTTATAGTTACAACCTAGTTTCCATAGGAAAAGCGTTTTTTCTTTTCCCAATAACTTTGGCGCCGGATGACGAATCTTCGCGAAATGTTCAAAACTTATGGCCCGCTCCGGTCAGCTCCTATCCTGAAAGTTTTGGGGTGATTCGCCAAGCGGGGGCCGAAAAAAAAAGGGGGGGTCTCAAAACGTGTTTTCTCCATGTTAATTTCCATAGGAAACTTTAGACACAGCTACAGCCCGAACTGCTGAACGGAATTACACCAAATTTGGCAAAAAGGTAGCCCTTGGTTCAGAAAGAGACCGTTTTGTTAAATGGTGTAAATCCGTTCAGTAGTTCCCGAGATATTCAAAAAATAAAAAGTTTCGATATCTGGGCGGAGCCTAACCCTCCGAGCACGAGCTTGGCTCTAATTGGCTGCCAACACTTCAAACCAGGAAGTGTTGGCAGCCATCTTGTGCCTCGCATCGAGTACAAATCAAGGTAACTGCCACCAACAGCAGCAGTTGAGGTTAGTTTGCTGCTGCTATTAGCTTAATGGGGCGTTTGGTATTATCCATATTAGGCTTTTAAACTTGCATCGCGCCGGGAACCGTAGTGAAAAACAGGGGGGGGGGGCGTGGCTTGCCGCACGGCAAGATGGCCGCACCGTAGTGCAGCTCCACCGGCCGCCTATATAATCCTTCATCTAGCCTGCTCCTTGTGTGTCATCTGAGTGCTGTACTTGTAGCTGCTAATTCCCTAACACTCCCGCGACAGCCTGTGGCCGCTCGACTGCTGCTGTGATTCGTTGCTGAGCCTTCCGACTTGCGGGCCCTGAGGCAACATGACGGCCGTATGAGGACCGACGGCTGTGACGGGGGCGCCGCTTGGGTCCTGCTTGAGCTCCCATTCATAATTTGCTGACTCTGTCTGAAGTCAGGTTACGCCAGGGAGGCGCTGGGCTGCGATTCATGCTTTCTTTCCTCTGGCTCGCGGGCATGTATCCAGGACGGCGCCGGATGCGATTCACAGTTTTCCAGGGGAAAGGATGGAGATTGCAAAATAGAAACCTGAGAGGCTCGGAGTACCGAGATGTGCAGCTCACCCGGGGCGCATTTCACCATGTAAACACGCAAAGCCATCACTCCGTTATAATCTCGACAATGTTTAGCCTTCAACATGGCTGGATTTAGCAAGTAAACATTTGTACTGGGGCCCCCACAATGCGGCGGGGAGACAAAGCAGCCGAGAGACTCTTGGCTGGGCCAACAATGGCGGAGTGACAGGTCGAGGGGGGAGTGGGTCAGGTATGTTAATCTCGCCCAGCAATGCGATTAAGGTAAGAGCTGCTGGCAGGCGGCGGGTCCCGCGGAATCCTGCCAGGAGGGAGTGTCTGCCAGAGGGAGTGTCTGCCAGAGTTTTTTTCTCCTTTCTGTTTTAAGGCGGAGGCTTGTCATTCCTGCACTACCCTCATTACATGGGGGAAATGCATCTGTATTCCCCGTTTTCACAGGGGCTGTGAATGAAGCAAGTACTTTTGACTTAAATTGACTTCCATGAAAAAGAAACACATTCAAAACATATTTTTTTAACTTCTCTAACTTCCTAACCCTTTGCAAAATCTCTGAATTGTGGAGAGGGCACACAAACGGTGAAAGAACACATGTATGTGCCAGAAATGAATGTGAATCGCTTGTATTTCTGAGCTTAAGTTCTGGAACTTGGCTGTAATTTGCAGAACGTTTGGGAGGAAGAAGCCATAAATCTCCAAATTATTAGGCCAGGTCTCGAGGGATTTACAAGTCTGTGAATTTGTCTCTCCTGCCCCCCCGTCTACTGTTATCCCTCACAGATAGCCATGAAACAAAGACTTATTCATCCAGCTTTGGGATATTATTTGTTATCATGATCTGTGGAGAAAGTCTAGACTTGGCTTGTAAACCCCTGTGCTGGACTCCTCCCACAGTGATGGCCTGACTGGCAAATAAAGCAGCCCTGGCAACAATTTTAAGATCAGTCCCGCATTGCACTTAGCTGGCCTGACAATCTGTGGAAGTGTTTAAGAGTGAACCTCCTTAAGATTTCGTAAAATATTGAGACCAAGCAGTACATTTGAGAGAACCTGTTTGAGTGGTTTCTGAAGAGGGACTAATGAATTATTCCAATATTTCACTGTCTGCCCCAATGCACAGTTTAATTGCTTCTTTCCAGCAAAAACTATGCATGCGCAGGTAAGAAAAGTGTGTGCTGTTACAAAATACCGGGTGCACAGAAGGTATATGTATTTGTACCACGTGTGAAGCATTTTCCTGCACTATATATACACAATACAGTATTGGAAAATGTAAATCCTATACTACGAAAAATTACACACTTTTAAAAAATAATGTGCAAGGCATTGATATGTCAGTTAATAACTCATAAAACTATTGTAAAAAAAAAAATGCCACCTGAACTAATGACATTGTGTGACTATATGCCAGGGAGTTGCCATCATATACTGGTACATGTTCAGCGTATGAGTTTTGCTGAAATACTTTAGGACACTGAATATTATCCCTTTGGATTCTGCAAAAATATAGCAGGATGCCTCCAATACTATATTAATTAATATGTCAAAGTGCCAGTACTGGTGCTGAAATGTATCAGCGCTACTCTATATACATGTGGTGATGCTCAAATAGAGCATGGATGCTCTCATTGTGCCAAGGGTGGACTCTGGGCAGAGCCGTTTTAAGGCAAGGGCAAAGTGGGCAACTGCTTAGGGCCCCCAGCTTCCAAGGGGCCCCCTGGGAAAGTGACCCTTGTCTCTATTTGACCTCCATCTATCCTTTTCGTTCTCTAAACTTCTCTGCCAACCTTTACTTCTGACTCTGTCTCTCTACGTGTCACCTTAAGGATTTTTGGTATTCCAGGCAAGCCATATTCCAACAAAATGTAACATATATTTTGATACTGTTTGCATCATGTGGGCTTGAATTAGCTGAAAATGGGCAAAATAATTCAAAGTTTTTCTGAATAGGGGCCCCAAAAGTATGTCTTGCCCAGGGCCCCCAAAATCTTAAGATGACACTGACTCTGGGTGCTAGGCGGTTTCTTGTGGTGCCTGAGGGCAAAGGGGATTTCTTGATAACCTCCCGGGCCTTCATTTTACAGGCTCATTTATCATTTAGCAGTTTCTGCATCGCCCTTAGAGCAGTATGTAAATCACACATTGCCGTCCCATCTTCACAGCTGCCCAGTAAGTAAAGCTCTGTTGCCATTGTCCATAGTGCATTACATTCAGGCAATGTGGAACTTGGCTTTCCCACTTGCCTCAAGGCCCTGTATTGAAGCACATTCCATTTCCTGTTTAGCTTGTTTCTCTTCTCTTGCTCCTCTCACTGCATCTCCATTGTGACTTGAGCTTTCATAGCATGTGGCCCAGAGGGATGAGGGGTGGACATGGCGGCAGAGCGAGGTTACTACCACGCATGCGTAGTAGAAGTAGCCTTTCTCCCCGGCTGCCTGGTTCCATTCAGGGGGAGTCATCAATACAAAAAGGAGCCAAGGGGGAAGAAAATCAAGCCGCCCCCCACTCAACACATTATCAACAATGAGGGCCTGACTAAATGGACAAAAATCCTTGACTTTTAGACACTGGAGGAGTCCAAAATATTTAACTACACCTCCACGATGCGGTAGAATGCCACTAATTCAAGTGTCAAAATGTCCAACTTATAAACACACTGTCACAACACTGCAGCCAAGAATTCCCACCCACAATTAGTTAAAGGGAATAGAAAAAAGTGTGGGAGTGGAGAAAGCACCTCACGGTAGTAACACCAAGGGGGGCTTGCTAGTTGGTACTCGCTAGCACACCCACTTATCATCATTGGTTGCTTTCTCACCATGAAAAGAAATGTGTTCCAACATAAACGTGAAGGAAGAAAACAGTAACAGCAAGGAACAATAAGCACTGTAGGTGCTAATGTCACACACGTGCCCTGTTAATCCCCGTGAGAAAATAAATGAAATGCAGTTCCCAACGTTAAAAATGAGTACCTACTCACTGGCCAAATATGACTTTATTCAGTGCTGTGAGCGTCCTCAATTAAAAAGTGGTTAAATTTAGACCATTATTACGTCTAATAATGGTCTAAATTTAACCACTTTTTAATTGAGGACGCCTACAGCACTGAATAAAGTCATATTTGGCCAGTGAGTAGGTACTCATTTTGACGTTAGGAACTGCATTTCATTTCTTTTCTCACGGAGATTAACTAGGGCACGTGTGCGACATTAGCACCTACAGTGCTTATTGTACCTTGCTGTTACTGTTTTCTTCCTTCACGTTTAAGAAAGTTTATGTTGGAACACATTTCTTTTCATGGTGAGAAAGCAACCAATGATGATAAGTGGGTGTGCTAGCGAGTACCAACTAGCAAGCCCCCTTGGTGTTACTACCGTGAGGTGCTCTCTCCACTCCCACACTTTTTCTATTCCCTTTAACTAATTGTGGGTGGGAATTCTTTGGCTGCAGTGTTGTGACAGTGTGTTTATAAGTTGGACATTTTGACACTTGAATTAGTGGCATTCTACCGCATCGTGGGAGGTGTAGTTAAATATTTTGGACTCCTCCGGTGTCTAAAAGTCAAGGATTTTTGTCCATCCATTCAGGGGGAGCACAGGAGTCAGAAGGGGCCCGTTACTTCTAGCCCCCCAAGGGTTTGCCGGTGGACCTTTCAAGATGGAAAGGTGCCTCAACGTTTTTGTGAATATTTAGAAACATTAAAGTTTGTGAATGTTCGCTACCATCACATGAAACACACACCATCTCCTCTCTAACCTCAAGCGTACAATTGTGGCAGTTCCACGGTATTGCCAGATTTTCTGTACCGGTGCACGGACCTTCAGACCTCTGATAAAATAACATTTACTCCCGTTTCGACATCGCATGTCCGGTGTATCTCAACAAAGACAGGTAGGATCGGAGAATGGGTTACTAGAAGTTTTCTACCAGGCTATAGCCAGGAAACCCAAAGACAGGGATAAGGCTAGTTAGAGCAGATTGTTTTTGATGAAACTGTCATAAGAATTCACATGCCATCACCCTGTCGGGTGGCCTGACCGAGGATACACATGCGCTGTTGCTGATATGAGCACTGTCTTTCTTATGGTGACCCACTTGCCTTATTCACACAAACTCTTGCGACATTGACGTGGAAAAGCCCCTACATTAGTTATCACCAAGTAAGGCAGCATCAAGCCTCAAAGGGTTGGCATCTATCACCTTTTCTGAAATGCAGGTTTGTCCTTACCCTATTACTCCGTTTGATAACCTTGTGACTTTCTGCTCTCTGCCATATACAAAATTGCAAGGGATTGGGGGTCTTGTAAGTGTAAGATTCTACATCAGGGTTTTTGACAATCCTTAACCTTGCAGAGAAGTTGTGTTACTGTACCAATAAATGTGTAACAGCTCTGCTGAGAACAAATGCCAACGATCCTGTCGAGGGATTATGGGAATGTCCACAGCCACCCATACACCTGTCTAGAACTGGCTGGGCCCCACTCAAAGGATAGCAGCCCTGCCAAAAAGTGATGGAACTGCTCACTAGAAATGAAGTAGCCAGTGTACATTACTAGTATAGCAGGCCTGCCGAGAAGCGATAGAAATGTTTATTAGACATGGAGTAGCCAGTGTGCTGCATAATCGCCCTGCTGAGAAGTGTTGGTACTTTTCACTACATATAAGAGCTACTGTCATTAGGTAGAAATAGAGCAGCTTTCTGATGAGTCTTGGGGACATCTTGAGATGTACTAATATGATACAATACTCAAGAACATTTCCCCTGGGCATCCCTTGTACTCACACTTTCCTCAATAGCCCCACAACCTCTCCTCGTTACTTCCTTCCCCCTCCAAGCACGATTGTGAGTTCTCAAAGCAACCTTTTCCATGTCAGGCAGTGAATATGGTCTTTCTGATGCTACCTAAAAATTGGATCCTGAGACCGGAGGAAGGCTATACTGTATTTACAAATACCAGGTAATCATAATAACAGTAAATTCCTGGTAGTAATGCTCTGTAGGGTGAGCATCAGCTGAAGAGATCTGTCTATGCCTTGAGGGTTATTACAACAAATCCCATGAAAGATAGGTGTTTTCAAAGAGTTTGTGTACATCGCCGCAGCACAAGCGTAGCTTCCTACTGGCCTACAGAAGCACCCTCCTGACTCCTGTGGACCCCCGCTTCTGATGTCATCACACCCCTCCTTTAGCGTATTTGTAGTCATTCCCAGAATGAAAGAATAGGTGAGTAAGATGGTACAAACTGGTCCACATCCATTTACTAAAATGATGCCACACCCCAACATTCCAAGTACCAGCAATCACGGTCAAAGGTTGAAACCCCTGCCTAGTCAACTAACCCTTTCACCCTTTCAAAGTACGCCAGAGTCAACAACCCAGGGCAAAAATCTAAGGGGGTCAATTAGGGGTTTATTTAGTCGTCAATGGATGGCCTGTCTGCTGATCTGCCTAATACGTGCTCTCCTGTTTTGGTGGCAATTTTTCTAGCGGGAGCAACTTTATAGAGAGGAAAAAGTGGCAATGCCGGCATAGTAGATCTACTGTCACATTATTTGTAAAGATAGTGTGGGGCCCAGCTTCAGAAATAAGATGATTAATGTCACCCACATGTTTGGAATCTCCTCCCAGTGCATGGGGGTCGTATAAGGATTTTTTCGTATCTTGGATGGTTTTCATGGCATACCCAGACAGAAAGGATGCTAGCGGGAATAGCATTGAAGGGTCCATCTTCAATGTACTCGGATGCCATTCTCACTGGCATCAGATCCACTATCTGGTAGCCGGAGGCAGAGACACCATCAGGAACACCGTCTCACCCTGCACTCTAAATGTGGTGGAGAAGAGAGAGGAGGTCAGATGAGCTATCTACCAAATTAACACATATCTTGCTTCCACCTAATTTATTAATTATTTAATTGATTTAATTATGTAAATTGTGTACCCATATATTTTAGTTAAATTTCAGGTGCAGGCTGCTGGGTTTGTAGGGGTATAGGGTGTGAAGTTAATTAAGCAATAATTAATTAACAAATTATTCATTTATTATTACATTAGTGGGCTGATTATTAATTATGCAATGCTGATTTATTTTAGTTATATTGTAGTTGCGGGTTTCTAGGTTTGAAGGGGTGTAAGGTGGAAAGTTATTTAGGGTGGGGTATAGGGTAGGAAAGTTAAAATAATTATTAATGTAAAATTAAATATTTAATTGATTAATAATTATGTAAATTGTGTAAATTATATATTTTAGTATCCAGTCACTATCCATGTACTTGTACGACTCAGGCATTAACACATGCGGTGCTACAATGAAATGCGACCTATCCATGTAGTCCTCTAACCACCTCCACACTACTGATTCACTCCTCCAATTACCCAAGTAGTACCCATGCAGTCCAGCAATCACACTGTCGCTCTCCGTGCACTCCTCCAATCATCCAGCCAGTACCATGTCCTTATCTAATCACTGCGCCAAAATTCAAGCACTTACAAATTCACCATGCTGTCAACTTGAAGCACTCTAAGAATCCAGTCACTATCCATGTAGTCATGCAATGACCCAGGCACTAACACATGCACTGCTACAATCCCCTGAGCACTTCCCATGCAGACCTCTAACCACCTACACACTACTGATTCACTCCTCCAATTACCCAGGTAGTACCCATGCACTCCAGAAATCCCTCTGTCACTACCCATGCACTCCTCCAATCACCCAGCCAGTCCTATGTCCTTATCCAATCACTGGGCCAAAACCCAAGCACTTATAAATTCACCATGCACTCTCCTCGCAGTACTCTAATCATACAGTCACTACCCATGTAGTCATGCAATGATCTAGGCACTAACACATGCACTGCTACAATCCCTGTGCACTGCCCATGCAGTCTTTCAATCACCAAGCCAGCACCATGTACTTATCCAATCACCCCGCCAAAACCCAAGCACTTATAAATTCACCATGCACTCTCCTTGCAGTACTCTCTTCATCCAGTCAGTACCCATGTACTTATGCAATGACCCAGGCACTAACACATGCACTGCTACAAACCCCTGTGCACTACCCATGCACTACCCATGCAGTCCAGCCATCGCCCTGTCATTACCCATGCACTCCTCCAATCACCCAGCCAGCACCATGTACTTATCCAATCACTCTGCCAAAATCCAAGCACTTATAAAATCACCATGCACTCTCCTTGTAGCACTCTAATCATCCAGTCACTACTCATGTACTCATGCAATGACCCAGGCATTAACTCATGGCAAATACAGAGGAGGTCATGCTAATCACAGGGGTACCCCAATGCATAGTGTTTCCTAGTGTATGTAGGTGTTTTCACAGTATTCTAAGTGTCTTTTAGCATAGCACTGGCTCTAGACTTGGTAAGTCAGTATCAGTTACCACCAGTACCCGTCAGCAAAAAGTTGGGGGCACAGGAGGACTTTCTGCTCCTCTGTTGGTTCTTTCTGCACATCTCTTGCTTCTTATTGCACTTTTCTTCATCTTTCTAGACTTCTGTTGCCTCTTTCTGCATTTGTCTTGCTTCTTTCTGCGCTTTTCTTCCTCTTTCTTCACATGTCCTACCTTTGTAGGCATAGTTAGAAATTAGCATTTAAAAAACCTTTGAAATTCACTGAAAAAACCATAGCTTTCAGGGACGTTATAGTTACAAATTAGCATTTAAAAAACCTTAGAAATTCACTGAAAAAAGCACAGGTTTCAGGGACGTTATAGTTAGTTGGACATTTCACTCGTACAAAACCAGAGAAATTCGGCCGTTATAGTTAGTTCAGCTAACTATAACTCGCGCCCCCGCAATGCACTGCTGAGGACGTCACATATTACATCATTCATGACATGGTCAGTGACATCACTGATGACATCACTGATGACATCTCAAATGACATCACTGATGACATCATCCACATGATAATCTGATGCACCTCCTCATACCCCAATATAACCTTTGATACACCCACTCTAAAATACAGACTACCATTTTCGAAACCATAGACACACCAATACCAGTTAGTACATACCCACTCACTAATTCCTAGGTCTACACACACATCCACTCATTCACCCATACAGTCACTCATACATGCAGTCAACCATCAATACGGCATTATCATATGCACTCACATATCTATACAGACACTCACACACTGCCACTCATCCATAGTTACACACACACCTAGTCAGTCATGCAAAGAATCAATCACACTCCCATTTACTCACCTATACAGTTATACACACACCACCTCACTTATTCAAACATATATGAACACATACTTACACTCTTATACAATAACTAATACAAGCACACACTGATCCATACAGCCACTCTCACAATCACTCACTCTCACATATAGTCATTTATACACTCCAACACTCACATATACTGCCTTTCACATATGCAGTTACTCACACATGTACCACTGAGGCATCCATTCACTCACCAACACACCCATACACACACTCACCCACCCATACATCCCTTCACAGATGCACTCTTGAACCCATACACCCAGTGAATCACCCACTCACACATCTATGCACAGAGTCACACCCCCCCACCCACCCACACAGACACTCAGGCACCCATACAGATACTCAGACAACCAATCAATAACCCACATAGATCCTCATTTAGCTACTCACCAACCCATGGAACCGCTTACACACCAACTGACAAACTAAACTGTGTAAATGTCTGTATCAGTCACTAACCCATGCATTCAGTAAGACACATTTAATCACTCACTTATACAGTCAGTCACGCACCTACTAAATCATCCATCCAGACACTTATACACCCACTCATTCTTCAATACACCTTGGCATATATATATAAAACATATTTAAAGTTTACAGAAACACACAGTCATTGGATGATGTCATCAGTGATGTCATTTGAGATGTCATCAGTGATGTCATCAGTGATGTCACTGACCATGTCATGAATGATGTAATATGTGACGTCATCAGCAGTGCATTGCGGGGGCGCGAGTTATAGTTAGCTGAACTAACTATAACGGCCGAATTTCTCTGGTTTTGCATGAGTGAAATGTCCAACTAACTATAACGTCCCTGAAACCTGTGCTTTTTTCAGTGAATATATATATATATATATTTCAGCTCCAAATCTCCTCCAAACCAAGGGAAATCCCAAAGGAAGACAGCACTCACGGGGGCAGGTTCCGTAAGTTTATTTTCACAGAACACTGGCACTCAACAACAGACGCGTTTTGGCAACGGCCTTCTTCTATGTTTACCGAGAACGCCGATATACCTGTTTATAAACCACATTACTTCCGTGCACAACACAAACAAAGGACTCACGTGAGATCACAGTAACCCTTCAAAATCAAATATAGCGAACGCCATCTTGTAATGTCAAAGAACTGTTCCTTAATAAGTTACATCGTATTGAACACCATAAATTCTCGATATCCAATAACCATATAAATTATTACATGGTGTTTTGCCGATACATTAAAGGCACAAGCTAAAACAAATATCCATACAATTATTTAGGACACTCATAAATCACGCCCTGAATGGGCTCTCACAGTTCATGGCTTATCCGAATATAAAAGCATATACAAAAATCCCGCCCTGGATGGGCCAATTAGGAAAGGTTTTCACCCTCAATTGATAGAAGTGTCGCTAATCACGATAAAATACATACAACAGGGAAAGGGAAAGTATATAGGGAAGGCAATGTATCCATTTGAATACATGAAATGTACAATATTTACACAAATAGGATGACGAGAGGGGCTTCCCGCGAGAGAGGGGCTTCTAATGAACAAAGACAAGCAAGCCTCAGATCCCAAAAAGGTGGGAGATAAATTCCGCCTTATAACCACATACTCAAAAAATGCGAGTGATCTTAAAAGAATCCTTAGGAAGAACTGGCACATTTTACAGACAGATAACGTGATAGGGAGGGATTTACCGTCTAACCACCGTGTCACGTTCAGGAAGGCGAGATCACTAAATAATGATCTTGTCCACAGTCATTTGGTTGATACTCCAAAATCAGCCTTTGGAGCTCTAAATGGGTTTTCCCATGTGGGAAATGCAAGGCCTGTAAAGGCAGCAAGAGGGTCCTTTCCTATGAGATTCCATCAGTAGGTACCCGGAAGAGCATCAAAAAATTCCTGACTTGTTCCACCCCCTATACTGTATACTGTCTTATCTGCCCCTGCGGTCTACGTTATGTAGGCAGCACGATCCATCCTACTAAGGTTAGGATATTGGAACACATGCGGGCAATAACTAATGGGGATGAGGCTTACCCTGTTGCACGCCATTTTGATAATAAACATCAACGCAACAGGGATTTGCTTAGTTATTTCTGTCTTGATCATGTGCCGAACAATCCACGAGGTGGGGATAGGATCTTAAGGTTGAGACGGTTGGAATCTCGTTTCATAATTGATCTCCAGACGAAGTCACCCCAGGGCCTCAATAGCAGTGAGGAACTGGCGGTACATTTAGGAGAAGGATTAACTTGTCCTTTTCAGCAATGTATATAGCTATGAGTAGAGTACTGTATAGATGATGATATTTTGTTTTATTTTGTTCTGTTCTGTTTTGGTTTGCCTTTTCAAGTTCTTATTGTGCGATCTACTTTTCAGTGACTGTCAAAACAGACGATTTCTACTGGTGTTGCTGTATGTGTAGAAGCTCGCCATCCTATTTGTGTAAATATGGTAAATTTCATGTATTCAAATGGATACATTGCCTTCCCTATATACTTTCCCTGTTGTATGTATTTTATCGTGATTAGCGACACTTCTATCAATTGAGGGTGAAAACCTTTCCTAATTGGCCCATCCAGGGCGGGATTTTTGTATATGCTTTTATATTCGGATAAGCCATGAACTGTGAGAGCCCATTCAGGGCGTGATTTATGAGTGTCCTAAATAATTGTATGGATATTTGTTTTAGCTTGTGCCTTTAATGTATCGGCAAGGCACCATGTAATAATTTATATGGTTATTGGATATCGAGAATTTATGGTGTTCAACACGATGTAACTTATTAAGGAACAGTTCTTTAACATTACAAGATGGCGTTCGCTATATTTGATTTTGAAGGCTTACTGTGATCTCACGTGAGTCCTTTGTTTGTGTTGTGTTATAAACAGGGATATCGGCGTTCTCGGTAAACATAGAAGAAGGCCATTGCCGAAACGCGTCTGTTGTTGAGTGCCAGTGTTCTGTGAAAATAAACTTACGGAACCTGCCCCCGTGAGTGCTGTCTTCCTTTGGGATTTCCCTTGGTTTGGAGGAGAGTTGGAGCTGAAATTGATATGCGGGTGCACCCCCGCATTTGAGCAGCACCACCTGTGAGTGCACCGAGCTGGTGTTTTGGAGCGAGTATATATATATATATATATATATATATATATATTCACTGAAAAAACCATAGGTTTCAGGGACGTTATAGTTAGGAATTAGCATTTAAAAAAACCTTAGAAATTCACTGAAAAAAACAAGTTTCAGGGACGTTATAGTTAGTTGGACATTTCACTCGTCAAACCAGAGAAATTCGGCCGTTATAGTTAGTTGAGGTAACTATAACTCGCGCCCCCGTAATGCACTGCTGATGACGTCACATATTACATCACTCATGACATGGTCAGTGACATCACTGATGACATCACTGATGACATCTCAAATGACATCAATGATGACATCATCCAGTGACTGAGTGTTTCTAAAAAGTTTAAATATGTTTTATATATATATATATATATACGCCATGGTGTATTGAAGAATGAGTGGGTGTATGAGTGTCTGTATGGATGATTTAGTAGGTGCGTGACTGACTGTATAAGTGAGTGATTAAACGTGTCTTACTGAATGCATGAGTTAGTGACTAAACTGTGTGAATGTCTGTATCAGTCTGTCTGCTGGTGTGTAAGCGGCTGCATGAGTTGGTGAGTAGCTACATGAGTGTCTATATGGATTATTGATCGGTTGTCTGAGTATCTGTATGGGTGCCTGAGTGTCTGTGTGGGTGGGTGGGGGGAGTGTGACTTTGTGCATAGATGTGTGAGTGGGTGATTCACTGGGTGTATGGGTTCAAGAGTGTGTCTGTGAAGGGCTGTATGGGTGGGTGAGTGCGTGTATGGGTGTGTTGGTGAGTGTTTAGATGTCTTAGTGGTACATGTGTGAGTAACTACATATGTGAAAGGCAGTATATGTGAGTGTTGTGCTATATAAATGACTATATGTGAGAGTGAGTGATTGTGAGAGTGGCTGTATGGATGCTTGTGTCAGTGATTGTATAAGAGAGTAAGTATGTGTTAGCATCTGTATGAATAAGTGAGGTGGTGTGTGTATAATTGTGTAGGTGAGTAAATGGGAGTGTGATTGATTCTTTGCATGACTATGTGTGAGTAACTATGGGTGAGTGGCGGTGTGTGAGTGTCTGTATAGGTGTATAAGTGCATATGATAGTGCTGTATTGATGAGTGACTGAATGTATGAGTGACTGTATGGGTGAATGAGTAGATGTGTGTGTAGATCTAGGAATCAGTGAGTTGGTATATAGTAACTGGTATTGGTGGGTCTTTGGTTTCGAAAATGGTAGTCTGTATTTTAGAGTGGGTGTATCAAAGGTTATATTAGGGTGTGAGGAGGTGCATGAGATTATCATGTGGATGATGTCATCAGTGATGTCATCAGGGATGTCATTTGAGATGTCATCATTGATGTCACTGACCATGTCATGAGTGATATATGTGACGTCATTAGCAGTGCATTGCGGGGCGCGAGTTATAGTTACCTCAACTAACTATAACGGCCAAATTTCTCTGGATTTGTACGAGTGAAATGTCCAACTAACTATAACGTCCCTGAAACCTGTGGTCTTTTCAGTGTATTTCTAAGGTTTTTTAAATGCTAATTTCTAACTATAACGTCCCTGAAACCTATGTTTTTTTCAGTGACTTTCAAAGGTTTTTTAAATGCTAATTTCTAACTATAACGTCCCTGAAACCTATGGTTTTTTCAGTGAATTTCTAAAGTTTTTTAAATGCTAATTTCTAACTATAACGTCCCTGAAACCTATGGTTTTTTCAGTGAATTTCTAAGGTTTTTTAAATTCCAATTTCTAACTATGCCTACATAGGTAGGACATGTGCAGAAAGAGGAAGAAAGGCGCAGAAAGAAGCAAGAGAAATGCAGAAAGAGGCAACAGAAGTCCAGAAAAAGGAATAAGGTGCAGAAAGAAGCAAGTGATGTGCAGAAAGAACCAACAGAGGTGCAGAGAGAGGCCTTGTTGCAAAGTCATCCTGTGCCCTGGGCACCCCCCAACTTCTTGCTGACTGGTACTGGTGGTAACTGACTCTGACGGACTCTGGGCTCTGCCTAACCAGGCCCGGAGCTAGTGCTATGCTGAAAGACAATTAGAATACAGTGAAAACACCTACATACACTAGGGTACACTATGGGTTGGGGTACCCCTGTGATTGGCATGACCTCCCCTGTAAGGCCCCAGTACATCATAGGTCAGGGGGATTAAAACTACCTCTAAGTCCCTAGCATATAATAGGGCATGGCAGTTTAGAGGCCAGCAGCCCTTTTATGCACTTGCATGTGTGCACTGCTGAGCCTGAGGTCAGTTTAAAAGTAGCCCTGGGTGTGCAGAAAGAGGGAAGAGAGGTGCAGAAAGAAGCAAGAGAGGTGTAGAAAGAAGCAAGAGAGGTGCAGAAAGAAGCAAGAGCAGTGCAGAAAGAACCAACAGAGGTGCAGAAAGAGGCAAGAGGGGTGCAGAAAGAGGCAAAAGCAGTGCAGAAAGAACCAAGAGACGTGCAGGAAAAGGGAAGAAGGGTGCAGAAAGAGGCAAGAGATGTGCAGAAAAAGGGAAGAAGGGTGCAGAAAGAAGCAAGAGAAGTGCTGAAAGAGGCAAGTGAGGTGCAGCAGGAGGCAAGAGAACTGCAGAAAGAGGGAAGAGAATTGCAGAAACAGGCAAAAGGGGTGCAAAAAGAGGGAACAGGTGTGCAAACAGAGGCTAGAGAGGTGCAGAAAGAGGGAAGAGGGGTACAGAAAGAGACAAGAGGGATGCAGAAATTTGCAACAGATGTGCAGAAAGAAGCAAGAGCAGTGCAGAAAGAACCAACAGAGGTGCAGAAAGAGGCAAGAGGGGTACAGAAAGAGGCAAGAGGGGTACAGAAAGAGGCAAGAAAAGTGCAGAAAGAAGCAAAAAAGGCGCAGAAAGAGGCAAGAGAGGTGCACAAAGAGGTAGAAGAGGTACACAAAGAGGCAAAAGGGGTACGGAAAGAGGAGTACAGAAAGAGGAAAGAAGAGTGCAGAAAGAAGAAAGAGAAGTGCAGAAAGAAGCAACAGAGGTACAGAAAGAGGCAAGAGAAGTGTAGAAAGAGAAGTGTAGAAAGAAGCAACAGAGGTGCTGAAAGAGGCAAGAGAGGTGCAGAAAGAAGCAGGAGCAGTGCAGAAAGAACCAACAGAGGTGCGGAAAGAGGGATGCAGAAAGAGGCAAGAGAAGTGCAGAAATAAGCAAAAGACATGCAGGAAAAGGGAAGAAGGGTGCAGAAGGAGGCATTAGAACTGAGGAAAGAGTTGCCGAAACAGGCAAAAGGGGTGCAGAAAGAGGGAATAGGTGTGCAGACAGAGACAAGAGATGTGCAGAAAGAGGGAAGAGGGGTACAGAAAGAGGAAAGAGGGATGCAGATATGTGCAACAGAGGTACAGAAAGAGGCAAGAGCAGTGCTGAAAGAACCAACAGAGGTGCAGAAAGAGGCAAGAGGGGTACAGAAAGAGGAAAGAGGGGTACAGAAAGAGGCAAGAGGGGTACAGAAAGAGGCAAGAAAAATGCAGAAACAAGCAAAAAAGGCGCAGAAAGAGGCAAGAGAGGTGCAGAAAGAGGTAGAAGAGGTACACAAAGAGGCAAAAGGGGTACAGAAAGAGGAAAGAGGAGTACAGAAAGAGGAAAGAAGAGTGCAGAAAGAAGCATGAGAAGTGCAGAAAGAAGCAACAGAGGTACAGAAAGAGGCAAGAGAAGTGCAGAAAGAGAAGTGTAGAAAGAAGCAACAGAGGTGCTGAAAGAGACAAGAGAGGTGCAGAAACAGGCAAGAAAGGTGCAGAAAGAGGTAAGACGGATACAGAAATTTGCAAGAGGTGCAGAAAAAAGCTAGAGCAGTGCAGAAAGAAGCAAGAGCAGTGCAGAAAGAAGCAAGAGAAGTGCAGAAAGAAGCGAGAGGCGGAGAAATAGGAAAGAGGGGTGCAGAAAGAGGAAAGAGGGGTACAGAAAGAGGCAAGACGGATGCAAAAATTTGCAAAAGAGGTGCAGAAAGAAGCAACAGCACTGCAGAAAGAACCAACACAGCTGCAAAAATAGGCAAGAGGGGTGCAGAAAGAGGTAGGAGAGGTGCAGAAAGAGGCAACAGAGGTGCAGAAAGAAGCAACAGAACTGCACAAAGAGGCAAGAGTTGCAGAAACAGACAAAAGAGGTGCAGAAAGAGGGAACAGGGGTGCAGACAGAGGCAAGAGAATTGCAGAAAGAGGGATGCAGAAAGAGGCAGGAAAGGTGCAGAAAGAAGCACGAGCAGTGCAGAAAGAAGCAACAGGGGTGCAGAAAGAGGCAAGAGGGGGCAGAAAGAGGCGAGAGAAGTGCAGAAAGAAGCAAAAGAGGTGCAAAAAGAGGCAAGAGGGGTGCAAAAAGAGGCAAGAGCAATGCAGAAAGAACAAAGAGATGTGCAGAAAGAGGCAAGAGAGGTGCAGAAAGAGGCAAGAGATGTGCAGAAAAAGGGAAGAAGGGTGCAGAAAGAAGCAAGAGAAGTGCCGAAAGAGGCTCGTGAGGTGTAGAAGGAGGCAAGAGAACTGCAGAAAGAGGAAAGAGAGTTGCAGAAACAGGCAAAAGGGGTGCAGAAAGAGGGAACAGGTGTGCAGACAGACAAGAGGGGTACAGAAAGAGGAAAGAGGGATGCAGAAATTTGCAACAGAGGTGCAGAAAGAAGCAAGAGCAGTGCTGTAAGAACCAACAGAGGTGCAGAAAGAGGCAAGAGGGGTACAGAAAGAGGCAAGAAAGTGCAGAAAGAAGCAAAAAAGGTACAGAAAGAGGAAAGAGGTGCAGAAAGAGGCAGGAGAGGTACACACAGAGGCCAAAGGGCTACAGAAAGAGGCAAGAGGGGTGTAGGAAGAAGCAACAGAAGTGCAGAAAGAAGCAACAGAGGAGCCGAAAGAGGCAAGAGGTGCAGAAACAGGCAAGAAAGGTGCAGAAAGAGGGAACAGGGGTGCAGACAGAGGTAAGTGGGATACAGAAATTTGCAAGTGAAGTGCAGAAAGAAGCAAGAGCAGTGCAGAAAGAAGCAAGAGCAGTGCAGAAAGAAGCAAGAGAAGTGCAGAAAGAAGCAAGAGAGGTGGAGAAATAGGGAAGAGGGGTGGAGAATGAGGCAAGAGGGGTGCAGAAAGAGGCAAGAGGAATGCAGAAATTTGCACAAGAGGTGCAGAAAGAAGCAGGAGTACTGCAGAAAGAACCAACAGAGCTGCAAAAAGAGGCAAGAGGGGTTTAGAAAGAGGTAGGAGAGGTGCAGAAAGAGGTAGGAGAGGTGCAGAAAGAGGCAACAGAGGTGCAGAAGTAGGCAGGAGAGGTACACAAAGAGGCAAAAGGGGTACAGGAAGAGGCAAGAGGGGTGTAGAAAGAAGCAACAGAGGTGCAGAAAGAGGCAAGAGAAGTACATAAAGAGAAGTGCAGAAAGAAGCAACAGAGGTGCCGAAAGAGGCAAGAGAGGTGCAGAAACAGGCAAGAAAGGTGCAGAAAGAGGGAACAGGGTGCAGAAAGAGGTAAGAGGGATACAGAAATTTGCAAGAGAGGTGCAAAAAGAAGCAAGAGCAGTGCAGAAAGAAGCAAGAGAAGTGCAGAAAGAAGTAAGAGGTGGAGAAATAGGGAAGAGGGGTGCAGAAAGAGGCAAGAGGGGTGCAGAAAGAGGCAAGAGGGATGCAAAAATTTGCAAAAGAGGTGCAGAAAGAAGCAAGAGCACTGCAGAAAGAACCAACAGAGCTGCAAAAAGAGGCAAGAGGGGTGCAGAAAGAGGTAGGAGAGGTGCAGAAAGAGGCAAGAGAGGTGCAGAAGGAGGCAAAAGTACTTCACAAAGAGGCAAGAGAGTTGCAGAAACAGACAAAAGAGGTGCAGAAAGAGGGAAGAGGGGTACAGAAAGAGGCAAGAGGGGTACAGAAAGAGGCAAGAGGGATGCAGAAATTTGCAAGAGGTGCAGAAAGAAGCAAGAGCACTGCAGAAAGAACCAACAGAGCTGCAGAAAGAGGCAAGAGAGGTACAGAAAGAGGCAAGAAAAGTGTAGAAAGAAGCAAAAGAAGTGCAGAAAGAGGCAAGAGAGGTGCAGAAAGAGGCAGGAGAGGTGCACCAAGAGGCAAACGGGGTACAGAAAGAGGCAAGAGGGGTGCAGAAAGAAGCAAGAGAAGTACAGAAAGAAGCAACAGAGGTGCAGAAAGAGGCAAGAGAAGTGCAGAAAGAGGCAAGCAAAGTGCAGAAAGAAGCAACAGAGGTGCCGAAAGAGGCAAGAGAGGTGCAGAAACAGGCAAGAAAGGTGCAGAAAGAGGGAACAGGGGTGCAGAAAGAGGTAAAAGGGATAAAGAAATTTGGAAGAGGTGCAGAAAGAAGCAAGAGCAGTGCAGAAAGAAGCAAGAAAAGTGCAGAAAGAAGCAAGAGAGGTAGAGAAATAGGGAAGAGAGGTGCAGAAAGAGGCAAGAGGGGTGCAGAAATTTGCAAAAGATGTGAAGATAGATAACTGCAGAAAGAACCAACAGAGCTGCAAAAAGAGGCGAGAGGGGTGCAGAAAGAGGTAGGAGAGGTGCAGAAAGAGGCAACAGAGGTGCAGAAAGAGGCAAGAGTACTGCACAAAGAGGCAAGAGAGTTGCAGAAAGACAAAAGAGGTGCAGAAAGAGGGAACAGGGGTGCAGACAGAGGCAAGGGAATCGCAGAAAGAGGGAAGAGGGATGCAGAAAGAGGCAAGAAAGGTGCAGAAAGAAGCAAGAGCAGTGCAGAAAGAAGCAACAGAGGTGCAGAAAGAGGCAAGAAGGGTGCAGAAAGAGGAGAGACAAGTGCAGAAAGAAGCAAAAGAGGTACAGAAAGAGGCAAGAGGGGTGCAGAAAGAGGCAAGAGCAGTGCAGAAAGAACAGAGATGTGCAGAAAGAGGCAAGAGAGGTGCAGAAAGAGGCAAGAAATGTGCAGAAAAAGGGAAGAAGGGTGCGGAAAGAAGCAAGCAATGTGCAGAAAGAGGCAAACGAGGTGTAGAAGGAGGCAAGAGAACAGCAGAAAGAGGCAAAAGAGTTGCAGAAACAGGCAAAAGGGGTACAGAAAGAGGCAAGAGGGGTGTAGAAAGAAGCAACAGAGGTGCAGAAAGAGGCAAGAGAAGTACATAAAGAGAAGTGCAGAAAGAAGCAACAGAGGTGCCGAAAGAGGCAAGAGAGGTGCAGAAACAGGCAAGAAAGGTGCAGAAAGAGGGAACAGGGTGCAGAAAGAGGGAACAGGGATACAGAAATGTGCAAGAGAGGTGCAAAAAGAAGCAAGAGCAGTGCAGAAAGAAGTAAGAGGTGGAGAAATAGGGAAGAGGGGTGCAGAAAGAGGAAGAGGGGTGCAGAAAGCGGCACGAGGGATGCAAAAATTTGCAAAAGAGGTACAGAAAGAAGCAAGAGCACTGCAGAAAGAACCAACAGAGCTGCAAAAAGAGGCAAGAGTGGTGCAGCAAGAGGTAGGAGAGGTGCAGAAAGAGGTAGGAGAGGTGCAGAAAGAGGCAACAGAGGTGCAGAAGGAGGCAAAAGTACTTCACAAAGAGGCAAGAGAGTTGCAGAAACAGACAAAAGAGGTGCAGAAAGAGGGAAGAGGGGTACAGAAAGAGGCAAGAGGGGTACAGAAAGAGGCAAGAGGGATGCAGAAATTTGCAAGAGGTGCAGAAATAAGCAAGAGCAGTGCAGAAAGAACCAACAGAGCTGCAGAAAGAGGCAAGAGGGGTACAGAAAGAGGCAAGAAAAGTGCAGAAAGAAGCAAAAGAAGTGCAGAAAGAGGCAAGAGAGGTGCAGAAAGATGCAAGAGAGGTGCACAAAGAGGCAAACGGGGTACAGAAAGAGGCAAGAGGGGTGCAGAAAGAGGCAAGAGGGGTGCAGAAAGAAGTAACAGAGGTGCAGAAAGAGGCAAGCAAAGTGCAGAAAGAAGCAACAGAGGTGCCGAAAGAGGCAAGAGAGGTGCAGAAACAGGCAAGAAAGGTGCAGAAAGAGGGAACAGGGGTGCAGAAAGAGGTAAAAGGGATAAAGAAATTTGCAAGAGGTGCAGACAGAAGCAAGAGCAGTACAGAAAGAAGCAAGAAAAGTGCAGAAAGAAGCAAGAGAGGTAGAGAAATAGGGAGGAGAGGTGCAGAAAGAGGCAAGAGGGGTGCAGAAATTTGCAAAAGATGTGAAGAAAGAAGTAACTGCAGAAAGAACCAACAGAGCTGCAAAAAGAGGCGAGAGGGGTGCAGAAAGAGGTAGGAGATGTGCAGAAAAAGGGAAGAAGGGTGCGGAAAGAAGCAAGCAATGTGCAGAAAGAGGCAAACGAGGTGTAGAAGGAGGCAAGAGAACAGCAGAAAGAGGCAAGAGAGTTGCAGAAACAGGCAAAAGGGGTACAGAAAGAGGCAAGAGGGGTGTAGAAAGAAGCAACAGAGGTGCAGAAAGAGGCAAGAGAAGTACATAAAGAGAAGTGCAGAAAGAAGCAACAGAGGTGCCGAAAGAGGCAAGAGAGGTGCAGAAACAGGCAAGAAAGGTGCAGAAAGAGGGAACAGGGTGCAGAAAGAGGTAAGAGGGATACAGAAATTTGCAAGAGAGGTGCAAAAAGAAGCAAGAGCAGTGCAGAAAGAAGCAAGAGAAGTGCAGAAAGAAGTAAGAGGTGGAGAAAGAGGGAAGAGGGGTGCAGATAGAGGCAAGAGGGGTGCAGAAAGAGGCAAGAGGGATGCAAAAATTTGCAAAAGAGGTGCAGAAAGAAGCAAGAGCACTGCAGAAAGAACCAACAGAGCTGCAAAAAGAGGCAAGAGGGGTGCAGAAAGAGGTAGGAGAGGTGCAGAAAGAGGTAGGAGAGGTGCAGAAAGAGGCAACAGAGGTGCAGAAGGAGGCAAAAGTACTTCACAAAGAGGCAAGAGAGTTGCAGAAACAGACAAAAGAGGTGCAGAAAGAGGGAAGAGGGGTACAGAAAGAGGCAAGAGGGTTACAGAAAGAGGCAAGAGGGGTACAGAAAGAGGCAAGAGGGATGCAGAAATTTGCAACAGAGGTGCAGAAATAAGCAAGAGCAGTGCAGAAAGAACCAACAGAGCTGCAGAAAGAGGCAAGAGGATTACAGAAAGAGGCAAGAAAAGTGCAGAAAGAAGCAAAACAAGTGCAGAAAGAGGCAAGAGAGGTGCAGAAAGAGGCAGGAGAGGTGCACAAAGAGGCAAACGGGGTACAGAAAGAGGCAAGAGGGGTGCAGAAAGAAGCAAGAGAAGTGCAGAAAGAAGCAACAGAGGTGCAGAAAGAGGCAAGAGAAGTGCAGAAGAGGCAAGCAAAGTGCAGAAAGAAGCAACAGAGGTGCCGAAAGAGGCAAGAGAGGTGCAGAAACAGGCAAGAGAGGTGCAGAAACAGGCAAGAAAGGTGCAGAAAGAGGGAACAGGGGTGCAGAAAGAGGTAAAAGGGATAAAGAAATTTGCAAGAGGTGCAGAAAGAAGCAAGAGCAGTGCAGAAAGAAGCAAGAAAAGTGCAGAAAGAAGCAAGAGAGGTAGAGAAATAGGGAAGAGAGGTGCAGAAAGAGGCAAGAGGGGTGCAGAAATTTGCAAAAGATGTGAAGAAAGAAGTAACTGCAGAAAGAACCAACAGAGCTGCAAAAAGAGGCGAGAGGGGTGCAGAAAGAGGTAGGAGAGGTGCAGAAAGAGGCAACAGAGGTGCAGAAAGAGGCAAGAGTACTGCACAAAGACGCAAGAGAGTTGCAGAAACAGACAAAAGAGGTGCAGAAAGAGGGAACAGGGGTGCAGACAGAGGCAAGGGAATCGCAGAAAGAGGGATGCAGAAAGAGGCAAGAAAGGTGCAGAAAGAAGCAAGAGCAGTGCAGAAAGAGGCAAGAAGGGTGCAGAAAGAGGAGAGAGAAGTGCAGAAAGAAGCAAAAGAGGTACAGAAAGAGGCAAGAGGGGTGCAGAAAGGCGAGAGCAGTGCAGAAAGAACAAAGATGTGCAGAAAGAGGCAAGAGAGGTGCAGAAAGAGGCAAGAGATGTGCAGAAAAAGGGACGAAGGGTGCGGAAAGAAGCAAGCAATGTGCAGAAAGAGGCAAACGAGGTGTAGAAGGAGGCAAGAGAACAGCAGGAAGAGGCAAAAGAGTTGCAGAAACAGGCAAAAGGGGTACAGAAAGAGGCAAGAGGGGTGTAGAAAGAAGCAACAGAGGTGCAGAAAGAGGCAAGAGAAGTACATAAAGAGAAGTGCAGAAAGAAGCAACAGAGGTGCCGAAAGAGGCAAGAGAGGTGCAGAAAGAGGCAATAGATGTGCAGAAAAAGAGAAGAAGGGTGCAGAAAGAAGCATGAGAAGTGCAGAAAGAGGCAAGTGAGGTATAGAAGGAGGCAAGAGAACTGCAGAGTCAAGAAACGTGGAGAAAGAGGGAAGAGGGGTACGGAAAGAGGGATGTAGAAATTTGCAACAGAGGTGCAGAAAGAAGCAAGAGCAGTGCAGAAAGAACCAACAGAGGTGCAGAAAGAGGCAAGAGGGGTACAGAAAGAGGCAAGAGAGGTGCAGAAAGAGGCAAGAGAGGTGCACAAAGAGGCAAACGGGGTGCAGAAAGAGGCATGAGGGGTGCAGACAGAAGCAACAGAGGTGCTGAAAGAGGCAAGAGAGGTGCAGAAAGAGGCAAGAGAAGTGCAGAAAGAGGCAAGAGAAGTGCAGAGAGAAGCAACAGAGGTACAGAAAGAGGCAAGAGGGGGGCAGAAAGAGGCAAGAGCAGTGCAGAAAGAACAAAGAGAAGTGCAGAAAGAGGCAAGAGATATGCAGAAAAAGGGAAGAAGGGTGCAGAAAGAGGCAAGCGAAGTGCAGAAAGAGGCAAGTGAGGTATAGAAGGAGGCAAGAGAACAGCAGAAAGAGGCAAGAGAGTTGCAGAAACAGGCAAAAGGGGTGCAGAAAGAAGGAACAGGTGTGCAGACAGAGGCAACAGGGGTACAGAAAGAGGCAAGAGGGATGCAGACATTTGCAACATAGGTGCAGAAAGAACCAACAGAGCTGCAAAAAGAGGCAAGAGGGGGGCAGAAAGAGGTAGGAGAGGTGCAGAAAGAGGCAACAGAGGTGCAGAAGGAGGCAAGAGAACTGCACAAAGAGGCAAGAGTTGCAGAAACAGACAAAATAGGTGCAGAAAGAGGGAACAGGGGTGCCGACAGAGGCAAGAGAATTGAAGAAAGAGGGAAGAAGGATGCAGAAAGAGGCAAGAGAGGTGCAGAAAGAAGCAAGAGCAGTGCAGAAAGAAGCAACAGAGGTTCAGAAAGAGGCAAGAGGGGTGCAAAAAGAGAGAGAAGTAGAGAAAGAAGCAAAAGAGGTGCAGAAAGAAGCAAGAGGGGTGCAGAAAGAGGCAAGAGCAGTGCAGAAAGAACAACGATGTGCAGAAAGAGGCAAGAGAGGTGCAGAAAGAGGCAATAGATGTGCAGAAAAAGGGAAGAAGGGTGCAGAAAGAAGCAAGAGAAGTGCAGAAAGAGGCAAGTGAGGTTTAGAAGGAGGCAAGAGAACTGCAGACAGAGGCAAGAGACGTGGAGAAAGAGGGAAGAGGGGTACAGAAAGAGGAAAGAGGGATGCAGAAATGTGCAACAGAGGTGCAGAAAGAAGCAAGAGCAGTGCTGAAAGAACCAACAGAGGTACAGAAAGAGGCAAGAGGGGTACAGAAAGAGGCAAGAGGGGTACAGAAAGAGGCAAGAAAAGTGCAGAAAGAAGCAAAAAAGGTGCAGATAGAGGCAAGAGAGGTGCAGAAAGAGGCAGAAGAGGTACAGAAAGAGGCAAAAGGGGTACAGAAAGAGGAGTGCAGAAGGAAGCAAGAGAAGTGCAGAAAGAGGCAAGAGAGATGCAGAAACAGGCAAGAAAGGTGGAGAAAGAGGGAACAGGGGTGCAGAAAGAGGTAAGACGGATACAGAAATTTACAAGAGAGGTGCAGAAAGAAGCAAGAGCAGTGCAGAAAGAAGCAAGAGAGGCGGAGAAATAGGGAAGAGGGGTGCAGAAAGAGGCAAGAGGGGTGCAGAAAGAGGCAAGACGGATGCAGAAATTTACAACAGAGGTGCAGAAAGAAGTAACAGCACTGCAGAAAGAAGCAACAGAGGTGCAGAAAGAGGCAAGACGGGTGCAGAAAGAGGAGAGAGAAGTGCAGAAAGAAGAAAAAGAGGTACAGAAAGAGGCAAGAGGGGTGCAGAAAGAGGCAAGAGCAGTGAAGAAAGAAGCAAGAGCAGTGCAGAAAGAAGCAAGAGCAGTGCAGAAAGAAGCAACAGAGGTGCAGAAAGAGGCAAGACGGGTGCAGAAAGAGGAGAGAGAAGTGCAGAAAGAAGCAAAAGAGGTACAGAAAGAGGCAAGAGGGGTGCAGAAAGAGGCAAGAGCAGTGCAGAAAGAACGAAGAGAAGTGCAGAAAGAGGCAAGAGAGGTGCAGAAAGAGGCAAGAGAGGTGCAGAAAGAGGCAAGAGAGGTGCAGAAAGAGGCAAGAGATATGCAGAAAAAGGGACGAAGGGTGCAGAAAGAAGCAAGCAAAGTGCAGAAAGAGGCAAACGAGGTGTAGAAGGAGGCAAGAGAGTTGCAGAAACAGGCAAAAGGGGTGCAGAAAGAAGGAACAGGTGTGCAGACAGAGGCAAGAGGGGTACAGAAAGAGGCAAGAGGGATGCAGACATTTGCAACAGAGGTGCAGAAAGAAGCAAATGCAGTGCAGAAAGAACCAACAGAGCTGCAAAAAGAGGCAAGAGGGGTGCAAAAAGAGGCAAGAGGGGTGCAGAAAGAGGTAGGAGAGGTACAGAAAGAGGCAACAGAGGTGAAGAAGGAAGCAAGAGAACTGCACAAAGAGGCAAGAGAGTTGCAGAAACAGACAAAAGAGGTGCAGAAAGAGGGAACAGGGGTGCAGACAGAGGCAAGAGGATTGCAGAAAGAGGGAAGAGGAATGCAGAAAGAGGCGGGAAAGGTGCAGAAAGAAGCACGAGCAGTGCAGAAAGAAGCAACAGGGGTGCAGAAAGAGGCAAGAGGGGGGAGAAACAGGAGAGAGAAGTGCAGAAAGAAGCAAAAGAGGTGCAGAAAGAGGCAAGAGGGGTGCAAAAAGAGGCAAGAGCAGTGCAGAAAGAAGCAAGAGAAGTGCCGAAAGATGCTCGTGAGGTGTAGAAGGAGGCAAGAGAACTGCAGAAAGAGGAAAGAGAGTTGCAGAAACAGGCAAAAGGGGTGCAGAAAGAGGGAACAGGTGTGCAGACAGAGATAAGAGAGGTGCGGGAAGAGGGGTACAGAAAGAGGCAAGAGGGATGCAGAAATTTGCAACAGAGGTGCAGAAAGAAGCAAGAGCAGTGCTGAAAGAACCAACAGAGGTGCAGAAAGAGGCAAAGAGGGGTACAGAAAGAAGCAAGAAAGTGCAGAAAGAAGCAAAAAAGGTACAGAAAGAGGCCAAAGGGATACAGAAAGAGGCAAGAGGGGTGTAGGAAGAAGCAAGAGAAGTGCAGAAAGAAGCAACAGAGGTGCAAGAAGAGGAAAGAGAAGTGCAGAATGAGAAGTGCAGAAAGAAGCAACAGAGGTGCCGAAAGAGGTAAGAGAGGTGCAGAAACAGGCAAGAAAGGTGCAGAAAGAGGGAACAGGGGTGCAGACAGAGGTAAGAGGGATACAGAAATTTGCAGGAGAGGTGCAGAAATTTGCAAGAGCAGTGCAGAAGTTTGCAAGAGCAGTGCAGAAAGAAGCAAGAGAAGTGCAGAAAGAAGCAAGGGAGGTGGAGAAATAGGGAAGAGGGGTGCAGAAAGAGGCAAGAGGGGAGCAGAAAGAGGCAAGAAGGATGCAGAAATTTGCAAAAGAGGTGCAGAAAGAAGCAGGAGCACTGCAGAAAGAACTAACAGAGCTGCAAAAAGAGGCAAGAGGGGTTTAGAAAGAGGTAGGAGAGGTGCAGAAAGAGGTAGGAGAGGTGCAGAAAGAGGCAACAGAGGTGCAGGAGAGGTACACAAAGAGGCAAAAGGGGTACAGAAAGAGGCAAGAGGGGTGTAGAAAGAAGCAAGAGAAGTGCAGAAAGAAGCAACAGAGGTGCAGAAAGAGGCAAGAGAAGTACATAAAGAGAAGTGCAGAAAGAAGCAACAGAGGTGCCGAAAGAGGCAAGAGAGATGCAGAAACAGGCAAGAAAGGTGCAGAAAGAGGGAACAGGGGTGCAGAAAGAGGTAAGAGGGATACAGAAATTTGCAAGAGGTGCAGAAAGAAGCAAGAGCAGTGCAGAAAGAAGCAAGAGAAGTGCAGAAAGAAGCAAGAGAAGTGCAGAAAGAAGTAAGAGAGGTGGAGAAATAGGGAAGAGGGGTGCAGAAAGAGGCAAGAGGGGTGAGGCAAGAGGGATGCAGAAATTTGCAAAACAGGTGCAGAAAGAAGCAAGAGCACTGCAGAAAGAACCAACAGAGCTGCAAAAAGAGGCAAGAGGGGTGCAGAAAGAGGTAGGAGAGGTGCAGAAAGAGGTAGGAGAGGTGCAGAAAGAGGTAGGAGAGGTGCAGAAATTTGCAACAGAGGTGCAGAAAGAGGCAAGAGGGATGCAGAAATTTGCAACAGAGGTGCAGAAAGCAAGAGCAGTGCAGAAAGAACCAACAGAGGTGCAGAAAGAGGCAAGAGGGGTACAGAAAGAGGCAAGAGAAGTGCAGAAAGAGGCAAGAGAAGTGTAGAAAGAAGCAACAGAGGTGCCGAAAGAGGCAAGAGAGGTGCAGAAACAGGCAAGAAAGGTGCAGAAAGAGGGAACAGGGGTGCAGAAAAAGGTAAAAGGGATAAAGAAATTTGCAAGAGGTGCAGAAAGAAGCAAAAGCAGTGCAGAAAGAAGCAAGAAAAGTGCAGAAAGAAGGTAGAGAAATAGGGAAGAGAGGTGCAGAAAGAGGCAAGAGGGGTGCAGAAATTTGCAAAAGATGTGAAGAAAGAAGAGCACTGCAGAAAGAACCAACAGAGCTGCAAAAAGAGGCGAGAGGGGTGCAGAAAGAGGTAGGAAAGGTGCAGAAAGAGGCAACAGAGGTGCAGAAAGAGGCAAGAGAACTGCACAAAGAGGCAAGAGAGTTGCAGAAACAGACAAAAGAGGTGCAGAAAGAGGGAACAGGGGTGCAGACAGAGGCAAGAAAGGTGCAGAAAGAAGCAAGAGCAGTGCAGAAAGAAGCAACAGAGGTGCAGAAAGAGGCAAGAGGGGTGCAGAAAGAAGCAAAAGCAGTGCAGAAAGAACAAAGATGTGCAGAAAGAGGCAAGAGAGGTGCAGAAAGAGGCAAGAGATGTGCAGAAAAAGGGAAGAAGGGTGCAGAAAGAAGCAATAGAAGTGCAGAAAGAGGCAAACGAGGTATAGAAGGAGGCAAGAGAACAGCAGAAAGAGGCAAGAGAGTTAAAGAAACAGGCAAAAGGGGTGCAGAAAGAAGGAACGGGTGTGCAGACAGAGGCAAGAGGTGCAGAAAGAGGGAAGAGGGGTACAGAAAGAGGCAAGAGGGATGCAGACATCTGCAACAGAGGTGCAGAAAGAAGCAAAAGCAGTACAGAAAGAACCAGCAGAGCTGCAAAAAGAGGCAAGAGAGGTGCAGAAAGAGGTAGGAGAGGTGCAGAAAGAGGCAACAGAGGTACAGAAGGAGGCAAGAGAACTGCACAAAGAGGCAAGAGAGTTGCAGAAACAGACAAAAGAGGTGCAGAAAGAGGGAACAGGGGTGCCGACAGAGGCAAGAGAATTGCAGAAAGAGGGAAGAAGGATGCAGAAAGAGGCAAGAAGGATGCAGAAAGAGGCAAGAGAGGTGCAGAAAGAAGCAAGAGCAGTGCAGAAAGAAGCAACAGAGGTGCAGAAAGAGGCAAGAGGGGTGCAAAAAGAGGAGAGAGAAGTGGAGAAAGAAGCAAAAGAGGTGCAGAAAGAGGCAAGAGGGGTGCAGAAAGAGACAAGAACGGTGCAGAAAGAACAAAGATGTGCAGAAAGAGGCAAGTGAGGTGCAGAAAGAGGCAATAGATGTGCAGAAAAGGGGAAGAAGGGTACAGAAAGAAGCAAGAAAAGTGCAGAAAGAGGCAAGTGAGGTGTAGAAGGAGGCAAGAGAACTGCATACAGAGGCAAGAGACGTGGAGAAAGAGGGAAGAGGGGTACAGAAAGATGCAAGAGGGATGCAGAAATTTGCAACAGAGGTGCAGAAAGAAACAAGAGTAGTGCAGAAAGAACCAACAGAGCTGCAAAAAGAGGCAAGAGGGGTGCAGAAAGAGGTAGGAGAGGTGCAGGCAGAGGCAACAGAGGTGCAGAAGTAGGCAAGAGAACTGCACAAAGAGGCAAGAGAGTTGCAGAAATAGACAAAAGAAGTGCAGAAAGAGGGAACAGCGGTGCAGGCAGAGGCAAGAGAATTGCAGAAAGAGGGAACAGGGGTGCAGAAAGAGGCAAGAGGGGTACAGAAAGAAGCAACAGAGGTACAGAAAGAGGCAAGAGAGGTGCAGAAACAGGCAGGAAAGGTACAGAAATAGGGAAGAGGGGTGCAGAAAGATGCAAGAGAGGTGCAGAAAGAGGCAAGAGGGGTGCAGAAAGAGGCAAGAGGGGTGCAGAAAGAAGCAAGTGAGGTGCGGAAAGAGGCAACAGAGGTGCAGAAAGACACAAGAGAGGTGCAGAAACAAGCAAGAGAAGTGCAGAAAGAGGCAAGAGAGGTGCAGAAAGAGGCAAGAGAGGTGCAGAAAGAGGCAAGAGGGGTGCAGAAAGAAGCAAGTGAGGTGCAGAAAGAGGCAACAGAGGTACAGAAACAGGCAAGAGAGGTGCAGAAACAGGCAGGAAAGGTTCAGGAAGAGGGGTGCAGAAAGATGCAAGAGAGGTACAGAAAGAGGCAAGAGGGGTGCAGAAAGAGGCAAGAGGGGTGCAGAAAGAAGCAAGTGAGGTGCAGAAAGAGGCAACAGAGGTACAGAAAGATGCAAGAGAGGTTCAGAAACAAGCAAGATAAGTGCAGAAAGAGGCAAGAGAATTGCTGAAAGAAGCAACAGAGGTGTAGAAAGAAGTAAGAGAAGTGTAGACAGAGGCAAGTGAGGTGCAGAAAATGGCAAGAGAAGTGCAGAAAGAAGCAAGAGAGGTGCAGAAAGAAGGAAGACGAGTGCAGAAAGAGACAACAGGGGTGCAGAAAGAAGCAAGAGAGGTGCAGAAAGAGGCAAAAGAAGTGCAGAAAGAAGCAACAGAGGTGCAGAAGGAGGCATGAGAACTGCAGAAAGAGGCAAGAAAGTTGCAGAAACAGGCAAAAGAGGTTGAAGAAGAGAGAACAGGGGGGCAGACAGAGGTAAGAGAGGTGCAGAAAGTGGGAAGAGGGGTGCAGAAAGAGGCAAGAGGGGTGCAGAAATTTGCAAGAAAGGTACAGAAAGAAGCAAGAGCAGTGCAAAAGAACCAACAGAAGTGGTGCAGAAAGAGGCAAGAGAAGTGCAGAAAGAAGGAACAGAGGTGCACAAAGAGGCAAGAGGGGTGCAGAAAGAGGGAAGAGAGGTGTAGAAAGAGGGAAGAAGTGTGCAGAAAGAAGAGGGGTGCAGAAAGAAGCAACAGAGGTGGAGAAAGAAGTAAGAGAAGTGCAGAAAGAGGCAAGAGAGATGCAGAAACAGGCAGGAAAGGTACAGAAAGAGGGAACAGGGGTACAGAAAGAGGCAAAAGAGGTGCAGAAAGAGGGAAGAAGGGTGCAGAAAGAGGGAAGAAGGGTGCAGAAAGAGGAAAGAGGGGTACAGAAAGAAGCGAGGTGCAGAAAGAGGCAACAGAGGACAGAAAGAGGAAGAGATTAGCAGAACGAGGCAAAAGAAGTGCAGAAAAAGAAAGAAAGGTGCAGAAAGAAGCAACAGAAATGCAGAAAGAGGCACGAGAGACGCAGAAAGAAGCAAGAGTGGTTTGCACACCATTAGTACCAATTTAATACCCACATTTAGCAATAAGTAACAGGTGACCATTCTAGGTGTGCAAAGGGCCTTCCACCACGCTGTAACAATTGTCGATGCAGCAGATGATGGATTATGTGGCAAATGCGGAAAATGTATAATTGTGCAAAAGTCAGTGCAGCCAAACAGTCGCATAATTCCAGTGGCCCTGCACATACCTCTGACTAGGTCCAGAAGTGCTCCTCAGCGGTTCCTTCTTTTTTTTGTCTCATTGAGTTTATAGTTTAGCTTCTATGGAAATAAGGAAGACTAAACCTGAGGTTACCACTCCACAACACAGACTACCATACCACGTAATTATTCTCCATAACACATAATCTGACTCTACATAATTCCTATACACTAAATACCAGATACTTTCTATCCACATCAAAGTCAAAGTCTATCCACATAATTTCACTGCACATCATACCACATAATTCCACTACACACAACCTACATCCACTCCACTCCAAGAAACATTAGTAAAACACTTTTACATTTACAACGCCTATAGCTCTAACTCTCGCAAATGTGAAACCTATTACATTGCAATGCTTCTTTAACTAGTAGTCGCGTTTGCAGAGAGGTGGAGAAAGGGGGCTGGGCCTCTGACCAGCGCTCAGGAATTCCGCTGCGTAGGACTTACAGGAGGTACCAGGAGGGCTTCTTGGCCCCCAAAGTCCCTCAGGAGCAAAGTGGACTTCATCCCCTAACCCGTAGTGTGCCAGGAGGCGCATTTGCAGAGCGGTGGAGAAAGGGGGGCGTGGCCTCCGAAGACGTCTTACCAATACCACTGTGTGAGACTTACTGGAGGTAACAAGAGGGGTAGTTGGCCCCCAAGGACAACCTTGGGGGCAACTACCCCTCCTATTACCTCCAGTAAGTCCCACACAACAGCATAGCTAAGTTGTCATTGCAGGCCACGCCCCCTTTCCGCACCACTCTGCAAACGCGCTCCCTGGCGCGCTCTTGGATGGGGATTAAAGTCCACTTCTCTGCTGGAGGCCTTTAGGGTCCAACTAGCCTACCTGTTACCTCCAGTAAGCCCCATAGCATTGTTTGCTATGGCAGGGCGGAGCCGTGCTCCCGCCCTGCCATAGCAAACGACAATGTCCCGGGGGTAGGTACCCCGGGACATTGCAGGAGCCGGCCCTGGGGGTGGCGGTCCACAGGGCCATCGAGGGCTCCAGGAGGGGGGCCGTGCAGCCCCCCTCCCAACATGTAAATAGCCCCGGGGACGTGGTGATCCCTGGGGCCGAGGGTCCACTACGGACCCTCGTATGTTATTTATTAAATGCCCCGGGGAGGTGGTGGTCCCCGGGGCAGTGTGGGGCAGGAGCCCCCACACTTAACTCTTACAATAGCCCCGGGGAGGTGGCGGTCCCTGGGGCTTGGGGGCCCGTGAGGCCCCCCTGCGCATAACTAAACAAAGCCCCGGGGAGGTGGCGGTCCCCGGGGATGCGGGGTGGCCGCGTGCCCCCGCGCATAATTAAAGAAAGCCCTGGGGAGGTGGCGGTCTCCGGGACTTGGCCTAATTACACAAGCCCCGGGGAGGTGGCGGTCCCCGGGGGCCTGCGCGGCCCTGCATATATTTACACATTGCCCCCGGGACCTGGCCCACCCGGGGGCTCATTAAAACGAAGCGCGGTTCGTTTTTTAAAAATTTTCTCAGCAGGATTCGCAAACCCAGCGCGAATCCTGACGTTTAAAAAAAAAAAAAATGCTTTTTGAGGCCGAGGCCTAGGGGTCAGGGTGTTTCTACCCTGCCCCCTTTTCTTTTTTTTTCACCTTTTTACTGAGTCACAAGATGGCTGCCAACACTTCGTGGTTTGGAGTGCTGTCAGCCAATCAAAATGAAGCTCGTGCTCGGGAGGGTTCGCGAATCCTCCTCGGTGCTCAGATATATAAATTTTTATTTTTTGAATTTCTCTGCAACTACTGAACGGATTTACACCATTTAAAAAAAAAACACGCTTTCTGGACCAAGACCTACCTTTTTTTGCCAAATTTGGTGTAATTCCGTTCAGCAGTTCGGGCTGTAGCTTTGTCTAAAGTTCCTATGGAAATTGACATGGGGAAAACGCGTTTTGGGACCCGCCTTTTTTCTCGGCCCCCGCTTGACGTATCACTCTGAAACTTTCAAGGCAGGAGCTGACCTGAGTAAACGATTAGTTTTGAAACTTTCGCGAAGATTCGTCAAACGGCGCCAAAGATATTGGCAAAAGAAAAAACGCTTTATGAATAGAAACAAGGTCCTAACTATAACTACCTACTGGCGACCGCCAGTAGGTAATTAATATATATATATACACACATATATATATATTACTACAAAGGTGCTCAGATTTGAGGCCGCACACCACTCGCAGGTTGTTCACAAAACATTTATTAAAACATTGCAGCTTTCCATCCCGACATCAAGTCCCATGGCCTTACGCGTTTCGAAGCATTTGCGCTTCTCATCAGAGGCCCACGCAGGAAAATAAAGTTTGTCGCTGCTACATCTTCCTCGCTTGCTTTCAGTAAGTTAAATGGCCTCAGGTGTGCCTTCTTTAAGTAGAGTTTGTATTCAACAATGCATGCTGGATCATGTAGTTGTTTAGCTTCATTTTCTACCCTCCAGTGGGTTTCGATTCCTGCACGTTATTTCAGGACACATTTAAAGCCCTCCATTAGGCTCCCGGATGAAACTCTGCACTGTTGAATCTGTAGCCTGTTCGTGCCACATCAAAGAGGTTCGTTACCTCTCTGGCGGTCCTGTTAATATTTTTCAGGCAGTGCGATCCCTCCACGGCCGGAGCCGCCGTGATTTGTATTACTACAAAGGTGCTCAGATTTGAGGCCGCACACCACTCGCAGGTTGTTCACAAAACATTTATTAAAACATTGCAGCTTTCCATCCCGACATCAAGTCCCATGGCCTTACGCGTTTCGAAGCATTTGCGCTTTTCATCAGAGGCCCACGCAGGAAAATAAAGTATGTCGCTGCTACATCTTCCTCGCTTGCTTTCAGTAAGTTAAATGGCCTCAGGTGTGCCTTCTTTAAGTAGAGTTTGTATTCAACAATGCATGCTGGATCATGTAGTTGTTTAGCTTCATTTTCTACCCTCCAGTGGGTTTCGATTCCTGCACGTTATTTCAGGACACATTTAAAGCCCTCCATTAGGCTCCCGGATGAAACTCTGCACTGTTGAATCTGTAGCCTGTTCGTGCCACATCAAAGAGGTTCGTTACCTCTCTGGCGGTCCTGTTAATATTTTTCAGGCAGTGCGATCCCTCCACGGCCGGAGCCGCCGTGATTTGTATTACTACAAAGGTGCTCAGATTTGAGGCCGCACACCACTCGCAGGTTGTTCACAAAACATTTATTAAAACATTGCAGCTTTCCATCCCGACATCAAGTCCCATGGCCTTACGCGTTTCGAAGCATTTGCGCTTCTCATCAGAGGCCCACGCAGGAAAATAAAGTTTGTCGCTGCTACATCTTCCTCGCTTGCTTTCAGTAAGTTAAATGGCCTCAGGTGTGCCTTCTTTAAGTAGAGTTTGTATTCAACAATGCATGCTGGATCATGTAGTTGTTTAGCTTCATTTTCTACCCTCCAGTGGGTTTCGATTCCTGCACGTTATTTCAGGACACATTTAAAGCCCTCCATTAGGCTCCCGGATGAAACTCTGCACTGTTGAATCTGTAGCCTGTTCGTGCCACATCAAAGAGGTTCGTTACCTCTCTGGCGGTCCTGTTAATATTTTTCAGGCAGTGCGATCCGTCCACGGCCGGAGCCGCCGTGATTTGTATTACTACAAAGGTGCTCAGATTTGAGGCCGCACACCACTCGCAGGTTGTTCACAAAACATTTATTAAAACATTGCAGCTTTCCATCCCGACATCAAGTCCCATGGCCTTACGCGTTTCGAAGCATTTGCGCTTCTTATCAGAGGCCCACACAGGAAAATAAAGTTCGTCGCTGCTACATCTTCCTCGCTTGCTTTCAGTAAGTTAAATGGCCTCAGGTGGGCCTTCTTTAAGTAGAGTTTGTATTCAACAATGCATGCTGGATCATGTAGTTGTTTAGCTTCATTTTCTACCCTCCAGTGGGTTTCGATTCCTGCACGTTATTTCAGGACACATTTAAAGCCCTCCATTAGGCTCCCGGATGAAACTCTGCACTGTTGAATCTGTAGCCTGTTCGTGCCACATCAAAGAGGTTCGTTACCTCTCTGGCGGTCCTGTTAATATTTTTCAGGCAGTGCGATCCCTCCACGGCTGGAGCCGCCGTGATTTGTATTACTACAAAGGTGCTCAGATTTGAGGCCGCACACCACTCGCAGGTTGTTCACAAAACATTTATTAAAACATTGCAGCTTTCCATCCCGACATCAAGTCCCATGGCCTTACGCGTTTCGAAGCATTTGCGCTTCTCATCAGAGGCCCACGCAGGAAAATAAAGTTCGTCGCTGCTACATCTTCCTCGCTTGCTTTCAGTAAGTTAAATGGCCTCATGTGTGCCTTCTTTAAGTAGAGTTTGTATTCAACAATGCATGCTGGATCATGTAGTTGTTTAGCTTCATTTTCTACCCTCCAGTGGGTTTCGATTCCTGCACGTTATTTCAGGACACATTTAAAGCCCTCCATTAGGCTCCCGGATGAAACTCTGCACTGTTGAATCTGTAGCCTGTTCGTGCCACATCAAAGAGGTTCGTTACCTCTCTGGCGGTCCTGTTAATATTTTTCAGGCAGTGCGATCCCTCCACGGCCGGAGCCGCCGTGATTTGTATTACTACAAAGGTGCTCAGATTTGAGGCCGCACACCACTCGCAGGTTGTTCACAAAACATTTATTAAAACATTGCAGCTTTCCATCCCGACATCAAGTCCCATGGCCTTACGCGTTTCGAAGCATTTGCGCTTCTCATCAGAGGCCCACGCAGGAAAATAAAGTTCGTCGCTGCTACATCTTCCTCGCTTGCTTTCAGTAAGTTAAATGGCCTCAGGTGTGCCTTCTTTAAGTAGAGTTTGTATTCAACAATGCATGCTGGATCATGTAGTTGTTTAGCTTCATTTTCTACCCTCCAGTGGGTTTCGATTCCTGCACGTTATTTCAGGACACATTTAAAGCCCTCCATTAGGCTCCCGGATGAAACTCTGCACTGTTGAATCTGTAGCCTGTTCGTGCCACATCAAAGAGGTTCGTTACCTCTCTGGCGGTCCTGTTAATATTTTTCAGGCAGTGCGATCCCTCCACGGCCGGAGCCGCCGTGATTTGTATTACTACAAAGGTGCTCAGATTTGAGGCCGCACACCACTCGCAGGTTGTTCACAAAACATTTATTAAAACATTGCAGCTTTCCATCCCGACATCAAGTCCCATGGCCTTACGCGTTTCGAAGCATTTGCGCTTCTTATCAGAGGCCCACGCAGGAAAATAAAGTTCGTCGCTGCTACATCTTCCTCGCTTGCTTTCAGTAAGTTAAATGGCCTCAGGTGTGCCTTCTTTAAGTAGAGTTTGTATTCAACAATGCATGCTGGATCATGTAGTTGTTTAGCTTCATTTTCTACCCTCCAGTGGGTTTCGATTCCTGCACGTTATTTCAGGACACATTTAAAGCCCTCCATTAGGCTCCCGGATGAAACTCTGCACTGTTGAATCTGTAGCCTGTTCGTGCCACATCAAAGAGGTTCGTTACCTCTCTGGCGGTCCTGTTAATATTTTTCAGGCAGTGCGATCCCTCCACGGCCGGAGCCGCCGTGATTTGTATTACTACAAAGGTGCTCAGATTTGAGGCCGCACACCACTCGCAGGTTGTTCACAAAACATTTATTAAAACATTGCAGCTTTCCATCCCGACATCAAGTCCCATGGCCTTACGCGTTTCGAAGCATTTGCGCTTCTCATCAGAGGCCCACGCAGGAAAATAAAGTTCGTCGCTGCTACATCTTCCTCGCTTGCTTTCAGTAAGTTAAATGGCCTCAGGTGTGCCTTCTTTAAGTAGAGTTTGTATTCAACAATGCATGCTGGATCATGTAGTTGTTTAGCTTCATTTTCTACCCTCCAGTGGGTTTCGATTCCTGCACGTTATTTCAGGACACATTTAAAGCCCTCCATTAGGCTCCCGGATGAAACTCTGCACTGTTGAATCTGTAGCCTGTTCGTGCCACATCAAAGAGGTTCGTTACCTCTCTGGCGGTCCTGTTAATATTTTTCAGGCAGTGCGATCCCTCCACGGCCGGAGCCGCCGTGATTTGTATTACTACAAAGGTGCTCAGATTTGAGGCCGCACACCACTCGCAGGTTGTTCACAAAACATTTATTAAAACATTGCAGCTTTCCATCCCGACATCAAGTCCCATGGCCTTACGCGTTTCGAAGCATTTGCGCTTCTCATCAGAGGCCCACGCAGGAAAATAAAGTTCGTCGCTGCTACATCTTCCTCGCTTGCTTTCAGTAAGTTAAATGGCCTCAGGTGTGCCTTCTTTAAGTAGAGTTTGTATTCAACAATGCATGCTGGATCATGTAGTTGTTTAGCTTCATTTTCTACCCTCCAGTGGGTTTCGATTCCTGCACGTTATTTCAGGACACATTTAAAGCCCTCCATTAGGCTCCCGGATGAAACTCTGCACTGTTGAATCTGTAGCCTGTTCGTGCCACATCAAAGAGGTTCGTTACCTCTCTGGCGGTCCTGTTAATATTTTTCAGGCAGTGCGATCCCTCCACGGCCGGAGCCGCCGTGATTTGTATTACTACAAAGGTGCTCAGATTTGAGGCCGCACACCACTCGCAGGTTGTTCACAAAACATTTATTAAAACATTGCAGCTTTCCATCCCGACATCAAGTCCCATGGCCTTACGCGTTTCGAAGCATTTGCGCTTCTCATCAGAGGCCCACGCAGGAAAATAAAGTTTGTCGCTGCTACATCTTCCTCGCTTGCTTTCAGTAAGTTAAATGGCCTCAGGTGTGCCTTCTTTAAGTAGAGTTTGTATTCAACAATGCATGCTGGATCATGTAGTTGTTTAGCTTCATTTTCTACCCTCCAGTGGGTTTCGATTCCTGCACGTTATTTCAGGACACATTTAAAGCCCTCCATTAGGCTCCCGGATGAAACTCTGCACTGTTGAATCTGTAGCCTGTTCGTGCCACATCAAAGAGGTTCGTTACCTCTCTGGCGGTCCTGTTAATATTTTTCAGTCAGTGCGATCCCTCCACGGCCGGAGCCGCCGTGATTTGTATTACTACAAAGGTGCTCAGATTTGAGGCCGCACACCACTCGCAGGTTGTTCACAAAACATTTATTAAAACATTGCAGCTTTCCATCCCATCAAGTCCCATGGCCTTACGCGTTTCGAAGCATTTGCGCTTCTTATCAGAGGCCCACGCAGGAAAATAAAGTTCGTCGCTGCTACATCTTCCTCGCTTGCTTTCAGTAAGTTAAATGGCCTCAGGTGTGCCTTCTTTAAGTAGAGTTTGTATTCAACAATGCATGCTGGATCATGTAGTTGTTTAGCTTCATTTTCTACCCTCCAGTGGGTTTCGATTCCTGCACGTTATTTCAGGACACATTTAAAGCCCTCCATTAGGCTCCCGGATGAAACTCTGCACTGTTGAATCTGTAGCCTGTTCGTGCCACATCAAAGAGGTTCGTTACCTCTCTGGCGGTCCTGTTAATATTTTTCAGGCAGTGCGATCCCTCCACGGCCGGAGCCGCCGTGATTTGTATTACTACAAAGGTGCTCAGATTTGAGGCCGCACACCACTCGCAGGTTGTTCACAAAACATTTATTAAAACATTGCAGCTTTCCATCCCGACATCAAGTCCCATGGCCTTACGCGTTTCGAAGCATTTGCGCTTCTCATCAGAGGCCCACGCAGGAAAATAAAGTTCGTCGCTGCTACATCTTCCTCGCTTGCTTTCAGTAAGTTAAATGGCCTCAGGTGTGCCTTCTTTAAGTAGAGTTTGTATTCAACAATGCATGCTGGATCATGTAGTTGTTTAGCTTCATTTTCTACCCTCCAGTGGGTTTCGATTCCTGCACGTTATTTCAGGACACATTTAAAGCCCTCCATTAGGCTCCCGGATGAAACTCTGCACTGTTGAATCTGTAGCCTGTTCGTGCCACATCAAAGAGGTTCGTTACCTCTCTGGCGGTCCTGTTAATATTTTTCAGGCAGTGCGATCCCTCCACGGCCGGAGCCGCCGTGATTTGTATTACTACAAAGGTGCTCAGATTTGAGGCCGCACACCACTCGCAGGTTGTTCACAAAACATTTATTAAAACATTGCAGCTTTCCATCCCGACATCAAGTCCCATGGCCTTACGCGTTTCGAAGCATTTGCGCTTCTCATCAGAGGCCCACGCAGGAAAATAAAGTTTGTCGCTGCTACATCTTCCTCGCTTGCTTTCAGTAAGTTAAATGGCCTCAGGTGTGCCTTCTTTAACTAGAGTTTGTATTCAACAATGCATGCTGGATCATGTAGTTGTTTAGCTTCATTTTCTACCCTCCAGTGGGTTTCGATTCCTGCACGTTATTTCAGGACACATTTAAAGCCCTCCATTAGGCTCCCGGATGAAACTCTGCACTGTTGAATCTGTAGCCTGTTCGTGCCACATCAAAGAGGTTCGTTACCTCTCTGGCGGTCCTGTTAATATTTTTCAGGCAGTGCGATCCCTCCACGGCCGGAGCCGCCGTGATTTGTATTACTACAAAGGTGCTCAGATTTGAGGCCGCACACCACTCGCAGGTTGTTCACAAAACATTTATTAAAACATTGCAGCTTTCCATCCCGACATCAAGTCCCATGGCCTTACGCGTTTCGAAGCATTTGCGCTTCTCATCAGAGGCCCACGCAGGAAAATAAAGTTCGTCGCTGCTACATCTTCCTCGCTTGCTTTCAGTAAGTTAAATGGCCTCAGGTGTGCCTTCTTTAAGTAGAGTTTGTATTCAACAATGCATGCTGGATCATGTAGTTGTTTAGCTTCATTTTCTACCCTCCAGTGGGTTTCGATTCCTGCACGTTATTTCAGGACACATTTAAAGCCCTCCATTAGGCTCCCGGATGAAACTCTGCACTGTTGAATCTGTAGCCTGTTCGTGCCACATCAAAGAGGTTCGTTACCTCTCTGGCGGTCCTGTTAATATTTTTCAGGCAGTGCGATCCCTCCACGGCCGGAGCCGCCGTGATTTGTATTACTACAAAGGTGCTCAGATTTGAGGCCGCACACCACTCGCAGGTTGTTCACAAAACATTTATTAAAACATTGCAGCTTTCCATCACGACATCAAGTCCCATGGCCTTACGCGTTTCGAAGCATTTGCGCTTCTTATCAGAGGCCCACGCAGGAAAATAAAGTTCGTCGCTGCTACATCTTCCTCGCTTGCTTTCAGTAAGTTAAATGGCCTCAGGTGTGCCTTCTTTAAGTAGAGTTTGTATTCAACAATGCATGCTGGATCATGTAGTTGTTTAGCTTCATTTTCTACCCTCCAGTGGGTTTCGATTCCTGCACGCTCGAGCCCCCCCACACGCCCCGGGGACCACCACCTCCCCGGGGCACTAAAATGCTAATTTGGGGGTCCGTTACGGACCACGGAGCCCCGGGGACCACCACCTCCCTGGAGCTGTGCATGTGATGGGAGGGGGGCCGCGCGGCCCCCCTCCTGGAGCCTGTGATGGCCCTGTGGACCGCCACCCTCCAGGGCCGGCTCCTGCAGTGTCCCGGGGTGCCCACCCCCGGGACACTGCTGTTTGCTATGACAGTGCGGGAGCCTCAGTGTTGATTTTCACAAACTACAAATATTCCTTAAAAATCGCCTGTATGACTTAAACGCATTCTTTCAACTGTTTACAGGAGATGCACCAGTGCTGGATCCAGGATCCACCACTGAGTAAGAAAAAGTAACGATAACACTACTTACCTGCTAAGTGAATTTCCTCCCATAGGATAACATTGGTGATTCTATGTGAAAAAGTTTCTAAGTGTCAACTTTTAAAATACAATAATATTCCTTAAAAATCACTACTGTAACCAAAACGCTTTTACTCAACTGTTTACAGGAGGTGTCCCAGGACTGAATCTAGGATCCAGTCCTGTGGTTAGAAAAGTAATCCATAAAGTAACTAATTGCATTTAGCTAGAAATTCACATTGAGCTCAATGTTGCATTGTGTTTAGGAAATTGTGTTGCCCATTGCAACAACTGTAACTACTGTACTTAAAAGTCTATTGCCTATTTGCAAAGTATTTAAACTAAAGTAATTCATTCTGAGATAGTATATTTTGTAATGTAATGTATAATGTAATTACAATGTAATTTAAAAAATAAAACATCTAAAAATAAATAGTTTAAAAAAATGTAGTAAATCAGTATAAAAAAAAAAATATAACAATTAATACATTTAAAAATTGTCATTTACAAAACCTTTGAAATACACTGAAAAAAACCATAGGTTTCAGACATGTTATAGTTAGGAATTAGCATTTAAAAAACCTTTGAAATTCACTGAAAAAACCATAGGTTTCAGGCTTGTTATAGTTAGGAATTAGCATTTTAAAAACCTTTGAAATTCACTGAAAAAACCATAGGTTTCAGGCCTGTTATAGTTAGGGTTTAGCATTTAAAAACCTTTGAAATTCACTGAAAAAACCATAGGTTTTAGGGAAAGTTATAGTTAGTTGGACATTGCACTCATACAAAACCCGTGAAATTCCCCGTTATAGTTAGTTCAGCTAACTATAACTCGCGCCCCGCAATGCACTGCTGATGACGTCACATATTACATCACTCATGACATGGTCAGTGACATCACTGATGACATCACTGATGACATCTCAAATGACATCACTGATGACATCATCCATGTGAGAATTTAATGCATCTTCTCACACCCTAATATAACTTTTGATACACCCACTCTAAATTACAGACTGCCATTCTCAAAACCATACACACTCCAATACCAATAAGTACATACCCACTCACTGATTCTTAGGTCTACACACACACATCTACTCACTCACCCGTACAGTCACTCATACTTACAGTCACTCAGTACAGGACTATCATATGCACTCATACACCTATATAAACACTCACACAACGCAACTCATCCATAGAGGTACTCACACACCTAGTCAGTCATGCAAATAATTAATCACACTCCAATTTACTCACCTATACAGTTATACACACCAGCTCACTTATTCATAAAAATACTAGCACATTCTTACGCTCCTATGCAATCACTGATGCAAGCACACACTCATCCATATAGCCACTCTCACAATCACACACTCTCACTTATATCCATTTATATACTCCAACACACATATATACTGCCTTTCACATATGTAGTTACTCACACATGTACCACTGAGATATACATTCAATCACTAACACACCCATACACACACTCACCCACCCATACAGTCCATCACAGACGCACTGTTGAAACCATGCACCCAGTGAATCACCCACTCACACATCTATGCACCGAGTCACACACACACCACCCACACAAACTCTGAGGCACCCATATAGATACTCAGAGAACCAATCCATAACCCATATAGACACTCATTTAGCTAGTCAGAAACCCATGCAGCTGCTTACACAACAACAGACAGACGGATACAGACATTCACACAGTTTAGTCACTCACCCAGGCATCCAGTAAGATACATTTAATCACTCACTTATAGACTCAGTCACGCACCTACTAAATCATCCATTCAGACGCTTATACACCCACTCATTCTTCAATACGCCTTTCCCTATATATATTAAACATATTTAAACTTTACAGAAACACACAGTCACTGGATGATGTCAGTGATGTCATCAGTGATGTCACTGACCATGTCATGAGTGATGTAATATGTGACGTCATCAGCAGTGCATTGCGGGGGCGCGAGTTATAGTTAGCTGAACTAACTATAACGGGGGAATTTCACGGGTTTTGTACGAGTGCAATGTCCAACTAACTATAACTTTCCCTAAAACCTATGGTTTTTTCAGTGAATTTCAAAGGTTTTTTAAATGCTAAACCCTAACTATAACAGGCCTGAAACCTATGGTTTTTTTCAGTGAATATATATATATATATATATATATATATATTATCTACTGGCGGTCGCCAGTAGATAGTTATAGTTACAACCTATTATCCATAGGAAATCCGCGACATTCTATTTGAAATAACTCTCTTGCCGGTTGACGTATCTTCGCGAAATTTTCAAACTTCGTGGGGCGCTCCGGTCCGCTCCTACCCTGAAAGTCTCGGGGTGATACGTCAAGCGGGGGCCGAGAAAAAGGGGGGTCCCAAAACGCATTTTCCCCATGCATTTTTCCATAGGAAACTTTAGACACGGCTACAGCCCGAACTGCTGAACGGAATTACACCAAATTTGGCAAAGAGGTAGTTCTTGGTTCAGAAAGAACCCTTTTTGTTAAATGGTGTAAATCCGTTCAGTAGTTGCTGAGAAAATCAAAAGTAAAAGTACATATATATCTATGGGCACGGAGGATTCGCGCACCCTGAGCGCACCCTGCGCGCACCGTCCCGATCACGAGCTGCATGTTAATTGGCTGTCAGCTGGCTGTCAACATTCCGATTCAGGAAATGTTGGCAGCCATTTTGTCCCTCAGTAGAACCGAGGGACAGAAACAAGTGCGCAAAGCGCACAAAGGGGGCAGGGTAGAAACACCCTGACCCCTAGGTTTGCTCAGGGGTCCCACAAGGACCCCTGGGCAAAAAAAAAAAAAAAAATTTAAATCGGCAGGATGCGCTCAGGGTGCGCGAATCCTGCCAAAAAAAATCGAAGCGCGGTCTCCCGCGCTTGATTGTATTTTGCCCCGGGTGGCCCAAGTCCCGGGGGCATGGTGGGGGGTTTAATTTTATGTGTGGAGGGCCTCAAAGGGCCCCCAAGCCCCGGGGACCGCCACCCCCGGGGCTTTCTTTTAAAAATGGTGCGGGAGGGCTCTGAGCCCTCCCGCAGCCCCGAGGACCACCACCTCCCGGGGCTTTTAAAAAAAATTAAACAACCTGTGTGGGGGCTCCAGCCCCCACACGCCCCGGGACCGCCACCTCCCGGGGCACTAACAAATTAAAATGGGGGTCCGTTTTGGACCCCGAAGCCCCGGGAGCACCACCTCCCCGGGGCTGTGCTGATGTAGGGAGGGGGCCGCGCGGCCCCCTCCTGGAGCCCTTGATGGCCCTGGGGACCGCCACCCCCAGGGCCGGCTCCTGCAGTGTCCCGGGGTGCCTACCCCGGGACACTGTAGTTTGCTATGGCAGGACGGAGCCTCGCGGCTCCCGTCCTGCCATAGCAAACTGCTTTGGATATTGGAAGAGAGAGCAGGAAACCTGCTCTCTCTTCCAATATCCAAAGCCGATTGCTTTTCCACATGGGGAGCAGCATGTCAGCTGCTCCCCATGTGGGACAGCAATGCCGGCTCCCAAGGGACGTGGGGAGCCGGCGGGACTGTGGGGGGATTGGGGACCCCCCCACAGTCCCCAACGGAGAGGGCCAGCCCCGGGGGATGGGGTCCCCGGGGCAAGTAGTGGCCCAGGAGGGGGGCCACGCGGCCCCCCTCCCCAAAAAAGAAAAAAAAAAAAAGAAAAAAAAAATGGAAAGGCCGGCCCCGGGGGATGGGGTCCCCGGGGCCTTAAATGGCCTGAGGAGGGGGGCCACGCAGCCCCCCTCCCAAGAAAATAAAAAAAAGGCCATGCCCCGGGGGATGGGGTCCCCGGGGCCAATACAGGCCCAGGGAAGGGGGGCCACGCGGCCCCCTTCCCGTTTTTTTTTTTTTTAATTAAATTAAAAAAAAGGGGTAAGGCCCTGGGGGATGGGGTCCCCAGGGCCCAAAACAGGAAAAAGGAAGGGGGGCCACACAGCCCCCCTTCAGGGGACGGAAAAAAAATAAAAAAAAATAAAACGATCGGGCCCGCAGGCCCCGCCCCTTCCTTCACCACTCTGCAAACGCGCCCCTGGCGCGTTTGCAGAGGGGAACGAATTCCCTTGAATACTGGGGGTCCCTGGGGCCAACTAGCCCACCAGGAACCTCCAATATGCGCCAGGGGCTGCGTTGCAGAGACGTGTAGAGAGGCCACACCCCTTTTACACCTCTCTGCAACGCAGCTCTGTGGCGCTTTTGGAGGTATATGGTGGGCTAGTTGGACTCCGGGGACCCTCAGGATTCAAGGGGACTTAATCCCCAACTTAAAACGCGCCACGGGGCGCGTTTGCACAGTGGTGAAGGGAGGGGCGGGGCTTCAGGTGACATGTGTGCAAACAGGCCCCGTGGCGCGTTTTAAGATGGGGAATTAAATCCCCTTCAATCCTGAGGGTCCCTGGGGCCAACTAGCCCAACAGGTACATCCAGAAAGCGCCACAGAGCTGCGTTGCAGAGAGGTGTAAAGGGGTGTGGCCTCTCTACACGTCTCTGCAACGCAGCCCCTGGCGCATATTGGAGGTTCCTGGTGGGCTAGTTGGCCCCTAGGGACCCTCAGGATTCAAGGGGACTTAATCCCCCAACTTAAAACGCGCCACGGGCGCGTTTGCACAGATGTCACCTCAGGCCCCGCCCCTCCCTTCACCATTGTGCAAATATTCTTCTAAAATCATCCGAAATACGAATTCCGATTTACTCACCTGTTATCAGGAGAGACCTCAGTGCTGTATCTTTCAGCCCAGTACTGGTCCTGAAAAGTAATTTTAACCGTACTTACCAGTAACTTGAATTTCCTTCCATAGGCTAACATTGACTGGTTTCACTTGGAAATTCTTCTAAGTGTGGAGTTTTGGAACTTTAAAATATTCCTCTAAAATCAGCCGAAATACGAATTCCGATTTACTCACCTGTTATCAGGAGAGACCTCAGTGCTGCATCTTTCAGCCCAGTACTGGTCCTGAAAAGTAATTTTAACCGTACTTACCGGTAACTTGAATTTCCTTCATAGGCTAACATTGACTGGTTTCAGTTGGAAATTCTTCTAAGTGTGGAGTTTTGGAACTTTAAAATATTCCTCTAAAATCAGCCGAAATACGAATTCCGATTTACTCACCTGTTATCAGGAGAGACCTCAGTGCTGCATCTTTCAGCCCAGTACTGATCCTCAAAAGTAATTTTAACCGTACTTACCAGTAACTTGAATTTCCTTCCATAGGATATCATTGCCTGCTTTTTGCTGAAAAAGTTTCTAAGTGTTGATTTTTGAAACATACAAATATTCCTCTAAAATCAGCCGAAATACGAATTCCGATTTACTCACCTGTTATAAGGAGAGACCTCAGTGCTGTATCTTTCAGCCCAGTACTGGTCCTGAAAAGTAATTTTAACCGTACTTACCAGTAACTTGAATTTCCTTCCATAGGCTAACATTGACTGGTTTCACTTGGAAATTCTTCTAAGTGTGGAGTTTTGGAACTTTAAAATATTCCTCTAAAATCAGCCGAAATACGAATTCCGATTTACTCACCTGTTATCAGGAGAGACCTCAGTGCTGCATCTTTCAGCCCAGTACTAATCCTGAAAAGTAATTTTAACCGTACTTACCAGTAACTTGAATTTCCTTCATAGGCTAACATTGACTGGTTTCACTTGGAAATTCTTCTAAGTGTTGATTTTTGAAACATACAAATATTCCTCTAAAATCAGCCGAAATACGAATTCCGATTTACTCACCTGTTATAAGGAGAGACCTCAGTGCTGTATCTTTCAGCCCAGTACTGGTCCTGAAAAGTAATTTTAACCGTACTTACCAGTAACTTGAATTTCCTTCATAGGCTAACATTGACTGGTTTCACTTGGAAATTCTTCTAAGTGTTGATTTTTGAAACATACAAATATTCCTCTAAAATCAGCCGAAATACGAATTCCGATTTACTCACCTGTTATCAGGAGAGACCTCAGTGCTGCATCTTTCAGCCCAGTACTGATCCTCAAAAGTAATTTTAACCGTACTTACCAGTAACTTGAATTTCCTTCCATAGGATATCATTGCCTGCTTTTTGCTGAAAAAGTTTCTAAGTGTTGATTTTTGAAACATACAAATATTCCTCTAAAATCAGCCGAAATACGAATTCCGATTTACTCACCTGTTATAAGGAGAGACCTCAGTGCTGTATCTTTCAGCCCAGTACTGGTCCTGAAAAGTAATTTTAACCGTACTTACCAGTAACTTGAATTTCCTTCCATAGGCTAACATTGACTGGTTTCACTTGGAAATTCTTCTAAGTGTGGAGTTTTGGAACTTTAAAATATTCCTCTAAAATCAGCCGAAATACGAATTCCGATTTACTCACCTGTTATCAGGAGAGACCTCAGTGCTGCATCTTTCAGCCCAGTACTAATCCTGAAAAGTAATTTTAACCGTACTTACCAGTAACTTGAATTTCCTTCATAGGCTAACATTGACTGGTTTCACTTGGAAATTCTTCTAAGTGTTGATTTTTGAAACATACAAATATTCCTCTAAAATCAGCCGAAATACGAATTCCGATTTACTCACCTGTTATAAGGAGAGACCTCAGTGCTGTATCTTTCAGCCCAGTACTGGTCCTGAAAAGTAATTTTAACAGTACTTACCAGTAACTTGAATTTCCTTCCATAGGCTAACATTGACTGGTTTCACTTGGAAATTCTTCTAAGTGTGGAGTTTTGGAACTTTAAAATATTCCTCTAAAATCAGCCGAAATACGAATTCCGATTTACTCACCTGTTATCAGGAGAGACCTCAGTGCTGCATCTTTCAGCCCAGTACTGATCCTCAAAAGTAATTTTAACCGTACTTACCAGTAACTTATATTTTCTTCCATAGGAATCCATTGTCTGGTTTTCAGCAAAAAAGTTTCAAAGTGTTGATTTTTACAAACTACAAATATTCCTTAAAAATCACCTGTATGACTTAAACGCATTCTTTCAACTGTTTACAGGAGATGCACCAGTGCTGGATCCTGGATCCAACACTGAGTAAGAAAAAGTAATGATAACAGTTTTTACCTGCTAAGTGAATTTCCTTCCATAGGATAACATTGGTGATTCTATGAGAAAAAGTTTCTAAGTGTCAACTTTTAAAATACAATAATATTCCTTAAAAATCACGACTGTAACCAAAACGCTTTTAATCAACTGTTTACAGGAGATGTACCAGGACTGAATCTAGGATCCAGTCCTGTGGTTAGAAAAGTAATCCATAAAGTAACTAATTGCATTTAACTAGAAATTCACATTGAGCTGAATGTTGCATTGTGTTTGAAAATGTGTTGCCCATTGCAACAACTGTAACTACTGTACTTAAAAGTCTATTGCCTATGTGCAAAGTATTTAAACTAAAGTAATTCATTCTGAGAAAGTATTTTTTGTAATGTAATGTATAATGTAATTACAATGTAATTTAAAAAATAAAATATGTAAAAAAAATTGTTTCTAAAAATGTAGTAAATCAGTATGAAAAAAATTAATATAACAATTAATACATTTAAAAATTGTCATTTACAAAACCTTTGAAATTCACTGAAAAAACCGTAGGTATCAGGCACGTTATAGTTAGAAATTAGCATTTAAAAAACCTTTGAAATTCACTGAAAAAACCATAGGTTTCAGACACGTTATAGTTACAAATTAGCATTTAAAAAACCTTTGAAATTCACTGAAAAAACCATAGGTTTCAGACACGTTATAGTTACAAATTAGCATTTAAAAAACCTTAGAAATTCACTGAAAAAACCATAGGTTTTAGGGACAGTTATAGTTACTTGGACATTGCACTCGTACAAAACCCGTGAAATTCCCCGTTATAGTTAGTTCAGCTAACTATAACTCGCGCCCCGCAATGCACTGCTGATGACGTCACATATTACATCACTCATGACATGGTCAGTGACATCACTGATGACATCACTGATGACATCTCAAATGACATCACTGATGACATCATCCAAGTGATAATCTGATGCACCTCCTCACACCCTAATATAATCTTTGATACACCCACTCTGAATTACAGACTGCCATTCGCAAAACCATAGACACTCCAACACCAATAACCACATACCCACTCACTGATTCTTAGGTCTACACACACACATCCACTCACTCACCCGTACAGTCACTCATACTTACGGTCACTCAGTACAGGACTATCATATGCACTCTTACTCCTATATAGACACTCAAACAACGCCACTCATCCATAGAGATACTCAGACACCTAGTCAGTCATGCAAATAATTAAACACACTGCCATTTACTCACCTATACAGTTATACACACACCAGCTCACTTACTCATACAAATAGTAGCACATTGTTACGCTCTTATACAATCACTGATACAAGCACACACTCATCCATACAGCCACTATCACAATCACTCACTCTTGCTTATAGCTATTTATATACTCCAACACACATATATACTGCCTTTCACATATGTAGTTACTCACACATGTACCACTGGGACATACATTCACTCACTAACACACTCTTACACACACTTACCCACCCATACAGTCTATCACAGATGCACTCTTGAAACCATCCACCCAGTGAATCACCCACTCACACATCTATGCACAGAGTTGCACACACCCCTCCCACACAAACACTCAGGCACCCATACAGATACTCAGACAAGCATTCAATAACTCATATAGACACTCATTTAGCTATTCACAAACACATGCAGCCACTTACACAGCAACAGACAGACGGATACAGACATTCACCCAGTTTAGTCACTAACCCATGCATTCAGTAAGATACGTTAAATCACTCACTTATAGAGTCAGTCACGCACCTACTAAATCATCCATACAGACACTTACACACCCACTCATTCTTCAATACGTCTTTTCCTATATATATTAAAAATATTTAAACTTTACAGAAACACACAGTCACTGGATGATGTCATCAGTGATGTCATTTGAGATGTCATCAGTGATGTCATCAGTGATGTCACTGACCATGTCATGAGTGATGTAATATGTGACGTCATCAGCAGTGCATTGCGGAGCGCGAGTTATAGTTAGCTGAACTAACTATAACGGGGAATTTCACGGGTTTTGTACGAGTGCAATGTCCAAGTAACTATAACTGTCCCTAAAACCTATGGTTTTTTCAGTGAATTTCAAAGGTTTTTTAAATGCTAATTTGTAACTATAACGTGTCTGAAACCTATGGTTTTTTCAGTGAATATATATATATATATATATATATACACACACATATATATACATATATATAATTTTTTTTACCTCCTGTATGCCAGGGCCTGAATTTTGCCATGGGTACCAGCTCCTCTATTATGCCAAGAATTACCTCTAATATGCCCGGGACAGCATATAGCCATTAATGCCTCCATATAGCAAGAACTGCCTCTAGTATGCCAGGACTTCCTTTTTACAGGGTGTTAGAAATGGGGGTCTCTAGTTGGCAGAGGTAGGTACCTTTGTCCGAATAGAGACCCTTGCTTCTAGTCAGGGTAAGGGGGATACACACTATAACATCTGTTCACCCCTGGGTAGCTTGGCACGAGCAGACAGACTTATCCCAAAGGCAATGTGTAAAGCATTTGTACTCAAAACTCACAATAATATAGTGATAACACCACAAATGGACACCACACCAGTTTAGGAAAAATAAAGTATCTTTATCTAAACTCAACAAGACCAATACGACAAAAATCCCACATACATGTAATAAGAATATGACTTTTCAAAGATTTCAAGCAACTGGGTCTATAGGAAACTATCGATGTGTGATTTTACACAAAGTACCTGTAGATGCGTCAAAATTCACAAGGCCAAACAGCCGCAGAGAAAGGAAGCGCTGGAAAACACAACAATGCGTCAGTTCCTGAGTCCTTGGGGAGGCGAGGCGACAGTTCTTCTGTCACACAGGAGAAGTGATGCGTCAAATCAGGACTGTAGGCGGAAGTGAAGCATCGAAATCCAAGATGATTCTGGTCTGCGGGTGATGCGTGGAAAAACTTGGTGCACAGGTACGATGCCTGACACACTGGAGGTGATGCGTCGCTTTGCGAGGCTTTGCGCCATCTAGCGTCAGAGCTGGGGGCTGCGCAGCAAGGCTTTGCGTCGCCCGGCGGGACTCGACGAGGCTACGCTTCACCTGGCGTCGGTCCCGAGAGACTGACAGCTGTTTGGCGGGACTCGGCGAGGCTTCATATTGTCTGGCGTTGGTTCCGAGAGGCTTTCAGCCATGCAGCGGGACTCAAGAGACTTTGCACAGCTTTGCGATGCTTCGCGCCGGTTCTTGCAGAGGTCAGTTGCAACACCCACCTCTGAGGCCCTGTAACTGGAAGGAGGCACCTCAGGTAAGGGTAGGACTCACAGATGGTAGAGTCCAGCAGCACCAGCAGATTTGCATAAAGCCTTTTGTGTCCCTGAGACTTCTTAACAGGAGGCAAGCACACACAAGCCCTTGGAGAAACTTCACAAGCAGGATACATAGCAAAGTCCAGTTCTTTGTCCTCTCCTTGGCAGAAGCAGCAACTGCAGGCCAACCCCACACAGCAAAGGGGCAGTACTGCTCCTCACAGCTCTTCTACTTGGCAAAGGTTCCTCTTGAGTCCAGAAGTAATCTAAAGTTCTGGGTTTAAGGTCCACTACTTATACCCCATTTTGTCTTTGTTCTTCTTTGTGCAAGGGTCTTGGAGCCCAGTCCAAACCAGTTCTGTCCTCTCTGGTGCAGTATGACCACAGGGGGTGGAGACAGCATTGTGCAAGGGAGACAGGCCCTATTCAGGCGCAAGGAAAACTCCTCCCACTACTCTAAATTCAGCCAAGGTCTATTCAGCTCAGCTCTGAGTCATCCAGGAGGGGACAGGCACACCTCAACCCCCCCAGTGGCTGTCTACAGTGAATGCACATCCCCAGCCCCTGTCACTCAAAATCTAGACAGTCAATACACAAACAGGCAGAGGCACACAAAATGGTTAAAAAAGAAAATGTCTACCCTTTAAATGTATTCAAATGACTGCCCTCAACAAGTTGCACCCAAAGGAGTACTCTGGTAAAGACACAAAAGAGAAAAAGAAGAGCAGTCACTTGTGTGAAAACTCATTTCATCCTAGAAAAGGACACTGAAGATCTTTGTTTAAAAACACGATGGACGATTTTTCATGAGATGGATTTTGTAACACTATAATAATGTTGAAACGTAATTACCATCAGTACACGAAATATGATGTTTTATTTCATGGTCATATAAACAGAATTGTAATTACTCTGAAAACGGCGTTGAGTAAACACATGAGGGAGGGCGGGGTATTCAAGTATATTTTCTGGGAAAGTCTCGCTGATTGAAAGTGGGTCAGTGTCACCGCTGGCAATTCATTGGAGAGTAACGTGGGATAAATGTGGTGCTTAAAGCAATGCAGTATGGGATTGGTAGTAAGAACAGGTAATAGGATTGAAGATCTTTGTGAAGGTGATTGGTTTGAGTAGAAGGGAGGAGTCACGTTCACTGAAAGCAAAATGGGCAACGGTAAAGGTGAGCAGGTATTGCTTTTTTGGGAGGATAAGAACACGTAGAGAAAGAGATTACTTTGTGGCAGAAAGAAGGTAATTGAGAATGCTTGCGGGCATGGATTAATACAGATGAGGGATCAAATCTAGGCGATGGCAAATAGACAGCGGGGGTTTAATTAAGTATATGGCGAGAACATATGGGAGACCAAAGAAGGTGGAGAGAGGCTTTTTATGTATATTTTGTCTGCATAACAGTGCAATTAGAGGGATAAACGTCGAGTGTGGGGAGAACCAAAGACACATGGGATAAATTGTTGAATTTATGTGACCATATTGTTTACATTTTGGTTTGAAATCTTAGATCTAATGTCAATGTTTTTAACATTTGCAGTGAACCCCTGAGGAAGGGCCAAACAGCGCCCAAAATGCATTGGGTTCATATTTTTAACTGCTACGGATGTTTTATGTATTCATCATACTGTAGAAAAAGGCCTGGATGGGCATATATGCAGTAGTAGAAACGGTCGACTACATAAGAGTTCCACATGTGACAATACAATAAAGTGAAGAATTGGATGAAACTTTTGGAGTACATGGATTAATTTTGTTGAAACTTTGATGAACTTAGAGTATCTGGGTTATGATACCACGTAATTGCTGTGCGTTCGGGGTTGGAGCGAAATCCCGTTCCAGTTCATGTTTTGTCTACTTTCTAAAAGTGGCATTTTTAAACACACAATTTAAAAACAATCTTTACTAAAATATGTGTTATTAAAATCTGAGTTCAGAGAGCCTAAACTTTATTTCTCTATCTTGTCCCAATGGGAAGTTATACTTGTAAGATGTTACAAAGTATTTCCCATTCTATCCTATGGGGCAAGATAGCCTTTCAATAGTGAAAAACGAAATTAGCAGTATTTCACTATCAGGACATGTTACACACACCAGTACATGTCCTACTTTTCACATACACTGCACCCTGCCCAGGAAGGTACCTTGGGCCTACCATAGGGGTGCCTTACATGTAAGAAACGGGAAGGTTAGGGCCTGGCAAGTGGGCGCACTTGACAGGTCGACATGGCAGTTAACAACTGGGCACAGACACTGCAGTGGCAAGTCTGAGATACCTTTTCAGGGCTACTCATGTGGGTGGCACAATCAGTGCTGCAGGCCCACTAGTAGCATTAGATTTACAAGCCCTGGCACACTCCGTGCACTTGATTAGGGGCTTACCAGTAAATCAAATATGCCAATCAGGGAAGACCAATCCATAAACACAATTTATACAGAGAGCATATGCACTTTAGCACTGATTAGCAGTGGTAAAGTGCCCAGAGTCCTGTAGCCAACAAACACAGCTCAGGAAAAAATAGGAGGAAGAAGCAAAAAGTTTGGGGATAACCCTGCAAAAAGGGGCAAGTCCAACACAAGGTGTCCACTTCGCCATTCACCATGCGTGCCTTCCCTTAAGCCAAGAACTACCACCAAACTTCTGGCACCAGCATTTTGCCTTGGGTGCCTCCATAGGCCACGCGGAACCTTCAGAGTGCTATGTTCAGTCGCAAACTCACAAGCGCAACACCCACAGATACTCTCCTGCATACAACCACAGGTATTCATTCACTTATACTCTCATTCACTCAATCATATATCCACTCACTCTCAAATACTCAATCACTCTCATTCGCTCCCTCACTCTGACTCGCCCACACACATTAACTCACTAATCCTCACTTTCTTTTACTGACACTCACTCACAGGCACATGCTCACACTCACACTCATCCTCATTCTCCCTCACCCTCACAAACTCTCACATCCACTCACTCCAGCTCACACTCTCATGGTCATTCACACTTAACCTCAAACTCACTCACACATCTTACACACACTCTTACTCACAGCACCTCACTCATTCTCTCACTCACAGCACCTCACTCGCACACGCACTCTCTCTCTCGCACACACACAGAGCGCAACACTGTAATTATTTTACTTCTCTGGCTTCCCTTGCTGGCAGATATCACTCCTCCAAGGCAGCGGTAGATCAGGAATCTGGTGCTGGAAATGAGCACCACTGGTCAGGATTCCAGTGCTGCAAACAAGGAACCAATCAGGGCAGCCGGGGCAGGACTGAGAAGAGAAAGATCTGCCTTATCCCACTCTCAACTTCTGATAGGTCAGGGAACGATGCTCTACCAGAAACTGGAAAGGGTTTGGGATCCTGCCGCTGCTACTCTGAGGGGATCTCTGTTGGCTAGAGGGTAACACTGATTTGCGTCCTAGCAGCACTGTGACACGTGGACTATGCCTGCTGATCGAGACTGAGCATGTGTTGTTAGATGGACTGTGATTCAGTGCCGTTAGGCCTCAGTCCACCTGTCATCAGCTGCAGAGCAAAGGGGAGGCCTAGAGGGCTGACCTGCGCACTGGCAATGAAAACACACGTGAGGTTTTCATGAACTCTGCTGAACAACATGCAGTGCACATGTGGAGCCTCATGAACTCTGCTGAACAACATGCAGTGCACATGTGGAGCCAGGGGCATGCTATGAAGGTTAACTTGTGCAGGGGCGCTACCGTAACACCCCTCTGTACGAGCAGCCACTGTCCCACCCCCTCGCCATTGGCTGTCACCACACCACTTCCGGTTGGAATTGGAAGTGCACCCTCTGCATTTCCTCCCAAAATTGGAAAACCAAGAACTTCTGTGTCCTCCCTCTTATCTCCTGTTTCTCCAGGGGGGTTATTAGTCATTTGTGTAAATAAGTATGGAGGGGGTGGTGGAGTAGCTCCACAAACTTGCACTCTGTGCCACAAACTGCTAACTTGGCAACTAAGTTTATCTGTGGTGATTTTGAGGTCCCACAACTAAGATTCCTGACGGCATTTCATGGATTCCTCATAACACATTAGGAAAACTAACCGTCGCCCTGTAGTGTATTAGTTCATAGGTTCTTTTACCATGTTCATAAGGGTATTCGAATGTCCAATATCTAAGGTACCTTCTTCTGAGACCTCACCCGTAGCTCCATCAGGGCACCTCATCCAATCCTCTACGGACCTGCACACGCTTTTATCACACTGTCCGTATGGAACATGCACAGGACCCCTTCTAGGTGTGGCCATGGTTGGTCACAGTCGATTCTTCGCCTCCCAATGTCCTTTGCTGCACCCACATTCACACCTAGGGGTGGACCATAAGTCATCTGCCACCTTGCACCACTGCTCACCCCCATGGAAGAGGTGGAAAGAGAGTGAGAAAGGTAAGGGAAGGCCTGACGCGTGTCCATTGCCCCCTCACTATCGGAATACATCCAGCCACAGCAGCCCGAAGGCAGCCCGTGGGGGTTGAACCAGTGGAGCTCTTTCAACACAGCCATCTACTAGGGTCTGCGCTGGGACCCGGGCGACCAGTGCTGTCCCTGTCAAACGTTATGCTCTGTTAACGTGGACGTCACTCACTCTACTGTTACTCCCCCTTCTCCAACCCAACTGGTTTACACCATAATCATGTGCCCAGGCAACACATTCAGTATTTAAAGTACCGAACAAGTAATCAATGAACGCAAACATACTCAGCTGTAGGCTGTCTGACCGGATTGGCGAGATGACCACCAGCAACCCTCCTCTGAAGGTCTCTGCCAAGGAACCTCGGTCTCACCTCTGGTGCTTGTGGAAGTTGAGGAGAGTCCGGTCCAGCTCTGGTCACCGCTCCTGGCCAGGTCTTGACGTTTTGTGGCTGGTGCACCAAGTTCTGTGAAGAAATCTTCACTTCTGGTTTTGGTTGAGTTTGAAAGCATTTTTCACAAAGAAAATGTATAGTTTGCAAATCACAGAATCAACCAGGGAGTGCCTTGAAACCACCAGTGGAAGCAAGCTCTGGAGTACAGCAGAGTCTCACATCTGTACTGCTGTACAAACAGATTTAAAGTATTGTTCACATGACAGAACTCTTACCAAGAATACCATCAGGTGCCCTACCTGAGCTCATGGAAACCAAGAAATGGGCTTCGAGAGTCTAAAAATCTGACCAAAGTTGATGCTGAGAAAGCAGGTCTGAAGTGCCGGATGCAAGGCGCCTCAAAGTGAGAAACAGGCGCATCCTGTAGGCAAGGATCGCACGAGCGAGAAAAGATGGCGGAGGTAGGTGACAGTTATGGTTAGCCAAGCAATCGCAATTAAACTTTTCCCACTACAAAGAAAGAGGTGTAACAAAGTGGAAACCTCTTAGAGAGCCATCGCAAGAGGTGGGCCCAAGGAACACGCAAAGCAAAAAGAGCCTTTCAGGAAAAATAAAGAAACAGCTTGAAACAGGCAGGATGGGCCCCTGGGAGTCAGTTAATGATGCATGTGGTCTCCGTGCTTGAGGGAACTTTACACACCCCATGAAACCCCACAAGAAACAGCAATGCAAAGATGTTCTGCTACTCAAGATAAACCGGTTCAATTATTGTTAAACCGATGTGACTGCGCCATTAAAACAATTGTCCTCTAGGGAAGTAACTGACGTCTGAGACAAACTCTAAAAAAGACTTTCCTGACTGCATGGGACGCTACTAAACAGAAACTATTCGCCGATTATTTTAAAAACGGATTTAAGTGTCACGAGTGAACGTGGCAACGAGGTGTGCCACCTTAATGCCAGACAACGTGAGGGTAAACATTCACGGTGCACGTATACACCGATAGCATCGCAAAACTGTCAAAACAAACAATGACGAAACAAAAGATGCGATTTTACCGATTATTAAAGAGGGGCTGCGGGGCCCACGCATATATTTACACATTGCCCCCGGGACCTGGCCCACCCGGGGGCTCCTTAAAACGAAGAGCGGGAGCACAAGCTTCATTTTTTTATTTTCTCGGCAGGATTCGCAAACCCTGCGCGAATTCTGCAGTTTTTTGTTTGAAAAAAAAATGCTTTTTAAGGCCCTGGGGGTCCCTGTGGAACTTCCGGAGCATGCCTAGGAGGTTAGGGGGTTTCGTGAATCTTCCTCGGTGCTCAGATATATAAAAAGAATTTTTTTGAATTTCTCAGCAACTACTGAACGGATTTACACCATTAAAAAAAGCACGCTTTCTGGACCAAGACCTACCTTTTTGCCAAATTTGGTGAACTTCCGTTCAGCAGTTCGGGCTGTAGCTTTGTCTAAAGTTCCTATGGAAATTAACATGGGGAAAACGCGTTTTGGGACCCCCCTTTTTTCTCGGCCCCCGCTTGACGAATCACCCCGAAACTTTCAAGACAGGAGCTGACCTGAGTGAACCATTAGTTTTGAAAAATTCGCGAAGATTCGTCTAACGGCGCCAAAGATATTGGCAAAAGAAAAACGCTTTTTGAATAGAAACAAGGTCCTAACTATAACTACCTATATATATATATATATATATATATATATATATATATATATATATATACACACACACAAAAATACTACTTCTGGGAACCTCTGCCCGTGGAGAGTGGCGCGCTAACCGGCGGAGCAAGTCAGTGAATAGTCATGCCTTCACAGAGTTAACGATGATACTACAGCAAGAATGGGATTTATTTACTTCATAAACCCTCCGTGACGCGTTTCGACCAAAATACAGTCTTGATCATACAGCGAAATGCAACACCAAAACGTCTTTACATACATGAAAGTAAAAACCAACATAGGACTATAAGCTGTGTACAGAAAGTAAAAACAGCGGCCATTTTGAAACATGTTACAACTTGTAACATACATTTGAATGATGTATTGTCTAGTGCATAATGCTTGCAGAATTGTACAGCTGTACACGTCCAACTGTCATTGATGCCTCAAGTGTCAACATGTCGTAACAAATCCCGCATATGGAGTAGATACTGTGACTACTACCTTCGGGAACATGCATTCCAGCCATGGTAATAACAGTAAAACATCTGTAAGAGTGGCAACCAGCATAATCTGAAAAATGAATAACTGAAATTTAAGAAGTGGCATAAACTGAAACCCATCTCCAACAGGGAATCCTACAATGCAAGAGGGGTCAATTTTTGTAGTGAACTTAACATTGGGGACATAGACACTTTGGTTACCTTGCATGAGTTGGAGGGGGGTGGAGGCAATGTGATTGACAATGTTTATCAAATGTTGGATGATATGAATATATCGTATGACAAAGCTGCAAACACAAGTTTTAAACCCAAATCCACATTCTTACCCAATATGTCACACGACAACATTGATACTTTTCAAGACATGGTAAGCAACCAGTTACTTAAATTCGGACAAAAGAATTGGTTTTCCAAAGCTACTAGCTTTTCGCATTACCTTACCCTTGCTCAAAGGAATGTCATTAAAGACCTGGCAGGTGACAACAGTATAGTTATAAGACCAGCAGACAAGGGAGGGAACATTGTCATCCTGAGTAGAGGTATGTACATTGAGGAAGCCCTGCGCCAACTGAATGACCCTTGTGCATATGTGACCTCCAGCAGAACTGAATACAGTGACAGCATAACAGGCATTTGGAGTAGACCAGTGGACTGGAAAGAGCAAGGCCTCTTAGAATGGAACGAGTACTGTTTCCTCAAAAAAGATTTTTCCAAACTCCCGGTACTGTACCTCCTACCGAAAATACATAAAGACAAATTCAATCCTCCAGGCAGACCCATCGTGTCCTCTAGAGGTTGTGCACTGGAGAATGTCTCCAGATATGTTGATCACTTCCTCAGAGACCAAGTCATTACCCTACCTTCATATGTTAGGGATACCAAGGACTTTCTGAACAAGATCTGCAACTTACAGTGGCAGAATCACTTCCTTCTTATCACCATGGATGTGAACTTCCTGTATACTATCATGGAGCATGAACAAGGGATATCTGCTTGTGCCAAGTATCTATCCAGGAGACCTATTTGGCACATGGAACACACTCACATGCTCCTTGACATGATCAGATATTGCCTTCATAACAATTTTTTCATGTACAATGGTAGTATATACAAACAGATCTTAGGAACCGCAATGGGAACGTGCTTCGCCCCCAGTTATGTGAACCTGTTCCTGGGCATATGGGAGGAGGAAATCAGGAAGGACACAACTCGAGGACGACTTCAGCAAAGTGGTTATATGGCTCAGGTATATCGACAACCTGTTCCTAATTTGGAAAGGCACCAAAGACGAAGCCAGGGACTTCGTATGGAGGCTGAATTCAAACAAATACAATCTCAAGCTTACCAGTAATGTGAGCAGGAAGGAAGTGGAGTATCTTGACACCAAGGTGGAAATCGTCAACAATGAGATCCATACGAGATTATTTAGAAATACCACTGCGGGTAACACTTTAATGCATGCCATGAGTAGCCACCCTGACAATCTCAAATGGAGTATCCCCTATGGGGAACTCCTGAGGGCCAAACACAACTGCAGCTCTGACAATGCTTTTGAGGTTGAAAAACAAATCATGATCTCCAGATTTATAGAAAGTGGCGTCTCCAAGTGGGTACTCCGGAAGGCTATGGAAAAAGTGAAAGGGGTCAACAGAAGCAAGACTGTAGAAGACAGCATTTCTGATATGAAACTCAGTGAGGAGAACAACAAAACCAGGGTTATTCTCACCTACAATGGGAATTCCAGAGAGATTCAGAAAATTCTTGCCAAGAATTGGGGCATGCTCACGAAAGACCCCATCATAGGTGCCACTATCCCTGATAGGCCAAGAATCACACATAGAAGAGGACGTAGTCTTCGAGACATTTTGGTACACAGTGACATCACTAGCACAGGCCAGAAGAGGGGTATCAACCGACAGGGCTTTTTTCCATGCGGCCACTGCAAAGCAGCTGCTGCATGAAAAAAGAGTATTTGAACCCCAGCATGGGCACCAGTGTTCCCATCAAGCAATTTCTGACATGCAGCTCTACTTTTGTTGTGTACATATTGGAATGTCCCTGCAATCTCAAATGCGTGGGGAGTACGACACTCATGGCTAAGAAGACGATATTGGAGCACATGAGGGCCATCACAAACAAGGATCAACATTATCCAGATGCAAGGCACATCACTTTTCTGATTGCTCTAAATTCAGTTACTATGCTATTGAACAAGTTAACATTAACATCAGAGGAGCTTGTTCCTGTCAGTAGCCTCCATATGTGCCATGCCATTACTTTGTTGCCTTTCTTAAATCTTACATGTTTCCAGGCACGAGTATTGGTATATAACTATGGTCGAGCAATAGCTCTTCGAATTGTAATATCACCTGTGGCTGGGGGTACTTACAGGCACTATGCCGGCTCTAGGTTTTTTGCTCCCCCCTCCCCCCCTTTTCTACAATTCAGCATGACATTTTTCAGATTATGCTGGTTGCCTCTCTTACAGATGTTTCACTATTACCATGGCTGGAATGGTGTTGCACTTCGCTGTGTGATCAAGACCATATTTCGGTCGAAACTCGTCACGGAGGGTTCATGAAGTAAATAAATCCCATATTTGCTGTAGTATCATCGTTTTTGCCTGAGTGCGCGCTGTACTAACTCTGTGAAGGCCCATATATATATGTATGTATACGCTTATATATATATATATATTTTTTTTATTGTTTTTGTTTATCCACATCACTGAGTACTCGGTCATTCACGAAGGATCACCAAAATATTGGCGTGCAAGACTAGTAAAAAAAAAACTGCTAGCCCTGCCACCAATGCTCAAACAAGCCCAGCCTCATCCTCTGATCGCTTTCTCTCTTTTACTATCCCTCCTATCTCTCACTCCTTCTCTCTCTCAGATCCGTCACTCTCTCACTATCCCTCCCTCCCTCTCTCGGAGCCCCCTGTGCCTGCTGTAATGAACTGCAGGGAGTTGCGGAAATTGACAGAGGCACTAGCATCCATCCTGGGCTTTCAAACTGGGCTCCAATGGCTCCAGAACACTGAAGAAATGTCTGATGGAATAAAAGGCGTGTATGGCCCTGTCCTTGCGGTACACACCTTCACTTGCTTCATCATACTCCTGGTAGTGTCCTCAATCTCAACCCAGGGCTACGACACGGGATGACTGTGTACAGACACGTTGGACTAGACATGGCGTGTGGGCACTTACAGGTGGATCACACATTCTTTCCTCAGCGCCATATGCCTTGCAGATTACTGGACACTGTAAGTTGTCCCTAACACATCTAGAACTCTTACCTTATAACTGGGCCTGTCCTTGGTATGGGTGTGCTGCATAGGATGCCAAATGGGATATGTGTCCATTGCTTAATCAAAGGCACGTGGAACCTGGAGTGAATCTTAATTTTAGGAGGTAATTCAATATGAACTGTGAAAGGAAATATGATTGTCTAGTTTGGAAAGAAAACCCAAATACATTGGCTGCATTTCTGAATGTCAGCCATCCCTAAATGTTTTGTGGCTAGCTAATCTAAAGCCTCCAGTATGTAATTTAGGTCTGTGCTTTGAGCTGCATCTGCACAGTGTTAAATTTCTGCTTGGTTTCTTGCCAGGCATGAAATTCCTTGAGCAGTGTTCTCTGCAATCGACTGTTGTTCTTCCATCGTGGGTCTTTCATCATGAAATGACCTACCCCTACATTAGCCAAAAATGTACGTCTCCTCTGATAACACAGAAGAATGTGCTTGCCTGAGAAGAGTGAGGTGCACGGTTACAGCTTATTTCTTCCACCTATATGTGCTCTAGCTAATTCTCCTGAGCTGACCTCAAGTTATGCAAATATGTTTGAATTTTTGACCCTCGCATATGGTTTTTCAATTTGTCTGGGTATTGTAAGCAGAGGATAAACACATACAGCCCTGATAGCGCAAAGCCAAGTTTCATCAATATGGTATGCTAAGGCCTGACACAGAGATAATGTCCTTATTGAACAGTTGAAACCATTCCCTTTTCAATTTATTCCTTCAGTTAATTGTTTTAATTTATTGTCTTGTCCCGCTGCCAGTACACCTGGACAATTTGGTCTTCTACATGACTTTGTTTCCAGCAACAACCTTGTGCTCATTAAGGGCAACAGATTCCTGCTACTCCTGCAACTACCGTGCTCAGAAGATCACAGATTTGGCATTGTGTTTCTCCACTGGTCGGTCTTGCTCTACGTTACCTTTGTGAAATGCTCAATGCCAAGGCTCTCAGCCAGATGTAATTAAAAGTAGGGCTTTTTTGACTTGACAGCTGGAATATAAATCCCCTTCATGCTCATAACAGATTCCCGCCTTTACCCAAGAGAGCCTGCACTGTTCCTCTCTTCTGGTGGCTGGTTGCCAAAGGCTTACAACAAGACGGGAGACTGACTGCTCCCTCTGAAAGAAAATACACACTGTATCACTTTGACCAGCAGGTTTAAAACACCAGCCTGATGAACGGAACAGGATCCGACAAGTGCTACCAGAGAGCATAGCTTCATGAAGATCATTTACCTCCAGCTTGGTCGAAACTGGGAAAAGTTCTGCCTTGGCCTTGACCTGACTTACTTGCCTGCTGCAGAGTTTATCTGTGAACCAGAAGCATTTCTCAACACAAGAGCCAGGAAGCATAATGCCAGTCCGAGTGAAAACCAGTAGAGGAGAGCACGTCCAGCAGAAATGAAGCACAATGACATGACGCAGGTAAGCCGCTTGAAATAGTGCCTGCTGAGTGCTCCTCCTGTGGACAAAGTGGAGATCTTCTACCCTCCGTCTCTACCATCCGTCTAACACAGAATGCACACTATGCCTAGTTGATTTTGAGCAGGACCCTTTTGCTTCTTTTAATGCGCTGTTTATATTTACATTTTTTCCAATATAGAGCCTTTTGAAATGTCCTCAGTGGCCCTACTTGTTAGTCTCTATAAAAGTATGCATCTATATTTATGTGGTATATGTATAGTGTGCACCTATCTAAAAGGCAGGGCAGTACTGTACAGAATCAAAGCAAGGATACAGCCAACATGTTACTGGACAGCTGTGGCAGCTCCTCCGTTAAGGTGGAGTGTCGCCCCCACTGCTATTAGCAGTGAAATAAAGAGAAAATAAAATGATAATAACTCACTTTATTATCATTTTATTTTCTCCTACTTCCGCAGCTTTGCATGAGGGGGTGGGGGCAGGGGAGGAGTGGTAGCACCCTCCTAAGTGCACAATGACTGCTTGACGGGCCCTCTCAGGCCGCCCAAAACAGTCTTGTGCACTTTGCATGTTCTCCATGCAGGTTGCATTACAGCCTGCATGGAAAACATGCCCAGGCTCTCAGTCAGCATCTGAGCGCCGAAACACTGGGAGCCTTGGTGTGCTTCCTGTTGCTGATCTCAGCGAGGGAGGACTAAGGTGGTGAGACACGGCGTGGAAGCGGCGAGAAGGTAAGCGTTTTATTTTATTTTTTGCTGCCCGCTTTCCCCGTGTACCCCGTCCTTGCCACCCTACCTCTGATCCGTGCTAGCCGCTGCTGCTGGATAGGTAGCTGGTTTGTGGACCATAACTGCATTGTGATGGAGTGTTCTTTCAGGAGGGGTGTCCTCAACTCTTTGCTGAATTGGAGCAGGAGTGGGGGGGTGGTACTGATGAATATGGAGATGTTGATCAAGATCCTGGGTGCAAGGTTGGGAAAAGCCTTTTACCTTGGTGTTTTCTTTTTTTTTACACTTCTTTGCCTCCAGTCTGATGGTGTCCTGGTTGCAAGTGTGCAGAGAGCCATATGAGATAGTGAGCTTCTCAGCCAGACAGGTGGGGTGAAGGTCGTGATAGCTTTGTAAATGGTATAGCTGGTTTTGAAGATGGCGTGGGCCAGCAAGAGGAGCCAGGGGAATTCCTTTATTATGCGGGTGATGTGATCATGTTTCTTCAGGCCCTGAATGAGAAGGATGCTCTTGAGGGAGGCCAGGGTGGTACGAGAGCACGGCGTTTCACCCATGCAGATGTGAGAGTATGAGAGGTTGAGCAGCAGTTCTGAAGTCACTTTTTGGGAGGGACAGTTTAACTTTCTTTAATAGAGAGGGCAAGTATCAAGGCATCTTTATTGTTTTGTCGATGTCTTCCTTAAGGGTGAGGTTGGCGACAAGTAAATTCATGTGACTTGGCAGTGGGTGAAAGTTGAAGTTCAAAGCTTTTACTGTTACTTGCTTGTTGTTCTTGACAAATAACAGGAATTCTGTTGTTGGCATTGAGCTTCAGGTAGGTGCTGCGCATCCAGATATGGATGAGGTGCAAGCAGTGTTTGATGCATTGGATGTCTGTAGCAGAGGAGACTTTCATGTAGAATTATGTATAGGTGTGGTAATGGTAAACGTTGGTGTTGTTATCACTGAATAAAGCCCAAAGGGGCTCCATATAGAGGTTGAAGAGGAAGATGATACTAAGAGACCCCCCCCCAAAGATAGGTGCCTTTTAAGCGTGCCTGGTTTACTGAACCACAACTGCAACAATGCTCTCCTGTGCACCAGGAGCGTCAGAAAATCTTGACCACAATTTTGATACATATGCCATTTTGTGTTTTTGGCAGCCTAAACCGGAGAACTATGAACTAATGGAGGGTCCCACACAGGAAACTTTAACTCACAGTCCAAAAATACCATTTCTTTTTTATTGCGTTAGGATGGAGAAAGGTTCCCTGCATGACTCTGGGGAGAGTGCACTCCTGCCTCAACTTCATCATATGAAGTTCTGCAGTTTTTTAACAATCAGTCATGTGCTCGGAAGACTTTTTCCATGACACAGTTTGCAGGCCATAGCGGGGCTCTGTGGTCTGCAGAGGCACATCATGTGCACCCTTCTTACTTAGCATAACTACTGTTAGCTCACTAGGCTATAAAGGACAGTGGTGGCAGCAATAAGAATATATTGGCAGGACAAGTCTGCCAAGGAGTCACCTCCTGATATATCCTGCATTTTCAAATTGGTCTGCCTGTCCCCTGCAAACAGCTCCTTCACTCTATTCATGAGGGACATGGTTGATGCCCATGTATATGTTATTTCTGAATGCAAAGGATTTGTCTGGACCGTTTATGTCACATGCTGCTGTGGCCACACTGAAATCTATTTTGTTTTCCTACATCCAAGCAGTACCAAAGATGGAGGATGGTGAGAGCAGCAGACAGCAGTATGAACTGCAGGGACAAACCTCTGGATATGGAGGAAAGGATTAGGGCGAAGAGGAAACAGATGGGCCCTTTGAAGTTTAAGGCAGTTTTCCCTGCTCTTTCCTGCCACACTGCTCAATGGAAGGGCTATGCCTCACAGTTTAACTGGTAGTTAAGTGGCACAGCCTCTCCCTCCTTTGTGCCATTGATTTGCATCTTCTCTAAAAGGAGACTTCCAGCTCCATCCCACTTTCCTGCTGACACCCGAAGACAAAGACCATAACTGGACCACTCTGAGAAGAATACGAAAAAGGCACGAATTGCCAAAAAGTGGTCTCAGAGCTGATTGTGGGAATACACAAAAGCGGTCTGCAACTTTAATATAAAGATGGTACAGACCCTTCCAGCCAGTGTTCCAAGATTTCTGTACACAAATACTGACACACCCACACCAGTGGCAACCACAAAACTCTCTGTGCTCCAGTGTTGGATTATTTACTGGCAACTATCCATGCCAGGTTCAGGATCAGAAATCTGAGGAGTTCTAAAAGTCTGACAGGAGAGGCTGTCCCGACCCTGCTTTGAAGGTGGGAGCTTCCTGGCTGCTCAGTAGGGTCTTGTAGGCGCTCTCATATGCATGAGGGAGACACTGCCCAAAATAAAAGGGATAGCAAAGGTGCTGAGGCGGGTCAAACCAAAATCATCTGCAGTGACACAAGGAAAGACTTGCATCGTTCTGCCCAAATGTGAGGCCTAGATGCCCTGATACATTCCTGTAGCATGAACTAAAGTCAGTGCGCCAATGTCTTTAAGGCAGCACAGAACAAGACAGTTTGAGCCCTGTTCAAGTGACCAAGTGCTCGAATTAATCAGGGAGCTAAGGAATTCAGACCTCATTCCATGGTGTCCACTCAAGACTACAGAGAGAGAGTAATGAAATAGGTACTGTGCGGAGGATCAAGGCGCCTCCACATAATCGGAGGATACTTTGACCAGGATTCAATGCTGCAACCTATGGTGGGCTACTAGCTTGCTGGGTGGCTGGTTTATGATTGGGACTGAGGAAAAACTCAAACGTAAGATCCACTATGCCATGGCGCAACCTCTGTCCACCACACACAAGCACTCTGCACGCTTACACCTGTATCAGTGGACCTAGGTGCACTTGTCAACTGGGCTGGGACAGAGACACCCCAATTGCCTCTCAATGAGCCGTCCTGAGAGCATTCCATCCCGAGTGGCGCTACAAACCATCAAATACCTGCAGGTGCTGCCTTCCCCACCTGAACTTTACAGACTGATGATATTGTCCAAAATTGGGAAAATACCAATAAAGAAGGTGCAGGTGAACTCACTTGTAAGGAGAGTGAACATTCACAAATACTGTAAATAAACATTCGACCTCCCCACAAATATTACTCTCCTATCTTCCCAAGGAGGGTCAAGAAACACCTTTGTACTGCATCACTACAGATATCTATTCCACTGGAATGGCATAAGATGTCCCCCAGACCATAAAAGTTTTGCCTGAATGAAGTGTAATAATTTAATACCTTCTGATATTTAAGTAAGGTATTGTGCTGAAAGTAAACAGTAAATTAATTTCTCTTTTATATGATAAAACCCTTGTTGGACATTGAATTTAGTAATTACTATTAGATAGTTTGTTGAGTTCTGAGTCTCTAACCCCACACCACCTCCGTGACTAAGCCTTGCACTGCTCAACTTCACTATCTTGATGGCCAAGTGCTAAAGAAATGTACTTGGTGCTCAGTTTTAGGCTCACTAGTTAGGTTAAGCCTTGGGACACCAGCACCAAAAGGTTCTGAATGTCAGAATCTGAGCCCAGGAAGCTATTCTTTGCCCTAAAACATCTGAAACGTTACCACAGTGAGTTGGTTTTTATTATTTTACATAATAAATCTCTCATATCAAAATCAAATACCATGGAACTCTTAAATGGTAATAAGGTGAAGGTTTGGCACACCATTATTAATAGTCCCATTCTATAATGACTCAGACATTACAGTAACAGTGCAGTAATGATGAAACAAAAAGGAGGAGGAATCTGGACAGAGTGCATGGTCTATTCTGTCTGTGAAGTACAAGGGTTGAGAGTAGCCTCATACAGTTTCTGTGTAAAGAGGGTTGGAGCACTCTAAACAGTATCTACAATGGGTTTGAATATTGCTGCAGGGATCTAGGGAACCTGTTTGAAACAATCCTTCACCCACGTCATTTCTCACTTTTCAGGTAATCAGTACTCAATACTTAGGGCCTGATACTGATTTCAGCGGACAGGTTACTCCGTCACAATGGTGACAGATATCCCGTCCGCCGAAATATAAATCAGATAGAAAAATATGGGATATATATTTCGGCGGATGGAATATCCGTTACCGTTGTGACAGAGTAACCCGCCCGCCAAAATCTAAATCAGGCCCTTAGTGTGGGGACATGGTGATCCTATTCATACGGAGAAATGTCAATGGTCCTGTGTTGCTGAATTCCTTCTGGCTAGTTCTGTGATGATTGTCATCTCCTGAACTTTCACCGAGTACAGTTTTGCTCTTTCTATTTGATGTGATCCAGAGTCGAGTCCCTCCCCCCAACAATTTATAGATATCAGCCAGCCAATGTCTAACCACTGGAGCCTTGAGGAATTTCCAGTCCATAAATATAGAGATTTGAGACATCAGGGAGGCAAGGTAAATAAATCTACATTGGAATCTCTCCTTCTTGGTTCAGGCCATTAACCCAGTAAACAGACATCCAGTTTCAGCAGACAAAACTTCCTAGTTTAATCAACTACAACAGCGGTGATATGAGCCCATTACTCTCCAATGATCGGGCAGCACCGTACTGTGAGGTAAAAAATACAATCCCCTTTATCTGCGCTATACCTGGACCCAGTTTGGGAGGGGGTCTGTAATATTACCTATTCTTTATGAAGTTACACATGTCTTAACTACGTAGTCATAATGAAGCAACTTAAATCGCTCATTCTTGGAAGACTTTGGGTTGGCAACTGAGTGCCCTACTCCACTCTGCATTGCATATGTTCCTATTCAAATCCCTTGTCCACATCTCCATTAGACTAACAAATCAGTCTTAGATGTGCCCTGTAGAGCATAATATATCCAGGTTATCAACTTCCTTCATTCTCTATAGCAAGCAGTAGGTGAAATGCTCTGGGTGTGGAGAGTCAAAAAGATATCATTAGTCAAAGATTTTTTTAATCTTTGTTGGTTGGGGTAACATTGCGCTTTTGCTAAAACACCACACCAGCAGCAAGCATGTTTAACATGTCCTTATAATTTCTCTCAGGCTTCAAGGACTATTGTGCTGCACTCATCTCCCACCTCTGGTTACCTTTGACCCAGTAACGATGTGGATTTGCTTTAGGTAACAAACACTGCACTCAAAAATATGTGCGGTCAAATGATAGGGACTTCTACTCTCTACTGTATGTTTTAATTTTTCCTTTACTATCTACATTTTTTAAACACTATCTTTTTTTTTAAATTTCACAACAAAGGTAGGGTTCAACATATTTCATTTTATACATTTGTCTGCGTCTGGACCAGTTAGTATTAGATGAACATTTCTGAAGAACAAACCCTCCCCTATTTCCCGCATCTAATTTTTCTTGTGTGGTACCACAAAACACTGTCCTTTCTTTGATTTTCTTCAAATTCGCATAAAACAGTTGGCTACTCTTCGGAATAGTCAGACCTTAGCCAAACCTGATCAAACAAAGGACACCCAACTATAGCTTACAGTGTTGTTTCAAACGCATTGTAGAGTTGAATGCTGATCCCTACTTTCTGCAGAACTAAACAACACATTGTTCTCTTACAGTGAATCCCTTAGAAATCGAATTCCTCCTCCTGTGCTCAGGTCTGTGATCCACTTGTAGAGAACTCGTTAAGCTCCAGCTCCATCAGACTGCTTGGTAGATCACCCCAACTTGTCCCAATTGCTAGAACATTAGACTCTCAGCTTGCTACATTTCCTTGTGACCACACATGAAGAAAATTTCAAAATTAGCACTTTTCCAGCTTCACCTCCTTCGCAACGCCAGAGCAAGAATATTGATAGAGGAATTCAGAATAGTGGTACAGTCGCTAGTCCAGTTGTAGCGCAGTTCTTACTTGCCTGCCCAGGGCTTCACTGACTCCCATAACATCCATTGCTGATAAAGCAGTATGACTAGTGTCTGGGACAAAGAAATCAGACGGTATTCCCCCTTAACTATAATCCACTTTGAGCAATCCTCCTATCTCCTCAATATAGTCATCATAGTTGGAGGGTTATACTGCACAAGATACAGACTGAGACTGGTGCTGGAAATTCCACCGATGAAACCAAACCATCTCCTACTTCATCCCCGGTGTTTCAAACCATCTACTTAAATAGAACAGAAAAGTTCAAATCTAATGGCCTCTTGCAAGGCCATGAAGAGTACCCCTTCAAATCATTTTTCCAGTGCCTATTCCCTTCTGCATTTCTCCATATTCCTGGATTTTGTTTTGGTACAGAGTGGGTAGCAACTCTTGTTCTAATGCAAGTTGCAAGTAGTAAAACGTATTTTAAGTGTTAGGGCAGAGTGCACTCTGACATGGGGGTGGATGGCAAATTCTGTGAGTCTTCAGAAAGCGTGCAACAGCAATCATGACTGCATCAACTCAGAAGCATAGACTTTTAACCTTACATTATTAAATGAGCATCTTTCTGGGGTGAGGAGAGGGCTGGGGGGGGGGGTACCTGGTTATGACTCATTTTAGAGATAGCCTTCCAGTCCAGGGAGCATCTTAGTTTTAGGTCTTTTAAGCTTTTTGTAACTGATCTGGAGCACCTCAGAAACGTAAATTTAGGAGGGATTATCTGCATCTTGTTGAAACAAATAGCAGTTTTACCAGATGAGGATCCTGAATTTAACATTCTTATGTAGAATAGACGAGGCACATATCTTTCTTTCTCTGCCTTCCCATAGTTTACCATGCCACATGATCACAGATAAAAAGCAGAATTCATTCACAGATTTTCGCAGAAAACCTGAGTGGGCCAAACTGCTAGTGAAGTCTGCAAATTTAAATGCATTTTGAGATTATAAAGGCCCTGCAGACTGTACATTTGAAAAAAAGGAAGGCGAGGAAAAGTAATAAAGTAATACAAAATACAGCTACCCCACACACTTAAATAGTACAGTGAAAGACTGCCTTCCAGTAGGAAGTTCCATACATTTTTTGAAACAGTACAAAAACCAAATAGCACTGTTCACTGAACACGCCTGCCCGTGTGATACCCCAAGTCATGAATGTCAACATTTTTAGTTTTTTTACCCCAAGAACAAAGCCAACTCAATTGCAGTATCTAGTAGATTGGCAGTGAGGATAAATGGCCCACATCTACCATGGTGCAAGCAGGACTTGTTCTGCCTCAAGGGGCTCTTGTCTACTTGCAAAGGGCTCTTCACCCTCTGCTCCTATTATCCACACCTTTGTCTTGATTTCCATTGAGAAGAGGCCCGTTTGCTGATCTTATAAAGGGTGATTTTTTTTGTGGTCCCAGAAAACTATTAAGTAAATGCCTCAGAAGTTGGAGGAGCTCAAGAAGGGGCTTATAAACCGGAATGACCTGGAGGCGCCCCTCTTTGTATCTGCTTCCTCGTGTCGTTTGTCTGAACCGAATGGCAATTTAACTCCATATTTTTGTTATTCAAAAAGGTGTGGATGGGAAAGACAGAAAACTGATGTTGGACAGACATATGGCGTGTTTTGTGAATTTCAACTGTTCAAAATTACTTTAAACTGGGTATGGAGCTGGCTTGAGGGAAAGATGGCTGTGTTTATAGGACCTTTACAATTTGCTCCATCCCAGGATTGGTCACATCCGGGTGTTTTCAATTCCTGGCAAGGTTCTTATAGGACTCGATCATGGGTTTCTCTACCTGACATCTGGCATTAAACTTTATATAGATTACCAATCATGAAACAGTGTAAAAGAATTTAAATCATAATGCCGAATACATTACGGATGTGGCAATGATTTCGTACAGAATTGATAACATACAATCCAATTTTCGATATTAATAATTGTGTCTATGACAGGTCACACTTTGTTACGCTTCATTATACCTACAACCATAGCATTCTTAAAGGAGCCAACCATGTTCCGCAGAGGCACCTCTTGACAGACCTGCACAAAACAGGCAGATAGAATCACTTCACATACTTGACATTCCCTAAGTTATCCATATAACTATGAAAAATAACAGGCATGCTGCATACATATATCGATAGCCACAAACAGTTCGATAAGTACCTAACTTGGGGCAGGATTACAAGTCAAGCAGAATCGGTCGGGTACCCCCCTCACTCCCACATTACTGATACTGGGGACATCGCTAGCTCCGAGGTGGGAGGCAGAAATAGTCCCTATTACATGTTTTTGGGGAATAACTTTATGGAATTTACATTTTGGCACTGATTCATGCATGTCTTCCCCAGAGTGTCGCCTGAAGACTTCAGGCTGCTTTTAGCAGCCAGAGTCCGTGGATGAAACCGGGAATATTGGGATTTTGATAGGGCCTGTCTCTATCTTTACTAGTCTCATCAACACTCCCGGGCCGCTTGTAATAAGGGACGTAGTCTTCACCTTTGCCTTTCCTCTTACACCTTCATATTTTTTGTTTCTTTATTTCAAGACCCTGAGGAAAAATCTCTCTCTTGCCAAAGCCAAAGAACAGTTGTGCAGAAGGTTATCTCCGCTTACCTTCTGGGGTATCTTCGAATGAGCCAGAATGCTTGGCCTTTGCTACATACACACCAGATCAGCCTAATCAGCTTCAAATGCAGTCACAACAACCAGCATTTACAGTGACCTTTCCTAGGGAATTAGCATCAATTGATTGAATTGTACTTAATACAGGTTTAATTCGGGCACATTTTCCCAAATACATACCCTTCATGCCTTCGCTTACAACCAATCCAATTAGGACCATAGCATATCTTATTACAGTTATTAAACACTGTTTAAAGAACATAATCACTTTCGACAGAGGCCTTTAATCCGTTCTGGCCTCAATTGCTAATAAAATAACATCCAAGTCAGTATTTCCTACGTCTTTTCTAGTCTATGTTGAGTATTAATGGCCATAATCTCTTCTCTGGTCTGAATCTTAATGTCCATCATCCATGCTTTTATATTCGGTGCAGAACTGGCCTACCATGATGTTGCTATATTTCTTTTAGGACAGCAGAATGGCTAACTCTAGAAACGAACAAGAGTGTCTTGCAAATTTTTAGTCTATGCATGTGTCCAAAAATACATAGTAGAAAACCAGGTTCTAGTTTTGTACCTATTATGTCTGACGGCAGTGCCCCCACTTCCTTCCAGAACAGTGCAATTATCGGGCATGCCCAGATCATATGGAAAAATTCTGCACGTGGCGCTAAATACCGTGTGCATAAGTCTAACGCACCTTATCATATTTTAGCAATTCTCATAGGGATTAAGTAGGTCTGGTGCAGGTAATTAAATCTGGTGAATTTAAACACTGGATTTCTTATAACTTTCTTTTGTATATTCCAAAATACTTGTCAACTTCTTTTCTGCATTTTCACAACCCTCTTTTTCTTACTATCTTAATTTAGATTTTGTGATAGCATAACATATGGAGGCCACTGCTTTATGTAAAATTGTCATTGCAAGTCTACCCATGCCAAACGTTAACAAAGTCCTTAAGGCGTTCATCTTTGATGGTGCGTTGTCTTCTTAACCCCAAGTCACCCTGGCAGCCCCCATTAACACAGTGTGTGTGATAAATTTCTTATTACTGAGATTGAAACAATATCAGCATATTTTAGGCTACCTCAAAGGCCTGCCCTGGTTTCCTGTGACAAAGATTATCATCCTTAAGACCCCGTCTCACCGCTAGATCATATAATGTAAAGGGTCATGGTTTTGTCCAAGCAAATTTCAATCAGCCTAGTCAGCTTTTACAATCTATTGACTCAGCTCTGGTGGCAGTTCCTAAAATTAGCCCATCAGAAAGAGTTACCATTCTTTTACCGAACTGTGTCTTTCTCAAACATCTTAAAACTGGCTAGTCAGTCAGCACATTAAGTAAAATGCCTTTAGTACCCGCTCCGCCTTTTGAGACTCGGGCACCATAAAACTTCTTGGGAGAGCAGCTGCCCTCTACAAGTTATTTTACTCAAATATGATCTAATCTATGAACACTGGTCTGTGTCCGTCTCAGGTCTTTTCAGATTTAGTTACTGCTTTTATTCCACTGCTTCTACTGGAAACTAGTCCTTTGCAGTTACAGCCCTTTCTCTGAATTATCTAAGATCATTTCAAACAATTATATTTTATTTTTTAATAAAATCTTTTGTACTACAGAAGTTGTCAGCACGTGGTAATCCTTGAACTAAAAGATGTTCCTTTTACAGTAACTCAGTTTAACGTTTGCCTAAGGAAGAAGGCTAAGTCAAGCTAGCTGGATTTTACTGCAGACAGGTCATTAACCCTTATATCCATCTCAAGGGCATTTACTTGAAAACCTTATCTTATGGCAATGAAGATGGGCAAATACTTCTAAATCACACAGCTTCTTGACACTAGCAGGTGGTGAGACAGGTTTAAAAATGGAAGGAAAATAATAATTCTTAGAATTTTCTAGATGGACAAGAGGCTGTTTCTCTGAGAAAGTGCAAGAACCTAGAAGGAGGCGCTCCACTACCTTCCTCCGTCTCCAAAAAAATGCATTATAACTTGACACTGGGAGGGCAAGTGCAGTGAGAGGAAAGAAGAGTATGAAATCAGTCTTTGCTTCAAAAACTGAGGCGAGCCTCATAGATGGTGGCAAGGTGCATCAATCGCAAGACCTGAAACCAAATCCTGCTCCCAGAAACAAACACGGGCGTCAGCAAGGGAGAGGCTGGCCAGTTTTGGGCACTGCAGAATGAGTCTATAGAGTCACCATCTGTACCACCTGAAGGCACCCCGTAAGTAGCTTTGGAAACCTCAAAATAAATGAAGTCCCCTAATGAAAACAAAGAGGCAGTGACAGCAAAGTCACATCCATTGTGGAAGAGGCAGGGAAGAATCCTATACAGCACTTATAGTGGTGATGAAAGACACAGGTGGGAGAGACGGCCCTCTCCAGAGACTGCAACGACAGACTAGCAACAATCTGAATCCCAAATGGCTCAGCGGGATTGGTCAGACAACCATATCAGATGGTGAAAAGATGAAGAGCAGGAGGTCAAGCTGAAAACAGTAATCTCAGGCTTGTCAGAGCTGATTCTGAGACACTGTGTGCCTATCCAAACCCAACACGGTTTGCTAAAACTGCTGGCTCTTACAGTCCAGATACCCCTACAAGTTCATAACTATCTAGATTCTGAAGACGCAAATGTTAAAGTTAGAAAAGTGAAAACTATGTAATCTGATGATTTGTGTTAGAGGCTCAATTTAGATTTTGAAGAGACTGGAGGATAAAGATAACCACAAAGCAACGCCGCATACACAAGAGACCCAAAAGAGACATTGGAGAAGGTATCAAAGACACTGTCTGCTCAAGAGTGGCCAAGAACAGTCACAATCAAGTGGGTATGGCCCAAGCATCTCCAATCCCCTGGCTAATAAGGATGTCATGATTGACTGTGTCAAATGCTAGCTACAGAAAGATCCCAGAGCACCACTGTCAACTGCCATCACCTTGTGTAGCATTACACCTCTATTACAAGATAATGTTTGTGATAAATTATGTGCACAACTTTAGAACTATACACATAAATCTCTCTTACGCACAGTATCATCATAACTGATATTCCCACCTGAAATCGCACATTGGGACCTGGATAATGAATCACAGAGCTCATTTTGTAGGTAGCAACAACTGGTATAGAACTGATCAAGAAGACCTCTAAGGCAAAAACACCTCAGTACCTGTAGAGTGGCAGTGCAAATGCGTAGAGCATCAACAGTTTTGCTACATTGTTATTTCTATAGTTAGCAGGATACCACCTAGATTTCCACGCCATACTTTGTCGCTCTTGGTTTAGAGATGAGCCTGGGCAAGTGGTTGCAGGCAGGGACAACACTCACAATTTTCGGAATCTGGTTACATTTTTAAGTCTGGCCTAAATACAATTTTGTCCCACCCGCTATATGTCTTTAAAAAAACATTTAAAAAGTAATACATATAGATATTCATAGAGGGCATTTCGACAGCTCTCTTCAACTGATCTGTTCAAGTGTCATTCACATTTTCATCCCACATAGGACAGCATATAGCTTAATGCAATGGGTCATCCCAATTCATCAATTGTTTGTCTTGCACTGTGAGCTATGGCATTTAGCTGAATCACATGTGCACAGCTGCCTAAAAAGGGGGGGATCTTTTTTCACTTATTTTCCTTTGCAAATGTATTCATCTGCCACCGTACCACAGTGGCATTCTTTTTTAACTTTCAAACATTTTATTTCTATTGCATATGCTTATAAACAAATACATAAAAGAGGTCACAACGGCTAACCTATTAGCTTTGTTGATGCTTGTTAAAAATCCATGCTAAGTTACGCAAAATACAGGAATGGCCAGTAAACAGCTTGTCAGACACTGCTCCTGAAGAACAAGTTACTTACCTTTGGTAATGCTCTCTCTGGTAGAGACTATATAACCGCAGATTCCTCACCAACCCTCCTACCTCTCTGTGATGTGAACTGGTCTCTTCACATTAGAAATGCGCTATCAATGGTAAGTAACTTGCATTAGCAAAGGTAAGTAACTTGTTCTTCTGACAGAGACTTCAAACCGCAGATTCATCACTTTTTGAACAGACACCCAAGCAATACCTTCCAGGTCCATGAACTGACTCAAACTAAAAAGTCCTGAAGGATCGAGTGGGCAAACTGCCCATCCCGGCAGACCTGATTATCTAAGTAATAGTGCCTCATGAACTTATGTAGTGACACCCACGTAGCAGTCTGACAAATGTTGCGAACCGGCACCCCACATACAACGCAGTGGTAGCAACCTTGGCTCTGGTAGAATAAGCCTGCAAGCCCTCAGGAGGCTACTTTTTGGGCAGCATGTAGTAGATCTTAATGCAGAGTGCAATCCAGCACAAGATGGTTATGTTCTGCACATAGCAAAACCAAAGGGGATGATGGACGGAGTGTTGAACATTGCAAGCACTCACCCCCAGTCAACTGATCTGGGTTTAATCCATCATCATTCTTTAGCTCACTCCGCCACCCCAGTTCAGACATGGCCATATGCAAATCAGTCTGACCCTGTGCCTCATGGGAACAGACCAGCCCGAACTGCCAAGCCATGTCTTCCCTGGACCGGAAACAAGCATCCTGGGACCGGTTTCTGGCTTACAGCCGTCATCAGCCAGGCTATCTTGAATCCAGTGGCAAAGTGAGCAAGGGACCCACGTCTGGGCATACCCTGCCAACTTAGGGCGAACATAGCAAAACCAAAGGGGATGATGGACGGAGTGTTGAACATTGCAAGCACTCACCCCCAGTCAACTGATCTGGGTTTAATCCATCATCATTCTTTAGCTCACTCCGCCACCCCAGTTCAGACATGGCCATATGCAAATCAGTCTGACCCTGTGCCTCATGGGAACAGACCAGCTAAAGAATGATGATGGATTAAACCCAGATCAGTTGACTGGGGGTGAGTGCTTGCAATGTTCAACACTCCGTCCATCATCCCCTTTGGTTTTGCTATGTTCTGCACAACCTTGCCTTTCTTTGCTCCAGTGAACCTGATAAAGAGCCGATTGTCCTCCTAGTGTTCTTTGGTATGATCAAAGAGGAAGCTGAGACCCCCTTTTGGGTGCAACCAGTGAAGTTTCACCTCCTCCTTAAAGGGGTGAGAAGGAGCAAATAACGCCAGAAGTGTGATGTTCTGACCAACATGAAAGGGAGTCACTACCTTCGGAAGAAAGGAGGCTCAAGATTGAGTACCAGCTTGCCTGGGTAGAATGTGGTGTAGGGCGGGTTAACAGAAAAGTCCTGCAACTCGCTAACCCCTCGCACCAATGTTATAGCGACAAGAAAGACTCTCTTGAGGGTGAGGAGCCAGAGAGAACAACTGTGGAGGGGTTCAAAAAGCACGCACATGAGGAATGTGAGGATCAAACTCAAGTCCCATTGGGCATAACAAATGGAGAAGGGGGAAACATATGGTATAAATCTTTGAGGAAATGCATCATAACGGTTAATTTGAATGTTGGATGATCTGAAAAAGCGCACTGGTACCATCAAACAGTGACCAGAGCAAAGCTTTGCTGGGTGAGGGTCAATACAAACAGCAGAATTTCAGTCAGTTTGGTATGGAATGGGTTGATCTATTGACCATGCCCCAAACGTATCTGAATGGCAAGCATATACAGATTTGGTTAAGGGACGCCTGGCTGTCAAGATGACATGCATGACTTTGGGAGGAATGTCAAAAGCACTCAACTTTGCTGCTCAATCTCAAGGCAAGGAGCAGTTTGCGCAGGTTTGGGTGCAGAACCCTGCCCTATTGTTGCGACAGAAGATCCTCCCCAAGATGTAGCCTGATTGGAGGACAAATGCTCATGCCCAGGATTTTGTGATACCATACTCTCTGTGCCCAATCCTAGGCCACTGGAATGAAGTGGGACCGGTCATTCCTGATCTTCTTCAGAACTTGGAATGCATCTCAGAGCGAGAGACTTTGGAAACTCCAACTTGTAGAAGTTCTGACATTGGACATTCTGACATTGGACATTCTTGGCAGTGGCGAAAAGATTGAGCCAGGGCTCTTCTCATTGGCAGAAAAGCCTGCGCCACCTCCGTATATAGCTGCCATTTATGATCCACAAGGCATTCACAGGTTAGTTTATCCCCTCTGGCATTAAATAACTCATCAGGTGGTGTATCACCAGGAAAATTCTGTGGTGGTCTAGCCATATCCAGAGATGAAAGTCTCCTGGCATAGAGTCCACAACCCCACGCTGCCCTGCTTGTTGCAGTAACACAAGGAGGTGGTGGTGGTGTCTGTGAGCACCTGCACCAGTTTCCCTTTAATGGAAGGCAGGAAGGCTTTGAACGCCAAGCGGATAGCTTTCAACTCCAGAAGATTGATATGAAGTCTGGCCTCAGTCGCAGATCAGACACTTGTGATCTCCACTTCTCCCAGATGGACTCCTTAACCCAGAAGCGATGTATTGGTCACCACTGCGAGCTCTTTGTGGGGTTAAGAGATGGGTCTGCTACTGACCTAATCACAGTACTGTAGCCACAACTGGAGATCTTTAGAAGTCTCCTATGAAATCTGGACCCAATTGGAATGCTCCCCCTGGTGCTGAGCCCACTGGGAAGTCAGATGCCACTGCAGAACCCACACATGCCATCTGGCATACTTGAGCAGCAGGATGCAATCGCTTCCAACAGCCTCAGAGTCATCCTCACTGAGATCCAGGACAAATGTTGAAACATCAAGATCATAGCCCCAGTGTCCTGGACAATGTCGGGGATCACTAGATCCCAAGTCAAGAGCGCTGGGGAGACCTCCTCGTGGTGTTGGGCCACTCGAACTCGAGCTGTGGGCGTCGGGTGCAGAGTGGTGAAGAATCACTGAGTCGCCAGAATCCAGATTCTGGTCTTGGAGTCTTTGTTGAGCAAATCCGGTGCTCACGGGAGTCAGAGTCTGTAAGGTGAGTGCAGGGCAGGTCCTCCGGGCTCTGGGGGGCTACCGGACACACCGGTTTCTTTGCTGTAGGAAGGTCGGGCGCACAGGCTCGCAGTGCTGGGGCTAAAGCAGTAGTTGTCCTCTTCTTCCTGGGTCGTCAGCATGGCTCTTCGGTCCTTCTTCTTTCTTCCTCGAATCTGAGGAGGAAAGGTTCAGGGTTGCCCCTAAATACTAGATTTAGAGGCGTTTAAAGGGGTGTGCAGGTCGGACCAATGGATCCCTTCCTTGGGGTGGGTACAACCCCTATTATGCAAGCTTCCAGTGGGAGGGGGCAGCAGCCTCTTCCTAGTTGGCTGAGTCCCCTCATCTTCAAAATGGAGGGGACTGAGTTGTGTGCTTCACCTCGCCTCCCCCACTTGAGGGGTGGGCTTGGCAAACGTGGGCACACATCTCTTCCTAGCTTGGTTTTCCCGCCGATTCTCCCACCCAAAGTGGGGGGACAGAACCAGTGGGAGCCAGTTGCTGGGGGCAGCAAAAGGGAGGGGCAGCATCCAAAGGCGGCAGGCCTTTGAAGCTTCCCCTTAGTGGACCCTGCCCATCCTGGGGGAGGAGGCATGACACCTCTGCCCAGGATGCGCTTTATTTCTGGACCCAGAGAGCGGAGGCTCTCTTACCCAGGGGTCCAGAAACCTGTCTGGTGGTGGCAAATGGTGGGCAGCCATTCAGGAACCACACAAGGGCTGGTCGTTTTTTAGGGGGCATCTCGAAGATGCCCTCTGAGTGCCTTTTACATTCAATCCCACACTGGCATCAGTGTGGGTTTAATGTGCTGAGAAGTTTGCTACAATACTTTCCAGGTTTTAGTAAAGCCATTATGGAGCTGTGTAGTTCGTAATGACCAACTCCCAGACCATATACTGTTTATGGCTTTACTACACTTACAATGTCTAAGAATAGACTTAGACACTGTAGGGGTACAGGGCTTATGCCACTGTACCCTCACCTGAGGGCTAGTGCACCCTGCTAGAGGCGTGACTTACCTAGGCCTCAGGCAGTGGGTTGTAGGCATGGCACACAGGGATGTGTGCCATGTCAACTCTTCACTTTTCTCTGCACCAACACACGCAGCCTGCAATGGCAGTGTGCGGATGTTAAGGTGCAGGGCCTCTATGGGTGGCAGAATAGGTGCTGCGGCCCTTAGAGGCCTTCCGTGTCCACAGTGCACTTGGTACCCATGGTACCTTTTACAAGGGGCTTACCTGTGGCCAGAGATGTGCCAATTGTCGTACAAAGGTACAGGTTTGAGAAAGAACACAGGTCTTGGGAATCTGATTGGCAGGGGCCCAGGGCACATCAAGTCAGGTTGCATCAGATGTCAGGCAAAAAGTGAGGGGTAACCATGCAAAAAGGGGCACTTTCCTACATACACTGTGTACAAAATGCCCCGATGAAGGAGAGCATCTGCGAAAAAGTCAGGTGTGACTTCAGCACATTGATTGTGAACTCCAAGGATGGCAGGATGTTCAACCTAGTCTGGAGGTGGTTGATGACTGCCTGGTCTAAGCATGCATTCAACAACCAGTCGTCTATGCAGGGGGAACACTGGAACCCCCGACCTCCGAAGATGCGCTGCTACCAAAGCCATCACCTCCGTGAAACCCGAGGGGTGCTGGTAGAGCCAAAAGGGAGCACTTTGTACTGAACATGCTCGTGATCTACCATGAACTGCAGGCAATGCCTGTGGGCCTGTGGAAATAAGCATCCTGCATGTCCAGCGCGAGCATACAGTCTCCAGGGTCGAGCACAGACAAGACGTGAGCCATGATGTGCATTTTGAACCTATCTTTCCGCAGAAAGGGTTTGAGACGGTGAAGGTCTAAAATGGGACTGAGGACCCTGTCCTTTTTGGGCATCAGGAAGTAGCGGGAATAACAATCACGACCAGCTTCTGGTGCCGGTACCCTTTCTATAGCTCTGTTGGCCAAAAGAACCTGCACTTCGAGCTGCAAGAGCGACAAGTGGTCCCCTGTCAGTCAGTGTGAGGATGGTGGAAGGTGCGGCGGGGTCTCAAGAAATGCTAAAAGACAACCCACTGAACAATTTGCAGGACCCCTTGCCTGAAGTTATTGCCTGCCACACTGGCAGAAAGTGTCGGATCCTGCCTTCAATAGGGTGAGTGTGTGGCATCAAGCACACGCTAAAGAGGCTTGGGCGGGCAGGGCAGCCGAAGGGGCAATAGACTGGGCCACACATCGTCCCTGTTGCCTCTCCTATGGTTACATCGTCTGTGGCTACGTAAAGGGCTGGGGTGACTGTTACACGTACTGGGCCTGTTGGCAGTATTGGGAGCCTCTACCATGGCCATGGAGGGGGAGAAACTGCTGGTACGCTGGAGTGGAGGAGCAGAAAGAACCAAGGAATGTGCTGTGGCCCTGCTATCTTTGAAGCACTCCAGGGCCAAGCCCACTTTATTCCCAAAAAGTCAGGAAGCCATCAAATGGCATATCCATTAGGCTGGCCTGGATGTCACCTGAAAAGCCAGTGGAGCATTTCAAGGTGTGCCTGCGAATGGCCATGCTGGTACTAATAGCTCTGCCAAGGGAGTCAGTGGTATCGTTCCGGGACCATGGGCAATACTTGGGCCACAGAGTCCCACAAGGTGTGTGAAGGGCCAAACTTGTAGAGAAAAAAGCCTGCTTACCAAAAGTCTCTATCCTCTTCGAAACGCATCGGGGGAGTACCGGGAAACGAGTTTGGGTTTACCGCAAGGCTCACAGGGGTGGGGTGCTGAGTAACAGCAATAGCATCTGTCGATCCGGCTATGCAATGCACAGAGGGGCCTAAACCAGGGGTTGGCCCAGGTACCCTAGAGCGTATCAATCTGGGCATCATTGAAAGGGAGTAGAGGCTCAGAACTCGACTTGTCAGGCTGCAGCATCTCCGTCAGAATATTTGTTTTAACTTCCTGAGTGGGAAGTTGAAGATCAAGCACTTCTGCAGCTCTTCGCATAACCATAGCGAAGGGGTTGCTGTCTTCCGTGGTGTGGGGGAAACTAGTCCAGTATCTGGGAAGGAATCCAGACCACTGGCATCTTGGAGATCTACATACCAGTTGTACTCTTGGTAAGGCTGGGCAATCTCATCCTCAGCATCATAGCCCTCAGTATCAGAGGCTGGGCCGAACAACTCATGAAAGACATGAGCTGGTCCAGAAGGCAGAGGCAATGTATTAGAGTCAAAAGGGTGTTAAAGAGGCCAAGCGGGCCATCATGGCGGACGCGTCTTAGCCTGGCTCCCGTAGCCTCGCCACTATCCTACATAATCCTGCCGATAAATCCTGTGCCCGCACCCTAATATTCATCTGTGCTGCCATCTGATGCACCGGGACACAACCCGGGCCCTCCGGAACAGAAACTTACCGCAGCAAAGCCGAGTTTGTGCGACCCGACGTCGAGGTGGTGGGTGCGGCCTGCATCGATCCTGAAGCGGCGCGCTGACGCTCAAGAGCTGCAGAGTGCTGGAGCTGGTTGGCGGCCGTGGCCCTGACCCCTGCCCGCCGGGGCGCGGCGTCGATCGAGGCCCCGCTAGGCACAAGGAGCCGCATTGATCCCGACGGGGCGGTGTCCCGCCTGCTGTGCTCGTCTCCGGCGGCTGCTGGGGTCGTGGCGGCGAGTGGAGGAGCTGCCTGGGCCGTGTCTAGTGGCTGCTCAGGCTGCCGGAGGCTGCGGAGCCGCTCTGACTCGGTGGGCCGAGGCTGATGCCCAGTGGCCTGCCGGCTGAAGATTCATCCGATCTTGCCCTGGCGGGAACAGCCACATACTGATGAAGTGGAGCAGGTGAGGAGCGGAGGGGCCCTATGTGCAGGGCGGCCTATGAGGACGATTCGATTGGAGAGCGTGGTGGCATATGAGGGATAGCCCGTACTTGGTTCACCAAGCTAGGAGGCATGCAGCGCTCTCCACACGGGCAACACGAGGTGCAGAGGGTATAGGCCATGAGAGTCCCTGAGAAAACAAGCCGCTAACAGGCTGGAGTCACTGCTAACTGTACCATTCGAGTAGGGGTAACTGTACCCAGTGAAGGGTTGGCCAGGCCTAGGAGAAGCTGTTGGGGCCACATTGGACAGCGGTGACTGAGACCATAGGGAGGCGCCCGTTAGAGGCTGGGACAAAGTCCTGCTTGCGGCAGTGGCTGGGCTAGGCCCCGGTGCGACTTGCGGGTTGGACCAGCCCCTGACGCGCAAAGCTCCCCCCGATAAGGTTCGAGACCCCAACATCCTACGCTCTACATCAAGACACCTACACTGCCCATCCCCGATAACCCCTAAACAGCCACCATGTCTAAAGGCCAAGCTTCCGGCCAGGCCACGAAACAGAGCACAATGGACAAATATACTGGTGGGGCCACCAGCCATACTACCCCTAGTGACCCCCCCCCCACAGCTACACCAGATAATGCTGCGCTTCTTGCAGCGATTACTCAAGCAAGGGACACGTTGGACGCTAAAATTGGCGCGGTTGGAGCGGACATCATGCTACTACGGCAGGACCTTCGCAACGCAGTAGAACGTGCGTCACAGGCCAAAAATAGGATATGCGGAGCAGAGGACGTCATCACTACACTACAAGGCAAAATCCATACCCTAGAGGGACTCACTCGAGGGTTGCCACACGGGTTGAAGATGCAGGGAGAGCCCGCCGTAATAATTAGCGATTCGTGGGTTTTCCTGAGGGGTGCGAGGGCTCGGACATGTGCACGTTTCTAGACCAATGGCTTAAATCCTGGATCTCAGATGATGCCTTGTCCTCTTGCTTCGTTCTGGAGCATGCTCACCGAGCACTTGCGGCCAAGCCGTAACCGGGAGCTCGCCCCCGCCCTGTAATTGCGCGGATCCTCAACTATCACGACTGCGACGGGATCCTGAGACAAGCCCGTGGTCAAAAGTCCCTAGCCTTTGAGTCCTACCCGATAATGATTTTTCCGGACTATACCAAAATGGTATAACAACAGAGACAGTCATTTACCGCCACCAAAGCGCGCCTCCGTGAACTGCAAATTTCCTATATGTTGCTCTTTCCTGCCCGCCTCAGAGTCAGCTATAAAAATAGTACATTGTTCTTTGATACCCCTGAGGAGGTCTTTCAATGGACGGATAAACGTCAATCAATCAGGGCCCGCACATCGCCGCATCGAGATTCGGATTCATCATCTGGGGACCAACGCCTACAGCAGAATACATCTCCTAAGGACAAGCAGCGACACCGGTCAAGATCATCCTGGCGCTCTCGCGGAAACAAACAACTTGGCACTCAGAAGGCGGATTCGTAAACTATAACAGCTCTGTCCCTAGACCCGCATGGTCAACGATGCGGAGAATCACTTACCTATTGGATCATGTATCGGCAACGACAAGGGCTACTACGTAGAAACTGTTCTATATCTCAGGTCCCAAGGACATACAATAGGGATGGAACCCTTGGGGAACTTTTGGACTGTTTCAGCCCTCATCCCCGGTTGGGGTGAGATCTGTATTCTTTCCACGACAGATACTTCAGTGTTCTTTGAGGTATTGGGTTGGGGATGGGTGGGGATGGGGTGGGGGGGGTGTTACAGTTTCAATGTCTGTTTGTTATGGTGGTTCTATGCGCCTACAGTATGTCATTCACCATTGGTATTTGCGTCGCATTTGTATTTAACTCTCAAATCACATCAAACAATGTCACTCCCGAATAATTCAGCTCCACCTGGAGCAATTAAAGTGGTCTCTTGGAATGTTCGGGGCCTCCTCGACAAGATCAAGTGGGGGGCAATCCTTAAACACACGAAGCGCTTAGGGGTGGATGTCTTGCTTTTGCAAGAAACTCACTTATTGGGGGCCCGTACCCCATGCCTTGCTCACTACGGTTTCACACAAGTTTTTCATTCAGGGTTTACGAGAGGGTCCCGGGGGGGTAGCTATATTAATCCACCGCAGAATTCCGTACACACACATGCATACACGGGCCGACACGATGGGTCGATACTTGCTTATACATGGCACGATCTGGGGAGAACCCTATGTGTTGGGCAGCATATACGCCCTTCCACCCCTCAGTCAGGCATTTACAAAGCGCCTCATCGACACTTGGGGTTCACTACCCGACGTACTGTCACTGGTGGGAGGGGACTGGACTGATGTCTTAGACCCCGTCCGGGATAGATGTCGCCCCACAGCGACACATTACACGCCCAGGGAGTCTCGACTAGGGCCCCTAGTACAGACTCTGGGATGGGTGGACACATGGAGGACTTTTCACCCCACAGACACCAGTTACATGTATTTTTTCAACTGGACACGAGTCATTCTCCAGATTGGATTGTATCTTCATTACCAGAGCTCACATCCCCAGAGTGGCTGCGACAGAGATTCTGCCCTGAGTTCTGTCTGATCACTCCCCGGTCCAAATTCAGTTACAAATTGGCCCCGGCCACCCCGCATTTCATTGGCGAATGTCGCCTTGGCACCTCCACAACCCAGTCTATAAAACAAATCTTCATGCAGCCTTGCAAGAATACTTTTCAGTAAATGCAGAATCGGCACCCTCTGCCTCTATACTATGGGAGGCCATGAAACCCACCATCCGCGGCCGCCAGAAGAAATCAACCCTAATCCAGCTCGAAGCCCAGATACTCACATCGGAGAGGCGCGCACAAGAGCCTAACGGTAATAGTGCTCGCAGACAACTGCCTGCTCTGCAGAAAATATATCAGAGCATCCTTCTTGACAATGCTAAACACACATGGCAGGCCACGCAAAGCAGGATCTACCAGTGGGGGGACAAGTCTGGGAAACTATTGCACAGACTGTGTCAGTACACTCTCAAACCGACAGAAATACCCATAATTACATCATCCACAGGGGAGACGATATCTAACCCTACATTCATTGCCAAGACCTTTGCTGAATTTTACCGTTCCCTTTACACTAAGCATGAGGTCATATCAGAATCCCAGATAGAGGATTTTTTTCAAGATATTCCGCCTAGGGCATTATCCGACGCCACGTGTGATTCCCTTGACGATCCTATCTCACTTGAAGAATTAATCTCGGCAGCGTCTGGGATCGCTTCTGGCAAATCACCGGGACCAAAAGGATTCCTTAGTGAGTTTTTCAAAGCATTTGCATCTATACTGGGGCCACATTATCTTGCGACCCTTGATGAAGCCATCCAAAATAAAATCCTGCCAACAGACTGGGGACACCCGGAAATCGTGGTTTTCCTTAAACCAGGATGCCCCCCGGACCTCTGTTCATCCTATAGGCCAATATCTCTGCTAAACATTGAAGCTAAGCTTTTAGCCAAAGTGCTGGCAAACAGATTGATCCCACATCTCACTGACATGATCCACCCCGATCAGGCCGGCTTCATGCCGCGACCCGACACAACATGCGTAGTCTACATAAAGCCATCGCTGCCATTGATCCCTAAACAGACCGGCTGCCTTACTCTTGGTAGACATGGACAAGTCATTCGATTCAGTAAGTTGGACTTATATGTTCATTTTACTGTAACATTTAAACATGGGTCCCCGTCTCATTGTATTGATTAGACTATTATATACAAATCTTACAGCATCTGTGCGGGTGGCCGGAACTACATCGGCCCACTTTCCTATCCACCGTGGCACCCGTCAGGGGTGCCCCCTTTCTCCCCTGCTATTTGCCCTTGCCATTGAGCCACTTGCAGCCTGGGTAAGACGTGACGCACTCTATCGCGGGTTCGAGTGGACTCCGGACATATTGGACCATATAGCATTATACGCAGACAACATCCTATCTTTCTGACCGATCCCCAGCGGACAGGGCCCCTAATACTCCAGGTCATGCGCATCTTTGGCGAAACATATGGCCTCTACGTGAACCTTACCATGTCTCAAATTTGGCCACTCAGAGGGTCGCTTGGGAGAGGGCGGTGGGCCGAAGGCCTGACGCTTGCAACACAAGGCTTCACCTACCTGGGCATCTTTGTATCAGATAGCCAAACACTCTCCTGGGTGGAAAAACTGGAAGTAATGACTGCCAAGGTTAAAGCGAAGATGAAGACATGGGCTTCACTCCCCCTCTCACTTTATGGAAGTTCGGCCATCTTCAAGATGGTCTCATTACCAAAATTACTGTACCAACTACAATCTCACCCTTACCCGATTCTCATGTCCTGGTTTCATCAAATGAACGCAGCCTTGGGTCAATTTATGTGGGGGGGGGGAGGTGGGGTAGCATGGCAAGGGTCGCCCTACGCATATGTATGCAATCTACTTACTGCGGTGGCATAGCCACTGCGCACATATATTCCTATTTTGCAGCAGCACAATTACAGATCCTGAATGAATGGTGGTATGGTCTTAGAGACGAACCCGCATATAAGATCGAACAGTGGATTATGGGAGAACCATCCCTATACCCACTCCTGTATAGCAGATCAGCCCGTATGGGCCTCCCCCCTGCAACACAGGTAGTGATCATGACTTGGCAGCAGATGCTTCACCATATAGGTTGGTGGGGATGTCTTACACGTGAGACCCCGCTGTGGCGAAATCGCCTACTTCCGCAGGTAGCGGACCTTCAGGGGTTCAGCGGCTGGGATCGCATCGGAGTTTCAACCTTAGGAGATGTTATGAGGGGCCACGCCCTAAAGTCCTTTCAGGACCTTCAAAAGGAGTTCTCCATGCCCCACTCTCAGTTCTACAAATACTTACAATTACAACATGCTTTACACTCTTACATTAAGGACCTAACCGCCCTGCCCGAGTTCAGCCCACTAGAGGGCAAGCTCTTAATGGGGGACTTAGGGGATCATAAAATCTCCAAAATGTATCAAACCCTAGTGACAAACAGCCCCACAACTCTTGGCACCCTTCGAGCCTCCTGGGATACGTATATAGGACCTTTAGACGACGACGACTGGTCCGAGGCTCTCCAATCACCACGTGAAGCTGCAATATCTACCCGCCTCCGCTATATTCAATTTAAATACCTGCATTGGGTATATTACACTCGATATAGATTTTGGCGGGCAGGGCTGATCGCCTCCCCTCAGTGCCTTCGTTGTCATTCAGAGGACTGCACCTTCCTACACACAATTTGGACGTGTCCCACTCTCGATCGTTTTTGGCCGGGGGGTGCTTCAAAGCCTATCTGCAGTACTAGCATGGGACATTCCCAGATCTCCCAAACTCACACTTTTACATTGTACAGACGAAATTGGGGGCAACCATTATAAAAGGCATTTGTTATTTGTGGGACTTACTCTTGCAAAATGGGATGTAGCCAAACACTGGAAGGCTGACACCCCTCCTCGTGTATCGACGTGGAAGAGGGGCATGGACTACGCAATGGAGTTAGAACGACCTGTATTCATAGCCCGTGGTTGCCCACTGAAGCACACCAAAATATGGATGAGGTGGGCCACATATAGGAACATTCCCCTGGAGAGACACAACACAGAGGATGATCAACTAATGAACGAAGTCTTAGCATTTCAATAGGGATGGAGAGTTTATATCAACACCACAACCACATATTAGAGACGCGAGTAACCAAGACTATAATGTATGAGATCAGGCGCAGAGTTAGGTTTTGTTTGACGCAGGTGTTTTTGTTTTATGTTTGTAATCCTACAATACATGAAAATATGTGGACTGTAACTTCCCTCTTATATATTTATTTGGTGATTTGATTATGTCTCTCATCGTATGGAAATATTATTTTGACCTTGACAAATTCAAAAAAATATGTTTTTAAAAAAAAGGGTGTTAAAGAAGTTGTGGCTCAGATAAAGGAGCATGCAGGCTCGGTCGAGGTTGGGGCGGCACTGTCTTGCCGTTGGACAGCACTATCAGTTGGCTGTTGCCATCCAGAGTCGATAGTGCTAGCATTAATGTTGGTGGATCGCATTCTGGCAGGGGTTGGGCGCCTGGCAGGAAGTTGGTACTGACGTCGGTCTGGGGCCCTGAGCAGATCCAGAGGGCCAACTGGTGCCAAGGGCAGAGCCTTTGGCTGAAGCCCAGTTGGGAGGCCTCTCAGCTCCTTGAGGCCTGCAGGCACGCCAGAGGAAGTCTGTAACATGTCAAAAAGCCGCAGTTTGGCTTTGCAGTACTTCTCTATTTGCTGCGGCATCACCAATGGCCAAAGAAATTCTGGCTGCTGGGAAACAAAGGACAGAATTGACTCGAAGCAGAATGACTTCGGGAGAGCAACCTGGAGGAACAATGACACCCTTACTCCTTGTCGGAGTCAGAGTGGCGGGACAGGGCAGAATCCTTCTTGGTGTGGGTGGGGATCCGCAAGTTTTTTAACGCTCCCAAATCACTCGACCTAATCCATACTTCTACCTCACTTTCCAACACAATATTAAACGTATTGATGGTTCTCATTTTGGTGACAATTTTTGTTTTTAAAGTTTTGCTATCACTTCTATTCTATCTATCCAATTTGTTTCTACCTCACAACTTAATGTATACACTTACTGTGTTCCACCGCAAGAGTGTTGTGCCACTACATGGGCGGGCATCTGAGAGCTCAAGCCAGGTTCGACCCTGAAGCCTGGCTCTGGCTCAGCTCGAGGTCCTGTTAGAACCTCGAGCCCAAAACGAGCCAAGCTTTCATAACCTTCTGCCTGCTACCCTCTCTCTACCCAGTATGTGGCGTTACTGCCAGAGCTGCTGACTTTGTAACTGGGGAACCAGGTTTGAATCTCGGTGTTGGCTCAACTTTCTGTGATTCTGGGCAAATCACTTAATCTCCCCATGCCTATAAACAATGAATATGACATTGGGTAACGTGACTGGTGCTCATGTAATGCACTCCAGTAACTTTGCGCTATATAAAAACTGCAGAAAAATGCACACAGATGTAAAAACAAAGCCTTAACATAAGGAAAGACAAATAGATACTAATTTACTGTCTGGTTTGTACAAAGTGAAACGAGAAAACCTGGATAATTGCAGCTTACCATTCAAATTGTGTGATCCTAGGCAAATATTTTATTTCACCAAAACTCCCTTTTCTTCAACGTCATGTATAAAAAGCACTTTCAAATATGTGAGTTCAACAATATTAGTTGTACAAAAACCTATTGTGTTCGATTTAACTATGATGCTGCTCTGTAGTAATCTGGGCCACCTACAAGGTTTATATGACAACTGTAATAATAATAATAATAATAATAATCTTTATTCAGCATATGAGAAAATATGACCATAAAAGATACAATTTCATTAACACATCAATATAAAAACAGTGATCATAAGGCTAAAAAACTCTGGAGACAAGATAATACAGTAAAAGCAGTACTCAAGGGTTACTAAAAAGCATTGAAAGACTCTACAATCATAATTAATACACAGGTTAGATAAAGGACTTCTGCTTTTATGTTCCCCTGGAGTTTCTTAGCTTTAAAGCAGATCTTAAAAAGTTCGAGACACAGAATAGGGTAAAAACATCTGGGGACAGTTTTAAAAACAGCAGGGCCACACGGGACTGCTTGAATCTGAGTTTCCTGAAAAGCCCCTTGAGGAACACTTTTCTCGGAAATTAGTAATACGGACACAGAAGAACAAAATGTAGGGTATCCTGTGGAGACCTAGTGTCGCAGCCACAGGGCCCTTTTTGTTCAAGATGTGCCGTATACCCAGCAGGTACAGCCAGTAAATGATGAAACAAATTCAGCCTAAACCGTGTAATTAAAAATCTATCATGTGCACTGGCTATGAGGGTTAAGTACGGTTCTATACTTTGTGTTGACGTAACTAGGATATAATTTCTAACCGTGGATTTTTTCAATTCAATTTCCTCCCTTTGGGCCACAGTATGTTTAAAGAAGCATTGGCATAGCCAATAGGTCTCGCCTTTGGGACCTTACAAGTATTTAATTATGCAGCACAATATCCTTGGTGCAACATCAACTGTTTCATGGCTAATCACTTATAATGTCCCAAAGGCGAGACCTATTGGCTATGCGATTCTGAGGCTGCAACGTTTTCTACATAATTATAGATTTGCAACATAATCCATCGTCTGCTGTATAATTTTTAGATTTTGCCCCAAAAAATGTATCCAGCTTAAACGGATCAAACATTGGTAGAAACGAGTGGGTCTTCTCAAAAGTTGACTGACTAAATTTCAATTGCCTAGTGCTGTAGTTGAGTGTTAAACTGTTACTAATGTAGTGGAACCTCTGCCCAAACACTGGTAACATATGTAAAAAAGACAAAATAATGCAGTAATACTGTCACATAATTTGCCTTTTTTTGCAGCATAATTTTGTCAACCCCATAATGTAGTGAACCCTGCCGCATAATTTGGTCATCCCCTGTCGCATAATTCTGTGTCTAATAGAACTTAATTTTCCAGGTCAGCAAATTAAGTACCGTTGAGATGGGTTACAGAAACGATAATTTCAAGTACTACGAAATTTCGAAATAATTGTTGTGATAGGTGTTATCAACTTTTCTATCTCTAGTTTCTGTAGTACACACCTGTAGCCCCTGCCACTTTGGATTTTGTGAGAGTACATTTACCTGTCTCTCTATAGCTACAGATTCTTAAACAGGTGCCAGCTTACCTTTACCTCTATGTCCATTTATCTACCTCAGCATCCGTTTCCCCTTTAAGTAACTTCCATCCAGAAACGGGGGTCGCAGGCATTAGCATAGTGTTTTGCGGGCGCCTGCCGAGCTCCGAGGATCCCACACCGTCCCCGGCCGGCGAGCATTCATCCCCTGATAATAGAAGTGTGCTCGGCCACAAAGCGTGTTAGCCACGCTGCTTGACTGGCCTTTGTGCGCAGTGGGCAGTCCTGCTCCCGCAAGGCCATCTGGGGCGCAGCCCTCATTAGGGACTTAATGGTCACGGGCCGGCCCTTCTGCCTTTGAAGATCTGGGAACGCCGCAGTTCATTTCACGAGCAAGAAAGAGGCGCTTAAAAAAAATAACATCTGTCAGAAAATGTCGAGAACAGCCAAGGGGAGCAACTTTTCCCGCCAAACCTGCATCTTCAAGTCTGCCTTGCACATATACTTAATATATGCGCATCTTTTGAACAACCCTGGTAAAACATTCGAAACAAGGGCTTACGATTCAAAAGAAAACAAGCACTTTCTATTAGTTCAACGGCACCTGGTACAACAACCGATTACTCTGCTTCTCGTGCTTTAAAGAAAAAATCTTCTTTTTGACAACTCAACGCTGCCCGTGTTATCGATCACAAAGGAATGGACACCTGACTCGGCAAAGCTGGGATACGCACCTGAGACGCAAACCTGGCGGAGAGATTCTTAGCAGCCAGCGTGTAGCCCACTGAGCTAATTTGAGCTTGTTGCACTTTAACAAACAAGCAGAGTTTTGAAAGAAATCAGTTGTGCGTGATGGATGTCAGTTGGAAAAAGGACAAGGTAATTTCCAAATGAGTAATAAACAATGGAACCTCTGCCTGCTGTGCTGAGAGTCCAACTACTCCACACAGGCCTCTGTCGTAGCGTATATACGGTACTGTGTCAGGTCTGGGCTTGGATGTAGACCTGCCACGCCTATACTACGTGCAGGTGTATTAACCTTGCCCTGTGCATACAATGGGGCACAGTTTCAGTCCTTCTTCCCTTTGTTTTCTATGCACACGTGTGCTGAGCAAAGGCCCTAGCATCACATATGACATTCACAAACACATCAATGATGACATCACTGATTATTTCAAATAAAACTTCTGGCAGATCTGTGGATCCAGACAAAGCATATGCAGTGTATACATTATCTATCTATCTATCTATCTATCTATCTATCTATCTATTTATCTGGGCAAGTAGTGTTCGGTAGAGAGTACCTGCACTTCTTTTATTTGAAACGGAGAGTACCTACACTTCTGAGCACTACTGCAATACATTTCATGCATCAAAAACAAGGTAATAAGAGGAATGGGGCAGAGTACCGGCACTTCTCCGGAGCAACACTCCCCCTCCCCCTCCCGCTTTCTGGCTGTAGTGGCACCAGTGTGTGCGTTCCTTACCCCTTTACCTGATACAAACACCCTTAAAGGGGCCGGGGTCGAAGCGAAATAAAATATATCCGTGTACGCTACGGCACATTATCTTGGAAACCCGACTCAGTTGGACACAGTGAGTCACCCACAGTCTGCCCAAGGTTGGGTTACTTGGGGCGCGCGCTAATCCAAGGGTTTTTCAGCAGAAGTGTGAGAGGGTGTCACAGAAACTTTCCCACAAGTGCACATAAAAGAGCCTGAGACGAACAGCTGCCGCGCAGATAATAGATCGGAACTCACTGAGCACAAAGACAGGGCGGCGGGACAAGCCGGAACCGGACCCAGGCACTCGGGCATCACCATCGCCTCTCCGCAGAGAGGGGTGACGAACGGTCACCAACTTCAGAACGCAACTCTATGCATGGATATTCATTGAGGCACAACTGTGAACATCAAAGTATGATAACAAAACAAAGAAGCATCAAGATAACGTCACTTCAAGCATCACTAATAACATTACCAGTCACGGTATGAGTATCTGAGATGCGAACGAGGTGGGTTTAATGTTAGAGCTAGTATAAAGTGAGAAGAAGGCTTTATCTCACAAGGGAATGGGTTAATTCCTTGCCTGAATCAACAAGCTGCTAATTAAACAAGCGCGCCCGCGAAGAAATGTCAGGAATGCAGCTGGCATCCGGACGCACTGCTGTCCGATCCTGAGCTCCCTAGGCCAGGGGAGTTAACGTTTGGAGAGAAGGCGGGAGATGCACCCGCCTTTGGCCAATTGCGTGCTGTCTTTCTTAGAAAGACGCACGCAAAGGCCAATAGCGTGTGAGCAACAAAAAAAAACACACGCACGGGCGTGTGGTCCGAGTTGGAAGTGCTTACTAAATGCCTCGCAGAGCAGCGCATGCGCGCTGGCTCAGGCGGGACCTAAAAATAGATCTTTGATAGGCGCTTTATCCCGTGCACACACCTTCTCTGGATGAGAGAACAAATCTGTTCTGCCGAGCATGGTGAAGGTGTCCTTTACATATTTCAGCCACAGGATTTTTAAGTCATGGTCCAAAGAGAGGCAATCGTGAATTACTTGCCTACTAAAACCTGTCTCCTCATTGGACCATATATTCGCCCAGCACAAAAGGGGTTTCACCGCCACTAGATCAGAGATATATTTAGACCCCAGCTCCTCATGAACAATGAACGCAGGGGTACTCTGGGGGACTTTCAACAAACGCATAAAATAACTGTTTTCTTCATTTTGTAGTTTGTTTATCCTCATAAACCCCCAGACCTCACTTCCATATAAAACTTTAGAGCTACAAAAGGAGTTATACAATTTTGAAATTGTCCCAGGCGACCATTTACCTAATCTGTGAGCACAGCTTGTAATCGCTCCAGTAGACTTTGTAAAACCGAGACACTTCCCCTCTAATAACTGTTTAAAACTCAATTTATCATCGTACATGATACCTAGATATCAGAAGGCTGGTACTTTCCCAACAGTATGTGTGCCTACTGTATAGGTATTTGGCTTCCTGCTCTTCTTCCCTAATTCCATTATGTAAGATTTTGTTAAATTAGGTGACAAATCCAACTCATTCATAAACCCTACGAACCCATCTAATAAAACCTGCAAGCCCTTAGGTGTACGAGCAAGGAGGACCGCATCGTCCGCATAGAGTAGAACAGGGACTGATCTTGAGCCTACTTTTGGGGTGTCTGCTTGAAGTGCGGTTAATGCCGAGTCCAGGCCGTTAATGTATAATGTAAATAAAAAAGGGGCTAAAATACATCCCTGCCTGACCCCACACAGACACTTAAAATATTCTGTGGTCTTCCCCTCTTGCGTGTATCTTACATCAGCAGAAGTGTTCAGATGTAATGCCCTCAGGATGTTAATTAAAGCCGGATCCACCCCCAGTGATCCCATGAGGTTCCAAAGTTGACTGCGATTTACACGGTCAAAAGCTGCCGTAAGGTCCATAAAGGCTAAATAAAGCGCCCCTGCTTTGACTATTGTGTACATTGCAGTAACAAGATAGAGATTTAAACATTGGTCTACCGTAGATTTACCCGCACGGAACCCATATTGCACATCCGTTATTATTCCTTGGGTCTCAGCCCATTCTGCCAACCTGTTCAGCACCACTCAGCCCAGGACCTTTGCTGTCACATCGATAAGCGATATTGGGCGATAGCAGTCTGGACTGTCCCTATCCCCTTTTTTAAATATCGGGACAATGGTAGCCGTGGACCATGAGGGAGGCATTTCTGTTGCAACTGCAGCATTTAATACCCTCACCAAGATCGGCGCCCATACTTCTGGATTACTTCGAAATAGATCAGGTGGAATCCCATCTGGTCCCGGGGCTTTATTACGCGCGAGACAATCTATTCCGAGTCTTACCTCTTCTAAAGTGAAAGAGATAGTGTCCATGCTCTGGGCAATGGTCAGTGTCTGTGGCTCATCCACTCTTAAAGGCTGATTGTACAGCCCCTCAAAGTGAGCCTGCCACTGCTCGGGTAAAATGTTATAGGCCAAGCTCGGGATATTAGAATCTTTAAAACATGGGCTGTTGATGACCTTCCAAAAACAAGTAGAGTCCTTTAGCTCAGCAGCCTCTTCTAGATCCTCCCATGCCTTCAATTGGAGTTGCCGCTTCCGTGTCCTAACTGCTTGTTTATACATTTTGCGGCATGACGCAACCCGTCCCCTGTCTCTGGGTGATTGTTTGAGGGCCCTCTTTAAAGCTCTAAGGGCCTGCGAGCATTGCCCATCAAACCATCTTGGCACATCCTTAGAGCATGGCTGTACAGGTGCTTTTAAAAGGCTATTCACTAGTTGCGCAATATCTGTAAAAGTCTGAACTAGTTTGCGACCCTGTATTTCTGGATCTAAACAATTCTGTATCTCTTGCTTGCCTCTGATAAAAGGGAGTTATTAAAAGCCGCTGTATCAACCTGTGCACAGCGCAACCGCTTACCTTGATCAGTTGCAGAGATCTGTCCCCCCGTCAGACTATACGATACCGGCTGATATCGGGGGGCCACCAGTGATATAATTACGGGGTTATGATCACTGAATATACTGTGACAAATATTAAAAGAGGTAATAAACCTCCTAACTATATGGGAAACAAAAATAAAGTCAATAAATGATGCACATCCTCTACCCTTATAAGTGGGGTCACAGTTATACCTGGGTGATGGGCAATCAGATCCATTGTATGAGTTAGGCCAAAGGTATTTAAGAGCACACTCAACTCCCGTCCTAACTGGGTGTGTTCCATGAGTGGCCCCTTTTTTAGTGTACAGGTCTGCCAATCACAATCAGTCACCCTCAAATTGGGACACAGGTGACAGTTAAAATCTCCAACTAACATTAGATGTGACTGGGCTCGACCATCAAATTGCAATTTCTCCAAGCGAGTACTTAATTCATCCAGGCACTTTAATCCCTGTGAGTTTGACTGTGCATTATAAAAATTAATGAGTGCCAAACGATAAATATTACTTACAAATGTTAGGCCCTGTACTACATCCGACTCCCATAACATGGGCTTCCACCTCCCCTGGACCCTTAAATCTACAAACATAATTAGGCCACCCCTAGCTCTCCCTGCACTAGACCTTTGAGCTGGACAGAAGAAAGTTTTGTACCCTTCTAAAAAGAAGGTGTTTACTGGCTCCCACGTTTCCTGAATGGCGATTATGTGAAAGTTTCTGATATAGCGGAGTCACTGCTCATCCCGAAACTTACTCGTCAAACCTGCCACGTTCCACGAGATCAATTTTAAATCACCCATAATTCGCCTCACGTAAGGTCCGGGAGAGTCAGTAATAGCCCCATCATCACTGGGAGAGCTCCTTTCCCCTTGATCCCTATGCTCATGGTGGGTTTCGCAGATTGTCCCGTCATTAATCTCCACTCTCCCACTTTGTTCCTCAGTGTATCCCACCCGCTTGCCATCCATTCTTACTATACTTGCCCCCTCTGAGAGTCAATCTATGTCATTCAAATCCCTCAGTGGTGCGAATGGATTTCTTGAATTCAAGGGACCCCCACCCCAACTAGGGCCCGCTTCCTGTGTTGCCACGCATTGGGGAGACAAGAGTTTAGAGGGGGGTCTGTAAAAAAGCAAAAAAACAGTGGTACTGATTTAATCCCGGAATCTATAATGAGTGGTCGGGAGGATGAAAGTAAAATCTTCTGTGCCAGTGCCGGATACCTGAGTGTGACAATCACGCTATCCCCAGGGAAATGTTTCTTAGACCTGCCAATCCACGCCACCCTTCTGGCCATCAGGATGTGTCTATGGTCCGATTTGTTTATCCCAACATGTTTACCTAACCAGTGGGTTACCTTGTTTATCAACTGGACACTAGACTCATCCTGTGTGCTATCTCGTCCTGGTACCCCCATTAGAACCACCATGTAAGGACAACTTGCTGGAGGGAGGTCTATAACTGGCAAATTTCGGGTGTTGTGGGCAGATTGGGTGACACCGATGGCCCGCCGACCATGATATCGAGACCCCCCCTGGGAGCCTCTTTCGTTCGGATCCCTGATCGAGTCGGTCATCTGACCGGGCCTAATCATCCCCGTAGCCTGTCCCCCCCGTTCTGTTGCACCCAAAGTCAATGAGGGGTTCTGGAACTCTGTGCATGTCTCTACGGGTGGAGTAGCATTAGAAGTTAGTTGTTGTTGGACATTAAACTTTGGAGCAGCAAACTGCTTGGGTTGGTCATCCGAGGGCAACGATTTTTCAATGTTCGAGAGTAAAGCCTTAATGTCAGTGACAGTTTTTGATAACTCATTTAAAAAATCCTTTAAGAGACCAGACACCAATGCCACAATTTTTTCCTTAAGGGATCTCCATGAATCTTCAGCCTCCTTAACAAGATCCTTGGCACCCCTAAAATCTGGGCCTCTGGTGTTTTCTCCCAGCTGCTTGGGGGCTATTTTCCTCTGTGCCTTACGTTGTCTCTTCGGGGCTGGTGGGCCATTCTGATCCCCACAACTTGTAGTAGGCAACATGGCCCTACTCTGTGAAGTCTGGCCAGCCGCAGCGCTGTTTAAGCTGGTACTGGAGCTCTGGTTTGGGCCCCCACTCTCTTTTGCTTCCTCCTCCTGCCCCTGATTCAAAATGTCTCCTGCTCCATTTTCAGCAGTGTTTTCCGCTACCAGTGCCATATTCCCAACCGGTAACAATGGTGCTATTCCAGCCCTGCCCCGTGAAAGCCTCCTCTCTGCTTTGTCAATTTCTTTAGAGATAGCTCCCACTGCCTTTATTAGAAAAGAGTCAATAGTGCCCTTGGTAATGTCCGGTGATGAACCTGTGGGGGCGTACTTCCTTTTCCCCATGATATACTTATACAACGTGCTTGTCCAAGCAATCCCCCACCACAAACTGCGGGCACAGGGCAGTTGAAAAATCTTTCTGCCACTACACAACACCACCTGGACCCCCCTGCTCAGTCTCCAACAGCCAGTTATGAGCTGGACATTACTTACAGTGGGAGTTGTGTAGAATCCGCTAAACAAAATCCAACCGCAGATGTTAGAGATATGGCCCAGCCCGGCCACCTCCGGTCAAGGACGGGCCTGCCGGGCGCGGCCCCGCTGCGGGAGTTTGTCTGCCCTTTTTTGTGCCACCAGGCGCGATGTGAGGCACGTCGGCGGCGTGTCCTGCCGCAAGAGCTGCTGGGAGTGGTAGTCTCAGGCTCCCCTCAGGCTCCCGGTGAAGGTTTCCGCGTCCCGCGCTGCGGGAGTGTGTCTGCCCTTTTCTGCGCCACCAGGCGCGATGTGAGGCACGTCGGCGGCATGTCCTGCCGCAAGAGCTGCTGGGAATGGTAGTCTCAGGCTCCCCTCAGGCTCCCGGTGAAGGTTTCCGCGTCCCGCGCTGCGGGAGTGTGTCTGCCCTTTTCTGCGCCACCAGGCGCGATGTGAGGCACGTCGGCGGCGTGTCCTGCCGCAAGAGCTGCTGGGAGTGGTAGTCTCAGGCTCCCCTCAGGCTCCCGGTGAAGGTTTCCGCGACAACTGGCTTGCCTCTTAGTTCACTGATGGTTCATGCTTAAAACCTATACCTTTTAATAAGCATTTCTCAGTGCAGTGCTATAATGTGACATATTGGTATCGAAGCTTCCACATGTTAAAGAAATACACCTTTTAGAATTTTGAAAGGACTATAAACGTGATGTTCGTTATATGATTTACAGGGAAAACGTTTTCAAGGATCAGTTTGTGCACTGGCTCTAAGAGCCGAGGCAGACCATTGGCTCGGCTCTCTCTTTTAATTTGTGGCACGCCCACCTCCTCTAGTCTAGTTTCTGCGAGCCTCTCACCTGTACACGTCACAGCTCAAAATCCACCTGCAGCCGTCCAGCCTCTGACAGAACATTCTACCTCCAGTAATGGCCACTTTTTATTTCATCGTTCACTGCTCTCCAACGCAGGCAAGCAACTCCTTCAAAAGATTTAAGTTCCAACGCCTTCTAAAGACATTGTGTGCATCTGAACCCTCTGGCCCGCTTACCCAGAAGCAAGGTATGATTAAAAAAAAAAAAAAAAATAGCGCATGCAATTGGAGTTTATTTATTCTTTAGAAACCGAATCTGTACATTACGCTCACCTTTGCTTTGGATGAAAGGCCGCGCAAGTTGAGTCGAGCGGAAGACAGCATCTGAACAGCTTCTTGGAGGTTAGTTTTGGTCTTGCTGCACCTCACCGCCACTAGGGGTCAGAGTGGAACACCAATCAGTTTAGCACACTTGGACATGAGATGAAAACTTTTGCAGACAAGGCCTAAACACAGCATTAGCATTGTATTGTTTTAACAGCTACTGAATAGCATATACAGAAAAGACATTTAGGGTAGAACAAAGGTATGTGCAACAACGGCTGAAATCGAAGTTTACAATTTTAATTTGGATGAACAAGAGGCCAAACTGAAACATATCTACTATACCAGAGAGCCGCTCAGCAAGAGTAGGCACGAAGGGGAAGCGGATAGCAGAAAGCGAACACAATACAAGATACAGGTCTTGCAGGTACTAATGCACTCTGCCACCCATTTCCCAGGGGGTCAACATTCTAGGACCTACTTAAACAGTAAAATATGATAGCCCTCAATCCGGCAAACGGACCTCAGTATTGTCCCAGCATTTAAGAGGATCCCCAACCACCCCCTCGGTTCATCCAAGGTTTGCAGAAATTTTTTCAGCTGGCTTATTCTTGCTTACGAAGTTTGTTACCCCCTAGTAGTCAACCCTCAACCAGTCCCACAGAGGCCTTAAACCCTTTAGCATCAAAGTCCCTCATAGCTTCCAGAAACGTTTTCTTCCTGGGAAGAGTGTCCAAGCCACGGAAAAGGAGAAGACGGAGATTCCACATTGCCATTCTTCTTCTGAGACAAAGCTATAGTATTTTATCACGCCAGCCAACCAAACTCCACCATTTCTGTATTATATATTTGGCACTAGACGGTAGACTGTGCTGCTTTACACACCAGCTATCATTCCAGGCCTTGATGTAAATCAGGCACGCCCTACATTACTCTCTTCTTTTTGGATGCTAGGGAGTCCATTGAGGAGCTAACACCCAACGCTAGGATGTGCACCTCGGTGCAAGTTATCAAGCAGGTCCATCCAAGATTCTAACTTCAGAACACTGTATGAGACAGGATTTAAAAGATTTAAGTCCCTCTAAAGACCCCCCACCCAACCCCACTTTTGTCCTCTGATATTGAAGTCAGACATTCAAGCTTCAATTGAACAACCTCGACTACTTGGTCCTCGGTCTGAACTCAGTTTGTAGCAGACTTGGCTCCCACTATTCTTTTGAGCCATGTATTGATAGAGCGCAATAGCATCCTTTCTCCATGGGACAACTCTTGTTCATTAAGGGCACTCAGCGGATTCATTCTTGCCTTCTTTATGAATTGTCGGTCTGGGTTTGAAAAAATCCTCCCTCTTTTTCCTCCTCTGGGCATAGCACGAGCAGATGGTCAAGCACAGCCAGGACTGGCCAACAAAGGCACTAATAATCTACTGTCCAGACCCGGGGAGGTGGAAGATGAGAATCTCTGTGGTTTTGCCTCTTTTATCAGGCTGCTGCTGGATCTTCAACAGTGCGGGTCTGCTCAAATGGTCCAGGGTCAGCAGATGGTGTTAGAGGGACATGAACTAAATGACCTAGATTATGGAATTGCCCTTTTCCCAGGCATTCCCAAAGTTCAACTAGGCACTCTGAGAGCAACACTACATGGAGCAGCGTGCTTCGTTTTAGGTCTCAAGAAATTTGACCACATTTCCCCTGCTAACCCTCCAATGGCTCCCCATTATAGTGCGGCCCAATTCAAAACCGCTGGCATTACCTACAGGGCACTGCACCCCCCTTCACCCTCCTATCTAAACGAGAAACTGAAAATATCTGGAGCTAATAGGGGTTCCAGAAATGCTTAATCCCTGCTCCTGGAACCCCCCCTATCTTCAGTCAAGAATGATACATGAGCCAGTCATTCTCTGGTAGTGCCACAAGAATCTGGAAATCTCTGCCTCCCTCCCTCCGCCTAACCACCTGCCTCGTCACCTTCAAAAAGGACCTCAACCTTCTCCTATTTGCCAGAACATCTTGGTTACATCTTGGTTAATCCACCTCGACAATACTTAAGTGCTCTCTCCATCAGGATCCGGACTCCCTTTGTAATATGTGACCACACCACCTAAATCGATGCCTTAGCAGTGTACGACCTTTGACCAACTGCTGCAATTGTCTCATGTGGTAACTCCGGCAAAAGTCTGAGTTTGATTACTGTAACTGGAACTAGCTGTAACCCACGTATCCTGCTACAGTTGCAAAGTGCTCTGGGCCATGTCCGCACTAAATAAAATAGCAAAAATAAAATAAATAAACCTACTGTCGTGGTCTTCGCCAGGATCACCTCGCTCACGGTCTTGCATGCTCACAGATGAAGCTGCGGCAGATTTGGCAAGCTCCTTTGTCGAGGACCCCAGCTCCATTTCAAATTTGCCGCCTCTCGAGCCCTCGGGCAGAGACACAACCACCTGGATGCTGGGCATCGTCTCTCCGGAAGTTTAATCAGTGCAGGCAGCTGTGGGGATGCAGGAGGAATGCGTCGCAGTGAGAAAGTCACTCCATGGCTTCCCACACTGTTGGTGAAGGCTGAATCCGATACTTGCTTGCACTCTCACTTAGCAGAGAGCAATCTGTGCATGGAATGGGCAGTGCTTAATTTGTAAACGAATGAGTGCCAGTGCCCAAAGCTCTGCTCTGCTCAGAAGCCCCAGCCCGTGCAATTAAATGTCGGCGCACAAAGCAGCCGTTCTTGCCACAAATTGAAGGCCGCGGGGGAGCGGGACGTTGTCTGAATTTAAACTGCAATCACAACAGGATTCTTAAATGTATTTCACATCTGCAGTTTTACTCACACACCTCAACTACAGGACGCTCATAACGGAACAGCATAAACGCATGCTGGGTTTAGCAAAACTCTTTTTTAGGTCTCGCGCCTAGCGTTGCAGTGCGCAGCACTGCTTGCACAGCGCGAGACCTCTAGAAAGGGCTTCTGAAAGCTACCCACACGCTCGTGCGTGTGGTTTTGCTTTGGGAAGCCCACATTGGCTGGAGCGTGCGTTTTTTTTACCGAAACGGCACGCAATTGGGCAAAGGCGGGCGCATGTCCCGCCTCTGCTCCTCCCATTCCCGACGGTGGCCAGAACGCGCAGCAGCGCGCGTTGCCCTCGCTGCCGCGCTCCCTCCCCCTCCCCCCCGCTCCTCTGTGGTGCGCGCGCACCACTGTTTATTTCCATTTACAAAGCTCACATAACTTTCACCCCGTCTGACCCGAAACAATCCTTCAGCCATGGTTACCCCTTTGTATCCAGGCTAGTGCGGATCAAAAGCAGTTTCTGTTTGCTGCACACAGACTGCTACTGGTCACACCCTCACTCCTCCGTGCAAAAGGGATGCTCGACTGACCCCATCTCCCTCTCCGCTTCTCCTTCAGAGAGACCCCTGACCCCGCACAGAGACGGTTCGTGCTGCCCCCCGGCCTGCGGAGTGATGCTGAGACACCGAACACCTGGTTAGCGGGAGTTGGTCTGTAGGCGGGGAAGCTTGCACTGCTGCTGCTGCACATGCCTGTGTGGGGCTGCCCACGCTGGGCTGTGTGAGGGAATATTGAATGATGTGCTGAGCCTACTCTCCGGGTGAGTGTGCAGCTTGCAGCCCTGGCGCCTTTACTCGAATTCGTGAGTCTGCACGTGTGCGCGCGCATGTATGTGCATATGTGCGCTGGGTGTGGGTGAATTTATATGTTCTTTATGCGTGTGGCGTATGAGCGGTATGCAGCGTGTGTGGTGTTATATGTCGTGTGCGCCTGTGAGTTTGGTGTGTGCCTTATGTCTGTATTGTGTGTTTGCATGGGTGGAGGTGCATTGTGGAGGTGTTTTGTGTGTGCGTGCGGGTTGTTGTGTATGCGCGCGCGGATGTGTGTGCAGTGTACGCATGACGTGCGTCTCCGAGTGTGTATGTTCTTCATATATTTGTCGTATTGGGAATATGTTATTGGTGTAGTATCTATGTCCTGTACATCTCTGTTAGCTATGAGCTGGGTGTGCACTGAGTCCGTATCGTGTGTGCGCGCACGTGGCTTGGGGTGTGCTGTGTGTGAGCGCTTGTGTGAGGTGGAAGGTAAGTTCTGATCAGTGGTGCGACTCAAAAGTGGATGTAGAGAGAGGCACGGTTGCTACTAGCGGCAGCAGGCGGAGAGGGGTCCTAAGATGGGCCTTGTACCTGCTAAGCTGCTTAAAGCCCCTCTAAGCCTCGTCTGATGGAGGTCTCGTTACATTGAATGAGGCGGTAGAAGGGTGCACGGGGGGGCGTAGAATGTAGGTTAGTGGAGACAGAGGCTGGCCTGCAGGGCAATGCCAGCTCTCATGAAAACCCAGTGCCCCGAAAGGCAAGTATGGGTGGGGATTCGCCTGACATGGGCAGACTCTTTCATATCCGTATTGGCTTTTCAAGGGAAACACCCTGTCAGTAAATCTCCACATTTTCTTACAGGCCTGTGCACCAAAAGAGCGCGGATTCAAATCAGTTTGCTCAGTGAGAGTTCAGAGGGGTCTAAACTGGTAGATTTACAGGGGCACAAAGCAAGCGGCACAGAGGACCCCAAAGTGCATGCTTATTTGTGAGTGAGGGTTTAGAAGACTCCTAGATGCCAGGAATCAGAGGGTCCCGAAAAGTTACTCTTCAGTGTAAGCCAAGAGAGAGAACGCCACCAGGGGCCATATGACAGAAAGTGCCCCGGGGTGCAACTGGCATGTGCGCCCGCTTTGTTCGCCCCCGGGGCACTTTGGTATTACAGAAGGGGCCGCAGACACTTGTGCAGCCCCTTCTGTAATACAGATAGCGCTGGCGCACATGTAGCACCAGCGCTATCTCAAGCGGGCGTTCCCTTATTTGCATGGGAACATGATCCGTATTACGGACGCGGGCGCAAAGAAGCTGTCAGGAAGCACACTGAAAGTGTGCAATAAAAAGTGGTGCACTGTTAGTGCACCCCTGGTGCCATATTATGATGAGGGTGCACTTTTCCTGTTTGTGCCACGTGCATCTTCAAACATCGCAAACAGGAAAGCTGCACCCTATTATGTCGAATGCGCTGCCTTCAGGACAGCAGCGACCAAGTGCTGCCCTGGGGGCAGCACATTCAAGTGAAATGCAGAGCAGGTGTTTTAAAGCCATCATGTTTCACTGTACCAGTGGCACTCGTCTGCATGGATTAGAGGTCCCTTTGCAGGTGGGTGCAGTGAGTGATTGCACCTGCCAGCAAGGGGATGTCTGGGGGGGGGGGGTCCATGGGATCCTGTTTCATACCTTGAGAGGGCTGCGATCAGGGGGCACAATAACAGTGCGCCACCTGACAGCTCTTTTGCCTTTGCTCCTGCGTCTATAATACGGCAGGGGCGCAGAGGCAAAGAGAATTAATCATTTGCATATGGCCATGCCTGCATGCAAATGAGGGTACGACCTCTTGAGATAGCGCTGGCTCAGTATTACAAAAGGGCTGTACAAGTGTCTGCAGCCCCTTGGGTAAAATCAAAGTGCCCGGGGTCACACAAAGCGGGTACACATGCCCGTTGCTCCCCCAGAGCACTTCCTGTAATACGACCCCTGATGGCAGCCGTCTGGATGGAGGAAAGGAGGTACTATGGATCCCCCAGACATCCCCTTGCAGGCCTGTGCAGTAACTCACTGAACGGCATGAAAAAGGGATCTCTAATCCCTCTTTAAAGTGCCGGCAGGTTGCTGCCTGCACATTGAAACACAGAGCAGTTGTGAAGCAGCTGCTCCGTGTTTCACTTGAATGATCTACAGTAAAATAAAAAAGTGACAGATGTCTGTGCTTTTTCCGGTGCCGTCATTGATGCCTGCTTTGAGGCTTGAGCTGATCATGTCACTTCCGGACAATTCCGCATCTATTTTTAAGCCCTTCCTAGATCAATTCCTACCCATCGCCCACTCACCTCCCAGAATATTCCACCACCCCAGTGGCGATGCCCTTTATTGACGTCATACCCTACCCCGCTATTTAGAGGCTTCCTTCAGAGGAGGCCAATTTGGGGGATTACAAGACAGGTGAGCGAGCCAGCAGATTAACAGGGGGAGCCAAGCCAGAGCCGAGCGTGTCTCTGAGAGTCAAGAAAAGATTTGGCATTTAAATCATGCAACAAACATCATTAAAAACAAGCATTGGCATAGCCAATAGGTCTCGCCTTTGGGACCTTATAAGTATTTTTTTCATTGGCTTCTGCCTTTGTCGTTCGTAAATGCAGTCTTCTGATTCCTAAATAGGCTTGTGATGAAGTGTTTTATTTAGTCGTTTCTGCCACAACCTTCCGGCTTCACAGCACAGTAACTCATCGGTGCTATTGAACTACAACACAGCAATGCACGTGCTATCGACTTCGGAAGAATAAGTGTCTTATTTGCCCGCTTCAGATTCGCACATGCAGGCTGCACAAGGATCTCAGCAGCAGATGCATACATCTGTTGGGCTATTACTTCATTGTTTTACAGTTAGCACTTTATAAGAGGAGGGGTGCAAATCTGCCTGTACTTTAAATGTTAAACAGCCTTTTTATCATGGTCTGGAGTGACAGCGCAGCTATCACCAGAAAATTATGTGTGCATCAAGAGAGAGGGGCTTTCCCTTCGCCCACATGTTTGGAGGCAGGAGTGCATGTTTTGATTGGGCAGAAGTTGTATGTTTCAACTAAAAGTGCTTGCCCTCCATGCAGCAGTGATCCTTTTGTTTATTTAGCCAGCTGTCAACTCTCAAAGTCAGTGCTCAGATGCATGCATGTCATGTCACCCTGTTTGTAAAAACAAGCTCCATAAGGGGCCACACTATAACCTCCATGGAATACAAGCAAAGAAAGAAAAAACATTTTCTGTTTATTGTAGCTGCAAGAAAACGATAAGCGCATGTTCGACTCCTCTCTACTCTACTATCTGTATGCTAATGCTCTCTACCACACTCCACTATACACAATTGCACTCTTTGCCACTGCACTCTATACAACTCCAGGATAGGCCACTCCACTGTACTTTGCACCACTCTACTCTATGCCACTATGCTTTGAAAAACTGCACTCCATGGCAATGCACTCCATGCCAATCCACTCTAATCGTTACCATTTCCCTCTAAACCACTTCACTCTACGCCACTACACTCTATACTGCACCACTCTAAGCCACTGTTTTACAATCTGTGCCACTCCACTGCACTCCATTGCATCATGTCCAACGCCACTCTGTACCACTATACACAACTTTATTCTACAACACTGCACTCTACATCACATAATTACTATACACATAATTCCATTGCACACCATGCCACATATTTACACTCCACAAATCCACGCGACACAATTATACAACTAACAATTCAAATCCAACCCACATATTTCTACTCAAACCACATACCTCCACTCCATAACACAAGGATAAAAGAGACAGCCATTTACAACGCCAATAGCTCTAACTCAAAAAAATGCGAGACCTATTGCATTTCTAATGCTTGTTATGTCATGGATGCCCCCAGGCCTCCCTTCATCATACCCAGCGATAGCTTCTGTCCCGGAAATGAGGTTTAGGTGTTGCTTCGGGTTGAACCAACGAGCTCCCAGGATCCGCCGAAGCATTCAGATTTTTATGAACCATAAACACTGCGCGGAGAATGGTCATGTAAGTCTGCAAGCGTGTACCCTCGGATTTTATAGCTATGTCCCAGGTTGTTGTCATTACAGTTTTGCATACGAAGCAAGCGACTAAGAGCACGGTGCAACCACGGCTATCACTCTAGAAGCCAAAACTGAAAATACCATTTTGTTCAGGACCAGCTCTTTGGAAACCTGCTAACAATGAGCCATGTCTGTCTGTCTGTCTGTCTGTCTGTCTGTCTGTCTATCTATCTATCTATCTATCTATCTAATATCTATCTATCCATCTATCTATCTCTCTGTTACCTATCTGTTATCTATCTATCTATCCATCTATCTATCTAATATGTATCTGTCTGTTCTCTATCTATATCTATCTATCTATCCATCCGTCTAATATCCATCCGTCCGTTATCTATCTATCTATCTATCTATCTATCTATCTATCCGTCTATCTGTATGTCTATATTTAGATAATCAGGTAGTTTCTTAGATTCCCAGTGGGGCGTCATAGTTTTCCTAAAAGAGTCATGAGGTTTCTTTGGCTAAATGCTTTAAATATGGTTTAATAAAACATGGCGACCACTATGAAAAAGGCTGTAAATTCAGTCGAAATGCGTCTGTCCTCCATTTCAGGTGCATGGAACCATTAATGCAATAAAACATTAAAAAACCAACTCCTCTAGAGCCGGCTTTCTTTCGCAAAAACATCTGGCAAAAAGAGTTTGTGTGTATGCAAAAAAGGGAGTAGGGAATTCTGGGTAGTTTCCATGTTTTAGGTGGAGAGCAGCTTCTTTATATATAACACTTTACAACACCACCAACACTCAACCCGCTCACCTCAAATGTCTGTTTTTTTAGCAGCGTTTTTAAGCATAGTGCCATCCACATCGAGCTAAAAAAGTGACAAAGTACTTTGTCATTTTTAGGATTCGCTAGTGCCATCCACACAGAGCTGAAAAATGGCAAAAGCCTTTTACTGCTCCAGGCACAGTATTATAGCTTTGGATTGGTGAAATCCAAGCCAACCTGGAATGACTAAAAGCAGTCTGTGACACGTGTTTCGCTCTTAGAGCTTGTCAGAGAAACATAGCTTTATCCAGTCACAAGGTAACACCTAGTAGAAGTCAAAGTAATACGCTTTCAGGTTTAGAGTACTGCATAAATTATCCAAAAGAGGAACTAGGGAACACTGGGAAGTTCCAAATTTTTAGACGGAGAGCAGCTCTATCGGATGGAACACTTTAGTGCCAGAAAGGTGACAAAATCCTTCTGTCTGGACAAAGCTATGTCTCTTTAGTGAACTCTATGTACAGCTGGCGCAGAGATCGCAGCCTGTACATAATAGGGGCTGGCACATCTAAGGGGGCTTTGGTGCCCGGAGAGAGTGGGCTTTATGCATACTCAGTACACTCAGCGCAGACTGTGTGCAATAGAGACTTGCTCACCTAATGGGGCTTGGGTCTCTGGAGGGAGTGGGTTCTATGCACAGTCTGTGCACTGAGCGCAGACTGTACATAGTAGGGGCTTGCCCAGCTAGTAGGGCTTGGCCTCTGGAGGGAGTGAGCACTACACACAGTCTGTCCACTGAGCCCTGACTATGCATAGTACAGGCATGCCAATCTAATGAGGCTTACATGTCTGGAGAGAGTGAGGTCTATGCACATTCTGTGTACTGAACATAAACAAGGGTAGTAGGGGCGTGTCCACCTAATAGGGCTTGGATCTCTAGAGGAAGTGGGCTCCATGCACGGTCTGCGCACTAAGGGCAGAATGGCCACAACATTTCTGAAACTGTTGCGGCCAGCTAGCAGACACTTGCCCAACTAATAGAGCTTGGGTCTGTGGGAGGAGTGGACTCTATTCACAGTCTGCACACTGAGTGCACTCAGAACACTGAGACTGACAATACTTCAAAGCTCGATACTTCAAAACTCCTTAAACCGATGTCTGCGCATCGCCGTAACAAAAACATCAAAGATATTGTGGTGAGATCACGTTTTAAAACCAATTTCCCTTTGAATCAAAAAACTATTGATGGTTCTTAACCAGTGGTTGGAACATATAGGTGTACTCAATGTATAGCTTGTAATTCAGCCATACAATCTTCAACCATTACACACAATGGGTTTACAGTGAAATCTATCAGATTATCAAATTGCAAGACTAAAATTGTGATCTATTTTCTATCATGTCCGTGGGGCTTAGGCTACGTGGGAGAAACCTCTAAATCTATGGGCATGAGATTATCTGAACACCATTCAGCCATAAGAACTTCTAAATTGTCAGCTCCGTTGGTTAAACACTTTATGGAGTTTAAACATAAGCCAGATGACTCTAAAAGGTTCATTTTGGAAAAAATCAACCATTTACAGGATCCCCTCAGCACTGAAGTCAGAAAACACAGGGAAGTAGTTTGGATTTTCTCTTTAAATACCTTTAAAAAGGGTCTGAATAATGAATTACCGTGGGAAAATGCCATTCGTTATAATAACCTGAACAAATAGACATTTCTTGCTATATTTTGGAGTCATCACAGGAAACTTCACTTTTGTTTCACATCGTAAGTTCATGAACCAGGTTTTGTTTACATTTCGTAGCCTTGACCGCGTTTTTCATCCTTTCTCCTGGATGTCATTTGTCTTTGCAGTCCCTCTTCGATTTCCATTATCGGTATCATGCCGGTATGCACCTAGGGGCACATGCATCATTCTAAATACCGGTCGCAAAGGGGGCATATTCGCGACCGGTATTTTTGCATTTGGGATGCATCAACCCAAATGCAAATTCGCAATTTAAGTAATCGCAAAATTTGCGATTACTTAAATTGCAAATGCATTTAGGGAATCGCAAATTGTGATTCCCTAAATGCAATGCATGATGCAATTTTAAATTGCGATTTCGCAATTAGGGATTGCAAATTACCATCAATTTAAAGTTGATGGTAATTTGCGAAAACTTTGAAAAATGCACTAAATTTCATTTTTCAAAGTTTCATGTTACACACACCCATGCCCATGTGCGCAACATGTGGTCACATGGCAAGTTCAGGGGTGGATCAGGGTGTCCTTTTGGCACCCTTTAAATTGCATGCGCAATTTGCAAGTACCTATTTGGTACTCGCAAATTGTGCATGCAATTCCCATTCATTCCTATGGGCCTCTAGGCCCATAGGAATGAATGGGAAGCTATTCCTTAATTGCGAATCGCAATTTGCAATTCGCAATTAGGGAATATTTAGGAATCAATTTTTTTTTTGCGATTCTTACATGCATAAGGAATTGCGATTCCTAAATAGCGATTTCTAAAAGAAATCGCTATTAAGGAATCGCAATTCCTTATGTTGATGCATGTGCCCCCTAGTCCTTTTTTAATTTTCCCCAAGCTAGGTCATTGCTCACGCACCGCCCTACTCCATATTTGGCAGACGCCAATCTTGACGGGCCACATACTGAGCTTCGATCGATACCGAACGGCAGCATTTCTCATCACGTTTCGATAAACAGCAGCAGGTCAGTGTCTCCTTGCCGACCGTCATTTTCACTATTGTTATTTCCCTTTATATATCCATTTTCTTGCATACGTTTATCCTTTGATCGTTTCTTTCATATTTTAGTCATCTCAGCGTATTTATGCCCTTCGGGGATACCTGTACTCTACCTGTGGCTTTCAGTTATTTCATTTACTTCTTTGCCAATAAAATTTCACTTTTTGGCACATACTGGACTCCTATTATGAAGGTATTGTTTTCTTGACGTAGGTGCCTTCGAACACATATCTATCCTTCACCCAAATTTTGGTGTACAGAATACGTGTTTCATTTTCACTAGGTGACTTTATATATCTTTCACCTAGGATTATAAGGCAGACATTCTTTTAGGGTAGTCACTCTAGAGCACAGTATGTATGCCCATCACCAGGTTCTTGGGATACCTTTGAAGCTCGTTTTTTTCCATCATGTCCCTTCTTTGAGCACGGTGACCTTTGGAACATATACTTTCATTTTATTTCCATCTACTTTGACTTATTTATGATCATACACGTTAATTTCTTTTTCATAATTATACAGATTACATGATTTTATTCGATTAGTCTACATTTTATGTATTGGTGCTGCTTGTATACATTTCGCCCTGGAGTTTCCCAGTGAACTTTTTCTCATCGGATGACGACACACATGTTGAAACTAGCAAGTCTTTGTTGGGATCCCATTCATACTTAAGGGTTTGATACCCACATCCCCTCAAGGGGAAGTACATTGCCCCTAGTTGAATGCCTTATTTACATCTCTGCCATTTCTATCCCATAACCCTGCTAGTCTCTTATTCATATCAGGTGTCGATATCTTTGTGGGGGTCCTTTGAAGTTGTTTCTTTGTGTCCGTTCACATTTCAGTAAAGCGTGGTTGCACCTTATTTAGCCACTACCTTTCTAACAACAAATTGAGTTAGGCTTTTGGCAGTGGTGATTTTCTCCAATAGACCACCTTATGAGCCATCTTCTTTCTTTTGGTTCTCTATTTTTAATCTAGACTTGCCTTATTCATCTATAGGCATTAAAGTATTTGAGATTATACATATTTATCAATAAGAATTCTCTTTTCATTTTCCTGTTGAACATGTGAAATTCCACAGGTAAAAAGTCCATGTTGTGGCTCTTTTCCTGAAGAAGGCGCCCCAGTTCGCCGAAACTCACGTAGAACAAGATTCATTTGTTGCCACGTCTACAGTTTATATTGCATTCTGTATCATATGCCACTTTACGCAATAATAATACAGAGCTGATTATTGGATTATTCAGTGATTTAACATTTCTCTATTGTGCACAATAATTGTACATTTTTAACCTGTAAATATTGTCTTTCCATGCATTTTGTATATTTAGGTCGAGCCTCGAGTAGCGCGCAAGTGCTACTCTGCGAGACTTTATGTTAGGGGCTTTTGAAAGCTGACCACACGCTCGTGCACAATGGCCTTTTCCGAGCGGTTACCCGCACGTTTCAGGCACGATGCACAGTCGTGTGGTCAGCTCAGCACGCTGCCGCGCTCGCACGCCCCCGCTCCTTTTTTTAGTTGCTTTCACTTTCGCGCGTCTCAGAGTAAATGTTCTCGAAATGAAAGCCACTCATCGCGTGCTTGTTTTCTCTTTCTCCAAACGTCAAGGACCGCGGTCCAGGGGAAGTGTAAAAAGAATGCAATGTCTTGTTAAAACCTGAAAGAGCAATCAAGAGAGAAAAGGAGCTCCGAAAATAGAAATCCGAGGGCCGCTAATGAATAATGCCTGGCTCCCTGCTGCGCAGACTGGTGACCAGGCATGCAGACCACAGCAAAGCGGTGAATAATTCACTTGGCGCGTCACAGGCCTCCCGTGGACCCCAGCGATGCTTTGTCTCGCAAATATGTTCTCCCGCCGAACTGGACCTGACAGGAGGTTTCGAGTCTACAAAGGGTTGAATAAATGTTGTGTGTGCTCGCGCTGCGTGGGGGAGGAGGGGCGTGGCCAGTACCTTTTACTTCTGGAATGCAGTCCTGAAATGACACCCATGCAACTGCTTTCCCATTATCGACAGCTTCGTAGAATTTGTCATCATAAATCTCCATGCACTGGAATGGTTAATACTGTCCGGTGTCCAGGGAGCGCTGTGCTCTAATTGTACCATCTGAAGGCAGCTGGTTGGCATGAGGCATTGATTTTCGGACTGGTTAAGGAGATATTGTCGATGAAACGCACTGCAATGACTTTACAGGTCTGCTGCTGCCGCTCTGATTAAAGAGTGCTAAAGAGAGGCCGCGATAAAGGGAACCAGGAAGGAAAGCTATGATTGACGTGGTCTTCACCCAAATCACATGTAGATCTTCAGACTGTGAGGCAGTGTATTGTAACAAACCTTAGCCACCTGGTCAGCGTTTAGGGGAGCAGCAAAGGGCCAAGAGAGGTCTCTCATGCCGCATTGCAACATGAAAAGAAAATTAAAATTTCTGTGCAATTTTTTAAATTAAATAGAGGCCAGATGTGTGACAACATTAGCCAAAGCTCTATGCTATGCAGTGCTTGTTGCTCTGCACGAATCCATCATTCCACAAAGATATCTGCTTGTGGAATCAAAGTTGAGCTACACTCTTAAAAACAGGAGGTGCCTTACAGTCTAATTATATAAATATTGGGTTTCAACTGCACAAACATTAGGCAACATAAAACGTGTCTCATGTGAGAAAGTCAAATGGAGGAGTGGGACAGAGGCAGCAACAGATCTCTTGGCTAGAAATCAACTGGGGTTTAGACCAGGCCATGGATTCGAATTTGCCCCCATGGGTACCAGGGATAAATTTATCTAAGCCAGTGACCAGGGGGTGCCGGCAGTCCTAATGCACCTCGTGGCTGCCTTTGATGTGGTGGACTGTGGGAAATTACTGGATAGACTTGAAGAAGTCTTGGCGTTGAGCCGTGGTCAAAGCATTGCTTGAAGAATGGATGTAACCAATTAGACCAGGACAATTTCTCTGCCTGGTCAGAACCATCAGTTTGGGTTACCGCAGGTTCAGCACTATCCCCTCCTTGTCTCTTTACTGGATTCATGTAGCAGCTAAAGGGGGACACTGTTAAGATTTTCACATAGAAGTAAACAAAACAAGCATTGGCATAGCCAATAGGTCTCGCCATTGGGACCGTATAAGTATTTAGCCATGCAACAGTTGATGTTGTTGCACCAAGGATATTGTGCTGCATAACTAAATACTTATAAGGTCCCAAAGGCGAGACCTATTGGCTATGCCAATGCTTGTTTTGTCTTGTCTTTAGTATTTTTCACTGTCTTTGTACTCTGTCGCTTTTTTTAACACTGTTTTCATTGATATATTTATGATTATTTGTATATGTTAGGAGGTTTTTAAACCCCATTAATCTAATATCAGATGTATGTATCAATCTAATTAAAGTATATATTTATTTTTTCACATGTTCTTCAGGTTTGTTTAATTATCAGTTATTTAACTTTATTTCTGGTTGCCAAGGGGTGATTATTTACATTGGTTGTCTGTTTCCCTTGCCGTTGGAACCATTATCATTTTCAGGTGTCCCTGTCTTTTTCACATAGTAAGAGCTTGCCCACCTAATCGCATTTAGATGTCTGCAGGGAGTGGGCTCTAAGCATTGAGAGCTATCCAAAATAGTTTTTTCTAATTTGACAAAATAGGATATCCCTTTGGGATCCTGCCCGCACACATGATCCAGGGGTTCCCTACCCTGCCCCTTCTATAGGTTTTCATTTTAGTTTTCCGGACACGTGGAATAAGTCCTAATCTCCTGTAATGGTGGGTGCAACATTTCTGAAACTATTGCAGCCTGACAATCGGAGCATGAGCTCTCACAGGACTATTTCCCTCCCACGAGAGCAAGAGGACGACCGGGAAAACAAGCGCGCTCGGCCAATCAGAAAGCACTATTTTCTGAATTTGTGGTTCAGCTGGTTCAACTGTCACTACATCTATACATCTTTAGCCTTAATTTTTAAAAGTTATTGAAAATATTCACACCAAAGCACAAAAGGCACACTTTCTGGGTAAAGATCCAGCTTTCTGCCGAACTTCATGGAATTCTGTCCCTATGGAAATTGCATGGAAAAAAGTGTTTTGGGATCCCTCTTCCTTCTCGCGCCCACTTCACAAATCACCCCAAAAATTCCAGGAAGGCAGTGAAATGGATGGCCTTTTTTATGTAAGTTTTTTGAACATTCGTCAAATGGCGCAAAAGATATTAGCAAAACAAATACCGCTCTTCCTATGAAAACTCTGACCTAACTATAACTACACAGTGGCGACTGTCACTGTGTAACATATTCACACAGATATATATATGTCTCTATCTATATATGTACACACATAATACATTTTTGTGTATGTGTTTTGTGCAGGGGCCCATTTTTTTTTATTAGGAGGCCGTTGCCGAATGTTGGGGTAACCGAATACCAAGACTGTCTAGTCTTGATTCCATCCCTCTCTTCTTTCTTCTACCATACACTATATACGTCCTGCCCCTTTGTGTCATTCTGTAGTTTTTTTTATCCCTTGTGTATTCCTTTGTTTTCCCATTGTTATCTTCCTCAACCTTTCTCCTTTTGTTTCTTCTGCTTTGGCTCAAAATCTGATGATGAAAAATAACTCCTGGTCCCGAAAAAAAGAGTGCTGGTGCCCCCAACCCGCACAAATTAAGCACCTCGAAGCAGACATAATGACAGTATGATAGTCATGAGATGGGGTGTCTCACACTGGAAAAGGACAATCCTCCAATTAATGGCATACACAATCCTAAGACCAACAAGATCAGCCTGCATGCTTCTCTCCTTAGGGGATCATAATAGTGAGATTGCTTGGCATTGGTACTTTATTTCTTCGAAAACATTCACAATATGTCATACGTGATCTCGAATAAATATACATGAAGTAAAGTTACTGGTAGCTGAATGCCACCTTTGAGGCAATGCAGGATCTGTGCATTAGCGAATGAGCCCCTGGTGATCAAACTATGCAGCTACTGCAAGACTACCATATAACAGGGAAGGGGTTAGGCATGACAGAAGTTCATACATGCCCAGTCCATCAAATTGAAGTGTGGCCTTTATATAAGGTGAAACTGTTTCAAAATGTAAAAATATGATGTAGGGAAAAAAGAAAACACAGCAGATCAGCATCTGGTGTCCTCAAGGAGTGATAGATGCCTTATCATTAATAAAGAAAGCAGCTTTGTTTTTGAAATCTATAAATAAATATGCTGCGGCATGACTGCGGGTCTTCAAAAAAGAATGGAACCTAGAAAATAATTACTACTCTGCCTCTCTCCTCCCACAGACCTGGAAGGAGTAGATCAGCTTTTTTGTCACAGAGCATAGCACCTTTAAAAAAGAATAAACATTTTTGCTTTTGGGTGTATAGACCAATAAGGGGCTCAGGTGGGGGGGAGCCAGCGCTTAATTTGTACTGGTTTTTACTGGTGCTCGGAACCAGCACTTGATTCTAAACTCCGGAACTTATTTATGACAGTTCACCACATGGTGGCAGTGTATGTCTTTGAACAGAGTGTTTCAGCAGAGTATTTAACAATTCAATATACTTAAATAAAATAATAGTACCAATACGTACAGGCCGTTCTTACAGCATTAGGTGGCCTGAAATAGTCCAAACTTTCACATTTGTAGCCATGAGATGGTTAACAGGTAGCGTTGGTACTAGAATTCGACATTTGCAGTGCCCTCCTGAGCAATATCTTTGGCCCAGGCCTTTTTTAGTTTAAACAAATTAAGCACTAAATAAAGGGTATTATTTAGCTGCTTGGAGCCTGATGAGGGTTGTTATGACAGGGAGAAGATGCAACTTTTCTCTTCACCAAAGAATTGCTTTGCTCACAGGCAATTTGAAAATGGCTTCACTGAGAGTTTAAACAAGCATTTGCAATGCAATCAGTCTCGTCTTTGGGACCTTATATGTGTTTAGCTATGCAGCACATTAGCCTGGGTGCTGAAACATCTACTGTTCTTTAACATGGAGGGAAAATAAGCACCAAACTGCGTGACATGCCAGGTATGGAAACACATGGAGAGAAATATTGCCTTTCAGCGGGAAACGGTATAGTCCAAAGCTCTGTTTTTAATATAAAACAGGGCCTCCGGTGGTCATATATCACTGAAAATACAAGATTTGGAAAAAATATTATTGTCTACGGGTGCTCATGGAAGACAATTTCTATGGACTGGAATCTAGAGAATGCTAAAGTGATTCTGGTATTTTACTGACCTCTGCTGGTCGTTTTCTATCAAGAACGTTAAATAGAGGCAGTTGCCAGAAAAATTAAAAAAAGAAAGTCCCTAAGCAAAAAGCAATTCTGGTATTTTACTGACCTCTGCTAGTCGTTTTCTATCAAGACAGTTAAATAGAGGCAGTTGAACAGAAAAAAAGTCCCTAAGAGGAAGCAGACAAGTTCTAGGGCTGATCTCCAGAGCCCACAAAGTACATACACATATAAGTATATACTACAGTATATACAAGAGGTCTTGAATGCTCGACCTAAAAAGGGGTTTCCTGCGGGTCCCTTGAAGGTAAAGGGAAAGGCACTTTAACCCTTGACTGCTGACTAAATGCTGTACAGGTGCCTACAGAACTAAAAGGTAAGGTGCCCCTAACTCAGCAGTAAAGTAAGCTCCACAGTTAATATTCTCCCTGTAAGAAATTGGATTATTAAGTGGGAAGGTGACTACTCACCTCAAGAAATATTCACAATCCTTGACAGAGTGAACCACTGAAGTCAATAAATAAACTTAAGTTCAACCCGCTGGTAGCAATGACACAGATTAGACAAGCTTAATTTAGAGGCAATCTATAAACTATTTCAGCAGTACCAAAACAGTAATAAAGTTAAAATGCAAACAATAAAAATTCAAAACCGAATTAGAAAAATAGAATACAACTTATTGAACAAAATGACAGAAAATTGAATAAGGAAAACCGGAAATATGAATTTTTAAAGTTTTACGTAGAAATAGAGCCAAAACCACAAAGCACCAGTGATAGACAATGGCTGCAGTAAAACGGGACCTATGAGCAATTTGAGACTGGGTACGAAGGAGAGCAGGTTGGATACACCAACCAGGTTCACACTGGTCAAAGATTTTACCTTCTGACAAATTCCTTTAAATCCCAATTCACCACAAGAGTGCACATTTAAGGACCCCAGGGAAGGCACTTAGTGACTCACAGGGTGCCATGGCAGAAATCAACAACTGTGTTCTGTCGAGGTCCAGTTGTCACTGGTCAGAAGGGCAGTTGCAGGAAAGGCCTCTTGAGCTTGTTGTCCAGGAGTATTCTAAAGTGGGTTCCCGGAAGTGTCATACATATGTATGGGTTTTCCAGCAACCAGGCAATGGATACACACAATTTATTTTGGCACCCTATTTCCCTTCCTTTCAAGTGCGCCCCAGTGTCATATGTAAACTTAGCAGACCTGTTAAGCAGGCTTTGACACTCAAGCAGGATTTGACACTGTGATATTAAAAAGGATACTCGCCTGCCCCACCCTGCATATTCTGGGAACATCAGAGTAGTTATCTCTGCCTATTCAAGCCAGCCTATCATTTGCTCTTGGGATGCATTTCATAATTCTTCACAGCTACTTAAATGCTAATAAGTGGCTGGGAGGCGTTTGAGAGCAAATGCAAACTAGTCTCCAGGAGCTTCAGGCAGGGAAAATGCAGATTTGTAAAAGTTACTTTTCCTTAATTTTATTAAAAATCTGATTTCACCATGAATTGGAATTATATTAACTGCAAAAAATGTTTGCTTGATTATTTTTCTACCAAGTCCTATTACTGAAATACAGTATTAGGATTTTTAATCTGATAGGTTGCCACTCACAGACAGAGAATGGACCACAGCGCTAGAAGTCCCGACAAAAATCCCTCGGAACGCGTGCTTGCGTCAAATCCAACTGTACATATTGCACAGAGCATACCTCACGCCTGCGAAAATCAACCAATACTTTAGGCGAAGCGACTCGGAGTGCCCCAGATGCGCACAAACAGATGCAGATATACTCCACATGTTGTGGGGATGCCCGCGATTGGCAAGATATTGGTAGGAGGTGGCGGATGCCTTAATGCAGTGTACCGGCCATGCCATTCCATATGAAGGGCATGTTTACCTACTACACTTATATCGTAGGCATCGCAGCAACAGGGTCACCTCCAGGTTTCTTGACTTGGGGTTGGCAGTAGCGAAACGCTTGATCACAAAGCGCTGGAAACACCCGGATCCCCCGAATATAGAAATGTGGAGGTATTCGATGCGCACCTGGGCCAAAGCAGAAAGCGTAGCGCTTCAGCGCAAAGACACATTAGGCCTACGCAAAGTGCCCCTAGCTACGCACTGGGACACAATCCTGGCGGCCCTTACCTCTCCACGAGACAGACACTTCACCCCAAGCCCTGGTGGAAGCTGAGCCCCGGCTAGCGCAGAGCCCCGCGTAAAGCACCTAAGATAGAGTGCATCCCAAGGCATGCCCAACGACGCATTTCCAATTGCCGTTAGACTAAGTTGGCGCCCAATGGTACAGTAGAGGCGGGGTCAGAGAGGAAAAATACACAAGCCGGTCCCAAGTTCCACACCTATTTAATATTTCTTTGTCCTGATTTCGTTACGGTCCGCCTCCACAGTTTTGAAGCATGCAGAAACAGACAGTATGAGTATCAGAATGGAATACGTAAACACTTATGTGTAAGACTTGATTATCATGACGTTATAACGTTCATGCAACCCAATATGATGTGACTGAATGACCAATATGTACAATGTAACGTAAATGTCAGTTAACATGCTAACATAAACAACAATGAAAACAGATTATAATTTTTTTTTTTATAAAAAATTGGATTTTTAATCTGTACTCTTGATTTGCACATGGGACAGCTAGTCCTGCTACAATGATAAACAACTTCTGAGATGCATGTCATTGCCAGGGCATGTTAATATTGCATTTCTAAATGCCCTACTTTTAAATGCCATGCACCCTACCTTGTCGGCCACAACTCCTAGAAAGGAGTGACTTATTAATATATAAAAGAGAGTGTTTGGCCTGTCTAAATTGTTTATTTCGACAGGTCGAATTGAAGTGTTAAAACTGCAACGGTCAGGGTACACTGGTAGGCATGAAGCCAAGCAGTGCCAAAGTAGTGGAGGCATATTAGGTGCTGCAGTCCACGCAGAAAAGGTATATTTCGTACACTCCTAAAATGAAACAAGCTTCTGTTTAAAGATGAATCGGACAGAATACAAAGCATGTTTGTAACAAATACTCTTGAAAAATTGATTGTTAAAAATGGTTACAATGATCATCTACTTCTTAGGGTTCTGAAATAATTATTGTAACACATTTCTATATTTGATTTCTTAAAATAATGATTCTAAATTAAAAGAATTTTTACACGGTTCAATGTCTTCACTTAAACATTTTTAATTAACAAATGTAAGGCTTTTCTCTTTAAAATGAGTTTGCACACTCTTACCAGCCCTTCACTACGCTTTGCATTGCCTTGTTTACGCATTGGTCTACAAGCTATCACAGGCATATCCCATAACTTTGGTACCCTGTGGCTGAAGCAGCAATGAAGAAGTCCATGGGTACAGAAGATAGAATCACACGTGCCAACTGCCATCCATTTTTAACTGTCTGCTGCATGTGCAGGCCCGCCTGCCTTATCATGGTCTTTACTTCACATCCGCAACAGGTGCTTGCCACACTTGGTTTTCTCATTTTCCAGGTGCAGGCAAGCCTACCTGCCTCATCCTCTTTGACCACCTTTGAGATACTATATGCATAGTCCAACTGCTCTCTCTGCCTTGACTGTGTTCCTAGTTACATTTTCTTCCACCACTGACTACACTGTCGCATACAAGTACACCATAATCGAAAGGCTTTAAAAGAAAACTGATATTTATTTTCTTTGCAAGAACACTTAATCTGACTTTTTATTCTTATTTTAACACTTAATCTGCCTTTTTATTCTTATTTTAAGACGTTGCCATGTGCCACTGAAATGTGTCACACACAGATATGAGAGTACACAATTGTAAGAAGTTATCCCTCTGCCATAGTGGTATACAAGATATGAATCATGTTCTGTTTCTGTGTTCCATGCTTTATAACGTAAATCTATGGCTCTGTAGTAATAAAAAAAAGGTCAGGACAGCAAAACAAGCCTTGGACTTCATTATGGCTCCACCTACTTCCACTGACTGATAATACATTTTAATTTTGTTATCGTTTATAGCATTAGAATAATCATTTTGTTTTACCTTTTGCAGTATTGTTGATGTCTATTGTGGTTTTAGTTGACCTTCAGTTGAGGTGCTCCATAAAGAATAAACTATAAATATATGGATTCAATTTGGACTCCACCCTAGCCTGCTCCACTGTTCACTATTCAGGAGTTTCAAACTGCCAACCTGGCAGACTAAAGACAGTGTACAATGCCACCACTAGACTGATAGACTAAAAATACAGTAGGGCATAAAGAATATACCCTATTATCGCTAGCTACACAGGTTGTCACTGCGAGTGATAGTAAAATCTATGACTCTCAGTTTCACTTACTATTCCCAAGTATCCCTGAGACAAGATAATCCTCATCCTCTCAATAGATAACCCCTACCAGCACCCTTCAACCTATTCACCAGTCCAAAATTCAATGCATCAGAGGGGGAAACAGATATTTGGACTTAGAATACCAAAATTACAGAACGAGTTTTGATTGGTCTGCCTTCATGGTTCTCAGTTTCATTTAAAAACATGAATACTGTGATCTTCCCCAATCTCTGGTGTATATAACTTCCTCACTGGTCAAGACATTCCATGCATTCTATTCTGTCTACCCATGCTTCCCCCTCATTGTCTACCAATTGCTACACCACTGCTTTATACTGCTAATCATTCAGTCCTTCTTTGCTGACTGCAACTTCAGATGCTGGTTGGGAGCATGGAAATAATCAAAATAAATACAAGTAAACATGCAGTACTGACAACATATAAGTAAAATGGCCAACTACATTCAGAAACAAATCATTTTAACCAAATCATAATTTTAATAAGATCAGTTGACCAATCTATTGATATTATCAGTCAGTAGCCTAAAATATTTGGTGACATAAGTACAGGACCAGCCGTTATGCTGGAGGATCTGCAGGAGGGGTGGGGGGGGGAGTTGAGGGGCACTAGGGATTGCGGGGTAATAGAAAAAGGATGGCACAGGTTCCCACAATGCCCTACGGCCAATTCTGTCACTGCTCTTGCTTGACAGCAGCTTCAAGATTGGTCTGAGAGCCCTCCATTTGCGCTCCAGGCAGCGGCGGCTACTCCGCAACGGAGCATTGCCCCACTGCCTGGCTCAGAGCCAGCAAATGAAAAATAAAACAATGTCATTGTTATATTTTTCGGTTGGCAGCTCTGAGCCAGCTAGCGCAGGGAGAGGCGGGGCATGGGGAGGAGAAGTGCAATGTGCACTCCATCCCTAAGAGCACATATGTGTATGGCGGCCGTCTCAGCCCAACCAAAACACACAAGCGCACTTAGGTTTCTCCAGCCTGATTGCATTGAACAGTCGGGCTGGAGAAACCCCCACAGACTCCCTGGTCTGAGAGGAGCATCTTTCCAGCCCGCTCAGACCAATCCCTGCGCTGTTCTCACATGAGATCAGTACGGGGATTGCAGGGAGTCCGTGACGCGGCTCCAGTGCTTGCTGGGACCAGGAAGGACGAGGCCGAGCACGATGTGGGAGCCGGGCGACAGCTCCTGTTAAGTTATTTTTTAATTTCTTTAAACCCCCCCCGTGCACGCTCCCCCTCCCGCACTCCCAGTGCTTGAGGCACTCTTATGGTTTGACACCACGTGATGACCTTTGACTACCATCATTTTAATTGTCTTTTGGTGTTTTACTATATCCTAGCCTGAATGTAGGACATCCTGCATATGCCTTTTTCCCTTGATGGTTTCTTACATGTAATCTTGCAGTCTTAAAGTGAGAGCTGTCACAGAGTAGAACAGCCTTGCCAAGAACAGAACGTGTGGGATATGCATTTGAAAGCATGAGAGAGAGAGGTGTGGAATGTACTTTTTGGTCTCGAAGTGCAGTGTTATGAGCAGTGCTGCTCAAATGTGCATTGTGTTGTACATTGAGAGATGAAGTATGTGATGCTATAGGCAGTGGTGCACAAATGTTCATTGTGCTGTACATTGGGAAGTATTATGAAGTTCTTACTATTGGCTTTGACATGGCATCATGTCATCCTGAATTCTGACTCTGTCTTGCTTGAGCCTTTTTTTGCGCACACAGACAGTCCCACAGAGTGTTTGCAAGTTGTTTGGGTTCATCACGTTCAAGGTTGTTTTGTTTTTGGAGCAGAGATTGTTAAATGTACCGAAGTCTTTCGTAAGCTTCGTTAAGATAAAGGCTGGAACATGCGAGAATGCAGAGGGAACGTGGGAACTCCTTTTGCCCTGGAATGCTTGCATGGAAGGTGGCCAATTCCAGTAAGTTTCCTTGGCGCAGAAGGAAAGACTCTCGAACCTTCTAGTGTGTTTTGAGACTATAACGGCGGAGAATCTTGGCAGGCAGCTTGGGAGCTCATTTGTGGGGCAGACGTGTAGTCACAAAAGAACGGAACCTGAGTGCCGGTCGAGAGTCCATGCCTGGCTGTTAACGGGCTCCTCCAGCTTGAGTTGGCAAGGACGTCGAGTGAACGATCGGGTGAGGTGATCTGTTTCTGACTAGTGCCATTGTGATGTGTGGCCAGTGGCTGTGGTCATTTGAGGTGTTTTCTTTGTGATGTGTGAGTGAGTGAGTCAGAGTGCACATCCAAAGTAATCATTTGATGTATTTAGTGTATATATCTTTCTGATTTCTTGCAGGATGTCCATTATTATCTGCTTGTGCATTTTATTATTATTATTATTCATGCATTTAACATTTACATTTGCCAAGTGTGTTATTATTGCTTGCATATAAATATATATCTCTATATACATTTCAATGTTGCATCTGGGAAAGCCTTTCTGTTAGAGAGCATTGCATAAATAAAACCCCAAGCCTTATTCTGAAAAGAGAGTCTTTTCATTTTATAATGTGAAACCCCTTTCTAGGTGTTGTTGTGTTATATGTCTCCTGCTTCGTCGTGTTTGGGCCATCGTGTGGGAGTGGTATTTTGAAAGGCGAAGCAAGACACCCACGCCCCCACCACCTCTTTATTGTGGCTGTCACTACTGGCACCAGGACAGACTGTGAGTCTGTGCCTGCTCTGTCCAACCCAGCTGCGTTGCTAGGTTGGAGAGAGCTTTCACTGCGCATGATGATTTGGCTGGCCTGAGACGGCCGGCCAAACCATCATGCGCAGTGATGGGAGCGCACTACCACTCCCCTCAGTGCCTGTCACTACCAGGCCCCGCTTCAAAGACTCGGCAGAAAAGGAAAAATAAAACGAGTGTTGTTTTATTTTTTCTTTCCTGCTGTCTTTGGGGGGGGCGATGCTCCTCAGCCATAGCGGAGGATCTGCCGCTGCATAAGTATATGATAACTCAAACCCATTAGCGAATGTGATACTGGGTGAACCCCCAAGCTAATAACACCCTCCACAAAAAACGCCATTGTACCTACCCATAATGCAATTTCCTATGGTGTAATATATTGAGGCATTTTCACTGAACAAAACAACAACTGTATAAAAAACAAAAACGCACCAAACGACTTTTCAGTTTGCTATTGCCCCATACAAATGTCACCATACCAGTATAAACAAAATGAAATATAACATTTTTAGTTACCATGAGAAAGCTCCAATGCGCCTTTTATAACTTCCTTGAAAGAAGCAATGTCTGTTTCCCAACCACTCCTCTGTGTATCACATTTATGTGCCTTTGTCAGACACTGCAGGGCCTGTAAAAGAATATTACATAAACATTGGCAATGCATTGGTAGCAACTTGAAAATAAATCATAAGCTGATGCAAGAACACAGGCAAACAATGTGAAACCATAAAGATATGTGAAAAGGCTTCCAAACCAGCAATGGTTATAACAGAAAGACATAACTGGAAGAATATGGAAATGGGGAGACATTAGAAACATTTTGAGGAGCTTGCCGGATGTTACACTCACATCTATTTTTACTTCAGACATTCTCCTTTAATTTTTTGTACATACTGTTCTATTTGGAATGGTTTCAGGTGACAAAATTCCTTTGGGCTTTAACTAGGAAGCTACCTCTTTCCTTAGCATGTGCTTCCTATGATCCTATGCTCACCTTATAGTCTTATAAATGTTCTGTGGTTTGACCAGGAAGTGGTGTCTTCCATTGGTCTCATCTTCGCTACTCCTAGAAATTTCATAATATCTTCAGGTAATATGGTTTAACAAGGAAGCTCTGTCTTCCCTGGGTCACATCACTGTAGCTCCTTGATGGACCTCATAGTGTTCAGATAATATTGTTTTAACCGGAAAGTTATGACTTCCTTTGGTTCCTTCTTTGCCAGTCCTGTGTGGCCATATAGTCTTCAAGTGATACTTATCTGACTGGAAAGCTGCATATTTCTTTGGTTGAAACTTCAGTGTTCGTGGATGGACCTCCTAGGGTTCGGGTAAGCAACTTTTTTGCCAATATCTACAGTGCTACTGAGTGGAGGCCTTCCATTAGGAGAGCTAAACCATGCTCTTCTAAAGGAAAGCTTGGACTAGTTCTCTCTAATTGCACCTTTGCTACTCCTGGCTAGAAATGTAAGCCATTCAGGGCCCCTTCTTTTCATCCGGGGAAGCTGCATCTTATTCGTGCATACGCCTCCTGGCAAACCTTTCAGACCTCAAGGGTATCCTTGCATGTACATGTCCAGTTTGAGCTTGCCATCTGGCTAATTCCGCAAGAGTCTGTTGAGCACCAACAAGTTCTGGCCCAGGACTCACAGATCTTGCATGCACACTCACCTCCAAAATACATGCCAACCTCAGATGCCCAACCCATCTCATCCCTGTCCCGCAAGATTTTTCAGTGACTCTCTCTCATCATTTGCAAGTATTCAAACTTCCTTATTTACCTTGTCCCCCTTTGTCTCCTGTTTTCATGACTCTCAGATGTTACCCATCAGACTTCTACTTCAGCACTGTGAATACAGACCAGTTTCTTAGGTTTCTCCCAACACTGTTGCCACACCCTTGACCACTAATCCTTTTTCAACACCTATGCTCCTTCTCCTCACATTCCCTTCATCTCTATCCTTATTCCTTCTCTTCAATCTTCAACTCTCTTCCCATTACGACTCATCTCCTCCTCTCCCTCACCTGTTATGCCTCTCACATCTAAACCTACTTCTTACACACAACTATTCCAATCTGACTCAAGCACTCAAATCTTTGGATCCTACTCTGTTCACTTATCCACCAATCTCTCTTGAGTCCTTCTGGAAAGTCAGTTCTCAATCTTTCTTCCCCTTCCACCTCTAAGTGGGCTCTCACCCTGGCCAATTACTTTGTGTAGGTCTCTCCCTTATACTCATCAACGCCATGTGTCTTCATCTCAGTATACAAATCCCTTTATTCCAAACCTTCGAACTAGCTCTCCTACTCACCCCTTATATGCCTCCTTTCCCAAGTACTTCTTAATTCTTTCTCCAATCCCTTTCCATCCATCCCTTTTCCATGCCAATGGCTCCCCAGTCACTCTGCTGACTCCACTGGAGCACTACATTAATAGGAACCAGTTCTAAATTTTTGACCTACTTGCACAATTCTGCCCAGATCTCGACTTTAACATGTTAACATGGCTAGGAGAAATAGGTCCACGCCTAAAACCACGCTACCTAGAAATCTGGAGGTTTCACCACCTTGCGTCTACAAGTGCACTATACTCACTTTTATTGTTCTGAGTTCTCAGCTGTAGAATCTGAGAGATATCTAAAAGACAGGTGTTCAGTATCTTACATTGCCATATTCCCTTTTCTGCTGATGTACATACTACCTTCTCTTGCAACCCAGACTTTCTAGACTCCATTTCAACCATCACTCTCGAAAATAATAATCTCCATGTTTCCAGAAACCCTGGCTGATATGAAAAACCAAACTTGCCCCATCCTATATCACTCCTTGTGAATGTAGACACTGTAAACCCACACCAGTGTGTAATTTGACCAATTCACTATGCAGGACACACACTTGACACAATCTTCACCATAATCGCACAATAACACCAGATACTAAAAAAAAAAAATCACCTGGAGAGACCACTATGCAATTTGTCACCAAAACCGAAAATCAAGAGGGCTGTAAAACCATGGAACAACTTTAGTATTGTACCATGCCCAGAAAACACATTATTTCAGTGCATCTTCATGACAATTCGCTGACATTAGCAATCTACAGATTGATGCAAACAAATCCTAGCCCTCTAGTAGGCAGCACAAGCTTCACTGGTTAATCACGGAACTGACATTAGTCGAAGTGAAGAACAAAACACAGTTAGAAAATGAATATTGATTCCGATAAGCTGAATCTCAGGTAGGACTGCAAAATAAGGAAAGTTACCATCAGAAAATCAAAGAAAAGTTATTATTCAACTCACATCACTGAATTCCACTGCCCAACAATAGAGTTCTACAATATGATCAACAAGTTCCCGAGCCCAGAGTGGTCCACCGTTGAATTCAACTGTTGGCAAGCCTTCAGTGACACTCTAGTTTCACACGATTTAACATAACATAACTTTATTGTCTCAGCTTTGAATATATAAGCCATACAATAAGAGATTAAATTTACATATAAAAATATGGATCTAGTGCGGAATTGGTCTTTATGAGAACGTGAGAGTACTAACGAACAAGTTAATTATTTTCGGTAACGATATATCTGTAAGAGACATAGATTAGTTATAGATTCCTTACCCTAGAATTACCCCCAGCGTCAGACTGGATCCGGAGAATTTTTCGTCAGCAGTGCCCCTGCGCGTCGAAAGGGGGCGTCGGTCGGCTTCATGTTTGTCGTTGGCTTCATGGTCGGTGGGATGACGTCGCGGTAGCTACTTAAATGCCGCCCTCGCACGCTGACGTCAGTTCTTTTACACGACATTCCACGCCAGAAGCGCATAGCCATGCAAGACACACTTCACTGGTGCACAAAACTAGGGCCTTGAAAGGGATTCCCTGACCCTAGAAGTCAGTTCGCAGAATGGGGAGGATGGTGGGGCGGTAAGGAATCTATAACTAATCTATGTCTCTTACAGATATATCGTTACCGAAGGTAAGTAACTTGTTCATCTGAAAGAGACAATTAGTTATAGATTCCTTACATTAGAATAGATACCCCAGCAATACTAACCCCGGAGGTGGGTCTGCGAACCAAGTTCACACCAGAAAGTCCTGGAGAACAGAACAGCCAAAGAAGCCGCCACTCCAGACTTGGCTGTCCAGGCAGTAGTGTTTCGTGAATGTGTACAGAGACGCTCACGTAGCTGCCTGACAGATGTCATTGAGGGGGACTCCCTGTCCCAAAGCAGTGGTAGCTGCCGCCGCCCTGGTGGAATGGGCGCGCAGTCCCATTGGAGGCTCCTTCTTTGCCAAAGAGTAGCAAGCTTTAATGCACAAAACAACCCACCTAGAGATGGTCCGTTTGTGCACGGCCCGACCTCTCTTGGCGCCCACGTAGCCAACAAAGAGCTGGTCATCCACCCAGAATTGCTTGGTGCGATCCAAATAAAACGAAAGCGCACGTTTTGGATCCAGACGGTGGAGCCTCTCTTCCTCCTTAGAAGGATACGGAGGCAGGAAGAAGGTGGGCAAAGTGATGGTTTGACCAATGTGGAAAGAAGTAACCACCTTGGGAAGAAAGGAAGGCCTGGTTCTGAGGACGACCTTGTCCAGATGAACAGCCAGAAAAGGAGGTTTTGAAGAAAGGGCTTGCAGCTCACTCACCCTGCGAGTAGAGGTGATGGCAACCAGAAAAGCAGTTTTTAGGGTAAGAAGTCTGAGAGGACAGTTATGAAGCGGCTCAAAGGGAGCGCACATAAGATAGGTAAGAACCAAGTTCAAGTCCCACTGAGGCATTACAAACGGAACAGGAGGAAAAAGATGAGTAATGCCCTTAAGGAAGAGATTTACAACAGGGGACTTGAAAAGAGAAGGTTGATCAGGAAGCCTAAGAAAGGCTGAAATGGCTGAGAGATAGCCCTTAAGTGTGCCCAGAGCAGAGCCCTTCTGGGCCAAAGAAAGGAGAACAAGAGAACCTCAGAAAGAGGGGCAGAAAGGTGATCCACAGCCTTTGCTGCGCACCATGCCACAAATTTGTTCCATCTGCAGGCGTATACCGTCTTAGTGGAGGGACGCCTGGCTGACAAGATAACATCACAGACTTCGGGAGGAAGGTCGAAGGTTGTCAACTGTCGCCGCTCAATCTCCACGCAAGGAGGTGGAGGCTGGACAGGTTCGGGTGGAGGACCGTCCCCTGCTGCTGCGACAGAAGATCCTCCCGAAGAGGCAGTCTGATCGGAGGATCGATGGCCATGTGTAACAGCTCGGGATACCAGACTCTTCGTGCCCAATCCGGAGCCACAAGAATGACTTGGGACCGGTCGCGCTTGATCTTCTTCATCACTCTGGGCAGAAGTGGTATAGGCGGAAAGGTGTATAGAAGACCACAACTCCAATCGCGATGAAAAGTGTCGCCTAGCGAGTGCCGCCTTGGAAATTCCAACGAGCAGAATTGCTGACATTGCGCGTTCTCTTCGGTGGCGAATAGATCTAACCAAGGCTCTCCCCACTGTTGAAAGAGGCCTTGCGCCACCTCCGAGTGAAGACGTCATTTGTGATCCGTCATGCACCTGCGGATGAGTTCATCCGCCCTGGCGTTCAGTGAACCTTCCAGGTGTTGAACCACCCTGATGTTCCAGCCATGTCCAGAGACGGATAGCCTCTTGACATAGGGTCCACGACCCCACCCCGCCCTGTTTGTTGCAGTACCACATGGCAGAGGTGTTGTCTGTGAACATCTGCATCACTCTTCCCCGGACAGAGGGAAGGAATGCTTTTAGTGCAAGACAGATCGCCCTAAGCTCCAGAAGGTTGATGTGGAGCCCGGACTCTGCCGGAGACCAGAGGCCTCTGATTCCGCCTCTCCCATGTGGCCGCCCCATCCCAGAAGTGATGCATCCGTCACCACCGTGTACTCCGGTTGGGGAAAGGAGAGGGATCTGCCGTTGACCCAATCCTGGTTCGTTAGCCACCACTGCAATTGACGTGCAGTGCCCTCCGAGATCTGAACGCAATCGGACAGATTCCTCTTATGCTGTGCCCACTGGAACTTCAGGTCCCACTGCAGAGCCCGGATATGCCACCTGGCATGATCCACCAGTAAGATGCAGGAGGCCATGAGGCCCAGCAGCCTCAGGGTCATTCTGACCAAAACCCTGGATAAAGGCTGAAAGATCGGAATCATAGCCCGAATATCCCGGACTCGCTGCTCGGGAGGATAAACCCGAAACTGCGTCGTGTCCAGAACCGTTCCGATGAAAAGGAGCTTCTGAAAGGGAGTCAGGTGTGACTTCGGCACGTTGACGGTGAACCCCAGCGAATGCAGGAGGTCGGCCGTAGTCTGGAGGTGAGAGACGACAGCCTGGGGCGAGCCCGCCTTCAACAGCCAGTCATCGAGACAGGGGAAGACTGGAACCCCTGATCTGCGCAGAAGAGCTGCAATCACCGCTATCCCTTTCGTGAACACCCGAGGGGCGCTGGTAAGGCCAAAGGGGAGCACGGTAAACAAAGTGCTTGTGGCCCACCATGAACCGCAGGGAATGCCGGTGGGCCGGCAGGACGGGGATGTGAAAATAAGCGTACTGCAAGTCCAACGCTACCATCCAGTCTCCAGGGTCGAGGTCAGACAGTACCTGAGCTAGCGTCAACATTTTGAACTTCTCCTTCCGGAGGAAGCGGTTGACGTTCCTGAGATCCAAGCTAGGATGCAGGCCTTTGTCCTTCTTGGGCACCAGAAAGTAGTAGGAATAGCAACCACGACATACTTCTGGGACAGGAACTCGCTCGATCGTTCCCTTAGCCAAGAGTGCCGAAACTTCCTGTTGGAGAAGGGCCAGATGATCCTCCGACATGCGATGGTGCTAAGGTGGCATGGATGGAGGGGTAGTCTCGAAGGGGAAGGAGTAGCCCCTTCGGACTATCTGCAAAACCCACCTGTCCGACGTGATGGTGCGCCAGTGGGGGAGGTGATGGCGAATACTGCCACCCACTGGCGATTGGTGGCCCTGAAAGGTCGGACTAGGAGGGTTTGGAGGCTGCTGCAGAGGGGGCGGTGGTGGACTGGCCCGCTCGCTGGCCCCCAGACCCACGGCGGTGGGTCTCACGTCCCCGGCCAAGCAGGGGCTGAACAGCTTGCGCCGGCCTGTGGCTCTGGGCGGAACGTGGCAGGGCACCCCTTCCGTAGCCACGAAAGGGGCGAAAAGCAGACTGCGCAGGGCGGGTGGTGGAGAGGCCGGAGGACTTGGCAGTAGCCCGAGAGTCCTTGAAGCGCTCTAGTGCGTTGTCTGCCTTGTCGCCGAACAGGCGACGGCCATCAAAGGGCATGTCCATAAGGGTAGCTTGGACACCCCCTAAAAAACCAGTCGACCTCAGCCAGGCGTAGAGTCGAAGGGCTTCCGACGTTGAAATCGTCCTGCCTAGCGAGTCAGCGGTGTCCAGTCCACAGCAAATGGTAAACTTGGCTGCGTCTCTCCCCTCTGCAACTGCACGGGAGAGTACGGCCCGGGCCTCCTCCATGCACTGGGGCAGCACCTGCGCCACCGTATCCCACACGGAGTGGGTATAACGGCCCAACAGACATGCAGTGTTTACCGACCGCAGTCCCAAGCTGGAGGAAGAAAACATCTTCTTGTCAAGATGGTCCAGCTTTTTGGATTCCCTATCAGGTGGAGCGGTAGGGAAGGCGCCTTTGGACGTCGAGGCTTGGACCACAAAGCTCTCAGGGGAGGGATGTTGGGAGAGGAAAGAGGGGTCGCCCCGAGCCGGGCGGTGGCGTCGGGCGATCATCCTGTCCACAGGAGCCCCTGTGGTGGGCCTGGACCAGGTGCCCAAAAGGATGTCAGTGAGAGCTTCATTAAACGGCAGCAGGGGCTCCGAAGAGCTCGCTGCCGGTTGAAGCACCTCTGTCAGGAGGTTAGTCCTGACCACCACCGTAGGTAGCTCGAGGTTGAGAGCCTCAGCCGCCCTACGCAACACCACTGCGTAAGAAGCTCCATCCTCCGTAGCCACGGTAGGAGGAGACAACATCCTAGGTCTGGAGAAGTATCCAGACCACTGGCATTCCCCAACTCCTCTCGCCAGTCCGGATCATACTCCAACTGGTCAGTTAAAGGGTCTCCAGACCCCACCCAGTCCTCCTCACCCTCCTCTGGTTGCCAATCTGGCCGAAAAGAACCAGGGTGGAACAGGGGCACAAAAGTACCCGTTGGCGCCGGATCCGGTGTCGGTCGACGTCGGTCCGGCTCCGTGTCCACGTCGGGGTGGAGGCCGGGGTCGACGCCGGCTGGGGACACAACCGGCGTCGGCTGCGGACGTGGTGCCGGTGGAATCGGCACCGGGAGAGGTGTAATCAGGTCGACCGGCGCCGATCCGGATCCAGGCCTGGATCCAAGGGGACCCTGCGGTGCCAGGGCCGAAGCCGCCGGCGTTGAAGGCCTAGTGCCCCCAGCCCAGTCCGCGGGGCCCGAAGGCGCGCCAGCGGAGTCGGGCTGCCCAAAGATGGCATGCATCGCTTCGTAAAAGCTGCGAAGCTGGGCAGGGGTTGCTCCGGGTCCCGGAAAGATGGGGGAAACTCGGAGTTGACCCTTCAGGCTCCCCACGCGGAGCCGCGGGAGGGGCACCACCTGCATCCCTCGTCGCATCGGCCGACGGACGGGGAGAAGTCGAAGAGCGACGGTGCTTCTTCAACTTCTTCTTGTGCTTCGACTTACCTGAGGAGTGCAAAGACTTCAAGGACGAATGGTGGTGGTGGCTCCGCGACCGGTCCCTCGACCTCCCGCGCGACCAGGACCTCGAACGGCACGGAGCCGACTGCCGGGCCTCGAGAAGCTTTCGGGATTTCGCCGATTGGATGAAGATCAGCCGACTAAAGCTGAACATGGACAAGACAGAGGTCCTCATCTTCGGCTCCAACCCCTCAGCCTGGGACGACTCCTGGTGGCCAACGACACTGGGAGCAGCCCCGACACCCACCGACCACGCACGCAACCTGGGAGTCATCCTCGACTCAACGCTCTCCATGGCCAAGCAAGTCAACGCAGTCTCCTCCTCCTGCTTCAACACCCTCCGCATGCTTCGCAATATCTACAGGTGGATCCCGACAGATACAAGAAGAACAGTCACCCAGGCCCTCGTCAGTAGCAGACTTGACTATGGGAACGCCCTCTACGCGGGAGCCCCGGCCAAGCTCATCAAGCGACTGCAACGCATACAAAACGCCTCCGCACGCCTGATCCTCGATGTACCACGCCACAGCCACATCACCCCCACCTGAGGAACCTGCACTGGCTCCCCGTCGACAGGAGAATCTCCTTCAAACTCCTCATCCACGCACACAAGGCACTCCACAAGACTGGCCCAGCCTACCTCAACAGACGACTCTTCTTCTACGTCCCCAACCGCCAGCTCCGCTCCGCCGAACTCTCCCTCGCCACCGTCCCTCGCATTCGAAGAACAACCACCGGCGGCAGATCCTTCTCCCACCTCGCCGCCAAGACCTGGAACACCCTACCACTAAGCCTACGACAGACCCAAGACCTGCTGACCTTCAGGAGGCTACTCAAGACCTGGTTGTTCGACCAGTAGCAGCCCCCCCCCCTTTTTTTTCTCCCCAGCGCCTTGAGACCCTCGCGGGTAAGTAGTGCGCTCTACAAATTCTGTGATTGATTGATTGATTGATTGACCGCTACTGCAAAGACTTCGGATTCGTGGTCTGGCAGTCGGAACACGACTTGGGGTTGTGGTGGCGTTCCAGATACCACAGGCACACACGGTGCGGATCTGTCACCGACATCAATTTTTGGCAGGACCCGCAAGCCTTGAAACCGGGCATCCCTAACGTGCACCAGGAGTCGAAGACTCAAAACGACGTCGGCAAAAGTTGGCAAAAAGTCAGTCAAAAAGTGACTGGGGGTACGGCTCTCTCCGGATCTGCGCTAGCTGGCGCAGAAAAAGACAGAACTGACGTCTGCGCGCGAGGGCGGCATCTAAGTAGCTACCGCGACGTCATCCCGGCGACCACGACGCCAACGACAAACTCGGAGCCGACCGACGCCACCTTTCGACACGCAGGGGTACTGCTGACGAAAAATTCTCCGGATCCAATCTGACGCCTGGGGGAAATTCTAAGGTAAGGAATCTATAACTAATTGTCTCTTTCAGATGCGCCTTACAAAACTTGACCTAGGTGGACAAACTTAAAACGAGGGGGGAGGGAAGTACAGCCTTTCACCACTTGTAAGTACATTTCATTTTTCCATAATATGTATACAAAATCGCAAATAAAAGCCTGGTCACATCCCTGATAAAACATTTTTTATTTCTGTGCAGTATGTGCACAATTGAGGTTATAAAACTAAAACTAAGCTTGACTTGGTCAATACTTCTTGTTTCCTTCCAACGAGCGAGGATCAGTAGGTCATATAAGGGCTCAGACTCATGGATGGTCCTTAGCCCATCCACGGCTGACACCTAGAGCGTCGCGCAGCATACTTATATAATAGTTCATTAACAGTCATGCTTTAGACGCCACAATCCTTGGATTGCATGATCCTGTAAGTGAGCACCCCAACCAGTGAGCAATGCATCTGCTGTTAGCACTATCTGTGAAACAGGGTCCATGAAGGGCCGCCCTTTGGATAAATTTTGTGGTTTCCACCACTGCAGAGAGCGATGGGTGCGGCCATCTACCAACACCAGATCGGTTAATCGGCCCTGCGACTGGTTCCACTGACTTGCTAAGCATTCTTGAAGGGCATGCATGTGAAGTCTTGCATGGAGTATGATTATGATGCAAGACACCATCATTCCCAGCAGTTGCATGAAGGCACTGGCTGGTAATGAGTGGTTGGGCTGAAAATGAGTGAGAAGAGACTGAATACTGTGAATTCTGGCTGCATTGGGAGAGGCTAGAGCTTTTTGAGTGTCTATGTTGGCTCCCAAATGAGTCTGTGTGTTTGAAGGCTGCAGATGGGACTTCAGCGCATTCACTGTAAACCCTAGTTGGTGTAGTAAGTGAATTGTGGCTTGAGTCTGTTGAAGACACTTCTGGTAAGTGCTGGCTTTGATGAGCCAGTCATCCAGATAGGGGAAGACCTGGATATGCTGTCTTCTCAGATGAGCTGCGACTACTGCCAGGCATTTGGTAAATACTCTGGGAGCAGTGGTGACTCCAAACGGTAGTAATCTGAATTGGTAATGTTGACCCGCTATCAAAAATCTGAGATATTTGCGATGAGCAGGGTGAATTGGAATGTGGAAATATGCGTCCTTTAAGTCTAGAGTAGACATAAAGTCATCCTGTTGTAAAAGTGGGAACACTTGTTGAAGTGTCACCATGTGGAAATGTTCTGACAGTATGTAGAGGTTCAGTTCTCTGAGGTCCAGAATATGTCTTATCGAGCCGTCCTTTTGGGAATTAGAAAATACAGGGAGTAAACGCCTGACCCTTGATATTGTAATGGTACCGGCTCAATGGCTCCTTTTAGCAAGAGAGACTGGGCTTCCTGTTTGAGGAGGTGCAAATGTTCTGGGGACAGTTTGTGAGAACGGGGTGTAATGTTTGGAGGATTGGTGGTAAGCTCCAGGCAATAACCATGTTGGATAATTCCTAACACCCATTTGTCTGTTGTTACAGATTGCCAAATGGGGAGGAATTGTAGAAGACGTCCCCTGGCAGTTGTTAAATTATCGGGGGGAAGAGTAGGTAAGTCACTGCTTGTTAGAGGAAGGGGAGTTACGGGGTGTGGAACCCTTTCCTCTACACTTGCTGTTGTTTCCTCTATATCCTCCTCTAAAGAAACCTTTTGTGGAGGAAGGTTGATTGTTGCCTGTATAAGAGGAAACATTGGTGTCTGAGGATGTTGTCTTAGACCCCCACGATAATAGGAGCGATGAAAGGAGCCCCGGTTTGAAGGAGACTGTAGAGCTCCCATAGACTTAGCTACCTCAGTGTCTTTTTTCATTTTCTCTAAAGCCTGATCAACTTCAGGCCCAAAAAGATGCTCTTTATCAAACGGAATGTTTAAGATGAATTGTTGGACTTCAGGTTTGAAACCGGAAATCCTTAACCAGGTGTGTCTCCTGAGTAACACACTAGTGTTAATCTCTTGAGCTACAGTGTTGGCAGCATCTAAGGCACATCTAATAGAGGAATTGGAGATGAGCTGTCCTTCTTGTACTAAATCCAGTGCTTTAGCTTTGTGCTCATCTGGGAGATATTGGAGCAATTGCTCCATTTCGTCCCAGTGCGCTCTATCATACCTGGCTAAGAGGGCCAGGGTATTGGCAATGCGCCAATGATTCGCCGCCTGGGCAGCTATTCGTTTGCCAGAGGCGTCTATTAATTTTGATTCCTTGTCTGGAGGAGGGGGGGGGGGCATCCCCAGAGGTTTGTGAATTAGCCTGTTTACGGGCATTAGAGACTACGAGTGAGTCTAGAGGTAACTGCCTCTTAATGAAGACTGGATCAGAGGGAGCAGGCTTATACTTTTTATCTATTCTGGGAGTCAGAATGTGAGCACGAACAGGGTCTTTGAAGATGTCATCGGCATGTCTCATCATGCCTTTGAGCATAAGGAGAGTCCGACTAGATCTGTGTCTACTACTCAAAGTTTCGTACAAGAAATCTTCTTCTAGGGATTCTTTGTGTAGTTGTACCCCGTGATATTGTGCAGCTCTAGCAAGCAACTCTAAATAACCTACATTGTCGTCAGGAGGGGAAGGCTTTGCAGGGTAAAGGTCTGGGGTCATTATCTGTAGGTGGATCAATAGTGTAGTCTTTCCAGGGATCTACAGGTAACTGAATATCTCCATCATCATCATCATCAGGCTGTGAGGGTGGAGAATTGTGTGGTGTGATTAGTAAATGTTCCAATACTGGAGAAGGTGGTGAAGGTGTAGGGGAGCGTGGTGGAAGAGGAGGAGAAGTGTTAGTATCCAAATTTCTTAATTTTTTAAAGGAATCTTATATTGTATGTCCTCTGACTCAGGTTTGTGTTTGTGAGGCAGTTTGGTAAGAAGATGTCCTGTTTCAGGGTTAATGTAAAGTTCCTTTTGTTTAGGATCCAAATTGGGGGGTGGTAAGTCAAGAATCGGATCCTGCGGCTTTGAAGGAGCATTTTTCGGTTTCAGCGCCGATGACTTCGGTGCCGGGATGGAGTGACCTTTCGGCGCAGAAGGTTTGGGCTCCGTAGCCGACTTTGGCCGCCGCGATCCCGAGCCGGAAGGCTTGACAATAGGTTTCGGTGCTGAGCCGTGAGGTGGGGAGTCAGAAACATCGTCTCGGTGCCGACCTTGGCCCGGAGGTGGACCCGAAGCCTTTTGTTTAGTTTGAGCTGGATTTCGAGGCAAAGGGTGTTCGGTACTCACGGGACCTTAGCCCTGTCCTCTTCCATCTCTGAGTCCGATTCAGGAATCGATAAGGGCTGCTCTTCCTGTTCCTCTTCGGCCCCTTGTGCATCAAATTCTTCTTGCTCATATCCTTCACCGAAGATGTCCGGCGTATATTCGATGTTCTGGCTTTGCATTTCACGACATCAAGCCCGACGATCGCAGAGTGTTTTCTTGACTCGAAAGGATCTGCATGCGTCGCAGTCTGTTCGTTGTGCTCTGGAGAAAAGCACAAGTTGCACACTTTGTGCGAGTCGGTGCGTGGATATTTTGCGTGGCACCGAGGGCAGAATTTGACTGGAGTCCGTTCCATCGACTGCGAGGTGGACCGACGAGGTTAGGCCCGACGGCCTTCCACGAGTCTTCCATTCGAAACTGAAATTTTCTTCAACCGATATGATACGCGGAGAAGTGGGATACGCGTACGAAACAATACCGATGCGGGTATAGTGGATTGTGCACCGAGTGGAACCCGAAGAACGGTTTCGAACCGGAGCACAGCAATTCACATCCGAACCCGATGGTGGAAAAAAACAATCTAACAATGGAGTCGATGCCCATGCGCACTATCACCGAAAGGAGGAGTCACCTTGCCTCGTGATTGGAAAGACTTCTTTGAAGAAAAACAACTTGCAAACATCCGGACCCAAAACTAGATGGCAGGAGTATGCAAAATGTGATCTACAGCTCACATGCTTCGAACATCTATTTTCTGTCTTCCTGAGGCCCTTCCTATTTTTGAACCCCCAGAGTTCAGCAACATAGACACTTACAGCCACACCTTTCATTTGGTGGGTGCAAAGTGCCGGTGAGACAAATCTGCTGCCACACTTATAAAAAAATCTAAGCACTGCATTGCTGTAATGGAGCAATATGCCTTCACTTCTAGATAGTCGAGCGGCTCTGGTCAGCGTTTCATCAAAACAGATCCCTAGGTAATAGTAGCAGCAGACTCTGCTGAGGTGCTGCCCATAAATATAGAAGGTGAGCTTCAATGGTTTTCTGTGATTCACTGTCAAAAATCTGGTTTTTGACTTGCTTATCACAAGCTTCTTATTTGTGCAGTAGTTCTCAAAATCAATGAGCAATTTCTACATCGAGAAATCAGTGCAGGAAAGAACTGCATCATTGATTAAAAGTAATATCAGGATTGTATCTCCTACAATGAGGGAAAAGTCCAAATTCAAGTTCAAGAGGGTGTTGCCAGCATCATTTATAAGGAGGTTGAATTGAAGGGGTGTGAGGACACAGCCTTGTCTTACAGCACTTTTTATGTCAAAGTTAGTCATCAGTTCCCCTTGCAAGACATATCTGATGACTGCTGTGTTATTGTGATGCAGTTGTTGCACAGCAGTCACAAGTGTGTATAGTAGGCTCAGTTGGAGAAGGGTTAGCCACAAGATGGCTCTATTAACAGAGCCAAAAGCAGTTTTGAGGTCTATAAAAGCCATGTACAAGGTCTTATTTTTCAGATGAGAAAAATATTAGGCATATGTTATATAGCCTCATTGGTGGATCAATCATACTATGGGCTTTTCTGAATCCTGCCCGAAATAATGACAGTATCCTTTTTTCCTCAGCCCGGTTTCCAATCTGGTGAGTAGGGATTTCCATATATCTTCCCTGCGCCATCTAACAGTGAGATTGGGTGATAGTTAGCTGGGTCATTTTATGTGCCTTTTTTATGAAGGAGGACTATAATTCCATGAGGCCGGTGCCACCTCGGCTTTCCAGGCTGCATTGAAAAATGATGCTGGCACAGGTGCCCACTGGGATGGACCATTGCTAAAAATATCACTGGGCACTCACAAACACGTTCCCTGCAGTCTGTACTCTCTGGCGAGGTATCTGTCTATCTTCCTAGAAGAAGGCCTTTCTTGCTAAGGCCGGGAGGGGTCATTGTTGCATTGGCGCTACTACAGACTGTAGTTTTATACATTTCTTCAAAATGTTTGACCCAGTAAGTCGGTGTGATGACTGGGTCCAGGTTTCTGGTGGGGCCCTCGCATTCCTCGTTAAACAGATTCCAGAAGCTTCCTTTTCAAGGGCTTCCCAGGCTTGAAGATGTAGATGAGACATATTTATTTGATAAGACCCTTGTCTTCCTGTCTCAATGATTTCAGACAGGCTTCCCCCTTGTCCGCAGTCTGAGTCATCCCAGTCTATTTTAATTGTCGTAGGAGGATGCCTAACGCCACGATTGATCTTGACTGGGCAACCATCAAGACCAGCACATATGGCAGGGGCCTAGTAGCAGTCCCTCCTGCAGCCCAGCAATAAGCAGGCAGCAGGCCAACACAACAAGGCAGCAAGCCCAAATGGCGGCCCCTCCTGACAGCACAACAGTCCTCTTGGTGATTGGGAAATTGTAGAGCCAGCAACGTCTGGTTTCAAGTCCACACAGTTATGCTGGACCAGAGTCAGGAAGCAGCAGGCAGAAGGCAACAAGCAGAAAAGTAGTCCAGTTGAGTCCTTTAAGCAGCTCACATGTTGGCATGCAGCAGGGCAACCAACAGAAAAGCAGTCCAGATGAGTCCTTTAAGCAGGAGTCCTTCTGATAGAGGTTCAGTTCCAGATCCAAACGTGCTTCAAAAATATGGGGTCACTTATTCTCATCCATTCTTATTCTTTCTTATAATCATAAATGCTTTTGATGTAGGGGGTGACTTCAAAAGAACCTTTAGAAGTGTGCAACAATCCCTTTCAACCCAGCCCTGGCTTCAGACATCAGTAGGGGGTAAATCAGCACTTTGTGTGAGGACAGGACACAGACTATACAATTGTAAAGGGTGAATGCCATCTCCCTCTCCCAGGACAGGAAGACCATCAGTATGCGGATGAATGCAGATGTAGTCCTGTCACACCCAGCCCTTCCTGTGTGGTGGCTGCCTGGAAAGTATACACAAAGTGTACCTGTCACCCAGGCCCAGACGTGGATTGGAGTCAAGCTGCAAAGCACAAAGAGTCATAACCACAGAGAAATGCCCACTTTCTAAAAGTGGCGTTTCTAAAATAGTAATGTAAAAGTTAACTACACCAGTAAGCAGGATTTATCACTACCATTCTAAACATACCACACATGGCAACGCTACTCCTTTCAGATCAGGAATTACCACTTAAAAAATATATAAGGGAATTCCGAATGCTAGCCTATGAGAGGAGTAGGCCTTACTGCAGTGAGAAACAAAATAGGCTGTTTGTCACTACCAGGACATGCCACACAACAAAGGCACATGTCCTAGCTATTACTTACACAGTACCCTGATCATAGGGCTACGTAGGGCCTACCCTATGGGTGACCTAAGTGTAATAAAAGGGGAATTTAAGACTTGGCAAGTAGTTTCAAATGCCAAGTCAAAGTGGCAGTAAACAGCTCACGCAGGTCCTGCAGTGGCAGGACTGGGACAGGTTTGAAAGGCTACTTCTGTGGGTGGCACAATCAGTGCTGCAGGCCCACTAGTAGCATTTAATTTACAGGCCCTGGGTATACAGTATACCACTTTACAAGGGTCTTACAAGTAAATTAAATATGCCAAACAGGTGTACACCAATCATACCATGTTTTAAGGGGACAGCGCATGCACTTTAGCCCTGATTAGCATTGGTAAAGTGCCCGGAGTCCTAAAGCCAACAAAAGTAAGGTCAGATAAGTAGGCAGAGGAAGGCAAAACGTTTGGGGATAACCCTGCAAAAAATGCCATGTCCAACATATAATCATTGGGGCCTTTAGAGAGGCCTCTTCATTCATTTGTCTGATTTTGTGTCATTCAAATGTTTTCTTCCGCCCGCTATATCATACACCACAGGGCAGTGGGTCAGACCACTTCAGCCATTGGCTAACTTCACTATGCATTTAGTCAGTAACCATTGGCTGAAACCAATAATATTTTTTAGTGTTCAAAAACATACATTGCCCTTTTAGACCCTGGCACTCAAGAGAACTTCTTTGTGTGTGCATGCGCTCATTGTGGAAGGGTAAAATGCCACTGTGTGTGATGGCATTTGCACACACAAAGTAGTTATCTTACGTGCCAGGGTCTAATAGGGCAATGTATGCTTTTGAACACTCAAAAAATATCTTTGGTTGTAGCCATTGTTTTTTTGTTTGTTTTAGATTGATGAGTGGCCGCACCTTCCTCAACAATACATTTTTGCAAAATCCATGACAAAATAAAACAAGCATTGACAAAGCCAAAGGCTGGCGACCAACACCAGATCTATTGATTTAGACGATGTCTCTTTTTATTTTCCCATCCAGTGAGTGGGAGTACCTACTGCATACACTAAGGAGTCACCCCACTTTCTAACAAGAACATTTTCAGACCAGAATTTACTGTGGTAGTGGTCATTGCAAGGAGGAAGCGCGTTGAAGCATTTTGGCACTTTGGTTTAAAAGGAAATATCCCACCCACCAGTTGCTATATAATAACATGGTGGCAGTTCAAGAAAAAGGACTTTCCTTCAACGCTGGCTGTGTCTGCACTGTACCTGTAAGCTACATTTGTTAGATCCAAGGACTGAGGAGGCCGAATGTACACTCCTTTCTGTGAGGAATGCGTCCCTGAAGACAAAGTGGCCCCTGTGGACTACTGAGAGTGTAAAACAAGTGAGCTGGTGCCTCAGAACATGAAGTCTCCACAAGAAGGGGGTGCCAGCAACGCAGCAGTGTCAACAACATGTCAACAGCAGCAGGGTGAGTGTGCCAAGTTCTGCTGACCGTGAACGTGGACAGCAGGAAGAGGCCTGACAGGATTAGCGACATGCTCTCGTCCTCCATAGATTGGTCCTTCAATAAAGATCTGGCCACCACCCAGCATGACATAATGAGGTGGATTTCACACGGGAGGAGTCACAGTCCACACATAAAGATCTTTAAAAATGTTTGCATGATAGCAACCGATAAATAGCCACTATTCTCACACACGTATACAAATCGATGGACGAAAAATATGTAAAAAAATTAAAATAAAGAATATTACTGCTTCACTATTGAGTAACAACTTCATAAAGTGCGATTTTCGGGAGCCAGCCAACATGGCGGACGTGAATCCCTAGCGCTCGGGCTGCTATCCCCCATAAATCCGTCAAAATTATCCTGAATGTAAGCCACCCACGCCCATAAGAAGTGGGACCAAGCGGCTAAAGATCTGCTGCGCCCAGTGAGACCTGAGCTGAGCCCTTTTGCCCATCGGGACTGTGGCGGCGGTGGTGAGGAAAGACAGGGCCTGTTTGCCGCGAGACCGCGCGCGGGCATTCCGCGTCAGAAGATGGCCGCCCGCGATCAGGCGGCGACCCCTGAGGCAGCGGAGAACTGACATCCGAAGCGGATGCAAGCGGGGCCGAGCAGCAGGAACGTCGCCGCGGACAGAGGGCCCGGAACCGTGCCGCCTCACCCCCCCGGGACCGCAGTTGCCGCGGTAGGGAAGACAGAGGCCCACTGACTGCAAGGCCAAGTGTGAGCGGAAGCGGGGAGCGGCCCTCCCCGTTGCCATTACGGGAGGCCAGTCAGCTGAGATATCGCTCCAATTGGGAAAACCCTGATTGCGCCGCTCTGCCCCCTGAGACAGTAATTGCCGCGGAGAAGAAATCTGGGGCCAACAAGCGGCGAAGCCACGCACAGCTGGTGTCTGGCGGGCGGCGGCCGCCCAGGCTTGAGAGGCTGCCCACCCGGCGAAGGAGAACGGCCGGGGTTAGGTGTTGGTGAACTCACCGGCCCCTGGACCAGGAGCGGCACAGCAACTCGCACCGGACACTCCTTTGCGGTGCCATCGTAGATAACTAACCCCGGAGGACCAAATCCTGGTGAGTCGGGACCCCTGCCGTGGCGCCGCGGCTGTGGAGCATGGGTGGTCGCGGTTCGGGGCACCGGGTCCCTGTGAGACGGGCCTGGGCTGCTGCAGAGACACTGAATTGCCCGGCGGCTCGCGACGGGGGTTGGAGCCGCCCTGCGCTGTGGTGATCGGATGTGTGCAGTCAGGCAGCAGAAGCGGCGAAGGAGGGGAGGACGGATTGCGCACTGGTGAAGCTGCTGCTGCGGGAGAAGTACTGGCAGGTGCACGACCCTTGCTGTGGGTGACCTGGACGGAGCTGGACTGGTACCGGTGGGCGGCGGCGGGAACACTGATCGGCCTCTGGGTGCAAGGCCTAGTGTAGCCCAGCCACAGGGAACAAAACCCACCAGCAGGCGAACATCGCACCGCTGAGGCCGACAACAATGGGAGGTGACGCGGGTTGATCCTAAACCAACAACTGCGCTGTGGTGGCCGCTTCCGAGGGCTGCGGAGAGAAACAGAGGAAGCGCTGATTGTCTACCGCTAGCAGCCCAGCCGGTCGTGTCTCCTGAGTGACTCACGCAGGTGTGAAACTCTCTAGAGTGGCATCATTACCAGTGCGTCGCTCCTTCGTTAACAAGCCGCGCATGCCCACGGCGCAGCAACTTGTGATGGGCCGGATGCGAGCTAAGATACAGCAGGGACCCCTCCGTGCGGGAGGCTTGGAACCCATAGGCGTGGGTACTGGGGGAGAGATGGAGCCAACATCCACAGCCCTGGCAGCCAAGATGGACTCAGTACTCGCAGCGGTGGAGAGTATTGGCGCTGCGCTAGAACACACCAGGACCTCTCTGGAAACCAGGATAGATAAGGTTACCTCGGACTTCACGCTCCTCCATGCGGATCATCGCAAATTGGCCGAAAAAGTCACTACACAAGGCCAAACACTGAAGGAACTACAGCCCGTCACGCAAAGTCACACAGCTGCACTCCAAGATCTGATCGACCGAATTCACGCCCTGGAGGACAGAGCAGAGGATGCGGAGGGACGCTCCCGCCGCAACAACATCCGCGTGGTGGGTCTGCCGGAGGGTGAGGAAGGTAGGAACCCGGAGCAATACATGGAGCGCTGGCTGCGCGATCTCCTACCCCAGGGAACATTGTCAACACAGTTCGCAATAGAGAGAGCCCACCGCGTGCCGGCCCAGAAGCCCCAACCAGGAGCCAGGCCACGTCCGTTCATTTTCAAGATGCTCAACTACAGGGACAGAGACGCGGTGCTCCGTGAAACACGCAAAATGGAGGGCCTCAAGGTAAGCAGAAGTTATGCTCTTCCCAGACTACACCGCCATTGTGCAGCGTCGCAGAAGCAACTATGCAGCAGTGAAACGCCAGCTCAGAGTTCTAGAACTGCCATACTCGTTGTTGTTCCCAGCCCGACTGCGAGTGGTTACGAAAGAAAGGACCCGTTTCTTTGACTCTCCTGCGGAGGCGTGGGACTGGCTGGAAGAGTCGGGCTGTGGACGGGTGTGAGGCCTTCGGACCCGGATGGAGACAACCCAGCAGGTCGGAGAACAAGACGGCGCAGACGGCGTGGGACAATGAGAGGCGCGAAAACAGGAACTGTAGTCCCGAGTCCGGAGAACATAAGACGGGAGAGACAAGGCGTCCTGGAAGCAATCATAACCCTCGGCTCTCCACACCCTAAAGATAGACCGGACCCCTACACACGAGATGCGTTGGTGGCCAGTGGCTCTTCGTCGCCATCGACTGAAATATCCGAGGACCTTGGCCTGCCAGAGATAACCCCACAAACTGCTGATGGCATTATATGATACAGTACTGATGTGATGGACTCTGACACAAACGGCTCACGCAAGTAGAATATTCATGATTAACGTTTGTGTTTTTGCACACTGCTGTGTAACGGGGTGGGACGACGGGGTTACACACCAAACACACCTCACACAGAGATGATGCAGTAACACTGTGCCCGGACCCGGCCACCTTACACATGCTGCCAGAGGAAATACAAACACCTGAGTCGGCATTTAGATCTACACTGGCACACACATTGCGTGACTTCGCTGCCCTCTCGGGACTCCGAGTAAACGTTAACAAGTCCTGTCTTTATGCATTCGGGGGGGAAACCCAAAACCCGGGTTACATTCTTGATGGTACAAGGGTGCAGTGGAAGGCTGATACCTTCCGCTACTTAGGGATCCAGATATATCGCCAGCCGAAGGACCTCTTTGACGGTCACAGGTGCAATTCTGGAAAACGCTTCCGCTAACGGTCACTGGCAGGGTTGCACTATCCAAGATGGTGATCCTTCCCCGTCTCCTATACTACTTTGCTAACCTGCCATTGTATGTTCCGGCGTCCTTCTTTTCCACACTCACCAAGATACTTAGGGACTTCCTTTGGGGCAACACGCGACACAGGATAGCATTAGCAAAATTGTACCTGCCTACTGATCAGGGGGGCCTTGCAGCGCCTTGTTTCGAACACTACTATTTGGCTGCACAACTGCAGTGGATAGCCCGCTGGCTCGCAGACAGAGGTCGTGAAGACACTGCGACCACACTGCCTCCCCGCTCTCTGGACCATATCACCAAACTTTTTCACCCAGCCACTAGAGCCGCAACCCCGACGCCACTCCTCCTGGCGGTGGCGTATAAATGCTACAGTCGCTGTCTACACCTCACCAGAACGCTCGTCCCCTATGCACCGGCCATACCACTAGAGGGCTCCCCCAGCGGGCCTGGGGTGCTTACATCCCTTGAACTTACGGAATGGCGCGAGGCCGATATCCAGACCCTGGGAGACTTGTACCGAGACGGCATACTCATACCATATGAATCCCTGGTCGAGGAGGCGGGACTGCCACCGGGGCAATTCCTGAGGCACCGCTCACTGATCGCAACATTAACCTCTAGATGGGGCGACATGAACACGGAACCGAGCCAACACCTCACTATACAGTACCTTCACGTCATGGGACGGGGCAGGCTCTTGATTCGCTGGTTTGCGGCGTCCCTCCGTACACATGCAGCGATAAGTCTGGATCCACTACGCCGCAAATGGGAAGCAGACCTAGAGCGACAGCTGGAGGACAGGGAATGGGAAAAGATAATAAAGAGCCCAATACGTATACCCAGAAACATGAGGTTCAGACAAATACAAATGTTCATAGTCCACAGAGCATATCTTACACCCGAGACGATCAATAGGTACTTCCACCGCACGGATGCGGTGTGTCCTCGCTGCACCGAATCAGGGGCTGGACTGGTACACATGTTGTGGGGCTGTCACAAGTTACACACATATTGGCAGGCAGTAAGTGAGCTACTACACACGTGTACAGGCCGCAACATACCCTTTGAATGGCCCGCTTACTTGTTACATCACTTCCACAGAACCCCGGCCTCAAAAGTTTCATCTCGGTTCCTTGACCTGGGTATGGTGGTAGCTAAGCGGCTTATAACTAAGAGGTGGAAGGCGCAGGACCCGCCGCATATACGGGCATGGAGATACTCGCTCCTAGCATGGGCCAAGGCAGAGGGAATTGCCATCCTGCGGGAGGAAACGTTGGGGCTGCGGAAGGAACCTATAGCGACACAGTGGGAGGGACTGCTCCAGGCCTTAAAGCAAACAGAGGGGGGTAGCCTTGGGGGACATTCTGAGAATGAGGGAGACGTCCCTGCAGTGAGTGACGGGTAACCTACCTGTAGATTTCTGGTACGCAGTGTATACACACATTCACCATCTGACATCTGACACGGACATCGCCGCAGTCAATGGGTGGAGATCGCTGTTGAGATAATGCCACGGGCTGGAGCGATGGGATAGGGGATGGGAGGAGGGAAGGGGGGACAAGGTGAGGGATGCTCACACAAATGTCGTTCTATGCTGCTTTTACTGGTTTTGAGTTTTATTTGTTCTTACCTATAACATCTGTTCAATTGCTTACGTTGATTGATCTTAAATGACTCTGTACAACATACTAACGGAACCAAACCACTATTGAACGGTGACTTTTGCCCCGAATGGAATGGACTAACTGCTGAGGCTCACCTTGTTTCTGAACCTATTATGTCATCGACATAATTGTTATGTTTAATATCTGCTCAACTGAAATGTCTCTTCGATTGTTGGATGGTTCGGTACATGGTCGGTCTTCCACAATGTAATTTGTCTTTCATGAAGAGTTAAAAACAAAATTAATAAAAACAGATTTAAACAAAAAAAAAATAAAGTGCGATTTTCGGATATCCATATGAAGAGTTATTTGCCAGCAATGCCACACAAAATGAATAAGTGCAGGCTTAATTTGTAAAAAAAAAATACGTACCAGGGCCCTGTCAGGAGCCCACTGCAGCTTGCACCACCCATTGCCGCTGCCAATGGCAGTAACAACACAACTGCTAACCATCACACTCCTACGAGTGTGACAATCCCGCCTACTCTAGGCCCCCAAAGATATAAGAATGGCTTGGGTGGCAGCCAATAGTCATTTTTAGCAGCGCCACCATATGGCCCCTGTGTTGACAATTAAGTGCCAGTGCTATGCACCGGAAACCACCGGCTCAAATTAAGCACTGAATAAGTGTAAACAAGGAAAATCAGCATATTTTCACTCCGCTCAATATTTCAATCAGACCCAAGCACAGTATGTGCCACAACGTAACACTTGCCGCCAGCGCCCTGCTCCTGACCTTGTGGCATCATGCTTCCTTCCTGCCACTCTTCAAATCTTTAGGGATCAATAAAGGACACAGTCCGCACACATTTCGAAGACTGCAAAATATGCTGAAATAATTCCAACAGGAAAGCGCTGCACCCTGTCTGCGCTCTGGTATTCCAAACCTGCGCTGAGCGAGGCTGGCCCTTCGTAGCAAAGGCGGCGAGCAGCATCTGCGCTACAGATGTTTCACACTGGCATTGCGGGGCAGCCATAAAGCATGCATACGCAACATGTGTAAAATCCAGTCTAGACAAATGGAGGTGACCCGTGTTTTGTGAGGTCACAGCTGACAGGGCTGGATATTCAAAAATCTTGAGGGCTGAGAAGAGGGGGAGGGTATCTTTTCATTCAGAAATATCCATGCTGTAACTCTGCCCTTTAAAAGTGTTTTATATCCAGGTTGTAAGGCTCACTGATGGACACATGAAAAAAATGGACGCCATCGGCAAGGTGTCCATTTTAGCTGCTGACGTATTTTTTGTTGAGTTTCCACATGCCCCACGCGGCATTTCATTGCTTCAGATCCCTTAAGCGTGGTGGGAGGATTAAAGTAGGGAGCTAAAAAAACACAGAGCCTGAAAGGTGGCCGAGATAGTTGAGTAAGAAGAACTAGTGCAAAAGGTTGGCATGAGACTCTTCCTGGAGTTTGCAGAGATTGTTTCAAGGTGGAGGGTGGAGCCTTGGGACTGGAAACACCTCTCACCAAAACATTTGTATTGCCACATGCGGAGAGAGAACTCTGTTGTGGGCAGCTGACTGTAGATGTCTTGTCAGCTGGAACGGAATTATCGGTTTCGACAGCCAGGTGAGCAGTTGTGTGAGGCTTGTAAATCAGACACCAGGGGCCGTATTATACATTGTGCACTCTTGCCTAGTTCCTCTATATATCCGAGACAGTGAAGCTCAAGCCATGTAATCTATTCCTGGCCAAAGCTAATAATTCCCATAACCTCAAAAAGCCAAGCCCATCTCAGTGACATAAATATATTTTTAGCATGTGGGATTGCAATATCACCATCATCCTGCCCCAGCCTACCCATGTCCTTTGCTAACTGCAATTTCCTAAACCTTTGGGTCATATTCCAGTCAACAACAAACCAGAGAGGCAGTTTCAACCCTAGCAGAGGAGATGCCTGCCTGGCAGAGATCTCTGTGCTTTGATGGGAGCTGCAAATGCAGCAGCTCCCTTCGCAGCACTGCACGTGTACTGAGTGGGTGCCATGTTTAAAGCACCCGTTAGGTAAACTTTTTTATTTGGATAAGAAAAAACTTCCAGAGCGGGAATTTGTTTTCTCTATAAAAAAATCAAACAGTCCAATGTGAAAGAGATTTCTTTCTGCATGTCGAGCCATTCTACATTTTTCTTGCCAGTGTCCGTCGACATGGGCAGGGACAATCAGCCATGGCCGTCCTGCCCTCCCAGGACTCAATAGGGCAGGTTAACTGACACTATGGCTCAGCGATTGTGGAGCGGCCATACCTCCGAGTGAGGGGTTACTGTTGACTGCCAACTGAGGCTCCACCAAAAGTCACCCAGCGGTTCCCCCAACTCTAAATGAGGCGGGCAGCAGGTCTGGTGGGGCGGCAGGACCACAGCAAAGCTCCATCAAATTCTAAATGAGGATGAGGCACCGAGTCTTATCCAGCCACACAGCAGAGATGTCACCACATCAAACATTTTTGCTAAAATTAGCTTCTCATTGGTGTTGCTTTCTAGCCACTAAAAGTGAACAAACTGCCTGAAATAGACAAGTAATTGTTCCTGGGACAGAGGACTAAAGCATAATTAATCAAAAAGTGACTCTGACTCTGTTTATGCTGTGCTACTGAACTTACTTGGAACTAGAGCAGCTACCTGCCACTAGTCGACCAAGGCTCAAAGGAATATTATAGAGGGGTGTGGTCTATGGCAATTGAATGTTTTTAAAAACAGATCACCTGGGGAGGTCATTGGTACTATCTTAGCAACCACTGGCCCTAACTTGGGCTGCATTTCCCTAAGCATACAATAGAAATATGGAGCCTTTTGGACATTGAAAAGCCCGACATTTGTTTCATTACCGAAACCTGGCTCCATGAACATGCCTCCCCTGATGTGGCAACTGCCTTTCCCCCCCTGTACCGACTAACTAGGCTAGATAGAAACATCAGGAGAGGTGGAGGTTTAGCAATTGCCACCACGTCAGGACTGGAAATTACCACGCTAGAATCTATTACCTCTGACCAGTTAGAACTATGCATTTTTAGAATTGAAAAACAATTTAAGAGAACCTGGAGAGGTGCTTTAGTATATAGACCTCGCGGCCCAAAAACAAATTTTATACACAATCTGCTCGAAGTTATCGCCCCCCCCCATGTATTAGCAGCTGAGAATTTCTTCCTTATTGGTGATTTCAATTATCATGCGGAATTACTATTAGATCCTGACACTAATCAATTGATCACCAATTTGAATATGTTGGGGTTGGTCCAAATGGTGGTGGGGCCCACCCACTCGGCTGGCCATACGCTCGACCTCTTGTTCACGAATAATACTAGCATTAGAGTAGAGCCCCCTTCCCCTCTGTTATGGTCAGACCATGATTTGCTGAAATTCTCTATACCAGTAGTCACTACTAAAAATGATTTTAGTAATAAATCTACATGGAGAAGGCCTTGGCGGAAAGTTACCCCCACCACCTTTTCTGCCCATTTCAGCCTACCTCCTTCGTTCCACACTGAGAGTGTTGACCAGGCTGCCACCTCCTTTGAGGCAGCAATCACAACAACTCTGAATATCGTGGCCCCCTTTACAAGGGTCAAATTTAAGCCCAGAACAGCACCCTGGTTCACAGAACAACTAAAAATAGAAAAACTTTCTTGTAGGATAGCTGAACGGAAATGGAAAAAAAGCAAAAGTATTGAAGATCGAAAAAAGTATAAACTCATCCATCGAAGTTATCTGGTCAATATTAGACAGGCAAAAAACCTTTTTCTTACAAATAGAATTGAAACTGCTGCCAATTCCAACAAGGAACTTCATAAAATATTAAAGGAATTTACTACCTCTCCTACCCAGCCATGCGTCCCTGTTTCACAAAGCTGGGCTGATTCACTTTCCACGTTTTTCGAGGGAAAGATTATTGCTATTCACAATTCTTTCCCGGATTCCGATACCATAAATATAAAAAAGTTTGAAAGTGATTCCGTTGTCACTCTTCCTCTTCTAGAGGAGTTCACTTTGCTTAATCCAGACGAAGTGACAACCGCCCTGGCTAAAATTAAATTGGGTTCTCCAGTGGACCCAGTTCCACCACGCGTTTTCTCAACTATTGCCCCCTTGCTTGTCGGTAATCTCACTGATTTATTCAATATGTCTCTTGTACAATCAGTAGTCTCAGTTATATGGAAAGCGGCTAGAGTCAGGCCGATTTTTAAAAAAAATTACCGCTGACCCCAAGTCACCAAGCAATTACCGTCCAATCTCTTTGCTTCCGTATTTTGGAAAGGCACTTGAGTCCCTGATTAATCGGCAACTCACCGCCCATCTGGAGAGTCGGGGTTTGTTAGAACCGTCACAGTCCGGTTTCAGGGCCGCTCATAGTACCGAAACAGCGTTGGTGGAAGTCATTGATAACATCAGATTGGCCCAGGATAACGGGCAGTCAGCTATGCTTGTCCTGTTAGATCTATCAGCCGCCTTTGACACCATCTCCCACAGCATACTAGAACAACGGCTCTGGGAGATGGGTGTCAGAGGTAAGGCTTTGAATTGGCTCAGAAGCTATCTAACTGACCGAACCACCACCGTTCAGATTGGCAACTTGGTCTCTTGCAGCCGGCCAGTAAAGATGGGAGTCCCTGAGGGCTCGATTTTGAGCCCTATGCTCTTTAATCTTTATGTGACTCTACTGGCCAAGGTGATCAGGTCCTATGGCTTTGATGTGGTGTCTTATGCTGATGACACCCAGCTATTGATCACCCTAGATCCTGACCCTATCGACACTAAAACCCACTTCAAAAACTGCATGACCCACATCGATGGTTGGATGAACGCCAACCATCTTCAGCTAAATGGTAGCAAGACTGAGGTTATTCTTTTTGGCAGGGCACATGAAGTGTGGTCAAACGACTGGTGGCCCCTTAACATGGGTCCTTGTCCATCTCCAAAATCAGTGGTGCAGAATCTAGGCGTACTGATTGATAACCAGCTATCAATGAAAAATCATGTAAACCATATAATCAGTATCTGCTATGGAATCATGCGTAGTCTACGAAAAAAAATTCAATGGATTCCAATTGAATCGAGGAAGTCACTCGTCCAGGGACTGATTATAAGCCGGATTGATTATGGGAATGCTCTGCTAGCCTCAATCAATGAAGAACTTTATTCCAGGCTTCAAGTCCTGCAGAACACGGCTGCCAGGCTGGTACTGAACCTGCCCTCCAGGTCTCCATCAGCGTCGAGCCTGAAGCATCTTCATTGGCTTCCCATTAGGAAGCGAACCCGTTTTAAGATCCTTTGTCTTGTGCATAAGCATATGCACGGAAGCGGGCCCAGCTACTTTGTAAAAAAACTTAGCTGGTACCAGCCAACCAGGCCGTTATGGTCAAGTACTAAATTCCTTCTTACTCCATATAGAGCTCACACCGCCAGGAATGGCGGGAGATCGTTTTCTTTTCTTGCACCCACTCTTTGGAATAAACTCCCATCCCATCTGCTTTCTGTTACAGATCACAATCGATTCCGCAGGGAACTAAAAACGTAGCTGTTTGATCACCAATAGCATCCCTATTTTTTTTCTGACCTTCAGCTGATGTGGAGTCGTACGCAAGCGCCATGAGACCTTTGGGTGATATGTTGCGCTCAACAAATGTTCTTGATTTGATTTGATTTCCCCATCCGCCAGAGGAGCGGAGGTAACGACCTCCACTGCCCAGGTGGACTACCGCCCTCTGTAACTAGAGATCGCCACAAACCCTTCGGAGGAGCTGCCATCCCCACAGCTCCTCTAAAGGCATTCATAGTTTCTGTGTGTTCATTCTGTTTCATGCAGCCACTCAACAAACTTTTTTGTATCACAGAAACAAACTCCCAACCCAGGAGTTTGTTTTTTGTAAAACAAAAAGTGACCCTGACACCCTGGGGAGTTTTCTCCCGGGGTGTGGGGTGGGTCGTTTTTCTTTTCTTTAGTACTGCCAAGACTTTTCTTGGTGGCCCTGAAAAAGAGGAAAAAGTGCATTCGACCACCTGCTCGAAATAGGCCAGCCAATCGGATACAATTACACTGATGCATCAAGTCCATCAGGCTGTCAGTGTACGGTTTTAGCTGGCGATGCCACTGGAAGCACCACCGGAGAAAATATGACAGTCCACTGCATTCTAAGCAGAGCAGGTGTACCGTCAGAGTTTGGTGGACAAGGTATTGTGCCATGTTTGTGGTGGAGCACCCTGTCTGCCAAATTCTAAATTAGCGGCCAAAGTTACGCTCCCTGAGCTTGGGCAGGATGGGCATTTCTATTTACAATAAAATTCTTTCTCCTACCTCGCCGCCAAGACCTGGAACACCCTGCCCCTTCACCTCAGGCAATCCGCATCGTTGACCCAATTCAGGAAGGACCTCAAGACCTAGCTCTTCGACTGAACCTCCACTGCCAGACGGATTAGCAGCCCCAACCCTGTCCACCCAACTCAGCGCCTTGAGACCCACACGGGTGAGTAGCCGCGCTATACAAACTCCTGATTGATTAATAAAATTGGGCATGCAACATAACTCTTTGCCTGTGTGCAAGAAACATCCTGAAACATCAAACTCTGATTTTGTAAAAAAAAATTAAAAAAATGAAAAGGTCTATTCAAGTTTTATACCAATGGTGTTATGGTAATACCTACTGAAGTCAAATGCTATGTGGGTGAAGGTATGCGTTAGACTTCGACTTGTGCTAGGAAGCTGCATGTCAGACTGCATGTTTCTCTTTGATTTTACAAGTCGGAAAAAATGCCATTAGCAGGACTTAACTTCTGCCAGTGGTTGCAGGTGGTAGGCACTGTCCCTCTTTTTTGGGCACTGGAATTTTTTCATCATCAGACTTTGACTCGGAGCAAGACAGGGAACGGCAGGAAAGGCAGAAAGAAGGAGGAAGAGAAAAATAGGGACACAGAAGCTGTAACAGACAGGAAGGGTAGGATGGAAGACGGAAAAGGCATGACGTGGAATCAAGACAAGGTAGCCTTGGTATTCGGTAACCTGGGAATTCAGTATTACTTTTGGAGGGGTCCTAAGAAAAACCATGGGCACTGGCAATTACTTTATGTTTTTTCTAACAAATTAAGAACTGTCCATTAGTCTGCACTGGCTTTAGTACATTTGGGTGCAGCAGAAATGCACTGGGCGTCTTTCAGGCTCTCCTTTTTTTTCTCTTGTTCACACAATGACCATGTTTCTAACCAGTAAAGTAGGAAGAAAACAACGATCTGATATAAGGCCTACAAATGTGTTCTTGGTAGTGACACCCTAGAATGCAAGTCATATTGCAATGAAGCTGCATTACTTTCTTCATTTTCGTAGATTTGTGCAGAATATTACAGGTCTGAGGAACCCTTGCTTTTTCTCACCAGCTTTCAGTGAACATCTCTCTGACAGAACTATATAGTCGAAGTTTCCACAGCAACTTAACAGTGCTTACCAATCTGTACTCATAAACTCAGATTTTATTCTCTGCTATGACTGTCCACATTTGAGATCATGAGACACAACAACGAGCCTCTAGGGATCAGCAAATGAGGAAAACGTCCTAAAACAAATTTGTTTACCTTTTCATTATCCTGAGCATCACCGCTCTCACCGTTTCCACAGAGTTTTGCATACAGTCTCCATATTTCTCCATCACTTGTGTCTCTTGATGTGACTCTCCCAAATAGCTCCTTCAGCTTCCCTTTCTGACCAATTGCTAGTTCTCCTTGGCGATCGGCTAATTCATCCATCACTGCCCTCACTAGGACCCTTAACACCTTTTGGAGGACAAATGAACATAAGTTAGTATGAAGAATCAGTTTAATACCTCACAATACTCAATATATACAACACACATATCCTTAATGTTGGTGTATGATCTAATCCAGGATCAATGTTTTATCGTTTCACTGCATCAATCGACATATCCCAGTTAGACGGTCTAGTCATGGGTTTGGTCGCTCAGTAGACTAATGCATCCATTCCAGGAATCTGTGTTTGACCTCACGGTCACAGGTTCAAACAACAGTAGATCCACCCGGACTTTCATCCTTCTCAGAATGAAAAAATGAGCAATATTCAGTTGGATAACATTAAACAGACGTCATTCAGCATTGGGATGCCTAGGGGTGAAAGTGTGCTTTAAAAATGCATGTCATGTTCTGTTAAAGTAAAATATCTAGTGCACTGGGTCTCCTCAATAGGTTCTTTCATGTTGACCTTGGTCCTTTTTATAAGTGCATGATTTTTACTTACTCATTTTACAAAATATTGATAGTTCTAAACCAGGGTATGTGCTTTCCCATTGCTGACCACTCTTGAATCTACGTCCCTCTTGTTGTCAGACAACAGAACTGCTTACAAAAAGTGACACAGAGCTTGCTCAAACCATATCCAGGATTGTATGCTGGGCCACACAATAGTAGCACACTTCTCTTTTTGGATTTTCTCCCTATGCAGTATGCTGTCTGTCCAGTCTGGAACACAGAAGGGATATTACCTATATAAACAATATGTATAATAGGGAGGACCATGGTTACTCGAGCAATGCCTTGGTCTTCTCGACCATGATAAATTATTTATGAATCAACACTCCTGAATAAAATGGCAATCAGCAGACAGGTTAGAGAATTTAGATCAAGTAAACACAAAGGTCTTGATTACAAGGAGGGGAAAATGGTATCCCTAATTGAAAAACTGGTGAAACAAATTTTAACTGGCCTGGTGTTCTCACACCCAAATTTCCAAGCTGTGGCAACACTGCACCAGATTTCACCTGCTGCAAAATCCAGCCAGTAAAATCACATGAGGCTTGAGCTGCAAGATCAACTTGGCCTAGAGAAGAATAGTCTGCATAGATATATCTGAATCCATGGGTATTAACTTAAAATAGCCAGAGATTCAGGTGTGGGAAGACGGGAAACAGTTGGAACAATGCCGACAGAGCCACATGTGTTCCAACTTCGCAAGCGCTACCATGCTTGCCTTAACCACGCATATGCGTGGTTAAGGCAGTGCGCGGTATAGTTGCTGGCTGGCGGAAGAAGAAGGATCGGGAGAGGACGCGATGAGGTAATTGGGACTAGGGGGTTCGGGTAGTTTTCAGTGCCTGGGGGGTTTGGGGTAGTTTTCAGGGCGGGGGAGGGGGTCAGGGTAGTTTTCGGGGCTGGGGTAGTTTTCAGGGCTGGGGGTAGTTTTCAGGGCTGTGGGGAGGGAGTTTTTCTAGGAGGGAGGGGGTAGTTTTAGATATCAGTGTGGGGGCAGGGATCATAATACTTTTTAGGGCTTAAGGGGGCAGGGTAGGTTTTAAGGCTCAGGGGGGTTGGGTCGCTTTTAAGGCTTAGGGGAGAGCGGTGTCGTTATTAGGGTTCGGGGGTCGGGTACTTTTTAGGGCTTAGGGAGGGCGGGATAGTTTTTAGGACTGGGGCAGGGACGTTTTTAGGGCTCGGGGGGAGGGGGCTGGTTTTTAGGAGTCAGGGCGGGGGCAGGGGTCAGGGGTTAAGACTTACCTGTCAAGTCTTAACCACAGATATGTCTTTACCATACATGCCTTAACAAAGCATAATTTGTTGTAAAAGCATGCGTGATAAAGGCATATTCGTGGTTTAAGACGTGCATTGTTGAGACGGCGTGGAACTGGTATGCGTGGTAAACGCATACGTGGTTCCATCACACAACCGTGGGAAGACTGTTTGACATTGTTCTGTCTTTCCACACAGTAACCTCAAAACTAAATCCAGCCACTTACCATTGGGCCAAAGCGTGGGTTTTAGATTAGACAGAACGTTGGCAGACCTCCACAAATTGCACAAGACTCAAAAATGTTTACTTTAGTGACCTTTTTCTCTTTATAAAGATCATTGGTGCCTGTAGAGAGGTTATTATATAGCAAATTAAAACCAAACCACGAATCCAGGCACTGGATTACAACAGTAAGATAAATGTTGTCTAGCTCTTAAACTGCCAGCATAATTGATGTTTAGTTCATGTAGCCTTAATCCTAGATAAATCCAGTGTTGGCACTTCTTCTGCAAGTTTTGCACGAAGAAAATTTGAAAATGGAGGCAATATCTCCTTGTTCATACGGCAATCAGTTCCAATTGCAGGGATTAAACATATCAGCGGTCATTAGGACACAGGTGACTTACTGTCTTGGTTGAATTAGTCCCTAAAAGAAAAATAATGATACAACAACAATCAGAATTGGCACTTGGATAACTCGTGACAGGATCAGACTTTTATAAATTGGTCAGCTACATCCAATATGGACAGCTAGATCTAACAATGCAAAACAAAGGAAAGGGGAAGACTCCTATCATTATGTCTCTTGTATCTGGTTGATTTGACAGAGTTCATCCAGTCTCTAACCATAGAGAAATAGGTATCCATGGAGAAACTGTAGCAGGTAGCAGAACCGATAAGTCCCTCCATCGATTCTGCACAACTGTATATCAGAGTGCCTTCTTGCAGCTTTTGCTAGGGTGCATACATTCTGCAGAAAGGTGCAGACGTCCATGTTCTAGCTCAGCAGGAACCAAGCTGCCAAGCCAAAAGATGGAATACCTAGATTAACGGGCAAGGCATTTAACCTGAGGCAGAAGGTTCCTCACCTCATGGGAAAGGGAATGAGCTCTAGACTGAAAACGCAAGGAGGTATGAGTGCCAGATCTGGCGCTGTAAACAATGAAGGTCAAGCGGTACATTCAGGGCTACTTCAAGACCGCACGTTTGAGGGAGAATACATGCAGGAAACTACATTTTTAGGTATGCTTGTAAACCACAGACAAAAACGTAAATGAGGCATCTAGTTTTCCATGATTCTACTTATGTTGAAGATTAGAACACTCCAGGGCTGAAAAGAGTCGCCCCACCTGAAGCCTTGAATATAAACCCATGAGGACTCATCATTGTCTACCTCCCTCTCTGGGAGTGGGGGGGGGGTGTATGTATGTATGTATGAGTGTGTGTGTGTGTATGTATATATATATGTGTATATATATATGTGTATATATATATATATATATATATATATATATATATATATATATATCGAACACAATCCTGGCTCCTCACAGATTCTCGCTGCGGCACAACAAGTACGGACCACAAAGCGTTCAATTCGTTCTGAAAGTGCTTTTATTCAGGAAAAGATATCATTTGGCAGTCCCATAGACCAGGCAAGTGACTTTCATGACGCGTTTCGACCGCTACAGCGCGGTCTTGATCACACACATATATATATATATACACACATAGGGGAAGAGAGTGTGTTCTTTGCATTTTGTTGTCATTGTTTAACATACAATTAAATTATATAGTTGAATTGTTGTTTTTACTTCCACACCATTACAAGTGAAGTAAGAGCCAAGCAGGTAACGTTCCCAGAGTAGTATGCAACACTATAAAGATGTCAATGACTTTAAGCCCCTCCGATCGAAAACTCTCGTCATTACCTGCAGAGTTTAGCTCCATTTTAACAGTTCTCCGACTGCTCAGCGGGACTTTAAGCATGGAAAATAATGTTCAGAGACAGATTCCTTTAGTCAGAGCCCTGTTTTGCAGTTATTTTTCGGAAGGGTTTTGTGTCTCCCATCCTACATTATTTAAGACATAGCGATTGAGAAGAAAAACAACATTTTCCTGCTCTGAAGTTGTGTTTTTTAAATCTAGAACAATTTAATATCTACTAATCAGGCCTCGGACACACAAGTTCTGATCAAAGGAGCAACGTTTTCATTCTTAAATGCGATTCCTGTCACTCTTCTAAAACAAATGTCCGTGCTCAGGGATTTTGAGGAGTTGTACGGAGAACATATATGATTTTAAGAGTAAAGGAATCACTTTCCCCACTTGCACCTTCAAATGTAACCTGTGCTTTCGAAATGCACGTTTTCTAGAGCCCAGCTGCGGAGTATATCTGAAATAAGTAACATAGATTAAAAACTCCTTTTCATAAGAGTCACACTGGTTTACGATGCAGACAGAACAAAAAACGATCAACAAATGTACACATGGCAACTAAAAATGCACGTGACATAAAAGGGTCTGAAGATCACAGGTTTGGCGTGGTGAGTAGGGGCCTCTGCGGGGAAGGCCCTTTTCCATGAACTTACGGTAAACAGTGATAAATCAAATCCCAACGTATCATTAGAGAACAGCTAGAATCTACGAGAAGAAAATAAAGAGCCCTTTATCCGTGCTTATTTCAGGAAGTGCTCACTCAAAATAAAAAAAAATAAAAAAAGAATTCCGCCAAAGGTTGGCGTGTCTGCGCCTCTAGTCTTAACAAGGCTGGTTAGCAGCATCAAACACCGGGGAGGGCTTGAGGGGTTCTTTTACAATGTTTAGCCTGTGAGCGCATACTTACTGTTTCTGACATGCTGAGAAGTGGCTGGAAGAAGGGTTGCACTGTTTATTTTATCCATATTTGTAGAAACTGCAGAGCTCGTGTTTGCCTAGTGGAAGTGTCAGATGGCACGAGAAATATTCAAGCTTTTTTATTGCCCTAAGCACGCCTCTGAACCTTACCATTCACGGCACAATGGAGTGCGAGAGACATCAACACTAAGGGTTTTTGAGCTGTTCATTTACTTATGAATATTTAGGCATTTTGTATTTTTATATAGCGGCACTCAACCCGTAAATAAGGTGTCAGGGCGCTTCAAAAGAAACAACAGAGTTTGAGGTTCTCTAATAATATAAGAGGAAATTAATCAGCCCATGATGGAAAATGAGAAAAACAGTTGGTAAAAGTTATCAGAAGCAGTGGGTAGAAAAACCAAAAGGGCAAACAGAGCAGTTCTTCCCAAACATTTTAGAACCACTACCCGCTTTTTAGTACGACAAACTTTCGCGACCCACCTAGCTGTAATGGACGAGGTGGGCGATTTTTTAATGTACCTAAAGCATCATGTGGTAGGGCACTTTCATTTACAGACAGCACACTTTCTATCGAGATGGTCACTAAATCAGTACACATTGCTTAATTTGAGCTGGTGGTTTCCGGTGTTCGGCACCGGCCCGTAATTGCCAGCACCGTGGCTTATGACAGTCTGACGCATCGTAGTGGTGTCTGCCAAATTTAGGTACGAGCACATCTGTTTATTAATTCAATTTACATTTTCAATGATTAGTATTTGCCTCCCAAGCCATTCTGATAGATTTGGGGCCCTCGAATAATATTAATTGTCACACTTAAGAGTTTGTTGATTAGTAGTGTGTTGGTGCTGTCACTGAAAATGGTTGTGAGAATAGTAATTTGGCCAGCTCACGGATATTATGGCCAAAGAGATTTGCTAACTATTCCACAGTTCCATGCTTTTAATATATTTTAAGACAGACAGTGCCTTTAGGTCTAGTGCTTAATTTGAGCCGGTGTTTTCCGGTGCTCAGCACGAGCACTTAATTGGTTTCCAGTGCTCAGCACCAGCCCTTAATTGGTTTCCGGTGCTGGGCACCGGCACCTAATTGTCAACACCATACTTAGAACAGTCCACCACATGGTGGCGCTGCTCATCTAATTTAGAGATGAGCAGAACAATGGTAGTTTAGGAATACAATATACCTTAAAATTGCTAATACCTACCTCCCCAACCATTCCTTTAGCTTTTGGGGACCTGGAATAATCTGAACTGTTGCATTTACATGCAAGAGAGATGGTTAGTTGTTTTGGCAGCGATGACAAGGGCGATAGGTGGTGCAGGCTGCAGTGGCCGCCTGGTCAGAGCCCTGGCACTTAATATTTTACAAATTAAGCACTGGAGATGGGCATTAGCTGGAAACACAAGAGATTGATATACCGGTTTCATAAGTGTTCTATCAGTAGGTCGAAGCAAAAGGGTCACTCGGTTAAAGGCCTGCTCTGTGGTAAGGGACGACCACAGCTGTGAGCTTGAATGACAAAACCATTATGCAGCCCAATAAGGGGGGTGAACCATGGAGGGTAAGCGAACGACGGACTCTCGCTGACGTATGTCACCTGCGGGTGAGATGAGATATATGCCTTTACACTTCCCGGTGCTTGCTACAATCTAATTTAGATGCAAATGCATGCTTGCATTCAAACCTACCGAGTAAAATACAGCCCAGACAGGTGCTTTACTGTCCAGGAATTCAGGCAGATGTTAAAAACACTACTCGTTCACTAATCATCCTGTAGAGTTCGACTGATTCACGTCATGGGGTAATGGCATGCTTCTATTTCTCGTGACATAATTTTCTCTTTTTAAGGCACACACGCTCTGGGGTGATCGCTTGGAAGTATGTGGCGTCCTCAAAGTCACATTCAAGAGAGAACAAGATACGTGAATGACCGAGGGATGACTCTACTCTGGGCCTCACACATCCATGTCCCCTGACTCTGCACCTTATATGACCCCCTACATCAAGATGCTCCTTTTCAACCTAAGGCAAGTTTATATGCACTGGTTAATTTGAGCCAGTGCACCCACTGGCACTCCTTTCTGGCGATCGAAGCTTAATTCTGCTGCACCTGTTAAGGCAAAAGTCCCACTGGTACACCTAAGGGGACACGAGAAAGGCAGGCTTCAATCTACTGAAGCTCGTGGCTACCACTTAACGTGTCCCTGGAGGCCTGTCGCTGTCCACAGAGACACAAGGCATTTGTTTACTAACAGTCAGTGGTGACATCACCCCCTGGGAGGTGTGTCATACATGCCATCCTCTGACTAGTTTACGTTTGCACTTCATTCTAACTACGCAGTTGCCATTTGTGTCTGCAGGCAGGAGGGCCAACCGAGCAGAAGTGGAGCAGCTGCTTTGACCCCAGTGTGCACATCAGCCCCGTAGCTCCTTAAATGATGCAGGTCCCCACCGGTCAGGGCTTTAAGCCATTCGGTGGTGATGCCCTGGGTCCTGCCAGAGCTCAACACGACCTTAAAAAACAAGCATTGGCATAGTCAATAGGCCTCGCCTTTTGGACCTTATAAGTGTTTATCCAAGCAGCACATTATCCTGTGTGCTGTGCCGCTAGGGATTGAAGAGCTATGCAATTACTACACACTGGGTGTGAAAGAAAGTGTGAATAGTTTTATGGCTAAATATTGTCTGTATTGTTTTTTTAAGTTTGATAAATGGCAGGACTACCTTATAATCTGTTTAACGTAGGTAAGACCCGAGGTACACCTAACGCTAGGAAGGGCGAATTAGTTGCAGAAAATCTTGCATGCGCATTACACCTAGCTAATTGCTGTAAATGGGGTTTGAATATGTACAGGATCTTACTGGAAACAAAAAGAGGACTAACAGAATGTCAATTGCACCACTAAATGGTATACACGTAACTGCCTTGATTCGAAAGAGCGTTAGAATAAGGTGTGGCATCAAGGAAAAATAGAACAAGCTTCATGCAGCCAAAATGATCGTGACCAAGAGGGCAGTATGGTTAGGAAACTTGAAAAACATCTAATTGGAATACATAACCCACATTTACAGCAGTGGAAGGATACAGCTCATCCAATCAGTGGCAATGTAAAGCTGTAATGCTCGAGGGGTGGATAAACAAGAAAATGGAGGGAAGTCATTCAATAAGGAACAGAGAATAGGTATATGCAGGAAAGTCATTAAATCATGAGCACAGGGCTGACCCAAAGTCCCCCCTAGGTACTGTATTGTAGACAGCAGGTCTATGACAAGAAAAACTAAACCTATCTGCAGGTAAGATAACACAGGAGATGGAACACTGAATTACAGAAGGGGGGCGTTGCATTTGCCCACTGAATTTTCACATTGTTTGCAAAACGATTTTAGGTTTTGCACAGGGCTGTAATCTAGTACTTTAGTTCAATTATTTCAGTTGATGCAACGCAAGACCGCAGCTCCCAGAAAGCATCACACTATCGAATGAAAGTTAGGCGAAGTCACCATATGGAGCAGCCCCTAAGTAGGAAAACTTAACATTACTCACCAAGTAGCAGCAAGTAGAATGCTAAGGTCATCTTGAGAAGAAGGTCCGTGCTGCTTGCAGTCTTCTGTATTCCTGCTGATAAATGCAGCATCCTGGCTCCTTGGTCAGCTACAGTCTCCCTGACTCTCTGGTAGGGTACCGCCTTTTTTGGCTCAGTGGTCAGGTGCTGTCTCTAGCCAGCCCCCTAACTTCCTGGTCGGGTTCATCCATCAGCAGCGTCCCTGGTTCACAGGGCAGGTCTAGACACCAACACAGCCCCTGGTTCTTAGGTGAAGGGCAGTCTTCCCTGGTTCTGATCAGGTGCAGCCTCCAGCAGCGCTCCTGGCTCTTAGGACAGGTGCAGCCCCCAGCAGCGCCCCTGGTTCTTAGGTGAGGTGCAGCCTCCCCTGGCTCTCAGGTCACGTGCAGCCCCTATCAGACTCCATGGACTCACTCACTAAAGCAAGCTGCCGTCTCTAGCAGTCCTCCCTCACCCTTCAGGTAGAATTAATTTCCCTCTGCCGTCACCAGGGCGGGAGCTCCCAGCAGGTGGCTGCTCCCTCCCAATAGCAGGCAGATCTCCTCCAGATAGTCCCGAACCAGAGAGTGGCGCTCCTCACCACCGGCAGCAGCTCATGGGCTCACTGTTCAAAGATCGCCCAGTTTCTCCCAACATAAAGTGTGGTTAAAAAACTCCCTTTCCCAAGAGAAATTGGCATCTTGTACCGAAGCGCTTTAGCCAATCTTGAGAGCAGAATGTGCTACATATGCTACTCAGGCACGCTACCCCCATTGGACTCAATGAGATTTATTTACCATCACCCCACTCTCCAACCCCCACGTCGCCTGCCGTAGCCGGGGCTGTGCAGCTTCCAGGACAGACGCGCTTATGGAACTGTCATGGGCCGGGTGGAATCAATGCTCTCCCAGCCTTCGGGAGGTTCATGGATCCTTCCCCCTCCCCCTCGTCCATGGCCAGGCAGCAACTGCGAGCCTGAAAGTGGGGAAGGCGGGTGTTAGGCTGCAACCGGAGTTGAGGTAGATGGGGGAGCGGGAACAATGGCGTCTGCAGTTTTTTTAAAATTAACACGGTGACGAAGGGAAAGGAGCATATTTAACAAGCGCTCACCATTGTCTATATTTGCATCACGCTTTCACTTTCAGTTTAAGTGAAAGCTCGATGCAAAAATAAACATGGCTGAGTGAAACCAGATGGCAATAAAAAACGAGCGAGCGCGGCAGCCTGCAGAGCTGACCAGACGCTCGTGCGTCATGGCCTTTTGCCTGCGATTACACGCACGGCAGGCATGTGTTTCCAATTATCGCGCCCGCATCTGGGCACGATAATTGGAAACACATGTCTGCCGCGCGCGTAACCGCAGGTAAAAGGCCATGACGCACGAGCGTCTGGTCAGCTTTTCAAACTCCCTAACTATAAGTCTCGCAGAGCAGCGCTTGCGCGCTACTCGAGGCTCGACCTAAAAAATGGACATTGAAATGGGTATACGCAGCAGGGGCTGGCACCGGACTGGACAAGGAGAGTGTGGTACTGGGAAGTACTGGGCATGAGCATCTGTCCTCCAATGAAGCTGCCACTTAGGGAGAATCTTCTGTCGCAGCAGCAGGGCAGGGTCCTGCACCCAGGCTGCGTAACTTAGATCTCCATGCTTGATGACTGAGCGGCAGCAGTTGACCCCCTTCAACCTTCCTCATGAGATTGTGGATGCCATGTTGGCAGGGAGGCATCCTTCCACAAAACCAATGTATGCCAGTCGTTGGGACAAATTTGAGGATTGGTGCTGCACTAAACCAATTACAAGCAAAGTTTTCGGAAGTTTCATTGTTTGTTCCGTCACTGGCCCAGCAAGGAGTTCTTTTGGGCACTGTTAAGGTCTACATGTCTGTTGTTGTGAATTTTTTGTGGTCGTCAGATGAGCCCTCTTTATTTAAATCACCCGAGGTGATGAGATTTCTGAAAGGTTTTTCAAATTTTTTCCACCAAAACCCTTTGCGATGCTACAGTGGGACTTGAACTTAATCTTCACTTTTTGATGTGCACCCCCTTCCATGCTTTAGGAGCCAAATAGGCAAAGGACCTCCCACTCTATATTTTGTAAGTGCCACTTGGCTTCACTTCTGACAAAAAGAAAGCGGGGCAAGCAGTGTACACATGTGTGCAGTAAGATGCCTGCAGCTTCATTTAACAGTGTCCATTTTATCAGGCCATTTGAAAAAAACTGCATTCCCCTTTCCCAAAGAGAAGGTTAGGGACTACCGATTCCAAATACGAGTAGCCAGGGCTGCCAAGACTACTCCCCACAAGATAGCCGATTTGATTACCAAAGGGGAAGGCGCGCCAGGGAGACAACTTGCCCTTTCCAGATCAGTACAACTCCAGCTCGGGGGCTATGAACTCAAGCCTGTCTTGCACAGATACATTATTTCCAGAATCAGAAATAGGATTATTACTAGCCAGTGGCAACAAAGTGATACTTTTCAAATGGAAAAACTCCCCATATATTTCTTTTTACACATGGTGGGCATGGATCTGTTGTATCAGAAGTGCGGACAATCTCTGTTCCAGAAAACCCACGCCCTATCATCATCCAAAAAATGTTGGGATGCGCTTGTTAGGTGTTTACAAAAGAACAACCCCCCCCGAGAAGGCCTGCTCTATCACTTTGTAGAAAACAGTGGTTTCCCGCCGGTATGTCCCGTGGCAAACACATTTTTTCTTATATAGTCTCCAATAGTCATGGATTATCCAGCTACCTCTCGTATCCTTCGTTCCTTTCTCCCCTTTTCTGCCCCCTCTTTTTAGTTTAGTTATTAAGAAAATTCCTATAATGTTGTTTCCAGGGAATTTCGATACACAAAATCGCCATAAATGTCTAACTTCAGTTGTGTCGATGGTTTCAGCTTTATAGCATCAGTTTGCATATATGATGGTTGACACCCTCTTCTGTGACCCTGTCAGTACTGCACTAACTCATGTCACAGATATTGTTAATCCGCTTCTCTATATATGCTTGACCGCAATGATAGATGTATCCATACTGTATCGAGATGCTACATTCTCAGCCTTTGTTCTCAATGAACACTTTTGAACTGTAAAATCAGAAATAGGATGTGAGACCCCCCCCCCACACTCTCCTATTTGCGATTCAGCAAGGATTGCCACAACCATTTCTTGAGCTGGAAATAATTTTTCGATGCGTTGAAGGGCTTTTGTATATTAAGGAAAGCCCTACAATTGCAATCCATGCGATTTTGTGAATCGCTGGGTTTTTGACTGCAAAAGGGCTTTGGACTTCGGGCCCTCCTTACTCAAAATGCCATTCGTAGAAGGCTCAGTTGGGAAAAGACGTAAATGCACTCCCTTCTACTCAAGGTCAAGAAACAGAATCCTGGAGCACCTGTAGTAAAAAAAAATAAAGGTAATGCTCTCATGACAACCCTTAATACTGCCAAATAATTTCATATCCAAAATGGAAACCATCATTTCCAAGACAGAAGTGAATGTCCTCCCCTGCATTTCAAGAGATGTCCACAAAGACTTCTGCTAGCAAGTGGATCCAGGCGAAACCAGTTCTAACTTGTTCCGCAGGACATTCATCCTGGGATTAAACATCTCTTTGCAGAAGTGCTCACAATGTAAAATGGTGGGCTCGTTAACGAAATATTATGCATTACTTATTGCCCTGAAATAGCAAAACAGGCACTTTGCTAACTGACTGTACCAATTACTTAATTTATTAGGGTCTCCGGTTCCCATACAAAGTTAGAAACTATAGGTTCTTCTGGAGGTTTTTGTCCCATAAGAATCTGTCTTAGGGGGTGGTAGCTAACAAGTGATCCCTTTCTCTAATGACAAGTAACCCAAAGTGACAAAGTACCTAGTGTGTTATTCTTGGCAGGTCTTATTCGATGTATTGTACTGTATAGAAGTCCTGCGCTCTGTTGAATTAGGTTGCTTTTAGAATCCTGTGTTTTATACTATTAATGACCTGTATTTAATGGTTTTTATTCTTCTTTTATCACCATGTATTTATTTGCGATCAATTTTGGGTACTTTTATGGTTCTGTGAACCGAATTGAAGGATAACAAAAAATAACCCCTTTTATTGCCTCCCGTGGTTGCGTCGATTTTTGTTTCCCCCGGACTCTATGACTATGGTATCCCTGGTTCCTTATGCACCGGCTAACATACCTGTAAGATGCACACAGAGAAAAACGAAGCTTCAAATGCACACACAAGCTCGCTTACCTGAACATCCTTGTATTTGTCTCGTAAGTCCATAAGCCGGTGATAAGCTTTAATAGCCTCTGCAAACTCTCCCACATCTGTGCACGTGAGGATATAGTTTTCCCATATCTGCCAGTGTTCGTAGTTGCATTTGATTGCTTCCTGCAGTGTGCGATAAGCTTTCACTCTGGTTAAAAAAGTTGAAACAAATGTGTAGTTCAGTTGAAGACTGAATTAGACGTTCATTATTGACAATGGCCCATACAGACATGATATTGCGAATATACATTCTTAATAAAATAGAATGATCAAATTTGGTCTGTCTGGCACAATTCTGCAGTAAGACCAGTTTCCCTGGCCTGTTCTGTTTTTAGGTCTGGCTAATTCAGCATTAGCTGTCTACTGGAGCTCATGTAATCGCAAAAAAATAAGAATAAAAAAATGACAAAAAGAGGAGACTTATGGTCAGTGAATTTTTTGGTCAAGCATTTCACAGCAGCTTGACTGCCTAGCAGCTGTGCTACTCGGCCTAAGCAGTGCCTCCATCACAGTGAATGGATGGTGACTTCTTAGTGCAGTGGAAGCACGCTGTTCTAATACAAGTTTACAGCTGACTGCCACACTAAAAGAACCCTTGCTGCTGCTAGACTACACCAAGTCTCTGGTTCTGTGGTGCTACAAGAACTGCAGCAACTCTGTCATATTGCACGTGCCAGCAACAACAGGGTCGTCACGACACTTTGTGAGGTTGCCTGAAACCAGCAGCAGCGTTGAGGTGCTCTGGTCTGAGATATCACAAATGCCTTCTCTCTCTTGATTTTCATTACAAATTTTGGAGAAGGGGGAAAGCATAAAGATGGCCTGGGTGCCATGGATAACACATTGCATCCATAGCCGAGACCTCTACCTTCCTGTATCTGAAGAATAATTTCTGGCACAACGCATTCTCCTTGGTCACAAATAGATCTGGTAATGGAAAACCCCCACCCCCTGCAAATGTTTCTGAACCACACTGGATTGAGACGAAGATCCTGAGATGATGGAAGAAAACCCTGCTGAGTTTGTCCTCCAACATATTCTCCTTTCTCTTTATATATACTGCTGTGAAGGAAGATACATTCCTTTCTGCCCCTCTGAAAAACAGCTCTGTTCTGTCTGCTAGACAGGGTGCATCCCTCTGCCTGTTCAGATAAGATTGCGTCATTATATTGTCCATTATTAGCACCATTGAACAGCCAAGAGTCTGTTGAAAAAAAGGCAAATACGTTAGGCTTCACTGTCTTCAGTTCCTCCCAATTAGAGGAATGTTTGATCATCTGAAAAGGCCATCTGCCCTAGAACACTTGAGTGTCCAATATTGCTCCCATCCATACCTACTTGTATCTGTCATGATAACTTTAGTCTGAGAAGGAGTCAAAGATGTCTTGGTTCTCAGATGCAAGGGATTGAGCCACAAGTTCACTCCTTGAATCACCTCCTGTGACAATAGAAGAAGAGTATTCTGGTCCATTGATACCAGATGCCACCATTTCAGAAAGTGGCAGGCACATACTCCCAGATGAAATCTCGCCCAATAGATGATAAATGGAGCTGCAGCTAGATCTCCCAGCACCTGCAGCCAGCTTCATGCTCTTCATACCCTATGGCCTTGCAACTAGGAAATATGATTCTGTATCTTCAACTTCCTTGTTTCTGGCAGGAAAACCATCCCCACATCTTTACAAAACCTTGCTCCAATAAATTCCATTACCTGTGATGAAATCAGGTTTGATGTTTTCCAATTTATATGAAACCTATAATCCTGCAAAGGAGTAAGCAACATCAGAAGATGATCCCGAGTCTGCCGAATCCAGGGGGGAATAAATCATCCAATCATTCAAGTATGGGTGCACTGATATACCCTTCTTGTGCAACAGGGTTACCAATGGAGCCAACACCTTAGTGAACACCCTCAGCGCTCTATTTTGACCAAATGTGAGAACAAAAGATTGAAAGTGGCAACAAACCACAGGGACTTCTTATGCTCATGATGAATCAGTATGTGGAGACAATCAGGCATTCAGTTTTGAAATAAATTGTGGATCCCCATCTGTTGACTAACTTCAGGTCTAGACCCAGCCGGTAACCCCCTGAAGATTTCTCCACTAACACAGGATTGAGTAGATTCCTGAGCCTTGCTCTTCTCTCTGACTGGAAGAACTGTCTTTTTCCTGAAAAGATCTTGTACTCCCACCAAAAAGGCAGATGCTTCTTCCTTGTTTCTCGGGATAGGGATGGACATCTGTTCTGGAGGTTTTGAGCAAAAGTCTATACTGTAGCCTTGCTTGACGATATTCACAACCCAAAGAAACATCACATCCTGTTTCCAAACTATCCAAATGTCTCGGACATGACACCCCATCAGTGAGTCAGTGTTTGAAGATCCTTGGTTGTCAGGAGTGCTTAGTTTTCTGGTTAGCAGGATGTTGGTTGGAATTTGCATTCTTGCACTACTTCTTGGGCTGCAATCATCTCCTTCTTGACTACCTTTGCGCATCTTGGGAAGAAGATGAGATTGACTTCCATTTAGAAGTAAATGCATGCTTACAGTCTTTAAATACTTTTGTGACATTTGAATTAAGCTGTTCTCCATAGAGTTACACTCCAGAGAAAGGAATATTGAGCAGTGCAGTCATTTTGGAATTTTCAGCTTTCCAATCTCATAACCAAATTTGTCTTCCAGCCAGAATGGAATCCCAGCTGCCATTGCTGAAGCCCTGAGACCGCCAGCGGAGACATCATTTAGAAATCTGGCTTGAAGCTCCATGTTAGTTAGCGTGTCAAAGCAGTCATTCCCTTCCTGCATGGTTGCAACAAAACCATCAAAAGTCTTGACCAGTGACTGCACCATGTAAGCAGGATAGATTCCAATGCATAAGACCAAGTACAGGGCCACATAAGTTTCCTTTAGAGCTGACTCTGTTTTCTTGTCCATCTCATCTGAAGGTGTACAGTTATTCGGACTGACCAACGTCTTTCGAGTGAAGTTTACCAACATGGAGTCATTTCTGCATAAACCTTGGGACCAACAGATGGTCCCACTCTTTCTATTCTCTTAAAATAACATGCTTGATCTTGTCATGTATTGATTGAGCTGGTCCTGAAAACCCTAAACACTGTGCAAAAAGTGTAGAAGCCTCATCCTCCACCATCTCTATCAAAGGAAAACCTGGATAAGATCTGAGATGTGACAGGATCTGTTCCATTCCCTTGTTTCTCACATATTTCCCTTTTTAGAAGGACCAGCAGTCTCATGAGAGGATGAACTAGAAGAAGGCACTGGAAATCTGAATCTACTGCATCCCTTCCACCCTGTACAGATTTAGCAGAGGAGAATCGTCTGGATTAAATGCGCCCACTAGGTATATCCTCGTTTGAGGGGAGCAATTTGTGATGCTTGCATTTACAGTTCTTTTTCCCTCCATGGCTTTGTAATACTGAACCAAACAAATACTTACTAATCCCGTTAAATAGGGAAAAATCAAGCCCATGTGACAAAAACCAAACTATCCATTGGATGATTTGTTTTAGGGCCAATACTGGGTTCACCTGTAAACCCCTTATACGGATGGCTGAAGAAACAGTTCCTCAAGCTGGATAAAATAGGTTCTCTAAGCCTGCCCAAGCCTTAAAGGGGAACCAATTTAACCAGAGGTTAAAAATCTTCCATTACAAATCCTTTTTTTCCCTTTTTTTTTGTAATTTGACCTGACACATGTCCCTTTTTTTAAAACCAGGACTCAAATTTTTAACTTTTAGAATGAGACTCTAAGATCTTAACCATCAAGACATAAGCAATTCTTATTTTGAAATTAATGCCCAAGTTTAAATATGTTTACAAATTATAAACTATCCAGTGTCTCCCCGCTACTTAAAAGCATTGAAAACAAACAACTGAAAGGAGCGATTCCTCAGGCTCCTTCAAAGACATCAGATCAGCGTCCTGCCACCAGGAAAGTCGACCCATAGCCTGGAGCACCAGGCACTTCGATGCTGGTAGTGTGGGTCTACCTACCGCCCAGCGTCGCAGATGAGTGGCCACCGGCTCCACAGTATCTGCCTGTCTGCTGAATGTTTCCTCATGGTTGGGCCATTGCTACCTTCCTGAGCCTGCACAGGACAGGTAAGGCAGCAGAAATCCTTTGAATGTTTTTCCAAAGTAACTTCCGAGTCTGTCGGCGACAGACAATTAAAACAGGATGAACAATAGAAGGGACAACCACTTTATGGGAGGGCAGGGTTTCACTTTTGTTTGTGAAGCTGATACTGACAAAGAACTAGTAACTATGGGCCTCTTTGAAGAGGCGACCTACTCATTTGGTATAGGACCGTAACAATTCTGATACTTGAAATGGCGGCCATTGTGGAGGAATACAGCATCTAGGTAAGCCTATGTCCTGTTCTTGTTTGTCATTAGCAGCATGTCTATGCCTTGTTGTCTAACACTGGCAACATGTATTTGTTTTTAATTGTGATGCTCAGGTCATAGCTACTGCTTTCTCTTTCTTGTTACAGGATATGAAGATTCTGTGGGTACAGTGCTACACCTATGAAGTCATTTATCTAGAAAAGAAACAGTAAATTCCTATCCACAAGAAACTTTGCACAGCAGTATCTATTGCATGCCTTTAATCCTCAAACCACTGTGCTCCATCCAGACCCAGTTTCCTTCACTTCCTTTATTTTTCCTGTTGTTCAGGCCCTACTGCGCATGTACCCTATTCCTCTAAGTATCCCGTTCCATGGTCTTATTCTCGTTCTGTTTTCATGCCCGGTTTATCATGGGGTGTACCCCTTCTCCCAGTGCCTATGACACAATATGCTGACAAATGGTGACTTGCAGCAGACCACTGTCCCTGTGCTGCCATGGTGGTCTATGGAGAGGTTTCTCCTCAGCACTGGGCCCATCTCTCTGAACACAAGGACTCAGGATTTCCACACACTCCGCTGCAGAGTAAAATGTTCTGGAGAAACAAGTGTCAGCAGAAACAGGAGGAAAGAAGAGAAGGAGGGAAAGTCTAACACCCAGGCAGTGGTCAGTCCCAGGGACATGTTTTGCCAAGGTGAGAGGAGCCTTGTCATATCCTCCGGCAAAACACCTGTCTACTCTACCAGGACATCTCTAAGAAAGGTAAAGGGCAGGTATGTGCACCAGCAGAAGCGGAACCTGGATAGTACAGAGCTAAAGTTCTACTGTCATATCCTGTGATCTCGGGGAATGTGGCTGGAGACAAGGTGACATAGGAGCCTGGATAGACATGAAAGGACAGCTAGAGAGCAGAGCAGCCAAAGTTTGGAATCCATCAAGGACAAGTGTTAGAAAAGTGGCAAGCAGTGAGGGGGGTTGAAGAGCACACACACACACACAGGATTGGAGAAGGCGAGAACAGACATTGAAAGAGAGTGGTTTATAGAGGTAAAGCATTTATACCAGCACTTCAAGCTGCACTACACATGCTTACAAATTCATACACAAACACACAGCAAGCACAGTATAGGCAACCACAGTTAACCTTCTCACACACATACAGAACAGTAACATAAGTAGAAACAGTACAACATTCTCTGACATAGAATAGAGAGCAGTACTACAAGCTTCTCTCTTAACAGAGCTGGCACAGCACAATCAGCAACAGTGCAAGCTATACGTGTGCATGTTTTCAAACATACATCTAATCAAATAAATATATCATGCCCAGCATAGGTAACAGCCATACCAGACTTGTCCTCACTCAAATTAACTCACCCACCCACATATATTCACACATACTGTGAAACTCCATCCTTGGCACCAGTAGTGCATGCTTCCCCATGACAATAGAAGATCGATGCCCTTAACTGACTGCTTGTGAGGACCACATTTGAGGGTTGAGTTTGCAAGTAATCCTTGGTCAGGAGTATAGTTATCCAAACATGTTTTGTCCTGTGCTTTCTGGCACCTACTAGCAGCAGCAAAGACAAAAGGCTTCACTTAGAAGAGAAACTGCCACCCCACTGATTAGGAGCTTGTGTGTGGTATAATAGATGAACGACTTATCGAATGCAAGAATGAACCAATGAATTGATGCATGAATGTGTGACCAAGTACATGAATGATGACTGAATCAGCTCATGGATTAATGTATGAGCGAGTGCATTGTTGGAAGGATCCAGCACCTTTCATTTATAAGCCAAACCAATTGTCCTTGCTTATTTAGTATACTTAAATTTAGAGACAACAAAAGTTCTTGTCCCAAAAGAAAGCTTAGGTGTTGGCAGCTGTGATCGAGATGCAGCCACCGTTCTAGCAACAGCAAAAAACGCACAAGCACTGACAAAGCCATTCCTTCTGGCTATATTATAATGAAAAAGGTTTTAATAAGCTCCCCTTTCAGAGCAAACAGATACAGCATGAGCATTAGCAGGGCTTGCTTCCTTCGTAAGGAAAGATCACAAACAACCTAGGCAGGAGAGTTGCATGCGTGGCTCAACCAGCCACACTGCCACTCTGGCTTCTCCTTGGAAGGCTGTACTTTTATAGCAGGATAGGCTGCTGGTTCTGGTCTCCTTCAGTGTAGGGCTGGTATTAATATTTTGCCTGAGCGGATTTAGATTCCTAGGCTGGCCTTGGATGCACAATTCCTTACTTAGAGGACAGGTACAATAGAGACATCACCAATACAGTTTTAAAAAAGAAATCATAGGTGCAATAGCGGTCAAGCTTCGTTTACCTAAATAGAACATTTACAGTATAAGCAGCAGCGGTGCACGCTTAGCACAGGCAGCAGTGCAGTCTTCCCTCACATACAAAGAACACGTACAGCACAAGCAGCAATTGTGAACGTTTTCCATGATCTCGAGTACCTTCGAGTGTTCATAACTGATGCCCTCTAAGTTGGTACACAATATGAAAATGCTGCAGGCAGAGCTAGACACATTTTGGGGTTGCAGGCAGATTGAAAAGTAGAGAGCAAGCAGTGTGGAGGAGAAAGGAAACAAGAGAGACACAATCAGCAGAAAAAGTAGGTTGGGTTATCATTCTAAGATGTACAGACCACTGGTAAGGCATCATCTGGATCACTATTTCTACATTTTTGTGGGGCTCGCCTGGAACACAGTGCAAACGTGTCACTGCTTTGCCTGGAGAATTTGTGCCCTGTTTACAGGCCACTTGTGGTGTCCATTGTCATCTGCCGGAAGTCCCTTCAGGAACACTTCTTAAAGTAGTGCTACTAATTTTAGAGGACAAATCTGGTGTTCTGTTTCTTGATCTGGAGACCACCTTTCTGCATTGTGTCCAGTACTCGTGGTCACGTTTGGATTACTGTGCCCAGTTCTAGAGGCTGCCTCTGCGGTATTATGTCCAGTTCTTGAGACCGCCTCTGGCCCACAGGGTTTAGTTCTGGAAACCACCTCTGCCATATTATGGTAAGATTTTGGGGCCATCTCTAGGCAATCTGTATCTAGTTCTGGAGGCCACATCTTGAGTATGGATTGCAGAGCTGGAGGCACTAAAGGCCACATCTGCATTGGTGTGTCCACTTCTGAAGGTCATCTCTATCATATTGTGGTTATGTGGATATGAATTCAGGTGGATGGGCGGGTGACTGGGTGGAGGAGTAGGCTTACCAGGGATTGCCTAGGTGGATGGATGAGAGTATGAGAGAGGAAATGAGTGGATGTATGGTTCGGTGGGTGACTGGATGGGTGGTTAAATAGGGTAAGTGTGTTGTGTACAGTGGATACCTGCAGTGTCGTCTGAACGTGCTGGTTTTAAGGACTGACATTGTGTGATTGGATTAACAAGTGGGTAAATGAAAGAGTGAGAAGGGAGTTGAGGATAGTAGTGGCTATTTCTGGGAGGAGTTGCTGCAAAGACTAGGTGGTTGAAAGCTGATGGTGGCCGGAGGGTTCAGTGCGATGGGTATGGCCATCAGCTGGTAGAGGACTGGCACCATCCCACAGAACCTGACATAGCGATACTGTCAACAAAGTTAACTTCAAATTGTTTCAATGATGAATGGTGCCACTCTCCAGCAGAAGTATCTGTAGACCTAAAAACCCATATTTGGGATATAATCGGTGCTGCGGATGGAGAAACAATGTAAGCTTTATTCAAGGAGTTTCAAGGAGAAACATGCTTATAAGTGAAGGAAATATTTCACAGTTTCCCTTAGAAATAAAAGAAGCGTTTCTGTGGAGCAGCAGCAGTTTTGCATTTACATAAACTGCAACATTTTAAAATTTGACTCATGGCAATGTGGGGTGCCATTGTTAACACAAACAGACTTTCTGAGACAGCAGTAATTGGATAAATGTTGTGTATTTAGGTATCCAAGAAAAGCCTGACATTGGTTTGCAATTATTTGTACAATTAAAAGGCTGGAACCAAGGGCCTGATTAGCATACTCGGAACATATGAGCATCAGCAAAATGAGGATTTCGATTATGGTTTAAGAAGATCAGGCTGATCCTCTGCGTGACTGTTGCAAACCATAGACAAGCATGTGATGCTCTGAAGTCAAATGACTGCCAAAGACAACTGTCGCCACAACACCAAGCCTAAAAATATTTGCTAGGAACATTGATAGCATACACTTGTGAAACTATCATTGGGCATTTTCTCCATTACTAAGGTGTGAACTAAGAATAGAGGCCATGTTCACTTCAGAATAGCATACAAACTGTTATATTTAGACACACACATGTAGATGCATGCCCGGGGAAACAAAACATGTGGGGAGAGGATGTGGCCTAACGGCTAGAGCGGTCGACCTCGAAGCTGGGGAACCGGGTTCGAATCTCGTCAGGGACGCTCAACATCCTGCGATTCTGGGCAAATCACTTAATCTCCCTGTGCCTACCAAAAATGAATGTGTCCGTCTGTGATGTAACTGGTGCTCATGTAAAGTGCTCTAATACCTTCGAGTGGAGTTTGCGCTATATAAAACTCCATAAAAAAAAGAGAAAAAAAAAAGAAGGAAAGTTATACTTAATCTTTAAACTGGTCACGAAACACGAACTATTCTGAATTGTTGGACTTTCTTTTTTAATACTGTTCAGACCAATATTATTTTGAGATCAAGCCCTTCATGGTCCTTGTCCTCCTCCACCACAGCTACTTTGAATCTCTGTTACAAAAGGGAAGTATTTACAGTGCTCTTAAGCTGTTCCTTTAGGGATTTCAATATGGGGTCTACTTACTGTGGTCTCCTCTGGGTGGCAAATGCTGCCATCTTCCTTGCTAGCTCTGTGTAGCACCACACAAGCGAGTGTGGCCATTGTGAAGGAAGGATATCAAGGATGGCATTTTGCAATCCTCCCAACAAGATTTTTATTAGAGAGGTTAGTTCTTCAAAGACTTTTTGTGAGGGCACTATTATTAATAATAATATTTTTTTTTTAAATGGTGAAATGTTTATGCAAAAGTCTTTACCAAATTTGAAAAATAATATTCAAATTTGGAAACCGTGTATTCCATTAACTTATGGGCTATAAATTATCTTTGGCTATGTTCATTGTGGGGCATGGTAACAAGCAAGACTAAAATAAGTTTTTTGTATCAAGCAAGAAAAAAGCTTTAGTTACGGGTCCTGCTTACTTACAGAAGGAAAGCATATGAGTATTAGAAGTGTTCTGGCCTTAGTTAGGATTTGAACATTTTCATCAGTTTCTGTCCTGCTTTTGAAGCCAAGCATGGGCGACTGAACAAAAAGAATTCCATTTTTGAAAAAGCATGGCAGTCCTACAGATTTAGTTAAATGTAATACCAGGATATTTGAATTTCGTGTGGCAAACGTTTACATAATTTGACCAATTTTTCCTTTTCTGAAAAGTGGGGTCTTCCCTTGAATAATTCAATTTTTATGGTCTGGTATCCCTCACGCACAAAGTTTATGAGCTACTAGCTCAAGAACTGCTTCTTATTCAATTTTTTTTCTTTCTATTGGGAATTCCTTTCAATTAACCTACACTATTTAAATACATTATCAATGGCAGCCCCCAATCATTGTTTAACATTGTTCAATATAAGTGTACTACGCAAGCCCAAGATTCCATCAAGTAGACATGTAACCCTAGGGCATGAGGCAAACAGACACACCACGACTAACTACAAAAGCATTGAACAATTATTGCAGAGAAAACAAAGAACATTACTGCTGATACGCACATGTGCTGCTTACAAGAAACAGATGTGCCCGCTCAGCTGGCTCAGACTTGCATTTTTCCTACTATTACGTCTTTATCCTAATTTCTATAAAATTCAATATCTTCTGTCATACCAAAAACTGGCAAGTCATACAACCAGCGGCTTTCTCTACCTGCCAGTGTATGTTATGGATCTGTGCTCCTGGTGTTAAGTGATTTTGTAGACATTAAATTCCAGGTTGTGACCTATAGTCAACATGAACATTTCTACAAGTCTCAGGGTTTTGATTGGCATAATGCAAATTAATAACCTATAAGCGTTAAGACTTTTATTTTTCAAATGTTTTTCATTTTTAGCTTTGAAGTGTACTTATTTTATACAAAATACAAAAGAAGAATATGAACCAAATGCAGGAAATATTTGGACCTGCTCTTAGTTCATTCTAGCCCAATTTTTAAGTAGACAGAAGTCTAAGAAAGGCCACAACATTGAAACAATGCTCCGACGATGTGGTAAAATCAGCATAAAGTGATCAAGGAAAACAAAACTGTGAATGTGCATGTACACCACTGACTTCAGTTTGTAAAATAACTGGATCAGGAAAAGCATCAAAGCCTTACAGTTCAGCTGAAGTCTTGCTTCAGACAGACAAGATGGATGCATACTCATTTTCATTACCGCTCTCTCAGACTTTCATTCTCACACAGGAATACTACCCTTAAGGGTTGTTGACTGGAGTGCACATTTATGGGGCGAACTTTTTTTTGGGGAGTAAGCATACATGGCTAGTAAACAGAGGTTACTCAAAGCAAAAAGGCAGTTCATTGGCAGTGGTGCCTATTAACAACTGCCTGTGTGAGGCAGAGAGGAAGCATTCATCTTTCACCGTTTACCAGTCTTTCTACCCTCTCACGCCATATCTCAAAACATGACACCGGCAATGCAGCAGAAGGCTCAAAAATTTATTTGGGTGTGATACTGAAGGCAACAGAATAAGGTTTGGTAGCAGATCTGTGCAATTTGAAGAGACAGGAGGCCACAAATCAATATGGATACAACAAAGAGGTACTTGAAGCGGGACTTCTGGTACCCAGAGAAACATCCTTTGTGATGTCTTTGTAAGGAACCATGGAGGTGGATCCAATGTAGTTTAAAACTGTGCAGGTTGCAACATTCGGTTTGAAAGAGTGGCGTGGCCAGAAGAGTAAGCTGCTGCCGTAGTCCAGTTTTTCAGCTGGTCGGCCATCTTTTGAGGCCTCGACAGAGTGAAGGTTGATGTGGAACTGGTGTCAAGTAAGTTGAGAATATAGGAAGAGGCAGGAGTAGAATGTTGTGGTGAAGGTTCAGAGCCTGACTTTGGTGTCAAAATGAATGTAGAATAAGGACAGAGGGAGAACAATGGAGGGTGGGTGATGTTTTTCTTAAGCAGACGGATAATCATCTGGCAGTGTGCAGCATTCTAGCATCAAATGACAATGAGTCAGTCAGTCATACAAATATGGAATGAGTCTCAGAAGGAGGGTAAGGAGAAAAGTTTTGTGTCCAAATAGCAAAGGTCGTAAGCGTATCTAAATGGAAAGATGGTGTCAATAAGAGAGGCTGTTTATTAGAAGTATGATGCAAGGACAGAGCCTTGGTGTATTGATCTGCAGGGGCTGAAAGACACAGATTGGGACTATTCAGCAAAAAAAGTAGAAGGACCTGGATAGTCTTAGGCATGTGACACTCAAGCTTCACATTTAGGTCAGGATCAATGTTATCAAAGGCAGCAAGGAGATCAAGGAGGATGAGTACGGAAAAAGAGATGGTGGTGTTGTGTAAAAGTCAAAAAGGTACGACAAGTGGCTTGGAGCTGCCTCAGAGGACGCATTCAAAGATGCTGGATTGCTAGGGACAGCACTGGTAGTGATGAATGTTTATGGGAAGCAACAGTGAGCTGATGAAGACATGATATAATTACTTAAGAGAACAAGGGGATTTGGAGTAAGAGTCAGTATTTGGAAGTCATGAGAGCATGTAATTTCCATTTGAGGAGAAAAGTCACCATAACCCAAATTGCAAGGAGATTCCAGAAAGAATATGAACACAATGAGAGGTTTCCACAACAAGGCTAGACTTGTAGGAAATTTGAGAGTACCATCAAGTAAACTAAGTTTCTGAAGATGTGAGTGGGCATGTCTGGTTGCAGGCGACATGTTATGTTAGTTCTATTTATAAAGCGCAAATGAATCACCTTCGAAGGGGTCTCTCGGCGCTGGAGCACTTTAAAACAGGACCGCAATCTAAGAAAGGAGTTAAAAGAGCCAGGTTTTGAGGAGTTTCTTGAATTGTGCTAAGTCCGGACAGGATCGCATGAACAAGGGTAGTTTGTTCCAATATAGTGTGCCAAATATGAAAAGGATCTGCCTCCGTGTCTAACAGTACGAATACGGCGGGGGCAATGTAATGATTGCCCTCTGGATCTAAGGTTACGTCTGGAAGTATAGAACTGTAACTTGTTCCGCAAATAGAGGGGCTCGTTTCCAAAAAGTGACTTGTGAACAAGACAGAGGAGTTTGAAAAGGGAGCGTTTTTTTATCAGAAGCCAGTGCAGAGATCTAAGAGTGGGCTCAGGTGGAGAGTGGGGTAGCAGGTTGCAAATCAGGCGAGCAGCTGTGTTTTGTACCACCTGAAGTTTAGCAAATAACGCTTCTTTTGCAGCAACCATAAGGGCATTTGCATAATCCAGGCAACTTACAATAAGTGCCCGAGTTATGAATTTTCTGTACTGCAAGGCAGCCATTGGAAAGCTCTCCTGACAAAAAACGTAATTCCGAAACAAGATCCAAAGATGTAATTGACCTGATCTTTCATGGAGAGGAAGTCATCATTCAGTATGTCCAGATTTCTAACTACCTTTTTAGGAGTACGGGTAGGAGCTGAACCCAGTTCCAGAGGCCACCAATCATCAGACTAGAAAAAGGAAGCCTTTCCTAACAGCAAGATTTCAGTCTTTCCTCCTTTAAGTTGGAGGCAATTGGAGGACATCCAGAGGGCTATTTTTTCCATACATTCCATGAGAAACTGAACTTGGTAGATTCCGGGTTTCCCCCCATGATTATGATAAGTTGTGTCGTTTGCATATGATAGAACTTAGAACCCGCAAGATCTTATCAGTTAAACCAGGGGGGCAACATAGATATTAAACAGTGTAGGGCTCAAAGATGAGCCCTGGGGTACATCCCTGTCCAGGGCCATGGTTCGAGAAGAAAAGAGGACTGTATGGACTTTATGGGTCCGATCTTTTAGAAAGTATTTTTAGCCAAACCAGGGCTTTTCCACCAACACCAATCCCCATCAGTCTTTGGACTAGAATTAAATGTGAGATGGTGTGGAATGCTGCAGATATCAAAGGAGGAGTACATTTATCTATGGATACTACAGCCGCATTATGGGTTTGCTGCAATTTGGTGAAGGGATACGGGGGGCTGCAGGTCTGGAATTTCCAATCCTAGACAGTATCCCTGCACTAAATTGAAGCAAATACATGTTTTGTTGTCTGGAATGGGGAAAAAAGTCCACAAAACAGACAAAAAATGTACCTGCCACTCGCTGCGCTTCTGCTTGCCAGTCTTCTGCTACTCTGGTCACAGGCTGAGGCTCCCAGGGTCCCCTACTGCCAATCCAGACGCTGCTCTCATGGTGGTAATACTCATGAGAGCAGCGTCAGGACTGGACGGAGCTGGATGGTTTTGCGCTCCATTGGGGGCTCGGAGAATGTGCCTGCTGTTGTTCTCCACCCAGCAACGCATCTGGGTTGGAGAGATGGGTTTGGCCGTCCTAAGATGGGTGGTCAAACTGACATGCGCACTGACAGCTGTGCCCACCACTCCTCGCCTCCTCCTCCCTGCTGCTGTCGTCATGATGACCCTGCCCCCAAGACTTAGCGCCAGCCGTGAAGAAAAATACAATTATAATAAAACTGGTTTATAATAATTTTATTTTTTGTTTTCCTCTGCGGGCAAGGGGGGGGTGCTCCTCCACCATAGCGGAGGAGCCGCCGCTTCCCCTCTCACTGCAGCTTATTACTGGGTGCTCATACACACTCTGTGTAACCGGGCCTGGAAACACCAGGTCCGGACTTTGCAAACCCAGGAGCTCTGGACCAGGAGCCAGATCACTCAGAATTGAGAGTGGCGGAATACTGCTCCGAGTTATGGTTCCTTGTGGGACACTGCCACGTAAAGAGGGCAAAGTTATCTCCGTCCAGTTTTCGGTCTCAGTAAAAAAAAAATAGCTATTAAACAAAATCATGCTTGGAAATTATTTTTGAACAGGTTTCTTTAGGATATGCCCAATGAGTTTTCATTTGGATTAGAAGTGGGCATAAAAGTCTAGGATTTGAGAGGATACAGATACATGATACCAGGAGCGTTTCGTTTTCCTATTTCTCTTCCTAGTCTAACACTAGAAATTACAGTCTCCAACTTGACACCTAAATTGAAGGGAACATAATCTCTTCCTATAAAACAATAAAATCTTCAAATCTGTGCAGGAGCTAATACATCTGGTAGTCACAACAATTTTAAAGGCTCTTCCCCTTCCTTCACCCACTACCAAGTGAATAATGTTAATTTAGAACTTCACTTCTCTGTAAGCACACTAATTAGAATGTTCACAGGAGTATTATAACAGTTCGTAGTGCACATAAAATTACATATTTGGTTCATGATTCACAAACATTTTTCTGCAGGCTGGCAAATCGAAAATGGAAAAACATGTTTTTCGGGCCCTACAGTGACATTGTGTCAGAAAGAAAACAAGCAGGGCTTATCTACACATTTGCCAAGCAAATGTTGTCAAATGCATGTAAAATACTTACTTCTGTTTCAATCTGATATATGCGGTCGACAAATTGTTCCAAGCCTCTGCGTTCTGCAAAAAGAACACGAACAAGGTATAAAAATGCTTTAAATGCGTTTTTGAAAGCTCCGATAATCAAACTACTAATTAACACGGAGTCTGACGAACAATAATGCGTCATCTCTGCCGTGAGTAGAAATATGCACGCGCACACTTACGAATATATTACTGAAGAATCAATATTATCTTATGCTACCACCTAAAATAAGTTGTCAGTGGTTATCACACACAAAACTGACAGTGACTGACTGGATAAGGGAATCTAAATAATCTCATGCATAACAACATTTAAAAAAAACTGAAAACACGGAAGTGTGGGATAACCCCTATCTTGTGTTGAAAAACAAAAAGTCGTCTTATATAGTACCAGGCTGAACAGAATAATTTGTTACATATAGAGAGGAGTTTCCATTTTCACATTCTTTTTTACTAATTTGACAACCTAGAAAGATCAGTTGGAAAATTCGAGTTAGCAGAGGTCCTCACTCGTGCATCTTCGCTGTGACTCAAAACTAATTTCCACAGGAAAAGTGCCAATTTTCCGGAGTGGAGTAGTCCTCACAGCTAGTGAAAAGCATTAAAACAAAAGATGGAAGGACGTCCACACTTGTTTTCACGTACATATGTTATGTGATTATTTCATACGATTTATAACTGTAAATTTATATGAACATATAATTACAAATTCTCATAGAAGCTGATTAACCGAAATGCTAGGGGCAGCGGAAGTGACATCAAACACCCTTTGACCTCAATGACATTTCAAGAAGTAATGTCACATAACCTTTGACTCTGAATCTTTCCAGGAAGTGATGTCACATAAGACCAAGGAGAAATCAATACAGAGGGAATGGATTCCAAACTGGGACATCACATGATTCCTCACAAAAACAGGATAGAAACCTGTTCCAGGTGCAGTTTTCCATGCGGATTCCAATCAGAATTTGTGAATTCCCAACACTAGTAAAAAATACACTCTTGGATGCAGACATAAAAATCTGGGGTTCTTTTGAGAATCAATCCTCCATACATTTAATATAAATAATGCTATCAGCTTAAATTATTCCCTGCTGTTAAAACAAATTTTAATTTATTTCCATTTGCAAAGCACTATCGTACATGCAAAGTATAGGGTGAGGTTTAGTTCAAACACATCATTTTTAATCTAATCACAAAAATAACGCATGCCAACAACTTGTTTAAGAAACATTGGCAATGCCAATAGGTCTGGCTTTAATGTACCACACCCTGAAGTCACACTAACACACCATTCAGCCTGCATATAGGTGCACTGTTTACTACACACACACGCAACTCACTTTACAATCTTAGACACACCATTCAAACCTGCACTCACAGCCACACTTTTCACTCAGGTGATCGGTAACAAGGGAACCTGAGCGTCGTCTGGGACCTTGGTTCAGCTTATGCATAAAGAACAGTGGTCCCAAGATTATTTATATCACAATCAATGTACAAATACATCAAATGATCAATTTATTCAATTGTATATTAAAAAAAAACATAAAAACATTGTGATGGCGCAGTGGGTGTGTGGTGAGAAACATGCTCGGTGCTCTCATACAAGTGATACACACGTGTGACAATACGTGATCAAGAGTGTATATCAAGTGTACACCTTTCACCAAGGCACACCCATCACCCTGCACACACTACACAGCTCACTCTGCACACACACTGGCACACCTATAACCCTGCTTGCACAAGAGCACACCCTGCACTGACACAGGCAAACCCTGCACTCACACAGTCCCTCCCTACACTAACAAAAGATCTCCCCTCACTGCACATACACAAGCACAAGAGCACACCCTGCATTCACACAGCCACACTCCTCACTATACATTCACACACACACAATGTATTCTACACTACTAGGCACACCCCTCACCCCTGCACTCACACAGGCACACCACTCACCCTCCACTCAGTCACAAAACGTACCCCATATGCACGGAGGCACAAGACCAACCCCGCACTCACAAAAGCACAAGACTCACAAGGTGAGGGTTAATTTCCATTCGTGGAGAAGAGTCATCATAACCCAAATGGCAAGAAGATCCAGAAGAGGATATTAACAGAACTTGAGCTATCCAAAATAGGGCTAGACCTACACAGAGACAAGACTCATCCTGCATACACAGATCGTGCGGTGTTCGGAAGCAGTAGTGCAGGGTAAGGAAGTAGTGATGAGGCTGTAGTGATATGGGTGGTGCCATGAGCTCGTAACATGGTCATGGCAATATTGCGGTCATGGTAATGCAGCAATAGTCGTAGTAAAGGGATGATGGTGGTTGGATTGCTGTACTGGAGTATTCATCTTATGAAGTACTCTGCGCAGAAGAGGGTCAGGCATGTGGACCAAACCCAGAAATGTTTGCTGGATTGCTGATGGCCGCTGTGTCTGCTGCTACATAACTAAACAGGAACATTTGGTTGTGCAACATCCGAGCTCACTGATCAGACAAGATGTTACAATGAGTGTGAAGATATTCTTTTTTTATTAATGATTAGAGCATCTTGCACTTCAGGCAACATAGCATATTACATTTACCAACCACAATCAAATAGACATTCAAGGAATTCATATGAAAACGGGCCATGTTAAGGTATGTAAAAATATACCTATAGTTAGCATAGCCTTGTGCATTCCAAACTGACCTCAAACCCACAATTGCACTCTGGAATTAATGTACGAAAGGCAAGTGAATACAAACTTAAAATCTGTCAATATGTCGTTTTATATTAGCTTGAAGATTCCTTTGACATTGAATATTCTTGTAAACATTCATGACTCTAGTATGCCTGGAAGGCATAGAGTTCAGTGCTGCACTGTACACATTTTCCAACGGCGTGACCTTGTTTTCCAACCTGGCTAGGAAAGCGGAATTTGTGGGAAAATTAGGGCCAATGTTGTGTACGTCAAGAACAAATTACTTACCTTCGGAAATGCCTTATCTGATAGAGACTCTAGCCCCAGATGCCATACCTTTGAATATCACCAGGCATCAGATCTGGAAGATTTTTGAGCAGTACCCGTGCACGCTGGTAGGTGGCGTCGTTTGGCTCCGTGTTGGTGTCATCCGCAACGGAAGTAAAATGTGCGTACCTATATAGGCGCCATCACAGCGCACTGACGTCAGTTACTTTCCCGACTTTCCATGCCATTAGTGTAGAGCCACGATAAGAATGGACTACTGGTGTGCCAAGCTAAGGCCCTGGGAAGGGTGTCCCTTACACATAATCAGTTCGCAGAGCGGGGAGGATGGGATAGTCAGTAAAGAATCTGTGGCTAGATAGAGTCTCTACCATATAAGGTGTTACTAAAGGTAAGTAACCTGTTCATCTGATAGAGCTTTCTAGGTGCAGATTCCTTACCTTTGAATAGATACCTAAACAATACCTCCCCGGAGATGGGACTGCAAAATCAATTAAATTAGAAAGTCCTGTATGACCGAACAGGCGAAGTGCCCATTCTGACGGGCCTGACTGTCCAGGCAGTAGTACTTGGTGAATGTGTGCAGTGAAGCCCACGCTGCTGCCTGACTGATGTCCAGGACGTCACGTGCTAACGAAGTGGTCCCAGCCTTGGCTCTGGTGGATTGAGTACGCAGACCCACAGGGGGTTGCTTCTTGGCCAATGCAAAGAAGATCTTAATGCACTGAACGATCCATCTCAAGATGGCCTGTTACTGCACAGCCTTCCCTTTTTTATCTCCTACATAGCTTATGAAGAGTTGACTGTCCACCCAGAATTCTTTTGTGCGGTCAAGGTAGAACAACAACGCTCTTTTCGGATCCAGACGGTGAAGTCTCTCCTCCACTTTGGAGGGATGAGGCAGATCAAAGAAGGTAGGCAGGGCAGAGTGATGTTCTATCCTACATGGAAGGGAGTCACAATCTTTGAAAGGAAGGAGGCACGTGTCCGGTGAACCAGCTTGTCTACGTAAAAAATGGTACATGGAGGATGTGCAGAGAGGGCCTGAAATTCGCTAACCATCCTGGCTGATGTTATGACAACTAAAAAGGCATGTTTTGATGGTTAAGAGCAATTGTGCAGAGGCTAAAATGGTGCACACATGGGAGAGGTGAGGACCAGGTTGAGGTTCCACTGAGAAACGATGAATGATGTAGAAGAAAACACATGCTGAAGGCCTTTAAGGAATCTAGCCAAACAGGTGATTTAAAGAGAGAAGGTTGGTCCGGCAACCACAAACGTGCCGAGATGGCAAAGAGATAACCTTTAACTGTGCCCAGAGTAGAGCCCTGCTGAGCCAAAGATGAAGCAAACAAGAGAACCTTGGATAAAGGTGCATAAAGGAGGTCAACGTGGTGGGATTCCCACCATGCCACAAATTTGCTTCAACGGCAGGCTACACCGACTTGGGTGGAGGGACACCTGCCTGCAAGAATAACATTACAGACTTCGGAAGGAAGGTCGAAAACCGTCAACTGTTGCCACTCAACTTCCACACATGAAGGTGGAGGGAGCGCAGGTTCGGGTGCAGGATCCTCTGTGTTGCTGCGACAGAAGATCCTCTCGAAGAGGCAGCCTGACTGGAGGACCGATGGTAATGCTCAACAGCTTGGAATACTAGACTCTCTGTGCCCAATCCAAAGCCACAAGCCTCATAGAAACTATTTCAGGTGGGTGGGGGTTGCTTCGGCTCTGGGAAAATCGGGGAAGTGTGGAGCGGAGCTAGGTTCAGATCCCGCTGATTTGCCAGGCCCGAATGCTGATGCTCCTGCGTCTCGTCAGAAGACTTCGACGGATGCGGCGAAGTCAAAGACCTGTTCGACTTCTTATGTTGTGGGACTTACTCGACTACCCCGACGATTTGGAGGCAGTTGACCTCCGTTGCGAAGGGCTCCGCGAACGTTCCCGGGACCTTCCATGCAAAGGGACTTTGAGTGTCACAAAGTTGACTGACGTCAGGCGGCGAGGAGCTTGAGGGAGCGCTCCCTCAATGTCTTGGGATGCATGGATCTGCAGCCCTTGTAGATCTTGGAATTGTGGTCCCGCTCCACGCACCACAAACACACGGAAGAGGGGGTCTGTCACCGACTTTCTTGGATGAGACATTCTCACACCAAGAGAACATTTCTAAAAAAAAAAAACAACGTGGAACCAAATGATGCAACCCTCGGTGCACAGGGGTACTGCTTGAAAATCTTCCAGATCCAGTCTGACGCCTGAGGATATTCAAAGGTAAGAAATCTGAGACTAAAAGACTCTATCAGATTGATATCTTATCCTCAAGACTATTTTGAGCTTCCTTCAGTGGAAAATCCTGATACCAGCATATTAGATAAGTTTTTGGTGGGAGTAACAATTTTCTGTCATGTGATCATGCTACATTGACTTGTATTGAGGTTGATTTAATATGCCTTTTAGTTCTTAACTTCAACTGACAGTTTTCTAGCAAGAGCCCTAGTCAGTCCATATGACAATTGTCTTTGATCTTTTTTGCTTTGGTGCCTGCCATTTTCCATTAAATGCTAGTTGGACTTTAAGCTTCGCAACATGTTGTGTTTTATTTTTAACAGAAGGGGGAGGCTGCTGGAACTGCAAACCAGCAATATGTTCCTCATGACTACCCTCCCGCTCATCTGTGCTGCTACCTGAGAAGAACAAATACCATAATTATCTAATTATCTAGGAGATCTTGTCTAACCACATCAAAGATGAACATGTGTGACCTAAAGGCCAAGCTCGATCCCACTGTAACATAATACTTTATGAGCATTAAAGAACCTTCTTTAGCTGGCCATACTGCGGCTGGTTCAAGCAGCTAGATAACTAAATGATCACCACTGCTTACAAGGGAAGCATTGTTTTTGTGGAAGCACACAGCTTTTGCCAAGTCAAAAGCTGTTCTCAAGTGAACGATCTGCAGTACTCCTGAAAGATCTTTTTTTCTGTTGATCACATAATGACTGGCAAAAGCTGCACTGTCTAATCAGACCAAAAAATGTGTGATTTATTTCATTTTTTTAAAAATCAGACTCATGTCAGTTGCACTGCTGAATACATTTATTAAAAAACAAAAAAACCTAAAAGGAAATCTCTCAGTCCCAGTGCAAGATGCAGGCTGCGGAAAGGAAACCGTTATCTTCTTTCTTGGCATTGATTTTGCCACCTCTAAGCCCAGTGGTCGCAAAGGTAGTATCATGGGTCAAAGCTGCAACCCCTTGTGACCTCTAAATAACTTCCAGCCTAATTCTTCAGAAAAATTCAAGAGCTGCATTGGTTTTCATACAGTTCAAATGTCTAATGCAGTGGCTCTTAAGCTTTTGACTTCGGTGGACCCTGTCTTAATCATTACTAGAATCCGAGGGCTCCCACTAAATCACAATTGGATTCTGGGGACCCCCACTGAGTTATTACTGGAAGTCGGGGACCTCGGCATAAGCATTTTCGATGATTTGAACAGCAAAACAATACCCAATAAATACAGAAATGAGCAATCCTCAAACACATACACAAATGATTAAATATTTTATTTAATTCACAAACAGATATATATATATATTATCTACTGGCGGTCGCCAGTAGATAGTTATAGTTAGGACCTATTATCCATAGGAAATCCGCGACATTCTATTTGAAATAACGTTGGCGCCGGTTGACGAATCTTCGCGAAAGTTTCCAACTTGTTGGGGCGCTCCGGTCCGCTCCTATCCTGAAAGTCTCGGGGTGATACGTCAAGCGGGGGCCGAGAAAAAAGGGGGGTCCCAAAACGCGTTTTCCCCATTCATTTTTCCATAGGAACCTTTAGTCGCAGCTACAGCCCGAACTGCTGAACGGAATTACACCAAATTTGGCAAAGAGGTAGCCCTTGGTTCAGTGTCGTGCCTTTTGCTTAAATGGTGTAAATCCGTTCAGTAGTTCCTGAGAAAATCAAAAGTAAAGTCACATATATATCTATGGCTGAGTAGGGTCCGCGTACCCTCCCGATCACGAGCTGTATGCTAATTGGCTGTCAAGTGGCTGTCAACACTCCAAATCAGGAAGCGTTGGCAGCCATTTTGTCCCTCGGTAGAACCGAGGGACAGAAACAAGTGCGCAAAGCGCAAAAGGGGGCAGGGTAGAAACACCCTGACCCCCTAGGTCTGCTCAGGGGTCCCACAAGGACCCCCTGGGCAGAAAAAGCATTTTTTTAATTTTATTTTTAAATCGGCGGGATGCGCGAATCCCGCCGAGAAAAAAAAAAAAAAAGCACAAGAAACACGTCGCCAAACGCACAAAGGGGCCAGGGTAGAAACACCCTGACCCCCTAGGCCTGCTCAGGGGGTCCCACAAGGACCCCTGGGCAGAAAAAAGCATTTTTTTTAATTTTATTTTTAAATCGGCGGGATGCGCTTAGGGTGCGCGGATCCTGCCGAAAAAAAAATAAATCAAAGCGCGTCTCCCGCGCTTCTATGTTAATTTGCCCCCGGGTGGGCCAAGTCCCGGGGGCATGGTGGGGGGTTTAAATTTAATGTGGGGGCCTCTAAGGCCCCCAAGCCCGAGGACCGCCACCCCCGGGGCTTCTTTTAAAAAAATTATTTTCACCTGTGTGGGGGGCTCAGCCCCACACGCCCGAGACCGCCACCTCCCCGGGGCACTAAAGATTTGAATATGGGGGTCCGTTACGGACACCCAAAGCCCCGGGGACCACCACCTCCCCGGGGCTGTGAAATGGTTGGGAGGGGGACGCGCGGCCCCCTCCTGGAGCCCTTGATGGCCCTGGGGACCGCCACCCCCAGGGCCGGCTCCTGCAGTGTCCCGGGGTGCCTACCCCGGGACACTGTACTGCTATGACAGGACGGGAGCCTCGCGGCTCCGTCCTGTCATAGCAAACTTGTTTGCATTTTGAAGAGAGAGCAGGAAACCTGCTCTCTCTTTCAAAATGCAAACAATTGCTTTTCCACATGGGGAGCAGCATGTTAGCTGCTCCCCATGTGGAAAGCAATGCCAGCTCCCGTAGGACACGGGGAGCCGGCGGGACTGTGGGGGATTGGGGACCCCCACAGTCCCCAACCAGAGGCCAGGCCCCGGGGATGGGGTCCCCGGGGCCATAAGTGGCCAGGGAGGGGGCCACGCAGCCCCCTCCCCAAATTAAAACATTTAAAAAAAAAAAAAAAAAAGGGCAAGGCCGGCCCCGGGGATGGGGTCCCCGGGGCCTTAAATGGCCTGAGGAGGGGGCCTCGCAGCCCCCTCCAAATTAAAAAATAAAAATCGAGGGCATGCCCCGGGGATGGGGTCCCCGGGGCCAATACAGGCCCAGGGAAGGGGGGACACGCGGCCCCCTTCCCGTTTTTTTTTTTTAATAAAAAAAATAAAAAAATAAAATGCTTAGGCCCCGGGGATGGGGTCCCCGGGGCCAAAAGTGGCCAAGGGAAGGGGGGCCACGCAGCCCCCCTCCCATTAAAAAAAATTAGAAAAAAAAACAAAAACGACCGGCATCGTGCCGGAGGCCCCGCCCCCTCCCTGCAGTACTCTGCAAACGCGCCCCCTGGCGCGTTTTAAGAAGGGGAAGTAATTCCCCTTGAATACTGGGGGTCCCTGGGGGCCAACTAGCCCACCAGGAACCTCCAGTATGCGCCAGGGGGCTGCGTTGCAGAGAGGTGTACAGAGGCCACGCCCCTTTTTACACCTCTCTGCAACGCAGCTCTGTGGCGCTTTTAGAAGTACATGGTGGGCTAGTTGGACTCCAGGGACCCTCAGGATTCAAGGGGACTTAATCCCCCAACCTAAAACGCGCCACGGGCGCGTTTGCACAGTGGTGAAGGGAGGGGGTGGGGCTTCAGGTGACATGTGTGCACCGTGGCGCGTTTTAAGATGGGGAATTAAATCCCCTTCAATCCTGAGGGTCCCTGGGGGCCAACTAGCCCAACAGGTACGTCCAGAAAGCGCCACAGAGCTGCAGTGCAGAGAGGTGCAAAAAGGGGCGTGGCCTCTGAACACCTCTCTGCAACGCAGCTCCCTGGCGCATACTGGAGGTACAGGGTGGGCTAGTTGGACCCCAGGGACCCTCATGATTCAAGGGGACTTAATCCCCCAACTTAAAACGCGCCATGGGGCGCGTTTGCACAGATGTCACCTCAGGCACCGCCCCCTCCCTTCACCATTGTGCAAATATTCCTCTAAAATCAGCCGAACTACGAATTCCTATTTACTCACCTGTTATCAGGAGAGACCTCAGTGCTGCATCTTTCAGCCCAGTACTGATCCTGAAAAGTAATTTTAACCGTACTTACCAGTAACTTGAATTTCCTTCCATAGGCTAACATTGACTGGTTTCACTTGGAAATTCTTCTAAGTGTGGAGTTTTGGAACTTTATAATATTCCTCTAAAATCAGCCGAACTACGAATTCCGATTTACTCACCTGTTATCAGGAGAGAACCCAGTGCTGCATCTTTTAGCCCAGCACTGACCCTGAAAAGTAATTCTAACCGTATTTACCAGTAACTTGTATTTAATTCCATAGGAATCCATTGTCTGGTTTTCAGCAGAAAAGTTTCAAAGTGTCGATTTTCACAAACTACAAATATTCCTTAAAAATCGCCTGTATGACTTAAACGCATTCTTTCAACTCTTTACAGGAGATGCACCAGTGCTGGATCCAGGATCCACCACTGAGTAAGAAAAAGTAACGATAACACTACTTACCTGCTAAGTGAATTTCCTCCCATAGGATAACATTGGTGATTCTATGTGAAAAAGTTTCTAAGTGTCAACTTTTAAAATACAATAATATTCCTTAAAATTCACTACTGTAACCAAAACGCTTTTACTTAACTGTTTACAGGAGATGTCCCAGGACTGAATCTAGGATCCAGTCCTGTGGTTAGAAAAGTAATCCATAAAGTAACTAATTGCATTTAACTAGAAATTCACATTGAGCTCAATGTTGCATTGTGTTTGAAATTGTGTTGCCCATTGCAACAACTGTAACTACTGTACTTAAAAGTCTATTGCCTATTTGCAAAGTATTTAAACTAAAGTAAATCATTCTGAGAAAGTATATTTTGTAATGTAATGTATAATGTAATTACAATGTAATTTAAAAAATAAAATATCTAAAAATAAATAGTTTAAAAAATGTAGTAAATCAGTATCAAAAAAATAAATATAACAATTAATACATTTAAAAATTGTCATTTACAAAACCTTTGAAATTCACTGAAAAAACCATAGGTTTCAGACATGTTATAGTTAGGAATTAGCATTTAAAAAACCTTTGAAATTCACTGAAAAAACCATAGGTTTCAGGCACGTTATAGTTAGAAATAAGCATTTAAAAAACCTTACAAATTCACTGAAAAAACCATAGGTTTTAGGGACAGTTATAGTTAGTTGGACATTTCACTTGTACAAAACCCGTGAAATTCCCCCGTTATAGTTAGTTCAGCTAACTATAACTCGCGCTCCCGCAATACACTGCTGATGATGTCACATATTACATCACTCATGACATGGTCAGTGACATCTCAAATGACATCACTGATGACATCTCAAATGACATCACTGATGACATCACTGATTACATCATCCACGTGATAATCTGATGCACCTCCTCACACCCTAATATAACCTTTGATACACCCACTATAAATTACAGACTGCCATTCGCAAAACCATACACACTCCAACACCAATAACTACATACCGACTCACTGATTCTTAGGTCTACACACACATCCACTCACTCACCCGTACAGTCGCTCATACTTACGGTCACTCAGTACAGGACTATCATATGCACTCATACTCCTATATAGACACTCAAACACCGCCACTCATCCATAGAGGTACTCACACACCTAGTCAGTCATGCAAATAATTAAACACACTGCCATTTACTCACCTATACAGTTATACACACACCAGCTCACTTACTCATACAAATACTAGCACATTCTTACACTCTTATACAATCACTGATACAAGCACACACTCATCCATACAGTCACTAACACGATCACACACTCTCGCTTATAGCCATTTATATACTCCAACACACATATATACTGCCTTTCACATATGTAGTTACTCACACTTGTACCACTGAGATATACATTCACTCACTAACACACCCATACACACACTCACCCACCCATTCAGTCCATCACAGATGCACTCTTGAAACCATCCACCCAGTGAATCACCCACTCACACATCTATGCACAGAGTCGCACACACCCCACCCACACAAACACTCAGGCACCCATACAGATACTCAGACAACCAATCAATAACTCATATAGACACTCATGTAGCTATTCACAAACCCATGCAGCCACTTACACAGCAACAGACAGACGGATACAGACATTCACCCAGTTTAGTCACTAACCCATGCATTCAGTAAGATACGTTTAATCACTCACTTATAGAGTTAGTCACGCACCTACTAAATCATCCATACAGACACTTATACACCCACTCATTCTTCAATACGCCTTTCCCTATATATATTAAAAATATTTAAACTTTACAGAAACACACAGTCACTGGATGATGTCATTTGAGATGTCATCAGTGATGTCACTGACCATGTCATGAGTGATGTAATATGTGACGTCATCAGCAGTGCATTGCGGGGCGCGAGTTATAGTTAGCTGAACTAACTATAACGGGGAATTTCACGGGTTTTGTACAAGTGAAATGTCCAACTAACTATAACTGTCCCTAAAACCTATGGTTTTTTCAGTGAATATATATATATATATATATATATATATATATATAAAAATATACTTTTTAAAATTAATGGGAAGGTCTGAGCTTTTCTAAATTCAATTTAGTCCACTCATTGTCCATACTATAATCTGTTTGATGCACTTATACTGCTCCAAGAAATCAATCTGAGGTTAACTTAATTTTGAGCCTCCAATTTCAAATTCCTTCACATTTACAAAACTTCTAAAATGTTATTTCTTTATTGATATACATTTTATTAATCTGTTAATATTATTTAATTTTCTAAGCAGTCTCATGAGTAGGCTTCACGGACCCCCAGGTGTCCCCGGACCACAGGTTAAGAACCACTGGTCTAATGCATAATCTTGAGCTCTGTTCACTTTATAGCTCCTAGTCATTTCCCAGTTTGACTCTTAACTTATGTTGTCAGTAAGGTGTCCAAACTGCATATTTCTTCACAGGACTTGGTAAAATGATCCTTGTGCATTAATACAGGAAAAATGTCTGTATTTTTTGACAGCATATATTTGTTACTTTGTATTGTGATGAGAAGGTTGTTGAGCCGCCTTTCTCTTGTCCCAAGTCATTCTTTTGGTTCAACTTGTTCATACTTACCATTAAAATTTTGTATTGTGAACAGTTCCCTAAAACTGCAGACATGAGTTTCACCCTTGTAGCTTACGATGCTCCTGTGTGACTTATTATGAGTTTTCTTGGATTGGTAGCACATGTGTCATTTAGTTATGATACATATTTTACGGTGGACAAGTCCTTACAATTCAATCTTGTAAGGAAAAAGAAGCATTTTATCTAGAGGAGATTTCCTGAAACTGCCAGGCACAGAATTTTATGAGTGAGTGGGCCAATTTACTGAGAGAAGACCTGTGATTGTAAACACCTGAGAATGTTTAATTGAATGAACAATTTTATCTTTTTAACATAACATAACTTGTAATTGTAAAGCGCATATTTACCCGTGGGCATCTTGGCGCTGAATAAGAGATGTTTATTGTTACCCAACTCAATGGTACTCATTTTATCGACCTCAGAAGGATGAAAGGCTGAGTGGACCTGCCGGGATTTGAACCTGTGGCCATGAGGTCAAACACAGACCTCTACAGTGGAATAGCATTCCCAGAATGAGAGCAGCGCTGCGATTGGCATCTGGGAGCCTGCGCAGTGTGAGCCAGTCGGGGATCGGGAGAGGAGCAAGACGCAGGTTCAAGTAAGTCCCAATTTATTTTTATATATATTTTTAATGCATTTATGTGCCCCCCCCCGCCCCTTCTTGCCGCCCTACCACTTCGCATCGTGGTCAGCTGCCACTGGTGTTCATCCCTATACCTCCTAAAGAGTCGCAGTAGCGTGTCTTGCACTTTGTTAGTTTGTTTCCTCCGTTTCACATGCATGTTAGTAGCAGGGCCGGAATGGGAACCTAAAGCAGCCCTGGCAATGTCGACGGACCAGCCTCACTGCTGCTTCTGTTACTGGGGGCGGATATAGCAGCACCACTGCAAAATCGCCAACCACCCTTCCAGCCTCCCAGGGAAACGCCCGATGCCTGCTACGGCCAGTTGGGCCCTGGTTAGTAAACTGAATGTGAAGAAAAGATGGCGCTCAGATGCGTGTTGCATCTAGTCATGTGAGCACTACTGGATAGAAGCATCTCTGTATGTGTGACATGCTCGGAATATTTATTTATTGTTTTCTGGGCCAAAAAATGAACACCGGCCATTCTACAGTCTGCAGCGTTATCATTTGAGCAGCATATTTGAGCCGTTTGGTTAAACTGCATTTCGGTGATGCACAAGTGGGTTGTCATGTTAAGTAAGTTGCCATGTTGTTAGCTATTTCGATAAAGGGTTTAGTGCAGTCCTTAGTTTGAGGGGGTGGTGGCAGATGGGACCCACCGGCACTCATTTTAGGGGACCAGCACCTATATTGCATCATCAGACTTTGACCCAGAATTAGAGTGACAAAAAGACAGAAAAGGGGAGAGAAGAAAGAGAAATGGTGACAAAGGGAGAAAGCAGGGATGAAAAAAACCTGCAAGAGTGAGATAAAGGAGAAGGGTGTGTAAAGTGATGGACAAAAGAGGCATGAGATGAAATCAAGACTAGACAGCCTTGGTATTAGCAACCGCGATATTCAGCAGAGCCGGGCTTCTGAAAAAATCTGAGCCTCTGCACTTATTCTTTCACAAATTAAGCACTGGTTTAGTGTAACCGTGTGGGGATAGCCGACTAATTTTTGGACAAGGCCTTTGCTTATGGTTCTCAGGAGTATCTCTTACAAAAGTGTTTAAATAAGACAGATCAGCAGGTGGTTGATCCTGGCGGTCTGGTGCTTGTATTGGATGTTGCATGACCAGTCCTAACTGATGTGAAGGTAAAGGGGAATTATGTGAATGGCTGTACATGTCTGGTCTTTTATATGTCTATATCCTTATACCTGTCGTGGGAGGGGCAAAACCAAATTAAAAAAGGTGTTTTTCATAAAGATGAAACAGAGAAACAATTTACAAAAAGAAACAGCTGAATAAAATAAAAAGAGACAAACGTGAGGGAAAAATAAAAACAAAAACAAAATATTTCATTACGCAAATCATGTGGAAAGTTATTAAAACCAAAGTCTAAGGAAAAAAATGGAAGGTAATAAAAACATTCGAAAAAAGTCAGATTCGGTTCGTTAACAATTTTAGAGAGCTGTCTCGTCAGCAGTGCATTAAGAAATCCTTGTTCAATTGGTGTGCTACTGAACCCTGGTTATACATTCACTTTCAATTTCGTAACCTCTTCATTGGTTATCATCACCCTGTTTCCTTGTGTAACTTCTCAGCTGCATAGGAAGTAAACTGTCTTAAGTGATCTTGATTTGTGTTGAAATGTTTGACCAAAAGAAATTTAACGTCTATTTTATTTATGTTGCGCCAATGCTCCTAGATCCTTAGTTTCTTTTTTTTTTTATTTTACAATGCAAGAAGTCCGGAAGAACAGACCAGACTATGGGGTTAAAGGCGGATCCTTAGTTTCAATGGGTGTATGGTGTTACCAGCTTTGATTCTGACCATGTACCACCCTAACCCGGTCCCATGAAGATGACTGACTCATGGGAGCCACATGTCTCGGATTGAACAATGAACGCACCCAACACTCTACGATGGCTACACGCTGGGCTCTCAGATAAAGGTAGGTGCCGCCAGACATGAGTCTCCATGTCACTCGCCATAACAATAGCAGCAGGCAATCATAGCGGATTCCACTTTCAGAAAAACTGCCACACTCACCAAGGTAAATGATGAAATTGTGGTTTTATTGGGCAAAAGCTCACCTACGCGTTTCAGCCTAAAGAGAATATATATATATATCTACTTATATATGTATTCACTGAAAAAAACAAAGGTTAAAGTAACGTTATAAATTCACAGGAAAAAACAAAGGTTAAAGTAACGTTATAGTTAGGTGAATTTGTCAGTGACAACATTAACGTTTTGAACAAAAGAAAAAAAAAAAAATTTACCAGTTATAGTTAGCAGCGCTAACTATAACTTGTGCCCCTGTCATGCACTGCTTATGACCTCACATATTACATCGCCAGTGACGTCCTGTTAGAACTGGGGGTCTCTAGTTGGCAGAGGTAGGTACCTTTGTCCAAATAGGGACCCTTGCTTCTAGTCAGGGTAAGGGGGATACACTACTAAAATAACCCCTGCTCACCCCCTTGGTAGCTTGGCACGAGCAGGCAGGCTTATCTCAGAGACAGTGTGTAAAGCATTTGTGAACACATACAGTAACCCAGTGACAACACTACAGATGGACACCACACAGGTTGTAGTATAAAAATAAGTATTTTTATATAGACTTAACACAAGACCCAAAACGACAAAAATCCACAATACAATACAAAAAATATGACTGTCAAATGGTAGAAAATAGCTCAGTTCAATAAAGATGATAAATGCGACACTTTACTCTCAATGTACCTTTGGATGCGTAACGCAAAACAAACAAAAGGGTCGCAGGGAAGGTGATGCTTCGATTCCTTACACGCAGTAAGGAGGATGCGTCGGTTTCTTACTGCGGCCCGGTTCCGATGAGATGATGATCCGGTGCGATGCGAGAAAATGGCGTCTTGCTCATGGTGCGACAACGTTGACGGGATGCGTGCACGCCCGACGGCCGTGCGGCGACTCGGCGATCTTCTGAGCCGCGACAGGCCCTGCGACACGCTTCTCCGGTGATGCGCCGGCGTCCTCTGTGGCGGTGGCACGCTTCTCCGGTGATGCGAGGCGCTTCGGTGTTGCGATGGCGGCAGCGGCGGCACGCTTACTCCGCGATGCGACGACAACTGCTGCGGCGGCACGTTTCTCCGGTGAAGTGGGGCGCTTCGGTGATGCAACAGCGACAGCGGCGGCACGCTTACTCTGCGATGCGACGACAGCTGCTGCTGCGACACGCTTCCTCTTCGTTGCGTCGCGCTTTCAGCTCCCAGCGACACGCAGTCTCTCAGAAGGCCCAACAGCAGTAGGCACTTCAATTCTCAGCAAGGGAATTCAGGAGGGGAGCTGGGGATGAAGTCTTGTATCCCTGAGACTTCATGCAGGAGGCAAGCTCAATGTTCAAGCCCTTGGAGATCTTCAAGATGATGAAAGCACACTCAGTCCTTTTCTCCTTTCTTTGGCAATAAAGTAACCACTGCAGGCCAACCCCAACAACACGCAGCATAGGGGTAGTCTCCTCCTTCAGCTTCCTGGTTCTTCTCCTCAGCAAAGGTTCGTCTTGATTCCCGGAAGTGATCTAAAATCTTGGGGTCTGGGTCCCAATATTTATACTAGCAAATCCTTTGTCCTCTGAAGGCAGAGGGTCCTGTACCTAGTCCAAACCAGTTCTGGGTGCATTCTGCCAGTGCACAACTTCTTCCTTTGTCAATGTGGGCCAGGGACATCAGACGCACCACAGGAGGTGGAGCCAGCATTGTGGAAGGCAGGCACAGCCCTATTCAGGCCCAGGTGCTACTCCTCCCACCACTCTACATGCAGATAGGTCTATTCAGCCCTGTGCTGACTCACCCTGTCTGCTGGAGTCCCCCAGCCCCTGTCACTCACAAGCCCAGACATACAATACACAAGCTAGCAGAGGCAGGCTGGATGGTTAGGCAAGAAAATATTTTATCAAGAGAGGGACAGGGAGCCAAGTTATGAGGTCCTGCACACTGGCTCCCAAAGAAGCTAAGTCTGAAGGGGGTGTGCAGTTCCTGGCTGGGCGTGGGGGACAGGGAGGTCTTTCTTTGTGATGCCCTCACACACCCCGGAGGATGTCATGCTTCATCATTGGGCGTTTGCCCCTCGTCAGGCCATCGCTGCAATGCCTGACAGGCTCCCGTAAACGGGGCTCTTTATCGGAGGTCTTTTCGAAGAAGCTCTTAGGTGGGTGTGGGGGCTGGGTAGTGCACAGGAGAGTGAAATAAAATAGGTCTGGAGCAGTCCTACTTAGGTCAAGTTTAATGGTTTAGGTAGCTCGATCCTGGTTAAAAGCGGTGCGAGTGCCCCTATGGGGAAGTAATGTTCCTAAAGGGCTATCAAAGTGAGGTTGGTCAACATGATTTGTGCCTAAGTTGCCGCTAATGGGTCAGATGGCACTTCATCAGGACCGAAGTAACTAAATGTGAATGGTGCACTACCGTCTGGTATTGTAATTCTGTGAGCTAATTACCAGATGCGGTAGGGAGTACCCTAGTAGACTTGTATTGGGGAATACTGTAGACCTGTGGGAGAGGGGGGAAGGTACAACCAAGGAAATTAAAAACAATAGCCAGAGGTGTGGCAACATTTTCATGTAGAAATACAATGCCTTGTGCTAAGGCGTCATGTCGTACAATTAGTCATCTACACGTAAGTGAGCTTTGAACATGCTGCCCATTCGGAGGCCAGGGTCCTCAGTGGAAACAGTTTAGCCCAGACCTTCGTGCTAGGCTGAGACAGTAGAACCCCATAAGGAGTAGGTTCCGCGTGCCCCTATCAGGTGCGAGCGTGGTTAAAAAGGCAATGGTGTGAAAGAGAGCCTCGAAGCTGGAGGTGAATTAGCTTATTAACAATCATGCGTCAATTCCCAACTAGGGTAGCCAGTGCGTCTCGATGTTTAAAGGTGGATTAAAAATTGTGATAAACTTTTTACCAATCAGGCGTAAGATACCAACCAGGGTAGCTAGTGCGGCAACACATAGACTACGAACGTGAATGGCAGTGATGAATGAAGCCATAGCTACAATTAGCGTGCACGAGCAAAATTGCGAGAACAAAAATTAGGATCCGAAATTAATGCGCGTAAAGGGGAGAAGGCATGCGGTCATATTAAACAGTGCCAATCGAGTGAGGGACGGAACAAACTATCGTAGACACGCAGGTGTAAAGCGGTCTTAGTGCCAGGGAAAGGTACGCCGAATGAGCGAACACACTATGATGTAAATCAGAGAAGGCAGTAACCCCTAGCGACGAAGAAATTCGGTCGCATTTCAGAAGTACCAATTAGATGATGGGCCAGCCGGTATGGCGTGAGCTAGCAAAAGTAAATGGTCTGAGTGCCGGAAATTATGCTAGAGATGCGCGGGCACTTGTAGAAGTTAAAAACACTAAGGTCACACTCTCACCCCCTAGATACACAGTCTAAGGCTGACGGGGGAGGCGGAGCACATCGTTGCTCCGGGAGCTGTGGAAAAACAAACAAATGACTCTCAACCAGTTGCAATAGTGGGTGCTTACCGGCCATGCAGGAATCGTGGATGGTAACGCATACTCACAGGTGTAGGCAGCCGACTAGCATTCGTCCTACCCTAGCTCCGGGCCCCGTAGTGATCCCTTCAGGTTCTCTGCTATTTATAGCAGTGTCTAGAGCGTGAACGAACGCGGCGGCCATCTTGGGAGTGTGTTTTTCCGCAATGAAACTTTATTGAGAGGACATGATGGGATGAGCTAGTTAGTTTTACTAATATTTGAATATTGGGATAATAAGCTCAGGGAATGCCAGTGTGGGGTTATTGCGTCTTAAAGGGCGCTGGGTATGATGCTACGTAATTGGAAATTGTGGTAGGGAGCAATGAAGATTAGCCCTGCCGTTGTGTTGGTGTACATACTCCATGGTTATGTTACGGGTGTCTTATACCATGGTATCTTGCTGAAGTTGGTGACCCCATGTTTGTCATTCAACAGACAATGCTAGCTCCTCTGTAGACGCATTGAATGTGATGTCGATAGCAGTGATCTACAGTTTGCCATTGGGGGGTTATCGCGCCCAGGGGTATGAAAGTAGTCGATGAACCCAAGTGTGAAGCACAATCAGACAAAGACAAAGATAGTCGGTGCGCGCTAGGAGGAGGAAGATGATGCGGGCCCTAGTGGTTCAGTTCTGCCCATGGTATTTCATCATTGAGTCCCCTGGTGTGTCTTCCCAATTTGAACACCCAACATTGTTCTTTTCTAAATAAAGCTTCCTTAGTGATGGTAGGAAAGGCTTCAAGGACCGTCCATTGTAGATCGTTGGGAGTGTGATTTTGTTCAACATAGTGGGCACACATTTTTGTGTTCGTTTTTTTACAACGAAAATTACTTCTGTGTTCAGTGATTCTTGTTTTCACAGGGCGAGTGGTCATTCCTATGTATTGACGATGGCAGGGGCATGTAATGAGAGAGATATAGTTACGTGTGTTACAGTTAGTGTGCTTGTTTTGGGTCCATGTCCAATTGTCGGTTAGTGGGATTGTTTTGGTAGCGCGTGTCAGGGGGCAGACTACACACTGGCCACACGGATAGTGCCCAGTCACAGGTGGTAAACTCCAAAGTGTGTTGGAAGCAGTGGTTGTGGATTTTTTTGGTCTTGTATTGATCAGTAGATCTTTGATATTAGATGTACGTTTAAACGCGAACCTTGGTTTGCTAAGGGCAAGGTCTCCCATCTCCAGTATTCTCCAATGTTTGTTTAGGACCCTTTTCAACATATTTGACTCAGGGGTGTAGGTGGTGACACACGTAATGAGATCAGTCTCGGGTTTTGTCTGCGTTTCTAAGAGGCCTAACCTGTTGGTGTTGCGGGCTCGTTTTTGTGCGTTGGTTATGATGCGTGGAGGGTATTATCTCCTGGCCAAGTGGGTACTCAGCTCTGATGCTTGTCTTTTGTAGTCCTCTACATTGATGCAGTTTCTACAGATGCGTAGAAACTGGCCATAGGGTAGATTTTCACTGAGGGCCTTTGGGTGGAAGCTTTGGTACAGAAGGGGACAGTGGCTGTCGGTAGGTTTCTTGTATGTGATGCTATCTAATCTGTCTGGTTTTTTGATGATCATGAGGTCAAGGAAAGGTAGCTCGTGTTCAGAGCTGTTGGCTGTGAATTTAAGGTAAGGATTGAGGTTGTTAATCCATGTGAGGAAACTGGGAATCACGTCTTTGTGACCCTTCCAAAAGATCAAGACGTCATCAATATAACGTCTCCACTTGAGGACATTGTCCATAAAAGGGTTTGAGTCCGTGAGCACATACCTTGCCTCAAAATCTGACATGTAAAGACATGTCAGACTCGAAGCGAGGTACTGCCCATAGACGTCCCCTGCGTCTGGTGGAACAAGCGCTCCTCGAATTGGAAAAAGTTCTCAGTCAATGCGATGTGCGCACATTCCATGACAAAACTGATGGGAGTGGGTGACGACCAAGGGATGCTGTGAGGTATCTCCTCCACAACCTCAAGTGTGTTCAATTGAGGAATGTTAGTATAGAGGGCCTCCACGTCCAGTGTGAGAAGTACATCTGGCAGGGGGCCCTCTGAGTTGGTAGTTTCAATGAGTCTTAAGACATCTCTGGTGTCTTGAAGGAAAGTGGGTGTGTTGCGGACCAATGGTTGGAAGAAATGGTCGCAGAATTTGGATAAGGGTTCCAAGACTGACCCTATGCCCGAGACAATGGGTCTCCCAGGTGGTGGAGTGACCCCTTTATGGATTTTGGGCAAAGTGTAGAAATAGGGCAGTCTAGGATTGTGATTTGTCAAGAACTCAGCTTCGTTTTTAGTAATCCACCCTTGGTTAAGGGCCGCCGTGACCATGGAATTTATTCTGGTTAGAAGGCGCGGGGTAGGATCTTGGGTGAGGGGAGTGTAGTAGTTGTTGTTCTCGAGCTGGCGTAGACATTCCGTCCGGTAGTCTGTGGTGGCCATGATGACAATGGCTCCCCCCTTGTCTGCCTCTTTTATGGTAATGGTAGGGTCATTTGCTAGTGCTTTTATGGCTTCGGTTTCAGAGTTCGAGGTGTTAGAGAACCTGAAGTCAGAGCGTTTGTCTGTTATTTCTTTCAGAACAGCTCTCTCGAAGGTAAGTACTTACGGAGGCACCATGCTGGTGTTTGGCGTAAAGGTGGATGGTTTCCGTAGACCTGTGTCTGTAGATGGTGATTCAGATTGATTGCCGAAGTATGCTTTTAAGCGGATCTTTCTGAATAGATTTTGTATTTCACAATCGGTGCGAAAGTGGTCCACTTTCGGGGTAGGGACAAAGCCCAAACCTTTTTTGAGTATGTTGGTTTCTGTCGCTGACAGCGGTCGATCAGAGAGATTCACGATCAGTTTCTCTTCTCCTGGTGGCTCCTCAGTTCCATGTGCAGTGGCTGTTGTTGTGCCTGGTCTTGCCATTAAACTTGTTTCGGTTGGTTCTGTGCGCCTCTTCTTCCGCGCCCTCTGCCCCAGCCTCTGCCTAAAAAGGTTGTGGTTGGAAGGGGGCAAAAAGTGGTGGCGGTCCGTGTTGGTAGGTTGGGTATTGCCACATCGGGGGTCCTTGGAACGGCGTGGGTCCTTGGTAAGGTGGTGGGCCATAACCATACCTAGGGTTCGATGGTGTCCTGTGTTGCTGGTTGTATTGGTGACTTCCTTGGCTGTCGGTGCTGGAGTTGCTTCCTGAGGAGTAAGTTCTTCTACGTGAGCTTGTGCTGTCGTCTGAAGAGTAGTCGTCTCCCGGATGTTTATAGTCATCCTTAAGGTAAGGGTATATTTTTTCTTTACTAAATCGTGAGATATCCTTCTGAAGTTTAGTGACTTTCTGCCTCATCAGGTAGTACTTGTTGTCATTGATTTATTTAGTAATTTCAGCCAGTTTTGCTTTAAAGGCAGCGTTGGCAATGTTGGCCTTCAGATGTGTAGACTGTGTATCAGATTTTGAGGCAAGGAATGTGCTCACGGACTCGAACCCTTTTATGGACAATGTCCTCAAGTGGAGACGTTATATTGATGACGTCTTGATCTTTTGGAAGGGTCACAAAGACGTGATTCCCAGTTTCCTCACATGGATTAACAACCTCAATCCTTACCTTAAATTCACAGCCAACAGCTCTGAACATGAGCTCCCTTTCCTTGACCTCATGATCATCAAAAAACCAGACAGATTAGATACCATCACATACAAGAAACCTACCGACAGCCACTGTCCCCTTCTGCACCAAAGCTTCCACCCAAAGGCCCTCAGGGAAAATCTACCCTATGGCCAGTTTCTACGCATCCGTAGAAACTGCAGCAATGTAGAGGACTACAAAAGACAAGCATCAGAGCTGAGTACCCACTTGGCCAGGAGACAATACCCTCCACGCATCATAACCAACGCACAAAAACGAGCCCGCAACACCAACAGGTTAGGCCTCTTAGAAACGCAGACAAAACCAGAGACTGATCTCATTACGTGTGTCACCACCTACACCCCTGAGTCAAATATGTTGAAAAGGGTCCTAAACAAACATTGGAGAATACTGGAGATGGGAGACCTTGCCCTTAGCAAACCAAGGTTCGCGTTTAAACGTACATCTAATATCAAAGATCTACTGATCAATACAAGACCAAAAAAGTCCACAACCACTGCTTCCAACACACTTTGGAGTTTACCACCTGTGACTGGGCACTATCCGTGTGGCCAATGTGTAGTCTGCCCCCTGACACGCGCTACCAAAACAATCCCACTAACCCGACAATTGGACATGGACCCAAAACAAGCACACTAACTGTAACACACGTAACTGTATCTATCTCATTACGTGCCCCTGCCATCGTCAATACATAGGGATGACCACTCGCCCTGTGAAAACAAGAATCACTGAACACAGAAGTAATTTTCGTTGTAAAAAAACGAACACAAAAATGTGTGCCCACTATGTTGAACAAAATCACACTCCCAACGATCTACAATGGAAGGTACTTGAAGCCTTTCCTACCATCACTAAGGAAGCTTTATTTAGAAAAGAACAATGTTGCGTGTTCAAATTGGGAAGACACACCAGGGGACTCAATGATGAAATACCATGGGCAGAACTGAACCACTAGGGCCCGCATCATCTTCCTCCTCCTAGCGCGCACCGAATATCTTTGTCTTTGTCTGATTGTGCTTCACACTTGGGTTCATCGACTACTTTCATACCCCTGGGCGCGATAACCCCCCAATGGCAAACTGTAGATCACTGCTATCGACATCACATTCAATGCGTCTACAGAGGAGCTAGCATTGTCTGTTGAATGACAAACATGGGGTCACCAACTACAGCAAGATACCATGGTATAGGACACCCGTAACATAACCATGGAGTATATACACTAACACAACGGCAGGGCTAATCTTCATTGCTCCCTACCACAATTTCCAATTACGAAGCATCACACCCAGCGCCCTTTAAGACGCAATAACCCCACACTGGCATTCCCTGAGCTTATTATCCCAATATTCAAATATTAGTAAAACTAACTAGCTCATCCCGTCATGTCCTCTCAATAAAGTTTCATTGCGGAAAAACACACTCCCAAGATGGCCGCCGCGTTCGTCACGCTCTAGACACTGCTATAAATAGCAGAGAACCGGAAGGGATCACTACGGGGCCCGGAGCTAGGGTAGGACGAATGCTAGTCAGCTGCCTACACCTGTGAGTATGCGTTACCATCCACGATTCCTGCATGGCCGGTAAGCACCCACTATTGCAACTGGTTGAGAGTCATTTGTTTGTTTCTCCACAGCTCCCGGAGCAACGACGTGCTCCGCCTCCCCCGTCAGCCTTAGACTGTGTATCTAGGGGCGAGTTTGTGACCTTAGTGTTTTTAACTTCTACAAGTGCACGCGTATCTCTAGCATAATTTCCGGTACTCAGACCATTTACTTTTCCTAGCTCACGCCATACCGGCTGGCCCATCATCTAATTGGCACTTCTGAAATACGACAGAATGGCTTCGTCGTTAGGGGTTACTGCCTTCTCCGATTTACATCATAGTGTGTTCACTCATTCAGCGTACCTTTACCTGGCACTAAGACCGCTTTACACCTGCGTAAGTAAGTAAGTCCGTTTTTTATATAGCGCAGCTACTCACCCTTACGGGTCTCAAGGCGCTGGGGGCCGTCGTGGAAATTAAGTGAGCTATTGCCCAGAGTCACATGGTGCTGAGCTGAGCTGCCGCCGGAGCCGGGGATCGAACTGTGAATCCTGTGCGCCGAAGTCAGCTGCCCTGGCCGCTGCACCACACCTCTCCACCTGCGTGTCTACGATAGTTTGTTCCGTCCCTCACTCGATTGGCACTGTTTAATATGACCGCATGCCTTCTCCCCTTTACGCGCATAAATTTCGGATCCTAATTTTGTACGACATGACGCCTTAGCACAAGGCATTGTATTTCTACACGGAAATGTTGCCACACCTCTGGCTATTGTTTTTAATTTCCTTGGTTGTACCTTCCCCCCTCTTCTCCCCTTTCCCACAGGTCTACAGTATTCCCCAGTACAAGTCTACTAGGGTACTCCCTACCGCATCTGGTAATTAGCTCACAGAATTACAATACCAGACGGTAGTGCACCATTCACATTTAGTTACTTCGGTCCTGATGAAGTACCATCTGACCCATTAGCGGCAACTTAGGCACGAAACATGTTGACCAACCTCACTTTGATAGCCCTTTAGGAACATTACTCCCACATAGGGGCACTCGCACCGCTTTTAACCAGGCTCGAGCTACCTAAACCATTAAACTTGACCTAAGTAGGACTGCTCCAGACCTATTTTATTTCACTCTCCTGTGCACTACCCAGCCCCCACACCCGCACGCACCTAACAGCTTCTTCAAAAAGATCTCCGATAAAGAGCCCCGTTTACGGGAGCCCGTCAGGCATTGCAGCGCCGGCCTGACGAGGGGCAAACGCCCAATGGTGAAGCATGACATCCTCCGGGGTGTGTGAGGGCATCACGAAGAAAGACCTCCCTGTCCCCCACGCCCAGCCAGGAACTGCACACCCCCTTCAGACTAGGCAAGAAAATACCCACTTTCTAAAAGTGGTATTTTCAAACACAGAATGTTAAGACCAACTTCACTAAAAGATGTATTTTATCATTCTGAGTTCAGGCAGACTAAATTCGTTTTTCTACCATGTTCCCTGGGTCAGTTAGGATTATAAAAGATGTTATAATCAAACTGCCCATTCTGGCCTATGGGGACAGGTAGCCTTGCCATAGTGAAAAACGAAATTGGCTGTAATTCACTTTCAGGACATGCCACACACATCAGATCATGTCCTACCTCTTACATACAATGCACCCTGCCCTCAGGCCTACTTTAGGGGTGACTAACATGCAGAAAAGGGAAGGGTTAGGGACTCGTAAGTGGGTGCACTTACCAAGTCGACATGGCAGTACCAGACTGCACACAGGCTCTGCAATGGCAGGCCTGAGACACGCTTTCCAAGCTGCTCCGGTGGGTGGCACAACCAGTCACAGGGTCAGACTGATTTGCATATGGCCATGTCTGAACTGGGGTGGTGGAGTGAGCTAAAGAATGATGATGGATTAAACCCAGATCAGTTGACTGGGGGTGAGTGTTTGATTGGCTCAAACGTTCCGTCCATCATCCCCTTTTGTATCGCTTTGTTCGCCCTAAGTTGGCGGGGGTATGCCCAGACGTGGGTCCCTTGCTCACTTTGCCACTGGATTCAAGCAAGCCTGGCTGATGACGGCTGGAATGCCAGAAACCGGTCCTAGGATGCTTGTTTCCGGTCCAGGGAAGACATGGCTTGGCAGTTCGGGCTGGACTGTTCCCATGAGGCACAGGGTCAGACTGATTTGCATATGGCCATGTCTGAACTGGGGTGGTGGAGTGAGCTAAAGAATGATGATGGATTAAACCCAGATCAGTTGACTGGGGTGAGTGTTTGATTGGCTCAAACGTTCCGTCCATCATCCCCTTTTGTATCGCAAGCCCACCAGCAGCATTTGATTTACAGGCCCTGGACACACGCGGTGCACTGTACTAGGGTCTGACAGTAAATCAAATAAGCCAGTCATGGAGTCACTAATCCATACATCAATTTATAACAGAGAGCATATGCACTTTAGCACTGATCAGCAGTGGTAAAGTGCCCAGAGTCATAAAACCAACAAAAACAGGTCAGAAAAAGTACAGGAGGAAGGCAAAAAGTTCAGGGATGACCCTGCAAAAAGAGCCAAGTCCAACACGTCCTATGACATCTCAAATGACATCACCGCGCGCCGCCCTCCTTTAAAGTAATTGGCACGGGGTGGGATCCCTGAGGCCTTTACTGGCAGAGGAGGGGGGCTGCGTGGCACTCCACTCCTCACTTAAAATTTCAGCCCTAGGGCCGGGCTCCCCAAGCCTTTAGAGGATTGGGGAGGGGGAGACGCGTGCCCCCTCACCATATAAACTAATTTTGATTCCGGAGGCGGGCTCCCCGGGGCCCTTAATGGCTCGGGGAGGGGAGCCACGCAGCCCCCCTCCCCTTAATGAATACAGTCCTGGGGGTGGCTCAAGGAAGAGAGGCCAGTAACCCCCTCCTCTTTATGAATGCAGCGCCGGACCCATTTTTTTCCGATCCCGCTGGAGTTCTGCTGGTTCACAGCACTTTTAGCCAATTTGTTTTTGGCCCCGGGGCGGTCCCTCTGGGTCCCCTCCATGGGGCCTAGAGGGTCAGGGTATCCCTACCCTGCCTCCTTGTTCTATTTTTCTTTATTTCATTTAGGACAGGGGACTAAGTCCCTGAGTTATGTAATAGCTGCCAGCAACAATTTTCTCATGTTGCTGGCAGCCACTCAGAGCACTCGCTCTTGTGGGAATCTGACTCCCATGGGCACGAGATGGATTAACGGAAATAAATCTCCCTGGGCCAATCAGAATGCTCTATTTTTCAATTTGGCGCTCATGCGAGACTCTCTTGGACCCAACCATCCAGCTATACAATTTTATTTTAACCTTTATTTCTCAGAAACTACTGAACTGATATACACCAAATCACAAAAAGCATAATCTGTGGACCAAGATCTGGCTTCCTGACAAATTTGGTTAAATTCCATTCAGCACTTTTTGCTGCAGCTCTGTTTAAAGAAGTCTATCGATAAGGCATGGGGATTTTTCATCTTGGGACCCCCCTTTTTTCTCAGCCCCCGCTTGACAGATCATCCCGAAACTGTCCATGCACAAACTAGTCAAACTAGTTATTAAGAACCCAAAAAACACTTTTCCTATGGAACATCTGACCTAATGATAACTACCTAGTGGCGACCACCACTAGGTAATATAAATATAAAAACATGCCACTAGGATATACATTAATACGGTTTAATTTTGTTCATATTGTATACAACAATCTATTTTATTATGAACACTTCAAAATGAATGATGTAATATGTGACGTCATCAGCAGTGCATTGCGGGGGCGCGAGTTATAGTTAGCTCAACTAACTATAACGGCCGAATTTCTCTGGTTTTGTACGAGTGAAATGTCCAACTAACTATAACGTCCCTGAAACCTATGGTTTTTTCAGTGAATTTCTATGGTTTTTTAAATGCTAATTTCTAACTATAACGTCCCTGAAACCTATGTTTTTTTCAGTGAATTGCTAAGGTTTTTTAAATGCTAATTTCTAACTATGCCTACAGAGGTAGGACATGTGAAGAAAGAGGAAGAAAGGCGCAGAAAGAAGCAAGAGAAATGCAGAAAGAGGCAACAGAAGTCCAGAAAGACGAAGAAAAGTGCAGAAAGAAGCAAGAGATATACAGAAAGAACCAACAGAGGTGCAGAAAAAGGCCTTGTTGCAAAGTCATCCTGTGCCCCCAACTTTTTACTGACTGGTACTGGTGGTAACTGACTCTGACTAACCAGGCCCAGAGCCAGTGCTATGCTGAAAGACACTTAGAATACAGTGAAAACACCTACATACACTAGGGTACACTATGGGTTGGGCTACCCCTGTGATTGGCATGACCTCCCCTGTAAGGCCCTAGTACATAATAGGGCAGGGGGATTGAAACTACCTCTAACTCAGAGATGCAGAAAGAGGCAAAAGAGGTGCATAAACAGGCAGGAAAGGTGCAGAAAAAGGGAACAGGGGTGCAGAAAGAGGCATGTGAGGTGCAGAAAGAAGAGCAGTGCCGAAAGAACCAACAGAGGTGCAAAAAGAGGCAAGAGGGGTGCAGAAAAAGGTAGGAGGAGTGCACAAAGAGGCAAGAGAGGTACAGAAAGAGGCAGGAGAGGTGCAGAAAGAAGGAAGAGAATTGCTGAAAGAAGCAACAGATGTGTAGAAAGAAGCAAGAGAAGTGCAGAAAGAGGCAAGTGAGGTGCAGAAAAAAGCAAGAGCAGTGCAGAAAGAACCAACAGAGGTGCTGAAAGAGGTGTGAAGGGTGCAGAAAGAGCAAGAGAAGTGCAGAAAGAGGCAACAGAGGTACAGAAAGAGGCAAGAGAGGTGCAGAAAGAGAAAAGAGGGGTGCAGAAAGAGGCAAGAGATCTGCAGAAAAAAGCAACAGAGGTGCTGAAAGAGGCAAGTGAGGTGCAGAAAGAAGCAAGAGAGGTGCAGAAAGGCAATAGAAGTGCAGAAAGAAGCAACAGAGGTGCTGAAAGAGGCAAGTGAGGTGCAGAAAGAAGCAACAGAGGTGCAGAAAGAGGCAAGAGGGGTGCAGAAAGAGGAGAGAGAAGTGCAGAAAGAAGCAAAAGAGGTGCTGAAAGAGGCATGAAGGGTGCAGAAAGAGGCAAGAGAAGTGCAGAAAGAACCAAGAGAAGTGCAGAAAGAAGCAACAGAGGTGCGGAAGGAAGCACGAGGGGTGCAGAAAGAAGGAAGAGAAGTGCAGAAAGAAACAACAGAGGTGCTGAAAGAGGCACGAAGGGTGCAGAAAGAGGCAAGAGAAGTGCAGAAAGAAGCAACAGAGGTACAAAAAGAGGCAAGAGTGGTGCAGAAAGAGGGAATAGAGGTGTAGAAAGAGGCAAGAGAGTTTGACAAATAGGGAAGAGGGGTGCAGAAAGAGGCAGGAGGAGTGCAGAAAGAAGCAACAGAGGAGCCAAAAGAGGCAAGAGAGGTGCAGAAAGAAGCATGTGAAGTGCAGAAAGAGGTAACAGAGGTGCAGAAAGACGCAAGAGAGGTGCAGAAAGAGGCAAGAGGGGTGCAGAAAGAGGAGAGAGAAGTGCAGAAAAGAAAGAAGCAACAGAGGTGCTGAAAGAGGCACAAAGGGTGCAGAAAGAGGCAAGAGAAGTGCAGAAAGAAACAGAGGTAAAGAAAGAGGCAAGAGGGGTGCAGAAAGAGGAGAGAGAAGTGCAGAAAGAAGCAACAGAGGTGCAGAAAGAGGCACGAAGGGTGCAGAAAGAGAGAAGAGAAGTGCAGAAGGAGGCACGAGGGGTGCAGAAAGAAGGAAGAGGAGTGCAGAAAGAAGCAACAGAGGTTCTGAAAGAGGCACGAAGGGTGCAGAAAGAGGCAAGAGAAGTGCAGAAAGAAGCACCAGAGGTACAGAAAGAGGCAAGAGTGGTGCAGAAAGAGGGAAGAGAGGTGTAGAAAGAGGCAAGAGAGTTGCACAAATAGGGAAGAGGGGTGCAGAAAGAGGCAGGAGGGGTGCAGAAAGAAGCAAGTGAAGTGCAGAAAGAGGCAACAGAGGTGCAGAAAGACGCAAGAGAGGTGCAGAAACAAGCAAGAGAGGTGCAGAAAGAGCTAAGAGAAGTGCAAAAAGAAGCAACAGAGGTTTAGAAAGAAGCAAGAGAAGTGCAAAAAGAGGCAAGTGAGGTGCAGAAAGAAGCAAGAGCAGTGCTGAAAGAACCAACAGAGGTGCAAAAAGAGGCAAGAGGGGTGCAGAAAGAGGTAGGAGAGGTGCATAAAGAGGCAAGAGAGGTACAGAAAGAGGCAGGAGGGGTGCAAAAAGAAGGAAGAGAAGAGCAGAAAGAGGCAAGAGAATTGCTGGAAGAAGCAACAGAGGTGTAGAAAGAAGCAAGAGAAGTGCAGAAAGAGACAAGTGAGGTGCAGAAAGAAGCAACAGCAGTGCAGAAAGAATCAACAGAGGTGCAAAAAGAGGCAAGAGGGGTGCAGAAAAAGGTAGGAGGGGTGCACAAAGAGGCAGAGAGGTACAGAAAGAGGCCGGAGGGGTGCAGAAAGAAGGAAGAGAAGTGCAGAAAGAGGCAAGAGAATTGCTGAAAGAAGCAACAGAGGTGTAGAAAGAAGCAAGAGAAGTGCAGAAAGAAGCAAGTGAAGTGCAGAAAGAAGCAAGTGAGGTGCATAAAAAAGCAAGAGCAGTGCAGAAAGAACCAACAGAGGTGCTGAAAGAGGCGCGAAGGGTGCAGAAAGAGCAAGAGAAGTGCAGAAAGAGGTAACAGAGGTAAAGAAAGAGGCAAAAGATGTACAGAAACAGGCAGGAAAGGTGCAGAAACAGGGAACATGGGTGCAGAAAGAGGCAAGAGGTGCAGAAAGAGAAAAGAGGGATGCAGAAAGGGGCAAGAGATCTGCAGAAAAAAGTAACAGAGGTGCTGAAAGAGGCAAGAGGGGTGCAGAAAGAAGCAAGAGGTGCAGAAAGAGGCAATAGAGGTGCAGAAAGAGGCAATAGAAGTGCAGAAAGAAGCAACAGAGGTGGAGAAAGAGGCAAGAGGGGTGCAGAAAGAAGAGAAAAGTGCAGAAAGAAGCAAAAGAGGTGCTCAAAGAGGCAAGAGGGGTGCAGAAAGAGGCAGGAGGAGTGCAGAAAGAAGCAACAGAGGAGCCAAAAGAGGCAAGAGAGGTGCAGAAAGAAGCATGTGAAGTGCAGAAAGAGGTAACAGAGGTGCAGAAAGACGCAAGAGAGGTGCAGAAAGAGGCAAGAGGGGTGCAGAAAGAGGAGAGAGAAGTGCAGAAAGAAGCAACAGAGGTGCTCAAAGAGGCACGAAGGGTGCAGAAAGAGGCAAGAGAAGTGCAGAAAGAAACAGAGGTAAAGAAAGAGGCAAGAGGGGTGCAGAAAGAGGAGAGAGAAGTGCAGAAAGAAGCAACAGAGGTGCTGAAAGAGGCACGAAGGGTGCAGAAAGAGGGAAGAGAAGTGCAGAAGGAGGCACGAGGGGTGCAGAAAGAAGGAAGAGGAGTGCAGAAAGAAGCAACAGAGGTGCTGAGAGGCACGAGGTGTACAGAAAGAAGGAAGAGAAGTGCAGAAAGAAGCAACAGAGGTTCTGAAAGAGGCACGAAGGGTGCAGAAAGAGGCAAGAGAAGTGCAGAAAGAAGCACCAGAGGTACAGAAAGAGGCAAGAGTGGTGCAGAAAGAGGGAAGAGAGGTGTAGAAAGAGGCAAGAGAGTTACACAAATAGGGAAGAGGGGTGTAGAAAGAGGCAGGAGGGGTGCAGAAAGAAGCAAGTGAAGTGCAGAAAGAGGCAACAGAGGTGCAGAAAGACGCAAGAGAGGTGCAGAAACAAGCAAGAGGTGCAGAAAGAGCTAAGAGAAGTGCAAAAAGAAGCAACAGAGGTTTAGAAAGAAGCAAGAGAAGTGCAAAAAGAGGCAAGTGAGGTGCAGAAAGAAGCAAGAGCAGTGCTGAAAGAACCAACAGAGGTGCAAAAAGAGGCAAGAGGGGTGCAGAAAAAGGTAGGAGAGGTGCATAAAGAGGCAAGAGAGGTACAGAAAGAGGCAGGAGGGGTGCAAAAAGAAGGAAGAGAAGAGCATAAAGAGGCAAGAGAATTGCTGAAGAAGCAACAGAGGTGTAGAAAGAAGCAAGAGAAGTGCAGAAAGAGACAAGTGAGGTGCAGAAAGAAGCAACAGCAGTGCAGAAAGAATCAACAGAGGTGCAAAAAGAGGCAAGAGGGGTGCAGAAAAAGGTAGGAGGGGTGCACAAAGAGGCAAGAGAGGTACAGAAAGAGGCCGGAGGGGTGCAGAAAGAAGGAAGAGAAGTGCAGAAAGAGGCAAGAGAATTGCTGAAAGAAGCAACAGAGGTGTAGAAAGAAGCAAGAGAAGTGCAGAAAGAAGCAAGTGAAGTGCAGAAAGAAGCAAGTGAGGTGCATAAAAAAGCAAGAGCAGTGCAGAAAGAACCAACAGAGGTGCTGAAAGAGGCGCGAAGGGTGCAGAAAGAGCAAGAGAAGTGCAGAAAGAGGTAACAGAGGTAAAGAAAGAGGCAAAAGATGTACAGAAACAGGCAGGAAAGGTGCAGAAACAGGGAACATGGGTGCAGAAAGAGGCAAGAGAGGTGCAGAAAGAGAAAAGAGGGATGCAGAAAGGGGCAAGAGATCTGCAGAAAAAAGTAACAGAGGTGCTGAAAGACGCAAGTGAGGTGCAGAAAGAAGCAAGAGGTGCAGAAAGAGGCAATAGAGGTGCAGAAAGAGGCAATAGAAGTGCAGAAAGAAGCAAGAGGTGGAGAAAGAGGCAAGAGGGGTGCAGAAAGAAGAGAAAAGTGCAGAAAGAAGCAAAAGAGGTGCTCAAAGAGGCAAGAGGGATGGAGAAAGAGGGAAGAGAAGTGCAGAAAGAAGCAACAGAGGTGCTGAAAGAGGCAAGAGTGGTGCAGAGAGAGGGAAGAGTAGTGCAGAAAGAAGCAACAGAGGTACAGAAAGAGGCAAGAGTGGTGCAGAAAGAGGGAAGAGAGGTGTAGAAAGAGGCAAGAGAGTTGCTCAAATAGGGAAGAGGGGTGCAGAAAGAGGCAAGAGGGGTGCAGAAAGAAGCAACGGAGGTGCCGAAAGAGGCAACAGAGGTGCAGAAAGACGCAAGAGAGGTGCAGAAAGAAGCAAGAGAAGTGCAGAAAGAAGCAAGAGAAGTGCAGAAAGACGCAAGAGAGGTGCAGAAAGAAGCAACAGAGGTTTAGAAAGACGCAAGAGAAGTGCAGAAAGATGCAAGTGAGGTGCAGAAAGAAGCAAGAGCAGTACAGAAAGAACCAACAGAGGTGCAAAAAGAGGCAAGAGGGGTGCAGAAAGAGGTAGGAGAGGTGCACAAAGAGGCAAGAGGGGTACAGAAAGAGGCAGGAGGGGTGCAAAAAGAAGGAAGAGAAGTGCAGAAAGAGGCGAGAGAATTGCTGAAAGAAGCAACAGAGTTGTAGAAAGAAGCAAGAGAAGTGCAGAAAGAGGCAAGTGAGGTGCAGAAAGAAGCAAGAGCAGTGCATAAAGAACCAACAGAGGTGCAAAAAGAGGCAAGAGGGGTGCACAAAAAGGTAGGAGGGGTGCGCAAAGAGGCAAGAGAGGTACAGAAAGAGGCAGGAGGGGTGCAGAAAGAAGGAAGAAAAGTGCAGAAAGAGGCAAGAGAAGTGCAGAAAGAGGCAAGTCAGGTGCAGAAAGAAGCAAGAGCAGTGCAGAAAGAACCAACAGAGGTGCTGAAAGAGGCAAGTGAGGTGCAGAAAGAAGAAAGAGAGGTGAAGAAAGAAGGAAGAGAAGTGCAGAAAGAAGTAACAGAGGTGCAGAAAGAGACAAAAAGGGTGCAGAAAGACGTAAGAGGGGTACAGAAAAAGGCAAGAGAGGTGCAGAAAGAGGGAAGGGTGCAGAAAGAGGCAAGAGGGGTACAGAAAGAAGCAAATGAGGTGCAGAAAGAGGCAACAGACGTGCAGAAAGAGGGAAGAGAGGTGCAGAAAGTAGAAGAGATTTGCAGAAAGAGGCAAGAGAAGTGCAGAAAAAGAAATGTGCAGAAAGAAGCAACAGAAATGCAGAAAGAGGCAAGAGAGGGGCAGAAGGAAGCAAGAGTGGCTTACACACCATTAGTACCAATTTAACACCCACATTTAGTAATAAGTAACAGGTGACCATTCTAGGTTTGCAAAGGGCCTTCCACCACGCTGTAACACTTGTCGCTGCATTTTTGGTAACGTTTGAGCCGTTTGAGCTAGAAACAAGGCTTTTTTGTTCAAATCTGCAGATTAGGGAGCAGAGGATGAATTATGTGGCTAATGCAGAAAATGTATAATTGTGCGAAAGTCAGTGCAGTCAAACAGTCGCATAATTCCAGTGGCCCTGCTCATACCTCTGACTAGGTCCACAAGTGCTCCTCAGTGATTCCTTCTTTTTTGTCTCACTGAGTTCATAGTTGAGCTTCTATGGAAACGAGGAAGACTAAACCTGAGGTTACCACTCCACAACACAGACTACCATACCACATAATTACTCTCCATACCACATAATCCCACTCTACATAATTCCTATACACTAAATACCACATACTTTCTATCCACATAATTTCACTGCACAACATACCACATAATTCCACTACACACAACGTAAATCCACTCCACTCCAAAAAACATTAGTAAAAAACTTTTACATTTACAACGCCAATAGCTCTAACTCTCGCAAATGCGAAACCTATTACATTGCAAACACTTCTTTAACTAGTAGTCGCGTTTGCAGAGTGGTGGAGAAAGGGTGCTGGGCCTCCGACCAGCACTCAGGAATTCAGCTGCGTAGGATTTACAGGAGGTACCAGAAGGGCTTCTTGGCCCCCAAAGTTCCTCAGGAGTAAAGTGGACTTCATCCCCCATCCCGTAGTCTGCCAGGAGGCGCGTTTGCAGAGCAGTGGAGAAAGGGGGCATGGCCTCCGAAGAAGTCTTAGCAATCCTACTGTGTGGGACTTACTGGAGGTAACAAGAGGGGTACTTGGCCCCCAAGGACATCCTTGGGGGCCAACTACCCCTCCTATTACCTCCAGTAAGTACCACACAGCAGGATTGCTAAGTTCTCTTAACAGGCCACGCCCCCTTTGCCCACCACTCTGCAAACGCGCTCCCTGGTGTGCTCTTCAATGGGGATTGAAGTCCCCTTCACTACTGGGGGTCCTTAGGGGCCAACTAGCCTACCTCTTACCTCCAGTAAGCCCCACACAGTGGGATTGCTGAGAGGTAGATACAGGCCACGCCCCCTTTCTCCACCACTCTGCAAACGCGCCTCCTGGCGCGTTTCAAGTTGGGGGATTAAGGGGCAGATGTATCATCATTGTAGTTTGCGAGTCCTTAATAGCGATTTTTACTGAATCGCTATTAAGGACTCGCAAAATGCAATGTATGTAGGTTTCGCAATAATAATTGCGATTCCTACATATTCCTTGATTGCGAATCGCAAATTGCGATTTGCAATTAAGGAATACCTTCCCATTCATTCCTATGGGCCTAGAGGCCCATAGGAATGAATGGGAAGACATTCGCAATTTGAGAGTACCCAATAGGTACTCGCAAATTGCGAATGCAATTTCAAGGGTGCAAGGGTGCCAAAAGGACACCCTGTTGCACCCCTGAAATATGCATGTATGTGCGCCACATGGCACTTTGAAAAATGCAAAAAAGTGCATTTTTCTTAAGGCAAATTCGCACAACTTGGGTGCTTCCAGAATTGCATTTAAGGAATCGCAATTGGCGATTCCTTAAATGCAAGCGCAAAATAAGGAATCGCAAAATTTGCGATTCACTATTTTGCAATGGCCTTTTGGGATGATACATCCCAAAAGGCTTTTTCCCGTTCGCAAACGGGCCAATTCTGCAAATCGGCTCGTTTGCGAAAGGGAAAACCCTTGATACATCTGGCCCCAAGTCCCCTTTCCTCCTGCAGGTCCCTAGGGGCCAACTAGCCCTCCTGTTACCTCCAGTATGCCCCATACAGCTGGATTGCTGAGAGTGGTCCGAGGCCACGCCCCCTTTTTACACCACTCTGCAAACGCGCCTCCTGGCGCACTGCTGCTCGGGGGATGAAGTCCACTTGTGTCCTGAGGTCCTCAGGGCACAAGAGGACCTCATCGCCCCACCAGCAGTGCGCCAAGAGGCATATTTGCAGAGTGGTGTAAAAAGGGACATGGCCTCGGACCACCTCTCTGCAATCCAGCTGTGTGGCACTTACTGAAGGTACCTGGTGGGCTGGTTGGCCCCCAGGGACCCTCAGTATTCAAGGGGACTTAATTCCCCAACTTAGAACGCGCCAGACGGCGCGTTTGCAGAGTCATGCAGGGAGGGGGCGGGGCCTCCGGCGAGTTGCCGGTTTCTTTTTCCTTTTTAATACATTTTTTATATTATGGGAGGGGGGCCGCGTGGCCCCCCTCCAGAGGCCAATTATGGCCCCAGGGACCCCATCCCCTGGGGCCGGCCTTTCCGTTTTTTTTTTTTAATTAAAGGGGAGGGGGGCCGCGTGACCCCCTCCCGGGCCACTTCTGGCCCCGGGGACCCCATCCCCCGAGGCCAGCCCTTAGCATTGGGGACCATGGGGGGAGCCACAATGCCCCCACGGTCCCAGCTGGCTCCCCGCCTCCTGCGGGAGCCAGCATTGCTTTTGCACAAGGGGAGCTGCTGACATGCAGCTCCCCTTGTGCAAAAGCAATCTGCTTTGCTTTTTGGAAGCGAGAGCAAGTTTCCTGCTCTCGCTTCCAAAAAGCAAAGCAGGGTTTGCTATGACAGGGCGGGAGCCGTGCTCCCGCCCTGCCATAGCAAACAGCAATGTCCCGGGGGTGGGCACCCCGGGACATTGCAGGAGCCGGCCCTTGGGTGTGGCGGTCCCCAGGGCCATAAAGGGCTCCACGAGGGAGGGGGCCGCGCGGCCCCCCTCCAACATGTAAATAGCCCCGGTGAGGTGGTGGTCCCCGGTGCCGGGGGTCCGCAACGGACCCTCGTATTTTTTCATATTCGATGCCCCGGGGAGGTGGTGGTCCCCGGGGCAGTGTGGGGTGCTGGAGCACCCCCACACTAATTATTAGTTATAGCCCCGGGGAGGTGGCGGTCCCCGGGGCTTGGGGGGGCCCGCGAGGCCCCCGCCCTTATTTAAATAAAGCCCCGGGGAGGTGGCGGTCCCCGGGGCTGCAGGGGGCCACATGCCCCCGTGCATAAACTATAAAGCCCCGGGGAGGTGGCGGTCCCTGGGGCTGGGGTCCCCCACACCATAATTTACAATTGCCCCCGGGACCTGGCCCACCCGGGGGCTTTTGAAAACAAACGAAGCGCGGGAGACCGCGCTTCGTTTCTTTTTTATAATTTCGGCGGGATTCGCGCACCCAGCGCGAATTCGGCCGAAATTATTTTAAAAAAATGCTTTTTTTGGGCCTGGGGATCCTTGTGGGACCCCCTGAGCAGGCCTAGGGGGTCAAGGTGTTTCTACCCTGCCCCCTTTTCTTGTTTTTTACTTTTTTTTTTACCTTTTTCTTGTGACTCGGTTACCGAGTCACAAGATGGCTGCCAACACTTCATAGTTTGGAGTGTTGACAGCCAATCAAAGTGAAGCTCGTGCCCGGGAGGGTTCGCGAATCCTCCTCGGTGCTTAGATATCGATATTTTTCTTTTTTTAATTTCTCAGGAACTACTGAACGGATTTACACCATTTAAAAAAAAGCACGCTTTCTAGACCAAGACCTACCTTTTTGCCAAATTTGGTGTAATTCCATTCAGCAGTTCGAGCTGTAGCCCTGGCTAAAATTTCCTATGGAAATTAACATGGAGAAAACGCGTTTTGGGACCCCCTTTTTTCTCGGCCCCCGCTTCACGAATCGCCTCCAAACTTTCAAGACAGGAGCTGACCTGAGTGAACCACTAGGTTTGAAAATTTCGCGAAGATTTGTCAAACGGCGCCAAAGATATTAACAAATCAAAAAACGCTTTTCCTATGGATAATGTTTCCTAAATATAACTACCTACTGGCGACCGCCTGTAGGATATATATATATAAATATATATTACCTACTGGCAGTCGCCAGTAGGTAGTTATAGTTAGAACCTAGTTTCCATAGGAAATGCGTTTTTTGTTTTGCCAATAACTTTGGCACCGTTTGACGAATCTTCGCGAAATTCTCCCAAAAAATGTTTCATCCAGGTCAGCTCCAATCCTGAAAGTTTGGGGGTGATTTGTCAAGTGGGGGCTGAGAAAAAAGGGGGTCCCAAAAGTGTTTTCTCCATGTTAATTTCCATAGGAAATTTTAGCCAGGGCTACAGCCCGAACTGCTGAACGGAATTACACCAAATTTTGCAAAAGGTAGCGTTTCGTTCAGAAAGCGACCTTTTTTTTAAATGGTGTAAATCCGTTCAGTAGTTGCTGAGTAATTAAAAAAATAAGAGTCAAAAAATCAATTTCCCATAGGAAACTTTAGCCAAGGCTACAGCCCGAACTGCTGAACGGAATTACACCAAATTTGGCAAAAAGGTACTGCTTGGCTCAGAAAGCAACCTTTCTAGAAATGGTGTAAATCCGTTCAGTAGTTGCTGAGAAATTCAAAAAATAAAAAGATCGATATCTAGAGGCACGGAGGATCCGCGGACCCTCCCGACCACAAGCTTTATTCTAATTGGCTGTCAACACTCCAAACCAGGAAGTGTTGGCAGCCATCTTGTGACTCGGTAGAACCGAGTCACAAGAAAACAGTGAAACAAACGCGAAAAACAAGAAAAGGGGGCAGGGTAGAAACACCCTAGGCCTGCTCAGGGGGTCCCACAAGGACCCCCAGGGCCCAAAAAAGCATATTTAAAAAAAAAAAATCGTCCGAATTCGCGCTGGGGTCGCGAATCCGGCCGAGAAAGTTTTTAAAAAACGAAGCGCGGGCTCCCGCACTTCATTGTATTGAAGCCCCTGGGTGGGCCAGGTCCCGGGGGCACTGGGAAAAATGTGTGGGGGGGCCCAATCCCCCCCCCCCACACTGCCCTGGGGACCGCCACCCCCCAGGGCCGGCTCCTGCAGTGTCCCGGGGTGCCCACCCCCGGGACACTGCTGTTTGCTATGGTAGGGCGGGAGCCTCGCGACTCTCTCCCTGCCATATCAAACTGTGGTTTGGATTTTGTAAGCGAGAGCAGAACCTGCTCTCGCTTACAAAATCCAAACCACATTGCTTTTCCACAAGGGGAGCTGCATGTTAGCAGCTCCCCGTGTGGAAAAGCAATGCCGGCTCCCGCAGGAGGCGGGGAGCCGGCGGGACCGTGGGGGAATTGGGGCTCCCCCCACGGTCCCCAACGAAGAGGCCAGGCCCCGGGGGATTGGGTACCCGGGGCAGTGAGTGGCCTAGGGAGGGGGCCGCGCGGCCCCCTTCCCGTTTTTATTTTTTTATTTTTAAAGCAGGCCCTGGGGGATGGGGTCCCCAGGGCCCCAAATAATTTAAAAGGAGGGGGGCCACACAGCCCCCCTTGATAAAAAAATAAATAAATAAAAAAGCCGACATCGTTGCGGAGGCCCCGCCCCCTAACTGCAGCACTCAGCAAACGCGGCCCCTGGCGCGTTGTAGGTGGGGGAATTAATTTCCCTTGAATACTGAGGGTCCCTGGGGGCCAACTAGCCCACCAGGTACCTCCAGTATGCGCCAGGGAGCTGCGTTGCACAGAGGTGTTCAGAGGCCACGCCCCTTTTTACACCTCTCGTCAACGCAGCTCTGTGGCGCTTACTGGAGGTACCTGGTGGGCTAGTTGGCCCCTAGGGACCCTCAGGACTCAAGGGGAATTAATCCCCCGATTTACAACACGCCAGGGGGCGCATTTGCACAGTGGTGCACGGAGGGGGCTGGGCCTGACATACCAAGTGTGCAAATGCACCCCCTGGCACATTGTAAATTGGGGGATTAAGTCCCCTTCAATCCTGAGGGTCCCTGGGGGCCAACTAGCCCACCAGGTACCTCCAGTAAGCGCCAAAGAGCTGCGTTGCAGAGAGGTGTAAAAAGGGGCGTGGCCTCTGAACACCTCTCTGCAACGCAGCTCCCTGGCGCATACTGGAGGTACCTGGTGGGCTAGCTGGCCCCAGGGACCCTCAGGATTTAGGGACTTAATCCCCTAACTTAAAATGCGCCACAGGGCGCATTTGCACACTTGTCACATCAGGCCCCGCCCCTCCCTGCACCACTGTGCAAACGCGCCCCGTGGCCCGTTTTAAGTTGGGGATTAAGTCCCTTGAATCCTGAGGGTCCCTGGGGGCCAACTAGCCCACCAGGTACCTCCAGTATGCGCCAGGGAGCTGCGTTGCAGAGAGGTGTTCAGAGGCCACGCCCCTTTTTACACCTCTCTGCAACGCAGCTCTTTGGCGCTTACTGGAGGTACCTGGTGGGCTAGTTGGCCCCCAGGGACCCTCAGGATTGAAGGGGACTTAATCCCCCAATTTACAATGCACCAGGGGGTGCGTTTGCACAGTGGTGCAGGGAGGGGGCGTGGCCTGATGTGACAAGTGTGCAAACGCGCCCTGTGGCGCGTTTTAAGTTGGGGAATTAAGTCCCCTTGAATCCTGAGGGTCCCTGGGGGCCAACTAGCCCACCAGGTACGTCCAGTAAGCGCCACAGAGTTGCGTTGCAGAGAGGTGTAAAAAGGGGCGTGACCTCAGACCACCTCTCTGCAACGCAGCTCTGTGGCGCTTACTGGAGGTACATGGTGGGCTAGTTGGCCCCAGGGACCCTCAGGATTCAAGGGGAATTAATCCCCCAAATTAAAACCCGCCAGGGGGCGCGTTTGCACAGAGGTGAAGGGAGGGGGTGGGGCCTGATGTGACATGTGTGTACTTATGCAATCACTCCACCAACACCCAAGCACTTATAAATTCACCATGCACTCTCCTTGCAGCACTCTAATCATCCAGTCACTACCCATGCACTCATGCAATGACCCATGCACTAACTCATGCACTCCTACAATACCCTGAGCAGTACCCATGCAGTCCAGCCATTGCCCTGCACTCCTCCAATCACCCAGTGAGCACCATGTACTTATCCAATCACTCCGCCAAAACCCAGGCACTTATAAATTCACCATGCACTCTCCTTGCAGTACTCTAATCTTCCAGTCAGTACCCATGTACTCATGGAGTGACCCAGGCACTAACACATGCACTGCTACAATCCCCTGTGCACTACCCATGCAGACCTCTAACCACCTACACAGTACTGATTCACTCCTCCAATTACCCAGGTTGTACCCATGCACTCCAGAAATCCCTGTCACTATCCATGCACTCCTCCAATCACCCATCCAGCATCATGTACGTATCCAATCACTCCGCCAAAACCCAAGCAGTTATAAAATCACCATGCACTGTCCTTGCAGCACTCTAATCATCCAGTCACTATCCATGTACTCATGCAATGACCCAGGCACTAACATGGCAAATACAGAGGAGGTCATGCTCATTACAGGGGTACCCCAACGCATAGTGTTCCCTAGTGTATGTAGGTGTTTTCACTGTATTCTAAGTGTCTTTTAGCATAGCACTGGCTCCGGTCCTGGTTAGTCAGAGTCAGTTACCACCAGTACCCGTCACTAAAAGTTGGGGGCACAGGAGGACTTTCTGCTCCTCTGTTGGTTCTTTCTGCACATCTCTTGCTTCTTCCTGCACTTTTCTTCGTCTTTCTGGACTTCTGTTGCCTCTTTCTGCATTTGTCTTGCTTCTTGCTGCGCTTTTCTTCCTCTTTCTTCACATGTCCTAACTTTGTAGGCATAGTTAGAAATTAGCATTTAAAAAACCATTGAAATTCACTGAAAAAACCATAGGTTTCAGGCACGTTATAGTTAGAAATTAGCATTTAAAAAACCTTAGAAATTCACTGAAAAAACCATAGGTTTCAGGGACGTTATAGTTAGTTGGACATTTCACTCGTACAAAACCATAGAAATTCCCCCGTTATAGTTAGTTCAGCTAACTATAACTCGCGCCCGTAATGCACTGCTGATGACGTCACATATTACATCATTCATGACATGGTCAGTGACATCACTGATGACATCTCAAATGACATCACTGATGACATCATCCAGTGACTGTGTTTCTCTAAAGTTTAAATATGTTTTATATATATGTCAAGGTGTTTTGAAGAATGAGTGGGTGTATAAGTGTCTGGATGGAGGATTTAGTATGTGCGTGACTGACTGTATAAGTGAGTGATTAAATGTGTCTAACTGAATGCATGGGTTAGTGACTAAACTGTCTGAATGTGTGTATCAGTATGTCTGTTGTTGTGTAAGCTGCTGCATGTGTTGGTCAGTAGCTACATGAGTGTCTATATGGGTTATTGATTGGTTGCCTGAGTATTTGTATGGGAGACTGAGTGTGTGTGGGTGGGTGGGAGGTGTGTGACTGTGCATAGATGTGTGAGTGGTTGATTCACTGGGTGTATGGGTTCAAGAGTGCATGTGGAAACAGCTGTATGGGCGGGTGAGTGTGTGTATGGGTGTGTTGGTGAGAGATTGGATGTCTCAGTGGTACATGTCCAAGTAACTACATATGTAAAAGGCAGTGTATGTGAGACTTGGAGTATATAAATGACTATATCTGAGAGTCAGTGACTGTGAGAGTGGCTGTATGGATGAGTGTGTGCTTGTATCAGTGATTGTATAAGAGAGTAAGTATGTGTTAGTATAGGTTTGAATAAGTGAGGTGGTGTGTGTATAACTGTATAGGTGAGGAAATGGGAGTGTGATTGATTCTTTGCATGACTGACTAGGTGTGTGAGTAACTCCATGGATGAGTGGTGGTGTGTGAGTGTCTGTATAGGTGTATGAGTGCATATGATAGTGTTGTATTGATGAGAGACTGTATGTATGAGTGATTGTATGGGTGAATGAGTGGATGTGTGTGTAGACCTAGGAATCAGTGAGTGCGTATGTAGTAACTGGTATTGGTGTGTCGATGGTTTCGAAAATGGTAGTCTGTATTTTACAGTGGGTGTATCAAAGATTATATTAGAGTGTGAGGAGGTGCATCAGATTTTGACGTGGATGATGTCATCAGTGATGTCATCAGTGATGTCATCAGTGGTGTCATCAGTGGTGTCATCAGTGATGTCACAGACCATGTCATGAATGATGTAATATGTGACGTCATCAGCAGTGCATTGCGGGGGCGCGAGTTATAGTTAGCTGAACTAACTATAACGGGGGAATTTCTATGGTTTTGTACGAGTGAAATGTCCAACTAACTATAACGTCCCTGAAACCTATGGTTTTTTCAGTGAATATATATATATATATTAAAAACACGTAAACTCAAAATCTGTGCCGAGCATAGTGTGGCGCCCGACTGGTATTTTGCTGCTTCTGTCATTGCATCCAGATATATAATACAGGTAACATTACACGTACAACAAGCCAGGGCTATTGGCTTTACCAATGGTTCTTAGTTGCATTAGATAAATAAGCAACAACTATGGCTTTGTTGTATAGAATAATGAAAATGCTTCAGTTCTGAGATGATGAGACTGTGAAAGAACTAAAAACGAGTCTCCTTGAAGTTACATTTGAGGCAGTGAAGGGTGGCACTGCTGCAGAATTAAGATTTATTTTTTTCACCGAGGGTGAAGGCGAAAATGGAGAGCCCGATAGGGACCCATCTCAGCACCTGCTTTTTCGACCCGGCCCACTTAAAGCCTGTCACGATGTGCCAGCTGCTGACACGACGGGGGAGGAAGATGTTGAGGAGTTTCCACGTTATCTCTCACCCCTCCTTTCTTTACAGTCTGCGTCTGCTTCCAATGTACTGTGGGTCTTTAAGGACTTGGACGTGCGAGATCCTGGCCCCACCCACCTACCTGGAACTCGGAATCCTATTGGCCCAGACATACACACCCCCGGAGTGATAACGAGGCCAGAGGAGGAAGTGGAGGCGCAAACCGACTGGCCAAACAGGAACACGGAGCCGCCAACCAGTTTTCCCGTTGGAGTACTAGAGGCCGGAACCCAGCCGTGGAAAGGAGCCGGGAGCGAGGCAGCAGAGACGATCTTTCCACCAGTCAAGGGGGCGCCGAACCCGATTCGGCACTGCAAGGAAGCGAGCCACGTTCCTGGAGGAGCGTGGCTACAGCAGGTACGTGCTCGCCTCGGGCTGTATTTTCCAAGGGTCCACCGGGCGGGAAGCCTGCAAAAGGGGCGGAGGGAGGCACGTAAACGCCGCGGTAGCAGCTAGAAGCCGTTTCTCTTGCTCTCTTGTGCTGCCCCTGTATTGCACGGGTGACGGATGGTGGTGCTCTTTTACCCCCTCACTACCCTTCCCATTTCTTCTTTGGTCCGGACGGACTAGTGTACTGACGGAGGCTTTCTTTTTTTTTCATGTCCTCCTCCTTCCCTCCACGGCGGTATTGAGTGGTGTGACAAGGCTGCGAACAGAACACCTCTACCAGTTACCACCTGGAATAACCACTGACGGAAGTGGCAGCCATTTATATTGTTTGGACCCTTAATGTGACATTGACCCCCTGTAAAATAAAAATACCTCTGAAACAGCTCTCATTGCGCTCCTGGTTTTTGTCTGGCCCACAAAGCCCTGTCATGAGTGATGTAATATGTGGGGAATCACCAGTGCATGGCGATGGCGTGAGATTGGTCATCCTGAATGAATGAATGAATGAACCGAATTTGTTATAGTGCTACGGCTACTCAAAAGAGTGTCCCGGCGCTGACAGAAACGGGTGTGGGAGCTAGAATATGCTGCTAAGTTCTAAAAAGACACGTTTTAGGTGTTTCTTGAAAACTGAAGTATCTGAGATGGCTCGTAAAGTGGCCGGGAGTCTGTTCCAAGCTTGTGTCCCCAGGAAACCAAATGATCTGCCACCCATCCGGGCCAAAGCGTGCTTTAGGAGTACGGGCAAGGTCAGATCCTTTTACAAGCAAGTTAAAGTTTTGGTGGCTAGATAGCTGTAAGATTTGGATTGCTCTGAATAAGATGGCAACTTTTTTCCACAGCTCTACTAAGATATTGTTGTCCTTCATGAAATTTGGTCACAACCTGTATCTCTTTCCGTTTGTGATCCTCCCTGTATTAGGCAGGAGGCTGATTCTATACTGATGTCTTGCTTGTTCGATAGTGTCCTCTTTCCTTGGGGAGTAACTACTCCATTATGAAATCTGGCAACAGCTTCTGCTGCTTTTTCTTCAAATATGAATCCATTTATAATGTTTCTCTTTACGTGTAGAACATCTCCTTCGGGGATGATCCGAATTTGATGTCCGAGATGACAGCTGATAGACAATGTACGTGCTGCTGTTGATGTCATTGAGGAACCCTTTCTTCATCACTAATGGTCACATATGCCAGGTTTCTTCTACTCCACTGCTCATGATGCATCATTTTGCACTGTCAACAATTCATATGAAAGCTCAGTGCTGCTGCACCTGCATTAGTTCTGTGGTTGTGAGACACCTTGTAGCCACAACATCCCTACACTTCAGCCAATATGTGTCTGTTAAAAAGCGAAAAACGAAAATGAAACCCAACATTATCATCTCTCATATCTTGGTGCATTTCTACGGCTCAACAAAAACACGATAACTAGTATTAAGTTTTCACAGTGAAAGGGGGGGGGGGGTACAGAACGACACAGTGTTGGAACCTACTGTTTTTGGCGTGATTTTACAATTTTGGGAATGGGTTCTTATTTTTAAAGGCTGTGAAGACTGAGTGCTTATTGTTTTATTTGCAGAGTGGGTGAAATGCGTTCATGCATCGTGGCAGCGCGTTTGCAGATTGAAAAATCCAACTGCGTACTATTCTCCTCAGCAGGATCAACCTTAAATAGATGACATTCGCACTGAGTATTTAGATATCCCCAGCTGTCACTCATTGCCAGTTTGGCATCCGCTTTTTTGCGTTTATCCTAATCAGCAGCTGGCATTTCAAAAGGATTCTGCCTTCCCTTCTCAGAGTCACCAAATGCACTAAAACCTGGGGAGGTCTTTTTGCTGCCAGCTTCATGAGACGCACCCAGAGCCGGACTGCCCTCTGACTCCACCGGGCATTTTCTCAGTGTGCTGGAGCCACTGGAGGCCGGTTATGGAAGTCGAGGGCCGCTCCTGGTGCCTCCGACACGTTCTTCAGCTCCACAAGGCTAATTGTAGCAGGCAGGGGGAGGCTGCAAGAGAGAGAGGGAGGGAGGGGGGATGGTAGAGAGAAAGTGATCACAGATGGAATAGAGAGAAGGTGAGAGAGAGAATGGATTGATGGAAACAGAAAGATATCACAAGGAGACCAAGGGAGAGATGCAGGTTCGAGAATTTTTGCCAGGGCTGTTTTAGGTTCCCCAGCGCGTTCCTAGGAGCACCACACACCCTTTCCGGGTGATTAAAAGCATCCTCACCCACAACGTTTCAAGTCTTTGCTCCCATTTTCTGGTTAAGTGCGTTTTAAGTTCGCTTCATCAGCACCACCAACATTTAAGTGAAACCAGTAGTCTCTGAACTTGATTCTTTTAGGATTTAGTTCATATTGACAGGGAAAGGTTCATGGTGGGTGTAAAGTGAATATCTGCTGCCATAGTAAAAGCAATAATTCAGCGGCAGCTAAGTGAAACATTATGAATGCATTGAATTACTAGTGGTGATGATCTGTAACTACTCTATCACCGCGCCCTGACCCATTAAAATATAAACATTGGAACTTTTTTCGAACAACACACTGCAGTACAAGAGGGAGTACTGTATTGGCCTGTCAACATGCCTTTTTATGCTGCCTGCTGAAAAAACACATCATAGGAGAAGACATAAGTACAGTAGGTGTAGGGAAATAAAGTGGAAAACTCTGACCCTTGGGGTGAACAAGAGTGTAACACATTAGAAAGAGAACATCGTTGGTGTTTTCACGGCAGTTCCAGTTATCATCCTGACATTGCTAGGAGAATGGAATGAAAAAACCGGCTTAAAACGAGCAATGCAGGACAGCATACATACATCAGGTTCCAAGGTCACACAGCGCTGGAACGCTCTTGCAGCTCCTTCATAGCCTTCCAGCGCTAGATAGGCACATCCCAAGGAAAACCAAACTCCCAGCTGAAAGAAAACAAGGAAAGGAGTTAGTGTACCAATGGAGAGAGTAATCATCACTGCAGCTTTGTGAGCAACAATACACTAAAAGTAATTTAATCATGGTGCGGATCCTGGCTTTTGAGTGCAGATTTTCACAGTACCTTAATATCGTAGAGAAAATATCGAGGACAAATATATAGACAGGTAAGTATGTATTAATTTACTATTCTAGCTCCCATCTATGAACCTTGAAGATATATATATATATATATCTTTAAGGTACGTGGAATTAAGAGTAGTAAAGCTATAATTCCCTATATGCACTTACCTTTCGATATTTTTGTCCTTGATATATTGGCCATGATATTAAGGTATCACGATGTTCCCTACTCCGTATTCCCTACTAGAATCTTAATCAACTGATACTATCGATGCCCTCCTCATATATGCTCTCTCTTTCGACATAGGAGAGCCTGGATTACGACCCAATAACCTTGGTGAGTCAGTGTAGATTTTCAGAACATGTCATATATCCACATTAAGTGCTATTACTATCATCAAAAAAGCATGTAGAAGGTGATGCATATTTTTCATCACATTTTCTTTTTATAACCAACTTTATTTCGCTTCTACAGCAAGCACCATCCAACGTTACAATCAGTGAGAGCTGAGCATTCAGAGTTACAACAATACATGAAACGATTACAGCAGAAGTCTGTCCCTTCATACCGACAGTCCATAGTAAGACCACCACTTCCCCCACACTTTATCATGTTTATGAGGACACCCACGTGCTTCACAGATTAACTTTTCTTGTTGCGCACACCAATTAACTCCTCTTGCCACAGCTGGATCGAGGGGGCGGGGGGCGTAAGTTGCCTCCAAAGGCGGGCAATGTCCCTCCTGGCCACCAAGCCTGCCGCCCCTATAAACATCCGTTCACCTAGTGGACCTCCGAGCTCCTCCACCAGCCCAAACAGTGCACTCCGGGGTTTTCACTACAATCTTGTGAATATCTGTTGTATTTTTTAATATGGAGGATGGGTACACTCAGATAGGCTTATTCTGAGAAAAATGCGTATGGCTCAAAGACTGGAAAACTGATTAAGTTAGTATAATGGACGCTGGTTGCTGCTTCCCTGCTTTCTGGTAACTTTCACTGTTGTGCTGTTTATGTTCGGTTCACATGGCTGGGGGCAAAGGTAAGAGGAGGGTAAAGGAACTTATCTCCCAAATTCTGAAAGAATGTATCCTGTCCATTATCAAGATTAGGAGGTCAGGGAGTCACCTGCTGCAAGGCTGCCTTTCTCGGAAGACTTTGTAACCTATCTTATTAGGAGTTGTGGAAGTGAGCAAGTTGTGTCTGTCGACTACCACCATCTTAGGGGCCACCCTGGGTGGCAGTAGGTCTAGCTACGCCACTGGTGGAACTCTAAAGGAGTCCAGCAGAAATCCAACATCTCTAGGCTCGACCTAAACAAATACATGTCCAAGCCACTTTGGAGTTGTGGCACGTAGCATGGCAGTTAGTTCCCTTGCAGGCGATTTCACGTAAGAAAAATCGAATCGTGTACCCTGGGTTTCAGCTCCCTTTTTTGAGGTGCTTCAGCAAGCTCAGACAGCCTGCAGTCACACCCTAAATCCTTGCCAGAGTGTCAACAAAAAGGAAGATTTTGAAGTATATTAACCAAGTCTGAAGATTCTCAGCCAGCTACTATAACTTGGTGCTCCAGTGTCCCCATGCTTGCTGACGACCCACATTACAGTGCTGATGTTGGTATAGGTTATAATTCTCTTTCTCCTCGGAAACAGAAGAAAGAACTTCACCTTCCTCAATTAGAAAATTATTTTCAGTGAGAGGGAGAAATGTTTACGTGGATAGTTGTGGATCTGTGCAACATGTGAACTTCAGGCCCCTTCTTGCCTTAGACATGCATTTGACAAATCTGAAAGATTTAAGGAATATAAACTTTAAAGATTATATTGTGCATCAATGTTTATAAGCCCATGCAGTAACTTTCCCACGGTGGCTCTTGAGGTGAACGCATGTGCACCCCATCACCCCCCACTAACCTCTAAAAGAAATACAAAGTGACAGGATCCCTCGGGGCAGCTCACTCCTAATCCGTGTGAACACTCCCTAACTCCCTGATCAATGGCATGTTAACATAAGCAACATGTACATGTGTTCACTAAAGCATCAGGCGCCAAAGAATAGGTCTGAAGTGTTCATGATTTCTCTTTGGAAAAGAACGTCCATTCATCTGATCACTATTACATCTTGCAAGTGCACTATGAAAATATGCTGTTTAAGAGGCGTTAATATTTGTGAGACCAAACTCATCTGGCTTCAGAGGTGGAGCGGTGGAAACTGGGAGACACGACTACTGGAGAGTAGAGTGGTAGAAATAGTTCTCAACTCTTGCCTTGCTTACTCTCTCTGCACAGCAGACCACCTGCAATTATAAGTGCCACCATTCGACTATCCAACTAGACTCAGGGTGAGAGGCGGTGGCAGATGGGCGGTACCAACTATTGGGGGGGTCACCCCTTCTTAGAGTATAACATATTTCACAAGTGCGAATACAGTGATTCTGAATGTTAAATATTTAGTACACGCCTGTATAGGAGACTCCGCATAAGAGTATTAACAGGCATTTAACAAATATTCCGTAGGTATGAAATTGGGAAAAGTCTCTCTAGAAGGGGTGATGAGAAAAGATATACACGCTTTCACTAGCTGTGCATATTCGAATTATGGTAAAGTCCTCCAAGCAGAGAGTTTACCAGCTCCTGAGGGAGCACTCCCATTTTGGCTCAAGGCCTGCCTGTGTGAAATCTATTTACAATTTGCCCCACTGGCAATTTCGACTATCTAACTATCTATCTATCCATCTATCCATCTATCCATCTATCTATCTATCTATCTATCTATCTATCTATCTATCTATCTTCTAAATAGGGAGAGCACGGGTTATCGTGTGAAAGTAAAGGGTAAAACATATTTTCCGACCTGCCTGTTGTGTGAGTTAAGAGATTGAAAAGTGCACCTGGAGTACACCAGATACCGAAAATAAGCAACCAGCAGAACGCTCACTGACCAGGTGTTTTCTGCTCAGGCTGCACTCACTGATGACTTTATAGTCACTGTGCTGAAACACCAGCTTCCTGTGCAACATCTGCCTGGCTGCCATTACAGGCAGAAACAGAGCATGAAGAAAGTGGCCCATGAACAGTTATTTCAGTCGTCTCACGGTGAGATACTCAACAAGCAAACAGAGTACTTTTAAACAAATACAATACGGAGCATTTATCAGAATCACTTTTGTGGAAGATTTCCCGTTGTTTCAGATTTTTTGATCAGAGAAAATGATAGGTTATTTGTTTATCCTCTTTTGGCATAGTGAGGCTGAGGCGCCTCTAGGAGAACGAAGTACAAGGCAGAAAGTTGCGGGCATTTCAAGGATTTTACTTATGCAAAAGAGAGTCCCCATTGTCCCATATCACGCCACAATGTTTATTGTCATAGGTATTGCACGCATCTTGTTTTATTCAGTGCACCTTGTCTTTCAATAAAGAGACTAACAGCACTTGTGGAGTTACAGGGACAGGCAAAGGCAAAAAGCACAAGCGAAGAGTAAGCGGAGTAGGACTGCTTCAGACTGTGGCCTGGGACGCTTGGACCAGTGGACACTCCTGGTACCTGGGGGTGGCGACAGCTCATAGGCAGCAGTCCATGTTCCTCTAAAAACAATGCCAGAATACTGTGCCAATGTTGCTTATGCTATATCAGATCTATCCAGCCACGGTTGATGTTCTGGAGATGTTACAAAGAGTTGCATCGTGAAGCACATTTGGTCGAAGTGCTCTTCATCACAACATACTGGAAGGAGGTTCTTAGTCATATCAAAGGAATACTGAAACACAACTTGCCAGCAGACCCTGGTGTGGAAAAGATGGAGGTCTCCAGGAATAAAGACCAAAGAAAATGAACAGATGAGAAAGCGAAATAGATTTATTTCCTTACAGCGCTACAGCACAAGCCTTCTTGTAACACCAGTTACTGAGTGCATCTCTTAGCTGCATTCTATCCTACCCTTCATCATGAAGGAACCTGAATCTTAAAACATTCTATTACCTTGAATACAACACATCTCCCTTTCCTTATAGAATACGCAATATACCTATATTACAACATATAAACTACATAAAATATAAACTATAAAGTTCATTAGCTTGTTGCTGTTCTCAATCCTTCTGTTAGATCGCCTCAATTTTCCTGACTCAGTTTCTTTTTGTGCTTCTCCTTTTGCTTCCTAGCAGTATCTTTCAGGCGTCTTTAACTTTCACTACTCTGATCAGGTTTCAGATACAAAAGTCTTCAGTTTTCACACATTCGTAAACATTTTTAAGGCATGCATCGGACTGCTAAATTTAGATGCCTCTTCATGACTTACAGCAGCTTTTAGTTTAATTACCTCACCCACCTTAATCAAAAGTTCCTTCACAACTTCGCATCCTATCAACTTACACTTTCCTCCTGTTCACTTCCCTCTCTTCTTTTCATGTCTATTCACCTTTCCCTTTGTTTTCACAAACTTTTTATCCCTCATTAGTCCACGATGGACATATCATGGTATTAGCTTTTCTTCCTCTAAATAACTAAACAAAGCACTCTTCCAGTGACACCATGTGAGGTAGCACTGTACGCTTCAAACCACTTCTTAATCTTTACGTTACAATCTTTGCATGGATATTTAGCTGCCTAAATGACCTCCTTCAAGCGTTCTGTTGAGTCTTTCCACTGTTTCATTTGTTTCTGGATGATACAATAAACATCTTTTATGCTTAATCCCTTTCTCCTTCAAAAATTGAGACATTTCCTTGGAATTAAATTGAACTCCACTATCTGTGACTAGTGATTTAGAAAAACCTCTCTGACCAATATTTCAGATAAAAACCCCTTACACACTCTTGGCATTGATCCACCAATGGGTTCTACTATGTCCATGGCAATTTCATCCCACTCTTTCTCCAGTAAAATACTGACAATCAATGGCTGCTCTCTAATCTTAAGAACCCTGGTCTGCTGACAACACTCTGTACAATTTCCCTCTCACCTCTTTTTCTATTTGTCTATCCATAACTGGCGACCAATAATTCATTTGCAATATCTCTTTAGTTGTTGAGTACCTTGGTGTCCCTCATGTGCAAATTTTACCAATTTCTCATGTAAAGCTGAGGGAGACACCAATCTGGTGCTTCTATACACTATGCCTAAATCTATTGACAACTCATCTCTGACGTCCCAATAACCTTTGCACTTCATCTAATATTTTGTTTAGATGGACAACCATTTGCCATCAATGTCAATAAATTCAACCAAGTACCAAGTGTCATTCTGATTTAAATTAACGCTCCAATCTTACATCCCAATAGCACAGTCATCAATTAAACATTCTTTCTGGTCTTCCTCATCTCGTTCTGTTTCATCCTGTGAATCCTCTTTTAACCAGTCTAGATAAACAATCTAAAACCACTACTTTTCCCTGGTACATGTATAACTTGAAATCATACTCCTGTAAAACTAACTCCGCCTTTAGTGATCCTGCTTGAAATATGGTCAATACCCTTTTTCTTGAACACTTCCTCCTAAGGCTTATGGTCAGTTCTCACCATAAATTCTTTGCCACAAACAAAACACATACTTTTTTTGTCTTAAGCTCTACTAGCGCCTCTCTCTCTCTCAATCACTGAATATCTTTTCTTCACTGCTTGAAGACTACAGCAAATAAAGGTAACAGTTCTTTATACATTACTTTAACAACCTTCATATCTTAGATGTTTTCTCAGAAAATTTAGGAATACACTTACCATAAAACTCAATTAAACCCTGTGTGCAAATTGATTAGATCTCTCTTTGGTATTCAGCCATATCTAGTCAAAGTATGACCAAAAAACACAAGCTCCTCTTTGTGAAACTTATGTTTCTCAACATCGAGCATCAAGCCCTTGTCCAATGATCTACTTAAAACTTCCCTTACTCTGTCATCTTGTTCTTTTGATTGTCTTGCCATATACTAATATTCCATCCTGATACACCTTGACTCCTGTCAAGCCACACAAAATGTTGCTCATGGCCCTTTGGAAAATCGAGGCTGCTGAAACCTGTCTAAATGGCATTCTTCTAAATCTGTATGTTCCATTGCAAGTAATAAATGCTGTACAAGCCTATAGAATCATTATGTAATTTGATATGATGGTACCCAAAGGCTAAATTCAACATAAAAAACACTTGGCATCTCCCTGCATACCTATCAATTCGTTGATACCTGTAATAGAAAACCTATCCACTAACTACAGCCTTGCTCAATCATCTCAAGCCACACACAGCCTAATATCACCATTCTGTTTGCAAGCTATAATGACAGGAGATAACCACTCAGTTTCCTCTACCTTTTCGATAACCCCTGTCGACTCCAATTTATCCACTTCTCTTGTGACCGACTCCTTTATCTCTATTGGAATCCACATCACTTTACTAACCACTGTGATACACCTTCTTTTATTTTAATCTCAACTCCTTAAGTGTCTTAACTTTCCATTGAATACCTTAGGGAATTTCTTACATAAAACGTTGTTGATATCTACCTATTTTGTAACTTTAAGAACAATAGACGCTCTTAATTTTATCGGTGGCTCTGAATTTGGATCCAAAAAGGTACACAATCTCTTTGGTGAAACCAACTAATCACAACATCCCCCTTAACTGCAACATATATGTTTCCTGCACCAAATCTTTTCATTTATTCTAGCTCCCCATAAAGTACCTAACCAATTTTATCAGTTCACCACCAAATCCAGAGGGCATTAAATCACACTTTAACAACTTAACTTTGTTATTCCCTCCATGAACACACCCAAAGAAATAATAGTAAGTTTGGCACCCAAAACAGTTTAAACTGCTTTTCTTGGACTAATTGTTCACCATGTGGACCATCTCCTTTTCCCCCCACTAATTTGCAACACTATCTCTTCATTTTCATCGTCCTATGTGTTCCATTTAGTTTTTTTCACCTTTGTTATTTCTACGTATACAACATTTGCTCAGGTGTACCATACACGTACATAGTTTGCATTGTACTTTCCAAGCAGGCCAATTTTTGTTGTTTGCCATGTAACCCGTCATACCACATCTAGAAAACTGTCCAACAAATTGCTTAGCATTGAACTGACTTTTTTCATTTTTTTCACTGACAAAACCATTATTATGCATATTCTTAAGTTCCAACCTTGTGTTTGTTGCTTATCTACAACACACACTGCACTGTTGCTAGCAGAAGTAATGAGATTTTTCTTAATTTCTTCTATGCATGCAAATTTATGTTCCAGTCTTTTAGTTAAATTTGTAATTTCGGTTAAAGAGGGATCAGCACAATACCATAATTTTTTCCTACCTTTATCATTTTCACAGCCAAGCACTAACAGGTCTCTAATCTCTCATCAAAACCGTTTCCAAATTTACAAGGGGAGACCAATTTCCCCAATACAGTAATATAGTCCTCTTTCATTTGCATATGTCTGCCAAAATGAAAAGTTTCCAAGATAATGGATACCTGGTGTAAATAAGGCTGTCCAATTCTTAATATGTATCCCATATTCATTCAAACTATTTGATTCCTCATTTGATAAGTCAGGCAGATGATCACATAGTTCCTGCCCTTCAGGACTATGACAATGTAATAATAATTAAGTTTTCCTTTTTGAACTTAATCTAGGACCACATACTCTTGCATAACTTGTAAAAACACTTCTCCCATTTTATACCCTGGAGAAGTCAAGACAAATGGAGGAGGAGAAACATTCTACATGAAACTAATTTACCCAATAAGCAGCTTTATCACAAATAAATATACTTGTAATAATTGTTTAAATTGATTGTAAAAAAATATGTATAATGATTTATACTTTCTCCGACATCCAAATTAATGCCCGAGTTCCTGGGAAATAAAGTTGTACTTAGACAAAAAACAACAACCTAAACAAACAAAACCTGAAAAGACAAATTAAAAAAAAACCTTTGATTTATAATACTGTGTTAATATCCACTGTCGGTAACTAAACAAGTCTTGCTTTTATTTCTACAGTACTGATAAAATTTCAACCAATTCACAGACATGTATCATTGTATAAATGAGACCAATCTTATTCGCCGACCCGGCCGGAGTGCAACAGACATTGTTTACGTTTGAGACAGCTTGATCTGGAACATCAGTGACTCGTGGGTAGAACAAGGTAATCCACAAGAGGAGCTCGTTCTAGAGCGTTAAGTAAGCGCTGAAAGTTAGCAAGTCAGGAAGTAAGTTAAAGTGAATATACGACCGGTCACCCAAGTACGGAGAGATAAACACACTGTTCAAAACATTACAGGCCACAGTTAAACCAGAAAACGCCAGCATTGTTATGTAGCCAAAATTGTAGCCTTCTCAAGTATCACCAAAGATAAAGCATTGCATCACATTCCTCTCGCAACATGCATACAGTTCCAAACACGAGTATGCACGCCCAACTGAATAAAAGCTCAAAATGGTTTCTTTTAAGGTTTGTCCAAGAAGCTTGTCAATTTTCCTCAAATCAGTTTTAGATACATCCAATCTAATAAAGAGTCAATACCTTATAGAAGCCACAAGTTAAATTATGTTGAAGAGTTGCAACTGGATGAAGGACTCTTTCCTTTTTACTCGATGCCAATGTAGAAAAGTTCAAAGTTTCCCAGAATAACGAGCAAGCAGTATGAAAAGATACTGAAATAGATTTACTTCCCTATTCTTGAGGAAGGTGTGGGATAAAAGGCACCCCAATTTGAGGGAGATCAAATACACCCACATCACCTGGCCAAGGTGGAGTAGCCAACAAAGAAAACCTGCCCTTGTTTAAGGTGGCAGGAGAATAAAGTACCTAGGACATCCCCAAACACTGGACAAGGTGGAGGCAGTGACTAATATACTTACCCTGGTCTTACGGAACGCATGGTGGCTTAAGGCACATACTATCCAGAACACTGAGAAATGGGGGGAGGGGCAGTGACTAATACTCATGCTATTTAAAGGCGTAAGGGTTGCTGTCACCTGTCCTAAGGCCTCTTTATGCCACAAAAAATGAGGGTGAAGGTTGGCCGAAATAGCTGACAATTGGCCTGGCACTATGTACGCAATGGTAAGCTGGGTTTACTGTAAATGAGGCATTAGATGAATTCTGCTTCTATAAAAGCACAGAAATTTCCTGAAATAATTAAAGTTAGAGGGGAGTTCAGATTGAAGAGTTTATTAGTGGCTCTGGCACAAAACCTAAAAGACATGACATTCACAAACTAAGATAGCATCTTATCCTGTGCTCTTCAAACACATTACCAGTGTTACATCATTTAACAACCTCATTTTGATCATAAAAAGAGAAAGGTATGAAAGGGCCTGGTCAAGGTGATTTCAGATCCCTGCTGATGAACTTCATCATCCAATGAGTACAAACTTCTCTGATACATGGTAAATCGCTACCAAGTTGAATTGTTTTGCTGGACTTTGAAACAACCTTTGTGCAATTCCAATGTCCGTCTCTTCACCATGGATGAGCCCAGATTCTCATTTGAATTAAAAAGTGGTCGAAGAATGAGTATTACTGCAACATTTGTTATACAGAGGAGACCAAGCCTCAATTAATGCAGTAAGGACCTATTTATGTATGGCGAATTTGAGGTAACACAAAATGATTTTCTTCTCTTCTCAATAATCGTGTAAGAGGTAAATTGAGTATGAATAGCTAGTACAATGTCCAGACCGCTGTGTATACATTTTAGATGGTGATATATTTGTTTAACTCAGACAGGAACAACTTAGAAGGTAAAAAAATCTTGCTTTCTTGGAAGAATATATTGAGAAATTGATTTATGTACAAATTCAGACCAAGTGTTGAACTGGTGGAAAATAAGACTATGTCAACCAAGGGAAAGCAAAAACTAACTGGAAAATGTCTTGATCGCAATGCAAAATTATGCCAAGTACAATGCCTACGAGTTAAACTACATGCATATGTAGATTATCTAATGTGCTATTTCGTTTGTATTCAGGGACAATGCATCTCAAGGAAGCCTCCTACAAGGAAGTTTAGCCTGTACATGATTAATTATTTTTTACATCTAGACTCCCAACCTATCATTTTGACTCAGCTACAGGCAGTAAAGGGGAAATTTTCAGACATGGAATTGTCGTACGAGTTACTTACCTTCGGTAACGATGTATCTGGTAGAGACGTTGTCTAGCCGCAGATTCCTTAACTGAGAATATCCCCAGGCGTCAGACTGGATCCGGAAAATTTTGCGCAGCAGCACCTCTCCGCGCAGGGGGGCGGCGCCGCCTGGCTCCGCCCTGACGTCGTCCCCGGACATGACGTCAGTGGAGCCATATAGGACCCTCCCGGCGCGCTGACGTCAGTTTTCTTCGGAGGAACTTTTCTGCGCCACAACGCGGAGCCCCAGTAAAACTGTGAGACTATGGGAACAGTGTGCGAATAAAAAAGAAAATTGGTGAGAGAGAAAGAACCAAAGGGTGAGAAAGCACCATGAACGACAGTGAGAAGCACTGTCGACTGAAAGTTGTTGAAAAGGAAAGAGCAGAGCAATACTCTGAGAAGCAGTTTTGCAAAAGAGAAGTGAATGCCACCCCTGAGGCAAATCGATCTATAAAAAGACCAAGGCAGACGACAGAAAGTCTGCACCAGATGAAGTGAATGAAAAGAGCAGAACAGTACACTGAGAAGCAACCCCGCAAAAGCGAGAGAGTGCCCTCTCCTGAGGCAAAACGGCAATGAAAAGAGCCAACAGCGACAGGCAAGAAAGCCCCAAACCACAGGATTAAAGAAGAGAAAGAAAGAAAGAAAGAAATAGGGAGACTCTGTCCCTCGTGAGAGAACCAGTGGACTGAGGCACAGGCCAAAAAGACCTCAAAACCAATTGACTGGAGGAGTGTCAATGGAGAAGGTGGGTGGGAGGGTAGAGAACACCAGTAGGCCCCATACTGGAGGAAACCCATGTGGAAAAACGCAGGGACACCTGAACTCACCGCCCAAGCATGAGATTGGGAGGAGCAGAACAAGGAAACCAAAGGAATAAGCCTGACGGGGAGGGAGGTGAGAGATACTACCCCGTAGAAAGACAAAGCCACCCCAAGGGAGGCGAATGCAGAAAACCCCACCTGAAAAGGTCCTCGCAGATCGGGGAGGATGGGTGGGCGTTAAGGAATCTGCGGCTAGACAACGTCTCTACCAGATACATCGTTACCAAAGGTAAGTAACTCGTACATCTGATAGAGACATCTAGCCGCAGATTCCTTAACTGAGAATAGATACCAAAGCCATACCCCATAGGAGGCGGGTCTGAGACAGAACCCCACTAAGTTCCCAAGGGAACAGAAGCGTCAACCAGTTGACTAAACACAGTGGGGGCAGCACTGCCAGAGTGGCCAACACCAGACTAGGATACTCCGTAGAGAGTGGCCAACAATGAGAGGCAAAGGCATCAAAAGCTGCCAAGGGCGGCAGGAAAGCCCTGTCGGTTAAACAGTGTTGAAAGGGAGCACAGAACCAGAAGGTCAGTGCGGAATGAGAGTGGATATCTTCTGTAAAAAAAGAGGAACTAAATGTAGGATGTGAGGGATCCGCAGGATCCGATGGACCTGCAAAAGAGAAAGGTCCAGCTAGGGTACAAGAATGGACCGAGTCCGAGCATGCAGGACGGACATGCATGACAGTGAAAGAAGCACTGTGGAAGTGGGAACAGCAGCGGAAGGATGCTGACGACGCCCAGGATGAGTCAGTGTTACTGGAAACACAAGACCTGCCAATGCACCATCGCCCATGCACCGGACATGTGAAAGGGCGGGCATCAAAAGGCAGAATGGCAGAGAATGATGGCAATAACCAGTGCTACGCACGTGGGGAACAGAAGTACACAAGAGACACTGTATGTACCGCCAGAACCACACCACGGAAAGGGAAAGGCACAATGAAGCGCCACGAGCAAAAGCTGAGATTCGAGAGACGCATCACCAGGGTGTATCGCGTGAAAGAGAACCGGCAAAACTAACACAAGTAGAAGACTTGCGCTCACGAAAAGTGAGGAACAAGACCACGGCCACCGCAAGAAGACCATGCATATGGGAGGTCTGGGTGTGTGTAGTACGCCGGACAGGAGAAAAAGAAGACAGGACGCACCCGGTGGATGCGTTGAGAAAGAAAAGAAAAGGCACCATAGGCACCAACAGCCATGTTGCAGCGGTACCGGACAGAGCAATGCCCAGAGCCAGACGCAACAGCCACAGGCGGTAGGAAAGATCCAAAGTCTACCGCGAGACAGACAGGGAGGCTGAGTAGTACCGGAAGGAGTCAGTACGAAACGTACCGGAGGAACAAAAGTGGATGTACGCACAATAGCCCACCAGGCAAACAATGTTCTGAGGAGAACACTCCCGCTGAGAGCAGCAACAGCAGCCCGAAGGAAAGCACGACAACACCTGCGCGGAATGCAGCAGGGAAATTTGAAGCTCTGGCAGGAGAAGTGGCCAGAAAAGCAAGGCACAAGACAATGTAAAGTATCAGCGGCTGGGGCCAGAACGCCACCATGGAGAGCGAAGTCCGACCATGAAAGGACTACGCAGCATGGATAGAGGAGAGTAGAACTAGGCAACGTAAAGTTGCAGGATCGCGCAGCAGCCCGTGACAGCGAACATACCAGGGAGCAGCCATCGGACGCTTATAGAACACAGAAGAATAGTGCCGAGCTAGCTGTGCGTGCTCGGGGACAGCGACAGGGTCCCTCTGGTAGGCAGTCCACAGATGGGACGGCCGCAGCGAAAGAACCACGATGAGATGGTTAGGAAACAGATGTCGCAAGGAAAGTGGCTGACGAGAAAAGGCAGCACAAACCACCCAAGGAGGGCTAACCTGAAAAAACCCTTGTGGAAGAGGTGACACGAGGTAGAACCTCAAAGTCCTCCGGGATGAGGGCACACGAGGACTTTAAAGCCCTCCTGGGCCTCAAGAAATGGAGCAGTGAGATGCAGGGGAGTGCCACAGACCAGCAGCAGACACCATGAGAGAGGCGAAAGAGCGAGACCAACAAATGGACCGCAAGAAGGTCTCGGGAGGGACCGCAGCAGCAGTGAATGTTACAGGCACAGCCGCAGGACAACCTCGTGAAAAGGACCCCACAGGAGCCAACCAAGACTGCTGTGGGAAGGAGGCAGCTATACAATAGCCAACGAAGACCCCACATAGGGTAAGTATCAACCCCAACAAGGGGCACCTCTTGAGCGTGAGCTCATAGACAGAGGCTCAACAGAAATATAAGCAGCTGACCAGCTGCATGAAAGAAAAGTAATCGCGGCGAGAAGCCGCCCAGGCCGTTCAGGTATTACAGCATGAACCCAGGGCCGACATGAAGCAGAGACAACACTGCAGAGGGTGAGGACAAAGTCCGCAACCGGACAAGAACAGAATAAAAACTATGGAAGGTTAGAAAGAAGGCGGTGAACCGCAGAGTCCGCATGTTCGTTAAACAGGGACACACCATCAAATGGCAAATCCCGGAGACTGTCACGAACATTTTCGGGAAACCCCCGTCGCGCAGCCAAGCATGGCGACGCAGAGCAACGGACCTGGCCATTGCCCGACCCACCGAATCGGTGGAGTCAATGGCAGACCGAATGGTAAAGCGTGCCATCTCTCGGCCTTCATGAAGGAGACGAGCCATGTCAGCACGAGGACTCTCCGGGAGAGAAGGTAAAAGACACTCCACAGAGTCCCAAAGGGCACAAGAAGCCCGGGCAAAGACGCAAGCCGTGTTCAGAGCACGTAAGGCTGAACTAGCGGACGCAAAAATGCCGCGTCCACATGTCTCCAACCAACGAGACTCCCTAGTGGGAGGCAGCAATAGAGGCAGAGAGGAAGGCTGCGTGGCAAAAGCCACCTGGACTACTAGTCCCTGAGCCCCAGGCTGAAGGGACAAACAGGCTGGGCCCCCAGGGGCTGGACGATGCCGATGCGCAATGGCCCGGTCACCAGGATCTCCTGAAGAGGGCCGTGCCCACGTTCCGATAAGCGCGTCAAACAACAAGCCGCTAAAAGGCAGCAAGGGCTCAATATCCACCTCACCCTGGTGGAGGAGATCCAATAATGGATCGGAGGACAATGAGACAGACGGAGGGTGCAAGTGTAAAACAGCTGCAGCCCTGCGAATACCCCTTAAAAACAAAGCACCAGCTTCAGTGGGCATCCTGGAGGGCGACAATAGGCCATCTGTAGGGGACGGTTGCAAGCCGACACGTCCCGCAGCAGGAGGAGCAAAGGGCCACTGACCCCAGGGCATCGGAGCCAAATGGCGTGGAGATAGCCCCGGGCATACCGGATCTGTGTCCTCCCGAAGTGGAGAATCAACTGGAACCGGCGGCTGCTCCGGCGTCGAACCGACGTCGACCTACACGAGAGGCGACCCGGCTGGGGCACGAGCCGGCGTCGACGTCCCCACCACTGATAGGTGCGGAGGAGTATGACCAGGAGTCGACAGGCATGGTGCCGCCTGCGCCGCCGATGTCGACGCAGGGAGTCGTCAGGGGCCATGCGGAGACAGGGCAGAAGGGCTCGACGTGGGGCTGGGACGCCCATCCGGGTTGTGTCCCGACGTCGGCACGACTCCGGAGCCGGCGCCGAGGGCGAACCCGCCGGCGAAGATCCGACCTGAACGCCTACCTCCTCTGTGGGACCCGAAGGCGCGCCAGGGAGAGGAGGTGACCCGAAGATGGAGTGCAGAGCCTTGTAGTATGCTTCCATCTGGGGTCGAGTCGCACCATCACCCGGAAAGGGCGGGTAAATGGAGGCCGACTCTGGGGGGTACGGCTCCGTGGTGGAATGGGAACCATGACCCCCATCGTCACGTTGAAGCGAGGTCGTCGACCTCCGTGACTTGTGCTTGGAGTTACCTTTAGGTGAACGACGGTCGCAGGAACGACTCCGGGAGCAGACGCGGACAGAAGAGCCAGCCCGAGAGCGGCGGGGAGACGCCGTGCAGGATATCCGGGCGGCCAGGAGCTTCATTCGGCGCTCCCGTAGGGACTTTGGACGCATCTGCCGGCAGGCGGCACACTCCACGGAGTTGTGGTGCGACCCAAGACACCACATGCAAATGGTGTGCGGGTCCGACGCTGACATCTGTCGCGAACAAGTCTCACACACCTTAAAGCCCGAAGGCATCGCACACCGTTCCCCGATGCAGAAGGCGTCGAAAAGGCCTGAAGAAAACAGGCCAGAGGAACAGCTGAATCCCGGATCCGCGTTGGGATGCGGAAAAGAAGGAAACTGACGTCAGCGCGCCGGGAGGGTCCTATATGGCTCCACTGACGTCATGTCCGGGGACGACGTCAGGGCAGAGCCAGGCGGCACCACCCCCCGCCGCGCAGATGTGCTGCTGCGCAAAATATTCTGGATCCAGTCTGACGCCTGGGGATATGCTCAGTTAAGGAATCTGCGGCTAGATGTCTCTATCAGATAAATGCAACAGTAGGGATGTCATCAGGTCAGGAAAAGAATGTCTTCTTCAGACAGGGTGGCTGTAGAACTATGCCCAAAGTCAGAGCCAAGGTTGTGATGAATCCAAGGATCATCACTTTTCCTGCTAGTGATAAAACGGGAAGCCAACCAACGAGGACAACTGCTAAAATGGTAAAAGCCCTTAGGAACTAGCTCGTGGAATCAAGTGAGTTTGGAAAAGAGACCCTCATGTTTAACAGAACTGTAGATTTATTCCAATAATCAGATCAATCAGAGGACAAGCGAGAGATCATGGTATCTGGTTTATAATAATTTGTAGTGGCTTTACAGGCAACCATAATCCTATCATGTCAGACGGAGATCGCACATTTGTAAGTTGAGGATTTTTTATCAAGTCAGGAGTTATGCGTGGCTTCCTTGATCTGTTAGGTAACCAGAAACTATATAATTTAAAGCAAAGACAACAATCGTGACTAGGGGAAACTGTAGGAGCAAGGACAGTGATTGACGTCATACCTAACAAGGAGAATGAGTATGAAAAACGGATGTGTGATTAAAAACAGAATCTACTCCATCTGTGTACATGCTCTCTGTCCTATGGAAAGCATGAGATAGGACCTTTTAAAAAAAAGAGCTGTGTGCACAGCCCTTGGCAAGCACAGGGTAGTTGGCTAAGAAATTATGTTAAGGTGTTGTTCTGGGTTTGGAAGTAAGTCAAAGTGGAAAAATAATTTTGTCTCCACAAAAGGACTAAAATTGACAGACAATTTTGCCCCTCTTGTGGCAAAAGATGTGGGCAAAACATGGGAGGAAACATTGACATCAAATGATATCTTAAGCTATATCCAATAAAGATTGATATTGACAGTATGCAGATGAAAGCGATGCGACAAAGTATGAGTCAGGAAAAAGATTTTTAAAAAATAACTTTTGAAGTAGCAACAGATCTGGTGTTGGACACTGGAAGACAGACTGAGAGTAAGGACTTAAAGGATGTGATGATGCACCCAAAAAAGTAAATTCCCATTCAAAATGTTTCTGGACGCTGAAATTAGAGAGATACACAAGCTGCACACACCTTCCACATTGTAAATACACTTTACCAAGAGGTACGTTCATGGGATTTTAAACAACCTTTTCTAAAAAGTACTTTTAAGAAGTTGAAGAGAAAAGTGCATCTCAAACTTAGTGGTTTCTAAGGTACCCAGATAATTGAAAGCCATTGTGAACTTGACCCCTCTCTTGTGATTAAATGTACTAGGTTTGGGCCACTCATCAACCATGTGCATTTTAACTGTGTTCATAGTAGGGTTAGTACACTTACCCACCATAATCATTAAGAGTTATGCATACGTTATTTATTACATTTAAACGTTTTAAATACAGTATACAGGGCCCATGTGTCTTTGAGAGTTCTACAGAAAACAACAGTAGCTAGCAGTAGTGAGCATAGGACATATATGCAATTAGAGAAAAAATGCCTACAGTGAGAAATGCAATATATTAAGTAGTGGGTACAGCAAGATTGAAAGCAAAACGAAATGGACCCAAGAGTGAATGCAGAATTGGGCGGTTAAGAATAAAATATATGTACAACATGAATATATGCACACAATGTTCTTACACACTTCATTTCACATATATTTTATCACAGTTTAACAGGGCACTTTGCAAATTTAAGGCAAAGCGAAATACTACGATCCTTTCTAAAAAACATTATTTACTTTAACCCTATATGACAATAGAGGGGTTTTATTAAGTATTGAAGCGAGTCTATTCTGTTTACCACTTATATTGTCAATTATTAAATACTGAGCTGGGAAAACATGGCAGATAGGAGAGAAAAGCATTTCAGAGAAGGTCTTTCACTTGAATGAACTCATAGGTCAATAAACATGTCACAATTCAGATGCAATGCTCTCTGCTATAAAAACAACAGCAACTGCTAACTTTGGTTTTAACTTGAGGACTTTTGGTCAAGCAGTACTGAAAGAAATGAATCGATTGTAATAACTGTGTTGTGTTTTGTTCAACTCAAAACATTATGTGTAATCTCTTCAGTAGACAAAGCAGAAAAATTCAATTAATCTGCAACATCCGAGGGTGAAACTGTTCAGGTAACATGATAAAGCAGAATTTGTGTGGGAGAACTAACTGTTATGTGCTTTTCAGAGAGAGAGAGGGTCTGAGTGATACGGTTTGCCAATATCCTTCATAAGTCCATTTGTCAAGGATGGTCAGAGGATTTTCCGAATATTAAAATCTGTTACTAAGATGCGGGAAACAGCCTTTACAACGAGGTTTTTACCACGCTGTGCCTTTACCACGCATTTTTTACCACACATAGTTTTAGAACGCATATGCTTTTATAACGTATGCGTGGCAAAAACATGTGGAGGGAGTATTTCCCTTCGCTGTTCTGTCATACAACCCTTTGTAATGTTGCATATTGTCTCAATAACCAAAAAAAAAAAAACTAGATCAATGCACAAGGTTTATTTGAATGAATATCAGATCCCTTGAAGAGTGACTGGAGAACAAGAAGGCGGCAGCAGATCTGTCATTATTTGTTCCATGCAACCCAATTTCGCTTTCTTTGAACTGATAACGCAGATAAAATAAAAAGGTTTATAATTAAAAAGGCCCAGTACACATGCCACCATTCTTCCTTCACCCCAGTCACCTGTAGCGCACAGCGTACCAGTACAGTGAACATAATAAGTCTGTTAGTTTGCAATTGTAAGCATGCTGATGTAATGAAAGACATCAGTGGGAATGGAGAATACAGCAACCTAAAACTTTGCACAATAATCAATTGCAGCTGCACATGAGCATAAAAGGCAAATTATTTACTCATTTTTATATTTGATAAATTTTCATAAAGTGCCTTCATTGGCAATTTATACAAAAGATATTGTTGCTCATTAGAAACTGATCTCAGACTAGTCAGTGGCTTCAACCAAACAGGCCAACCACAGGGGCTCCAGGAAGCAACGAATACCCTCAAAGTTGACAACTCCAACTGATTAAGGTGGATGTTTTACCTGCATAGGGTTGATCTGGACCGATCGTTCAAAGCACTCCACACACTCTCTGAATTCCTTATTGCGAAGATGGAGGAGGCCTTTGGAGCGCTGGGCCCGGGCGCTGCGCTGCTTGGAGAGATCCCAGGCCTTGTCATAGTACTCGTGGTCCTTCATCACATCCCCAAGCAGGCAGTACAAGCTGGGAGTCGCCTTCTTCTCTATCTCCTGCCTGAGGATTTCTTCTGCCTAAAAAGACATGAAATGAAATTTTTTCCCGCTCCCATCCAAGAGAAAACAACTCATTTGCAAAAGCCAATACAAAACAACATGTTAGGATTTGTTCCGCCAACTCTACAGGAAAATACTTCCCCTCAAGATTTAAAGACCACAGTGGATACAGATTTTCAATCTCAACTCTTTAGTTGTGGATCTTGGGGAATGTGTATAAAAACGAACTGTTATACTTCTCCTGTATCAAGCCTTTTTTCACAAAAAAACACTTGGATTTTTTTTTTACAGCTGTACACAAATAACTTCAATTGTTCGAAGTGTTAAAACCTTTAATCAGGTGATTAAGCTCTGAAAGGAAGCAACCGTTTGCCTCAGAAACTTGGAACGAAAGTCCTCCAGACAGCCGCGGCCCATGCAGGTAAGAGTGGTGAGGCCTGGTGGGGGGGATTTCGACAGACGACGAGGAGGAAAAATTAATTATTTAATTCATTTTCCCTCGTCGTCGTCTGTCGAAATCCTCCCCCCATCAGGCCCCACCGCTCTTACCTGCACGGGCCGCGGCAGTTTTTAGAGGGTGGGTAGATTCATAGAGATCAAGGTTTTTACATTGTACAAAAACTTCGCATGAAGGTATCCTAACAAACAGTTATAAGTGTGTACACATAAATACTAGGCTAGGCAGTAGTCTTAATTTTCTGAGTAGAAACACCACAAGCTTTATTTTCCACCTTCAGATGTACAATTAGTCAATACAGACAACCAATAATGCAAGTAATCCAGCAGAACACAGATTTCCAGGACCAGTCGGTAAACCTTTTGAATAAATGTCACCAAATTGTGGGCATCTACGTCGTAAAAGAAATATCTCAAATGTCTGCACTGCACAGTGCCACTCTTATTTGTCCTGCTGGACGCAGACAGCTCATTTGCTTTAGTCTCCTGCTCATATAAAATCTTTTCTCTTTCTTTTAGTTCGGCCTAACAGGCAGCAAAAGTTTTCTGGTTGCAAAAGGCATACTGTGGGCTTAACAAGAACATACATGGGCTTGAGGGACACCCACTGCTTACCACTTATTGGCTTTACTGTCATACTTATTTACTTGCTTTGTATTCGATGGCTTTCCTTGTTTCAGCCTGACAATCTTGTGTTTGTGAAATTGTGTCTCCAGTGGAGCACAGCCTTTTTACCACCTCTTGGATTGGCTAGTTTCTATGCTTCCTCTACTCATGCTTAGGGAACTACTTTCTTCTTTTTGTTTCAGCACTGCATGAAAGTGCATGTATTTTTCAGCTGTCTCTCGTGTGCTTTCTCCCCCGCACTTCATGTAGCCGTCTCTTGCCCATGTGCTTCTACCCTGCACTCTACGTTGCTCTCTCAACCGTGTGTTTCTTTCTCCCTTTTCCCAGATGTTTTCTCTCTCATGTTGACCCTACTCATGCCTGCAGTGTTGTTTCACCCGTCTCCCCTCCACAACCTGTTCATCAGTTTAAATTTTTTTTGTAAGAAAGCGTTTTCACGCTAGGTTTTTCATGCTTTTGAGCTACTTATTTTTTATTTACCCATCCATCCAAGGATGGGTAAATAAAAAGAAAAAAAACCTGTGTCCTTCGTAGGCACAGGCCTGCATATTTAATATGCACGAGCGACCAAATCATAAAGCCTCTGCATCTTTGCGTTTTATTTATTTATTTTTGGCTATGCTCACAGCTGCCCCGATGCTGTACATTATGGCTAAAAAACACTGGCAAAGCCAATTGGTCTCTCTCATAAGCGAGACCTACTGGCTTTGCCAATGCTTGTTTTTCTCAATCAATCAATCATAGCATTTGTAGAGCGTACTACATACCCGTGAGGGTCTCAAGGTGCTGAGGGGGGGGAGGGGTGCTGCTACTGCTCGAAGAGCCATGTCTTCAGGAGTCTTCTGAAGGTCAGCAGGTCTTGGGTCTGCCGTAGGCGGATGGGGAGGGTGTTCCAGGTTTTGGCGGCGAGGTGGGAGAACGATCTGCCGCCGGAGGTCGCTCTTCGGATGCAGGGTATTGTGGCGAGGGCGAGGTCGGCGGAGCGAAGCTGGCGGGCGGGGGTGTAGAGGCTGAGTCGTCTGTTGAGGTACGCAGGTCCGGTGTTGTACAGTGCCTTGTGTGCGTGGGTGAGGAGCTTGAAGGTTATCCTCTTGTTGACGGGGAGCCAGTGCAGGTTTCTCAGGTGAGGGGTGATGTGGCTGCGGCGAGGGATGTCGAGGATCAGGCGTGCAGAGGCGTTCTGGATGCGTTGCAGCCGTTTCAGGAGTTTGGCAGAGGCTCCAGCGTAGAGGGCGTTTCCGTAGTCCAGCCTGCTGCTGAGGAGGGCCTGGGTGACCGTTCTTCTCGTTTCGGTGGGGATCCACTTGTAGATCTTGCGGAGCATGCGGAGGGTGTTGAAGCAGGCGGAAGAGACGGCGTTGACCTGCTTAGTCATGGAGAGGGTGGAGTCGAGGATGACTCCTAGGTTGCGTGCGTGGTCGGTGGGTATTGGGGCTGCTCCCAGTGCGGTCGGCCACCAGGAGTCGTCCCAGGCCGAGGGGGTGGATCCGAGGATGAGGACCTCCGTCTTGTCAGAGTTCAGCTTCAGTCGGCTTTTCCTCATCCATTCGGCGACGGCCTTCATTCCTTCGTGGAGGTTTCTTTTGGCGGTGTGGGGGTCTTTGGTGAGGGAGAGAATCAGCTGGGTGTCATCGGCGTAAGAGATGATGTTGAGGTCGTGCAGTCGGGCGACGTGGGCGAGTGGTGCCATGTAGATGTTGAACAGCGTTGGGCTGAGGGATGAGCCCTGGGGTACGCCGCAGATGATCTCGGTGGCCTCGGAGCGGAAGGGGGGGGAGGCGGACGCTCTGTGTTCTGCCGGAGAGGAAGGAGGTGGTCCAGTCCAGGGCCTTCTCTTGGATTCCGGCGTCGTGGAGGCGTGTGCGTAGTGGCATACCGTTTCGAAGGCGGCTGACAGGTCCAGGAGGATGAGGGCCGCGGTCTCTCTGTTGTCTAGCAGGGTCCTGATGTCATCGGTGGCGGCAATGAGGGCGGTTTCGGTGCTGTGGTTGCTGCAAAACCCGGACTGGGACGGGTCCAGGATGCTGTTCTCCTCGAGGTAGTGGGTCAGTTGTTTGTTGACAGTCTTCTCGATGACCTTCGCCGGGAATGGGAGTAGGGAGATGGGCCGGAAGTTTTTGAGGTCCTTGGGGTCCGCCTTGGGTTTCTTGAGTAAGGCGTTGATCTCGGCGTGCTTCCAGCTATCCGGGAAGGTTGCTGTCTCGAAGGAGATGTTGATGGCTTTCCGGAGATGGGGTGCGATGGTGGTGCTGGCTTTGTTGAAGATGTGGTGTGGGCACGGGTCTGACGGAGATCCGGAGTGGATGGTGTTCATGATCTTGATGGTGTCGTCGTCATTTATGTTAGTCCAGGAGAACAGGCGGTTGGTGCGGATGTTGGTCGTGGGGGCGGGGATCTCAGTGGTTGTCGGGGCGATCGTGGTGTTGAAGCTGTCGTGGATGTCAGCGATCTTGCGATGGAAGAAGGCGGCCAACGAGTTGCATAGGTCTTGCGAAGGTGGGATGTCATTGGTGTTGGAGCTGGGGTTAGAGAGTTCCTTCACGATGTTGAAGAGCTCTTTGCTGTTGTGTGCGTTGTTGTCTAGGCGGTCTTTGAAGGAGGCCCTTTTGGCGGATCTGATGAGGTGATGGTGTCTGCGGGTGGCGTTCTTGTGGGCTGCGTAGCTGTCCGGTGTTTGTTCGCGGTGCCAGTTCTTCTCTAGCTTTCGGCAGGTTTGCTTGGAGGCCCGGAGGTCTTCAGTGAACCAGGTGGCTTTCTTGCTGGTTGGCTGTTGGGGGGTTTCTTGAGCGGGGCGAGGGTGTTGGCGCAGTCGTCGATCCACTGTCTGAGGTTGCGGGCGGCGGTGTCGGGGTCGGTGGGGTCGGCTGGTGGGCACCGGGCTAGGGTGGTGGTTAGCTGGTCTTCGGTGACTTTGCTCCAGCAGCGCCGAGGCATCTGTTGGGTGCGGTGGTGCGTGGTGGCTTTCTGGAAGGTGAAGTGGATGCAGCGATGGTCGGTCCAGTGGAGTTCGGTGGTGTGACTGAAGGTGACGTGGGAGCTTGCGGAGAAGATAGGGTCAAGCGTGTGGCCGGCGGAGTGGGTGGGAGTTGTGACGAGTTGTCTGAGTCCGAGGTTGGCGAGGTTGTCGATCAGGGTGGTAGAGTTGGTGTCGTTGTTGTTCTCGAGGTGGAAGTTCAGGTCCCCGAGGAGGATGTAGTCCGTGGAGGCGAGGGCGTGAGGGCTGACGAAGTCGGTGATGGAGTCGCTGAACTGTGGTCGAGGTCCGGGGGGTCTGTAGACGAGGGTTCCTCTGAGGGTGGTGTTGGGGTCGGTGTGGATCTGGAAGTGCAGGTGTTCGGCGGTGCTGAGGGTGTCGCCGTTGTTGGTCGAGACTCTGAGAGTGTTCCTGTGGACGATGGCGATTCCTCCTCCTACTCCGTTGGTGCGGTCCCTGCGGGAGATCTTGTAGCCTTCCGGGATGGCAATGGCGATGTCGGGTGCCGAGGAGGGGTTCAGCCAGGTCTCCGTCAGGAATGAGACGTCAGGGGAGGTTGAGTCGAGTAGGTCCCAGAGTTCGAAGGCGTGTTTGCGGGCGGAGCGGGTGTTGAGAAGAATGCAACTGAGGTGGTTGGGTTTGTTCCTGGTCGGCGGGTTGGCGGGCTGGGTGCTGGTGAAGCTGCAGTTCCGGCAGGAGAAGGGTCCTTGGGTGCTCTTCGGGGCAGCCAGGAAGCAGGTGCGTGATCGTCGTCCGGTGTTGAGTGCTTGGAGGGTGCTGGAGTCGTAGCGGACCCGGGCATCGTGGTGGGCGCGGGGACCAGGGGTTCTGGCGCTGGGCGCGGTCCAGGCGCAGACGGGCTTGCCTTAGGCGCGCCGCGCGGCCGCGCAGCGGCCGTTATATATGGGGAGGTGGGAGGGAGGAGCAGCTGGGAGGCGGGAGGCAGGGCAGGGGCAGCGAATGGGCGGTCAGGGGGGCGGGGACGCAGCGGCTGGAGCGGGAGCGGTGAGGGGCAACGAGGGGAACAGAAGGCAAAAATGGGCAACGAAGGGAGCAGAAGGCAACAATGGGCTCAAAAACACGGGGGCAACGAGGGATACAGAAGGCAAAATGGGCTCAGAAACATGGGGGCAACGAGGGGTACAGAAGGCAAAAATGGGCACAGAAGGCACAGAAATACAGGGGCAACGAGGGGAACAGAAGGCAAAACGGGCTCAAAAACACGGGGGCAACGAGGGGTACAGAAGGCAAAAATGGGCACAGAAGGCACAGAAATACAGGGACAACGAGGGGAACAGAAGGCAAAACGGGTTCAAAAACACGGGGGCAACGAGGGGTACAGAAGGCAAAAATGGGCACAGAAGGCACAGAAATACAGGGGCACCGAGGGGAACAGAAGGCAAACGTAAAGGCAGAAAAGGCAAACAAGGATACAATAGGAGGCAAACAAGGATACAATAAGGCAGAGAATAACGGCAAGCAGAGAAATACAAACCTACGGAATACCACTGGCCACCAGGGATGAGGCGCAGGTGGTAGCCTGCGGGTGGAAAAGGGCCTCAAACTTCCTCAGCAGCGGCAGCTGGGGCAGGGACACACAGGCGGAGCTGTGCGGAGGGGGAGCGACCTACCAAGCAGGGTCAAGGGTCGCTCTCCTCACCGCGCAGCGGCCGCCATATATGGGGAGGTGGGAGGGAGGAGCAGCTGGGAGGCGGGAGGCAGGGCAGGGGCAGCGAATGGGCGGTCAGGGGGGAGGGGCCGCAGGGGACGCAGCGGCTGGAGCGGGAGCGGTGAGGGGCAACGAGGTTAACAGAAGGCAAAAATGGGCAACGAAGGGAGCAGAAGGCAACAATGGGCTCAAAAACAAGGGGGCAACGAGGGTACAGAAGGCAAAATGGGCTCAGAAACACGGGGGCAACGAGGGGTACAGAAGGCAAAAATGGGCACAGAAGGCACAGAAATACACGGGCAACGAGGGGAACAGAAGGCAAAACGGGCTCAAAAACACGGGGGCAACGAGGGGTACAGAAGGCAAAAATGGGCACAGAAATACAGGGGCAACGAGGGGAACAGAAGGCAAAACGGGCTCAAAAACACGGGGGCAACGAGGGGTACAGAAGGCAAAAATGGGCACAGAAGGCACAGAAATACAGGGGCCCCGAGGGGAACAGAAGGCAAACAGTAAAGGCAGAAAAGGCAAACAAGGATACAATAGGAGGCAAACAAGGATACAATAAGGCAGACAATAACGGCAAGCAGAGAAATACAAACCTACGGCCTACCACTGGCCACCAGGGTTGAGGCGCCGGTGGTAGCCTGCGGGTGGAGGAGGGCCTCGAACTTCCTCAGCAGCGGCAGCTGGGGCAGGGACACACAGGCGGAGCTGTGCGGAGGGGGAACGACCTACCAAGCAGGGTCAAGGTTCGCTCTCCTCACCGCGCAGCGGCCGCCATATATGGGGAGGTGGGAGGGAGGAGCAGCTGGGAGGCGGGAGGCAGGGCAGGGGCAGCGAATGGGCGGTCAGGGGGGCGGGGACGCAGCGGCTGGAGCGGGAGCGGTGAGGGGCAACGAGGGGAACAGAAGGCAAAAATGGGTAACGAAGGGAGCACAAGGCAACAATGGGCTCAAAAACACAGGGGCAACGAGGGGTACAGAAGGCAAAAACGGGCTCAAAAACACAGGGGCAACGAGGGGTACAAAAGGCAAAATGGGCTCAGAAACACAGGGGCAACGAGGGGTACAGAAGGCAAAAATGGGCACAGAAGGCACAGAAATACAGGGGCAACGAGGGGAACAGAAGGCAAAACGGGCTCAAAAACACGGGGGCAACGAGGGGTACAGAAGGCAAAAATGGGCACAGAAGGCACAGAAATACAGGGGCAACAAGGGGAACAGAAGGCAAAACGGGCTCAAAAACACAGGGGCAACGAGGGGCACAGAAGGCAAAAATGGGCACAGAAGGCACAGAAATACAGGGGCACCGAGGGGAACAGAAGGCAAACAGTAAAGGCAGAAAAGGCAAACAAGGATACAATAGGAGGCAAACAAGGATACAATAAGGCAGACAATAACGGCAAGCAGAGAAATACAAACCTACGGCCTACCACTGGCCACCAGGGATGAGGCGCAGGTGGTAGCCTGCGGGTGGAGGAGGGCCTCGAACTTCCTCAGCAGCTGGGGCAGGGACACACAGGCGGAGCTGTGCGGAGGGGGAGCGACCTACCAAGCAGGGTCAAGGGACCGAATCAGGGACCGAATCCTCAAGTCACTCTCCAATATCTCGGTCTGATTCAACCTTCGTTGTGTTCAGCTACCTCTAATCTTCCTTCCTTCAGGCCAATCTAGTCTTTCCTCCCTTGCTCCCTGACTTCCACTACCCTGCGTGCCGGATAATTTCCCTTTTCCATACTTCTTCCTTCTCAAACGCACAATCTGCTCTCAACAGATATCTGCCTGCTGTACTTCTGTATGTGAACATTCACACATATTGGAGCAAGGTGGAGATAATGTAACACTTCTGCAGTATCCCAGTTTGCTTATCATCTTGGGGTTCACCAATGCTGCTCTTCTGCTGCACACTTCATGCCCTAGAGTGTGGAGTAAAATAAGTGTAGCATTTCTTGGGGCCAGTTATTAACAGGTAGTTTTCTGCTTTATTGTAGAACGCAAAGGTATTGACATGTTTGCACTATAATTTACTCGTCCAAATTTCCATACCTAGTTTATTGCAGCGAATTGAGTGCCTGCCCAGTTACAGGGCTTAAAGTAAGCCCATGCAAGACAGTGCTTTTGAGACTGCTTGTGACTGTCTTACTGTACCCTCAGATGGATGAGCACAATATGGGAGGATCTCAATGGTTCTAAATGAAGAATGTTGATGGTTCTATATTACTTGCTAATGTGTCCTGCCTCTAGCCATATATATTAGGCGAACCACCAAAACTAGCTCTCAGAATAAAAAAAGGTAAAGTTACTTTCCTGTAATACCAGTTCTCTGTCATGGATATTCTCTCTGAATCCATAAACAGTACAATATCTGCGCACACATATGGAATCCCCAAACACTTTTTTTTTTCCAATCAAAGAAAACACACTTTTAAGAGGTAACATTTGCTATATATTCACCTTTTGTGGCTGTAAAAATTGTAAATGTAAAATTGACACTACAAATAATTTGACGGAAAACACTACTGAATTCGACCCTTTTAGAACCCCATTAACAAAGGAAAAGTGTTGCCTCTAATAGGTGTGGTCGTTCGACACTGCACCTTCAAGGATCTCCAGAGGCTGAAAGCCTTCCCAGGAGGCAGTCTGTTTTGAAGGAAATACAGCGGAAGGATCTCTGACTTTATCACCTCATCGCTAAAAACCCTTGGAGCAGCGGGAGGCGGGTGGTCTATTTGTGGATACAGAGAGACAATCCACAGAGGCAAAATTATTACAGAGCAAATGATATGCGCAAAGACACCTGACCTACCCAAATATTTCCTCTGGAGTCAATGTCTAAGAAGTAACGCTTGGCAAAAGTATGTACTTGTCTCCAGGCTGCCACTTCTCAAAATATCTGGAATCGGCACACTGTGCGTCAGAGCTGTAGTAGCTACTCTGATAGCAAGCGCTTACGCAAGAAACTATCTGTCTCACTATAGTTTGTTTTGAAAAAGCCAATCTCCTCCATACAGCACCATAACTTGCAAATATAAATCTTTAGAATATATCATTTATATGGACTTATGAAAGTAGCATTTCAGAATGTTTAGGACCTCATTTATGGCATTTTGAGATAGGGCGGCGCAGCAGGGCATCTTCCTGCGCTGCCCTACGCCAATGTGAAAGGGCTGGAAAGCACTGTGTTTAAGCAATTTGATGCATTCCTGTCCTTTCTTCCTGTACTGGCGCTGTTTCGGCAGCCTAGCGTCAACATAGGCACCTTTGCACCGTGGTACAAGGGTGCCTCCAGTGGTGTCCCTTTGGCAGCCGCTTGAAGAGCGGGGGGGGAGGGGTGCTGTCGAGATTCGCCAGCCACAATATAGAGGTGGGGCGCAATTGCCGCCCCCAAAATGGCAGGTAAGAGCGGGAAGAGCCCGCCGCCCCCAAAACTCGTGCTGCCCGGGGGTGGACCGCACCCCCTTGCTACGCCACTGGGTGCCTCCGTTGCAGGCAGGATTGCATTTGTGCAGGAAGGTGCACCTTCCTGCAGAAAAACAATCCTAAAAGGAATAAAGGAAGAGAAATGAAGTTATTTCTCCTCTTTAGCCTCACCTCTGGAGGCATAGGGATTTGGCGTTTCCCAGGTTTACATGTTTTTGTAAATCTGGATCAGTGTAAAATTCCATGGGTATTGCATGACAAAACCCACCGCAACGGCCATGGAACGCCTCCCGGGTGCAGAGTAAGGCTACGCAGCGATTTGCGCTGCGTCGTCTTACTCATGATTTATGAGGCCACTCAAAGCCACACAGGGTGGCTTTGAGTGGCTTCATAAATCTTTATGAGAGTCCTGCATCACGCATGTACCCCTTTACGTGGTTCAAATGTGACGCAGGGCTCTCTTAAATTTGCCCCTTAATGTTTAGGGCAGCAGTTCTCAACCTGGGGTCCGCGGCTCCTGAGTGTCCACAAAGCTTAATAAGGGGGTTTGTGACAGTAGAAAATTAAATGTGTTAGCAGAATACACAAACATAAAAAAGCAATACTGAAGATTAAAAAAAAATCTGAATATGAAGGAGTTTGGAAATTAAGGATAAAAATGAAGTTGCTATCCGTATTTTTATTCCTGGGAGTAGCGCAAGTAAAGCAATGGATAATTTGTGGCTTTAAGGGAAGCACTGCTATGTGCCAACAAAAAGAAAGCATTTGTAAGAAACAAAAAGGGAAAGTATAGCATATTACTTCATCTTTTAAAAACTAAAAATTCATTTGGAAAAGCCCCAATCTTCCCAGTAAAATTAACATTTTTGTATTATAATTTTTTGTTTTTGGGTGAAAGAAATATTACATATGTTATGTATTGTTTGATGCATACTTGCTTTGGTAATTTTGTGTATTGTTCTGAAGTTCAAACTGTTGGGGTCTGCAGCAGTAAAAAGATTAAGAACGGCTGGCCTAGATTATGAAGTGACTTTTCTGCCAGAGATGAATGATCCATAAGAAATGTTGGGAGTGAAACTGACTAATTTATATGAAAATTGAAATCATTTTGGGTAGAAAAGAAGGATGACCTATTAAGGAAACTTTGATACAGTGGAGAACCAGATACAGTTCTTCACAACACATAGTTCGAAGCACGATCACTATTCTAGCTGAAGTTATCGTTACATGAAAAGCCACTTCCATGAGATGTGCTGCATGTCAACCCTGTGCATGGGTTTAAAATGGGGCCTATTAGTTTGGAAAGCATAATGTTGAGTCCCCAAGGAGGAGAAGCCCTCCTGACAGGGGGATAAACTTTCCTAAGGCCCTCAAGAAAATACTTTAGCACTGTGATGTTGAAAAAGGTTGTATGAGAGGGATTCTTCTATAAGTAGTGAGAGGAGCTAAACGCACTTCAACAAAAGATAACTGAAGGGCAGATTTTGCAAGAAAAGAAGATAAGGCAACACCATCTCTTCATAACAACTTCTCAGGTCCACCGGCTTTTGAAGGCATCCTGCGCAGAGCTTCTTCCATCTAAAAGCATACGAGCAGCAACTGGAAGGTCTTTTTTGCCTCCTTCAATGTCTTCTGGCAGTCATCTGGAAGATTGAAGTGGCTATATCATAGATACACAGAAACTAGGCTGTCAAGGTCAGTGAATGAGGGCTAGAATAGAAAATACTGCTCCATATCCTGGAGAGAAGGTCTTGTTTGTGTGGGATTCTCTTGCGAGGTTTATGGACAACTGAAGCAGATACAGATACCACTACTGTCATGGCCAATACAGGGCTATGAGGATCATCTTCATTCTGCATTCCGTTATTTTGGTGATGACTCTGGAAAGTAAGATGATCAGTGGAAAAGCATAGATTAATGTCCTCGACCAGTCTACCAAAAGGGCATTGCCCCTGAACCAGGGCTCTGGGAACCTTGGCGTGAAAGCTTGGCATTTTGCGCTTCTCCTGCAGCGATCAAGTCGAAATGAGGACTGCCCCATTTTTTAAAGGTGTTTGAAGCATGCCATCGTCTAGCAACCGTTCGCATTGTCTTGAAGATGCCTAATGGCCTCGTGTGCACTCTCCTAATATGATCACAAGTGTACAGTTGACTAGTTGAGCAGTAAATAGGCACTATTTCCCATAAAGTATGGAATAAGCTGCACACGTCTCTGCAGGGCCTCGCCAGATTCTGCACACTGCACTTATTCAGTGTAGAACCAAATATGTCATAAATCAGAAAAATTCTAAATGTATAAATTTAGATAATTGGTCACGATGCAAGTAAAGTGCAGAGTAACTAACCAATATCACACTTAACTGTATCCTTCTAGTTAAATATTGAGTGGCTATTCAGAATAAGATATAAAAGCTGTTTGACGGTACAGTTACTGTACCTGGAAGATTGCCATTCCCTGCAATGTTGTCTGGAAATTAATTTGATACTCATGCAAGAAAAATAAATGTATGTACTGATGGTACAAAAGTGTACAATGAAACACTTGACTCCAGTGTAGGCTGCCCGGAGAGAATAGTGGTGGAATGGAGCTTTGAATACAAGGGCATTTTGCAGCACTTGAGGGCCATTAAAAATCAAGAGGAAGGGTATCCCACAGTGATGCATTTTAAGAGTGTCCATAATCGTGATCCTAGCCTTCTTACATACAGTGCAATAGACCGCATAACCAAGACAACCAGAGGGGGAGACAGGGAAAAATCCTTGAGAAATCTAGAGTCAAAATATATCTTAAGAATGGATACTAAGGAGCATAACGGGCTCAACATTGACATGACGCTGTCGATTTCTGTCAACTTGGATTGAAATAAATTACTTAACACTGATTGGTGTACCGTTCCCGTTTGTTCATGTTTAAACCCTATAGCTGGAGTTCGGTAACATTAAAACGCTCGGGTGTGAGCGTTCCAACATGCACGCCCGGCGTTCTGGAAGCCTGCTGTTCTATGCACAGAGGTTTCAGATATATATAGTAAAGTAGGATCTGATTTCATGGTTACTCCCACTTTTTGCTGGTGTCAGTGTGTTTTTCTGACTAGTCTGACTGGGATCCTGCTAATCAGGAACCCTGTCATTGTGCTTTCTCCCTAAATTGACATGGTAAGTACTTCTGTACATCCACAATTGGCTACTGGTACCCTTGTAAGTCCCTAGTATATGGTACTGTGTAAGTTGGTGCTAGCATCACTTACGACAGATGTAAGTTTCCCTATATCTGAGGTCACTGCACTTAAAACCTATAAGTCACCCCTATGGCAGGCTCTTCAGTCCTGAGGGCAGGGTGCTTGGGTACAGATGTGAGGGTGCCCCTGCATGAGCAGGACACCCCTACAAACCCCGGAGTCGATTCTCCAGGTTATGTAAGTGCAGCCAGCCATTTTGATACATACAGTGGCAATCCGTCACTACGCGATGGCTAACTATGTAGTGGCTGTGACGAACTTGGGCATGTTTGGTATCAAACATGTCGGAATCATAACCCAACAACGTTACCGGTGTTGGAGGTAAGATTCCATGCACTGGGGGGGCTCCTCCAGGAAGCCCCCAGTACTCCCAGTAACAGCCTTTCAGGGTCTACCAGCAAGCTAGTGTGGCTGCCGAGAGCAGACACGATTCTGCCTTCCTGCTGCTGAGCTAAGCTCAAGCAAGGAACGGTAGAACAATAGGTTTCCTGTCACAAAGAGGTGTGACCACCTCCCAGACAAGACTTAGTGTATTGGGCTGGGGTGTGGGCGCTTGCCAGCACCACCAGACTGCTTTGAAGGACACATTGGGTGTCCTACTTGCATGCTCTGGTTTAAGCCAGTTCAGGGAGCCTGCTCTGATGCGAAACTGGACAAAGGACATGGGAGTAACATCCCCTCTGTCCAGCCCCTCCTCTGGGAGGGACCCCTGAGTTGTCCTACCCCCCTTCCTAGGGTGTTTAAGGGCTTATCTTTAGGTGGGTCCTCAGATTCATCGTGGGACAAGACTCAAGCCTGAAACCACTTCACTCTTCGACCATCTGGAAACTTGGACTTATCTGGACTTTGCCTGAGGAAGACTCCTGCTGCTCCTGGTATAGCTGTTCTGCAAGTCTTCCACAGACCAGTGGGCATCAAGGACACCCAAAGTAATCTACCTTGGAGTGAAGGAGTCTCTCCCCTGCATCTGCAGGCCCCACAACGAAGCTGACCGGTCTGCTGCACCTGATGTCCCAAGGCCTTCGAAAGGCTCAGCAACACAGGTGGTGGTTCTGCAACTACCTCGAGGCCTGACCTGTCCTCTCTGCAATTTTGAGGCCGGAATCCCTAGTTGGAACTGCTGGGACCGAACCCCTGTGCCCGGCGTCAACTTGCCATTGCCAAGGCTTGTTGGCTCTGCACTCCAGAGATATTTGGGCTGCAAGAAGCTCCAGCATCTCTTCCTGCCAAGTACAGCATCCTCACCGCATCCTTTGCACTGTGGGCCTTCCTTCTTGGTGACCTGCTGGAGGTCTACGTGCGACTCCTGTGCCTTTGGCCTGTGGGTCCTCTTGATGGTCTTCTGCTGCAGTGGGCTCCCCTGCTTGCTCGGGGCCGGCTTTGACTCTCGTGCTTGTGGTGAGTCCCTTGGACCTTGCTGGTCCCAACATTGCTCCTTCTTCGCTTTCCATGCCTGTTGCAGTTGTCAAGGCTTGTTGGTGCTCCCACCGGACACCACCCCGCCTGGTTCTCAACTTCCGACGTGGAACAGCTTGTGCACAGCTCCTGGTCTTCCTCAGCGTCACCTGGTCCTCACAGCTTCAGCAACAAGGTCACTGTCAACTCTTCTGACCGTCCTTCATCGGTGGGCATTGCTCTTCCGTGCCTCCTGGTCACCTCCGAGTGGCATAGACAGTGTGCCCTCTGCTTACAGGTTCTTCACTTCAAGAATCCACCCTTGGATTCCACCGGACTCTTGCACAGTCTTCTCTAGCGGCATCTTTCCTGAAGGCCTCCATTGTGGTCAACTGCGGTTTTTAGACGTCACTTCACACCTATGCACCCGGCTTCCCTGTTGTAGGTATCCTGGTTCCTCGGGTATCCACGGGTGGGGTGACTCTCGGACCTTCTGTCTTCGCTGGGGTTTCTTCAGGGTCCACTGGGAAGGGTCCTCCTTCTTCAAAACTGCAACCGTGACTTTTCTGTTAACTTCCATGGAGCACGCTGCTGTGTTTCCATTCTGCACACAGCCTCCATGGGGCTCCTTGGTACTTACCTCAGGTGGTTCCTTGCGTCCCCAGCTCCTCTGAGTCTCCTGGTCCAAGTCCCGACTTCGGTCGCAGTCCGCATTCCACTTTCTTAATATATGGTTTGGTCTCCTTCTGGAGACCACTGTATTTTGTGCTTACTTACCTATTGCAATTGAAGTATTACTGTGTATTTGTGTTTATATCTCCGGGTAGGAGATAAGAGTGTTGAGTAATAAATAGACCTATTTTTATATATACACTGTGTGGTTCTTTTTCGTTTAACCTACACTACATGATTAGATCTGGTAAAACTAGCTGCTTAGCCACACACACAGTAGTAAGGGGTAGGAGGAACAGCCCCACTCCGACCTCCTGACATACAACTCTACCCACAAAAAGAAATGGGGCTATGCAAAATATGTCGCTCTGGAACAGAGTTAGGTAGACAAGACCCACGTGTTGTTAAAACTGCCCTCACCCACAGAAATCTGTGGCATGCTTCATCATAGGGCTGCTAACACACCTCCGCGCAAGCCAACGACAGAGGTGGAGCAATAGGGAGGGGGAGACAAGACAAACATAACGAAAAACTATGTGGGATCAAAAAAGGATAAGTGCAGAGCAGGTGATTAAAACTAACACAGTGATGTCTAAACTATCCTTTATTAGTGGACTCTCCGGTTAGATTTAAAAGGTTTTGAAAAACCAATGGATGGTGATATGTTGGGCTATAATGAGCCCACTACCCCTCCAATCTGCAAACTGTCGACATGTTTCAGCCGGCTAATGCGTTGTCCCCGGCTTTCATCAGAACTATAAAGCTAGATCCCTAGAGTACTCTCACTAGCTCCTACCTTGTGGAGTTGGAGCGAAGTCACAGTCTGAGTGAATGCTCACGTCAAAAAAAGAATTCGTAACTTACTCCCAGAGATTTACCTACAAACAATGAGAAAGTTCCACACGGCAACACACATTATACAGTGCCCTTGTGTGGTGAGTGTAGTAAAAAACATATAACAGAAAGGGCAACACTTGGTCTCGTCCCTCTAAACCTAATTATGCAACCCGGTAGGTGCTGTGATACATAATGGGCACCTCCGGTATGCAGGAGCATTTGTTCCGTGTAAGCGTAACAGTGTCGCTTTATGAATAAAAACAAGTCATCACTATTCAGTAACAATCTACAACCATGTGCTCGGAAAATCTTACAGAGTTTCATTGAGCTTATTACTTGAACTGGCGGGGGAGCGAGGACGGCTCCCTGTAGTCACACTCTGCATTTGTAGAAAATAAAAGATATTAAGGATATTAAACAGGTCAATAACTTAGCGATATGAGAGCCTGTTCTGAAATGTTCGGTATGGCCCCCGTTTTTCAGCCCAAATCCATGATTATAGATAAATGAGGGACCTCGGTTGGTGAGTCTCCCGGGTCGTTATCCGTGATTAACATATGCTCCAAAGTTGTGTCGGGCGTTTGAGCGGGCCAAAGTAACCCTCGCCCGGTTCTCGCTTAAATGCCCCCCGGTACCCCTACTTTCTATGTCAAGGTGAGCGCGTCGCGGACCACTCGTCCCTCCCGGCGCCGTGTAGGTACTGGGAGCAGAGCAAACGGGCCCGGATATCTCCTGCTCAACTTCACCTCACGTGATGGGACACGTGGTGCGCGTGTATGTGGGAGTGCCGCTCTTCGTACGGGAGACTAGAACGCCTCCATGTCATGCGGTCTCGTATACCACAGCTCCTCGAGGCAAATGTTGTGGTGGTGTGTCATATCACTACACTCACCTTTGATGCTATAATCAAATATATAGAGGCAACCAATACTGTAACAGCTGCCTGTAATCTGTGTCGCTAAATTGCACCAAGCTAGTTGCTCATCGTGCAGGCTGCATATAATACAGGAAGCTCATACAGAGTATCGCAAACTCTTGGTGCAAACCAGACCCCCAGTGTGCAGGGATAAGGGGGAGGGCGCCGAGGAAAAGGTTGGGAAGGACGGGATGGAAAGGGACTGAGAACTGGAGATAAGGTCCCAGATTGGTACTAGACCCAGATGGCCATCAGGGTATTGTAGGTCCCTTTAACCCCTTCCATGCTCATGACGAGCTCAGCTCGTCATGCTGCGCAGTGCTCGTGTGCGCATGACGAGCTGAGCTCGTCATGAACCCGTCCGCTTAATGAAACGCCTCGCACAGGGCGAAAATCGGCCGCGCATGGAAGCGGTTAAGGTTCTATAGGTGTATATACACAGACAGGACTGGCGGACTGACACCATAGTTGATCATAGGTTTTTCAGTGCATTCCAGGGAATGTCGTCATTAAGGCCAGAGATATGACTGCGAACCCTATAAATCCATTTTTGTTCCCTTACGAACAGGGCATTTTCCGTGTTATGGGCAGTAGGAGGGATATTAGGTTTATCTAACACTGTCCAAAACAAATCGTTGACTGAGTGTTTACTTTCCTTATAATGTGTGGTCAAGCGTGTTGTTTTCTGACATGTGATTGTGGATCTGTGTTCCATAATTCTCACTTTCACTCTGCGTGTTGTCATCCCGATATAGATCAGGCCGCATGGACATCTGATCATATAAATAACATTGTTGGAGTTACAATTAGTATGCCTCCGTTGTTCCCATGGGTAAGATAGCCCGACGTCAATGCTTTTCGTGTTGGCAGTTAATTGACAAACATCACATGCTCCACATCTCATGTGACCGGTTACTGGGGGATGTTCCCATAGGTTCTCCTGGTGTTCCCGTATGTTCGGGATTGACGTGGAGGTTCTCGGTCTGGTGTGTACCAGAAGATCCCTTATGTTGTGACTTCTTTTGAAAGAGAAAAGGGGTTTCTCCAGGTGGAGACCGTTGGAGTTCAGGATCCTCCAGTTCCGTAATACAATCCGCTTGATGCTGTTGGAGGCGGTGTTAAAAGTGGTCACGCAGATGGCTTTGCTAGTAGGGTTTTCTTTTTTTACTGTCTCCAGTAGGGCCTCCCGATTGCAGTTGAGTGCCCTTTTCTGTGCCCGTTTGATAGTTCTACATTGGTACTTTCTGTCCAGTAGTTTCCCCACTAAGGTATCAGCTTCCTCCCTAAAATCTCCTGTATTGGAGCAATTCCTGCGGAGCCGCAGGAATTGGCCCACTGGGAAGTTGTCCCTAAGTGACTTGGGGTGGAAACGTTCAAACAGCAGCAGGCTGTTCCAGTCTGGGGGTTTGTGAAACACTCTTGTTTGCAATCCGCCCTCCCCAGGGAAAATCTCCAGATCCAGAAAGGGCAGGCACTCTGTTATAGTTGATGTAAAGTGCAAAAGGGGTTTACGGTTGTTGAGCCACTCTAGAAAACCTCCAATTGACTGGGCATCTCCCTCACAGATCAGGAACACATAGTTGATGAAACATTTCCATACCTTAATGTTGTCCCTCCATGTGCTCGTGGGGGTGTAGATAAATTGATCCTCACAGGCCGCCACGTAGAGTCCTGCCAAACTAGGGGCAAAAGCACTACCCATCGAGGTACCATGGGTCTGGAGGTAATGGGTACCTTGAAACTCGAAGAAGTTTTTTGTCAGTTCAATTTCCGCAAGATGTAAGATAAATGGTCTTGGTGTACAGTATGACCATTCCTGGTCAAAAAGAACCTCCTCCACTACCCGTAGGGTCTCCCTCTGAGGTATGTTTGTATAGAGGGCCTCTATGTCCAATCCCATTTCTTTTTGTGGGTAGAGAAAACTAGCTGCTTAACACTCCTTCAAGATAAGCCTGCTCTCCACAGCTACCACTTTGAGAGCTTTCAAAGGTTATCAAAGACCACTAAAATCACCATAAGGGTTGCCTGGATTAGTGCAAGGTGCTTCACTTAAATAAGTGTGCACCATATACTAAGCCAGATATATATATATATATATATATATATATACACAATCCCAGATGCAACTCCTTTCACCAAAGGGGACACAGACTCCAAAGATGTGTGCTTCATCAGGAAAAATGTATTTTACAAAGACATGACGATATGACGCGTTTCGGCCACCGCGGGTGGCCTTGATCACATATAGTAATGCGCTGCGATTTTCAAACAACTATTTAAATCTTGTAAACACCACGTGGTAAACGGTATGTGTGGCCATAGAAAACAGACTATTCCACATCAATTGCGATGGATTCATACAGATCAATTCCTGAAAATAAATACAGGAATAAATATTTAAAAAGATCTTAACCTAATACAATAAATAATAAATAGCTTCAATGTCAAAATTCTGTGCAGTAATTCATTATGCATGCTATACACGAAAAGTATACAATGCTATGCTGTGCCACAGAAACTAAATGCGAAACATATTACACCATCATATTAACTTAAATGCAGTAACCTGTGAGCTCAAATAGCTGCAAAGTAAGGAATAAGACCTTTTTTTTAACAAAATCCGTACCCTACAATATAAAATAGTGAATAAAAACAATAAACTTACTAAAATATTGCCTATAACGGTCTACTTGCACATAATAAAAAACAGTGAAAACATTGCCAATACAATTAAAGTGCCACTGTATCATAAAGTGCTTGGTGCAAAGTGATATAACCCATATAACTTCAAACGTAGAGGGACCAGCAGACTTGTCGCTGCGGACACCTTAGCCTATTTGTAGCTCATAGCTACTAGCTAATACGTTTACAGTGCTGGACCAAGATGCTATCAGTCAAAGAAAAACTAAAAGATGTTGAAAATGATCTCCAAATAGAAAGACGCCAAATGAAAAACAAATGAAAAACAAATGTAAAACAGAGAACCAAAGAACAAGTAACAAAAAAATTATGTCAGAAAATAGAATGACAGAAATAAGGAACCTGAAAATAGGAGACTAAAGAACAAGAAAATGGGAGACTAAAGAACAAGCAATGTCAGCTAATGTAAAGAAGATTTATAAGAAATTATTGTAGAGACCGTTGAGACCATTGTTGAGACCGTTGGGTAATCTGGATTCCAGTTCCAAAATGAATTTGGACTCCAGCCGTCAGAGTAATTTCTCCCTGTTGCCACCTCTTCTCAACGGAGGCACAGCCCCAATAACTAAATATTTGAGGCAACTAAGATCGTTATTATGCACCAATTTGAAGTGCCTGGCTACAGGGTAGGTGGGGTCAGAGTTGACTATAGCCCTCAAGTGCTGCAGAACACTTATGTGCACTTGTAACTTCGTACTTCCAACATATTGGAGTCCCCCTGCACAGGTCAGAACGTATACTGCAAATTCCGTTCTGCAGTTGTAGACTCCCTTCAGCATGATATTTTTGGGGCCGAAGGCAGGAGTATACTCAAATGTATTACTCCAAAACTTACATGCTCTGCAGGAACTGCATTTGCCGAAGCCATTTTTTAAGGAAAGCCAGTTGATATTGGGTTTCGAAATATTGGATGCTATCTCTGGACTACTTTTTACTAGCGCACTCTTCATTGATGGGGCCCGTCTAAAAGTCAGTGTTGGTTTAGATGGTAAACAGTCTGCCAAGATCACATCAGTCATGACTATTGGCCACTGCTTGTTAATGATAGACCTTATTTGTCTCTGTTGTCGACTGTAGGTGGTTATGAGACGAGTCTCTGACTCAGCATTACCTTTAGCTCTATCTCGGGCAAATGTATCCTCTTTAGTGCGGGATTCTTGGAACAACATCCTATCTCGAGTAATTCTAATAGCTTTAGCCAAAGCTTGCTGAACAATATGTCTGTCATAGCCACTTTCATAAAATCTTAGTTTAGCCTCTTCCACACACCGGTGGAATTCCTGCTCAGTGCTGCAGATCCTGCATAATCTTAAAAATTCTCCATATGCGATGCTTCTTATAAGATGTTGTGGGTTAAAACTCGAAGCGTGCAAAGTTGAGTTTCCTGCAGTGCTTTTACGATGCAGAGTCGATTCTAGTTTATTGTCGGCTGCATGAATGTGCACATCTAAAAAGTCAATAGCAAATTTATCCATCTGCGCATTGAACTCTAGATTCAGATCGTTGACATTAAGACTATTGACAAACGCGGTGGCACTATCAATCAAACCTTTCCATACAACAAATATATCGTCAATATATCACATCCAACTTATAACATGTGTATCCCATTCGGCTTTGTGGACCACCTGGAGAGCCTGCTCCTCCCACCGCCCGACGTGCAAGCATGCGTAGCTCGGGGAGAAGCAGGCTCCCATTGCTACCCCTCTAAGTTGCTGAAAAACTTCCTTATCAAATAGAAAGTAATTGTTATGCAAACAGAAGCTAATGATTTCCAATATCATTACATTGTGTTGAAACATATTAATGGCTCTTTTACTCAAATAGTACTCTACTGCTTTCAACCCATCTAAATGGTTAATGCTAATATATAGGGAAGTGATATCGAGAGTGATCAAAATACAATTCTCAGACCAGGGAACAGCATTCAGTTTACCCAAGAAATCACCTGTATCTCTAATATAAGTTGGCAGTGCCATCACAAATTCTTGAAGATAAAAATCAACATATTGAGATACTTTCTCCAGGAGACCATCCTTAGCTGAAATATTAGGTCTGCCTGGAATGGGAGAGACTTTTTATGAATTTTAGGAATAAAGTACATGATAGGAGTCACTGGAAATTCATTATTCTAAAATAGAAATTCATCATTAGAGATGAGCCCATCTCTCTTCCATTTCATCAAGTGTTGTTTAAAAGTCTCTTTAACAGATTTCAACTGTTTCTGATTGGACTTCTTGTAACATGGCGTATCATTTAGGTGTTTATGCTCTTCCCCAAGATACTCTTTCTACGGCCATAACACTATGTTGCCTCCCTTATCGAATTTGTTAAATATCACATCATTGTTAATTTGTAGTTTTCTAATCAATTCATGATACTTTTTGTCACAATATTTGAGTTTGAGAACCTTCCGTTGAGTTGTGGACTGCAGTTTTTTAAATTCTTCCACTACACAGTCATGAAAGATATCTACTGCATCTCGAGGCATCATCAGGATGAACGTTGAAACTGGTTTGAAAGGACTAATGCTAGCAGTAGATAAATTGATTCCAGCATTGTGTAGTAGCTCCTGTGTAGAGGGTGCCTCATCCTCATCATTTGTGTTATTTACTAGGGCTTCTAAAGTTTGTAAATCCGATATATCCGATATTTGTAGATTCACATTCTTAGATATGACAGGAGTTATAGCTTTTACATTGTCATTCGGTTTTTTGATGGCAGAGTACTTGGTCAATTTCAACTTTCTGATAAATTTAAAAATGTCAACCTGTGTTTATACATAATTAAAGTTGCTTTCCGGACAGAAAGAGAGGCCCAATGAGAGTAATTGCGTCTCTGCTTGATCTAAATTGATAGTGGACAGATTGATGACAGTATTGTTACAGCTATTTACTTTTTCCTCCATCGATTGTTTGGCTACTTTTTGCCTTTTGCATTTGTTGTGTTTTTTCCTTGCGCGCCGTCTTTGGTTGCGCCTTTTTCTTGCAATTGCTGAGGATTCCGCAGCCTTAAGGTCTGACGACGGTTCCGCCTTAAAAAATCAAGTTCTTCCGCTAGGGTAAGCTTACCCATATCTTCTCTGATGTTGCCGCTTACCCTATTGCCGTCTTCAGAATCAGTTTCGCTTTGAATTGAGCTCACATCTGATGCCGACGCAGTCTGGGATTCACTGTCTTGATTAGCAGGTTTGGCATTGTGTCCCACTTGACTGATGTTTGTAAAATGCTTGCGTTTAATGAAGTCATATTTTCTCGAATAGGTAAAAATTTGGCCCGATTCATAGTCCAACTTATCACGTGCGAATTTAAAGGCTTTCCTGGTCTTAATGATATCTTCTTGTTTTTTAATTCTGCCCTTAATGTCGCTTTTACTTTTTGCAATCAGTCTTTTAAATCAGATTTTTCACGCTCGATGTTAATGCTTTCAATTTCCTTTAAAATGACTTCTCGTTCACTTTGCGCATATTTAACAAGAATCCGAACTAGCCGCATAGATGCTTCAAGGTTGCTCTCAGCCCACTCTTTGAGCATGTTAGGATTCGAGTTTTCGAAACTGGGGGCTATCATTGTGCGAAGACCTCGAGGTATGCGACCCACTTCTTCATATTTTTTAAGGGACTTTTGTTCCCACCATTTCGTCATCTCGTTCTTCATGAGTTTTTCCAGTGTTTTCAACATGGTTTTTACATCACTGTCGGTAGATGGATTCAGTGGTCCTTCAGTACGTCTATTATCCCAAGCTGTGGGAAGATTGTCAAAAAGTTCTTGAGCAGCTGCTTCCCTCTCTCGCAGCGCGTCATCCGCCATGTCAAATCAAGATCGTCAGGTGTGTTGCGAAAGGAGAATAAATACTCTAAATCCGTAATTGACGTATAGCTCAATATATTTTTTTTCCACTAAAAAAACCAAAGGTTACAGGGACGTTATAGTTAGGAATTAGCATTGAAAAAAACCGTAGAAATTCACTGAAAAATCCAAAGGTTACAAGGACGTTATAGTTAGCAAATAGAATAAAAAAAAACTTAGACATTCAAAAGCCCTCCTGTTGCCTCCAGTAAGTCCCACACAGCTGGATTGCTGAGAGGTGGTCAGAGGCCACGCCCCCTTTCTCCACCACTCTGCAAACGCACCTCCTGGTGCACTGCTGCTTGGGGGATGAAGTCCACTTTAGTCCTGAGGCCCTCAGGAGGCTAGGGGACCTCATCCCCCCACCAGCAGTGCGCCGAGAGGCGTGTTTGCAGAGTGGTGGAGAAAGAGGCGTTGCCTGCGACCACCTCTTAGCAATCCCACTGTGTGGGGCTTACTGAAGGTAACAGGTGGGCTAATTGGCCCCTAAGGACCCTCGAGCGAAGGGGACTTCATCCCCCAACCAAGAGCGCGCCAGGAGGCGCGTTTCCAGAGTAGTTGAGAAAGGGGGTGGGGTCTCCAGCCCCCGCCCCCTCACATACTTTTTGCTCCAATGCTGTTGGCTAGGACTCTGAAAGTGCAATGGAGCCTGCTGCCCAGGCCCCAAGGCCAGTGCTCTCTCCCTAAAACTGGTACATGTGAATTGGTAACCCTAATTGGAAAGGACTTTAGCCCCCTTACAAGTCCCTAGTATATGGTACCTGTGGTACCCAAGGCATGGGTCTTAAAGGGGTCACCAGGACCTGAAGCACTGTTTGTGCCACCATGAGTGACCCAAGTAAACAGACAAAAAGGGTACTTTCTTACAATATGGCTTGACACCTCTATGGAGATACGCATTCAAGATATAAGTACATAATTGTATATTGATAACATGTGCAGATGAGTTGTCTATATATAGGTGCATGCTCCTTTCCATGATAATACATATGTCTGACTATGTGAATATCATCATAGGGAATGTACCTGTAAGGTATAACAATATATTTCAGATATAAAAAAAAAATGAATACATAAAAATGGCTATATATAATTATGCGCAACATACATATGTAGATATGGATGTAAATACAGAGGGGGTCAATTCATTCTACAGAAATATTACTATGTGTAATGCACGCATGTGTGTATGTATATATGTGTTCTTATAATTATGTGCATATCTTTAGATATGTGGACGTGTCTATATATAATATTTCTGTTATAAAAAATTATATAAAATAAATACAGTAATTATATGTTTCTGCTTAACATGTCGCATTATAAAGTTAAAATACTTTGATCACTGTATACCTAGAGGTTTGAGGTTTTCTATGATAATACAATACTACATCTCAGTTTTGAAAAATGATTATAGGGAGGGTCCAATTAAGTGTTTAACAATTTATTTAGCTATATAAAAAACAGCTTATGTTTACTTCTGCACACACATGAATGCCTGAGCATGTGGATAATACTGTGTCTATACATATAGGTGAGAATATAGTGGAATTTGTGCCTTGCATATGAAAGTACATAATTATAATGTATTTGTGTGTGAAGGTATGTATACATATTGTTAGATATTTAGATATGTGGGTGTGTGTGTGTGTGTGTGTGTGTGTGTATATATATATATATATATATTCACCAAAAAAAACAAAGGTTACAGGGACGTTATAGTTAGGTTCAGATTTTAAACATACAAAACCATGGAAAATAAGGAGTTATAGTTATACTTATCTCAGAAACTACAACTTGTGCCCGAAGGCAACTATAACTCACGCTCTCGCCATGCATGGTTTTCTCATCAATAATTTTATTGCAAATGTTGCAGTGATATTATCAATGATGTCATAGAAGATATCATGACTGATGTAACAGGTAGAGTAATTAGGGGTAACAGCCTTTACTTCGAAGTTTTTACCACGAAAGGCAATTACAACGCATGTTTTACATCGATATTACTTATACCACGCAAGTCTTTACAATGCATATATGTTTGTACTGAGGAAAATGTGGTAAGTATATATTTTTAAGGGTAATTCAAACAGGGGGGGTCTCCCCACAAAAATATAAAATTTAAAAACAGTAGTAAACCTGTAAACAACAAATGTAACTTTTTTCAAGTATTTATATTTTGTTTTCAATAACGTATTAAGATTCATTGAATAATTTTTTTACAGTAGGTGGCAGTGTTAGACTGTGACTGGAATCTCTGCTAACAGTAATCATGGTACAAGTATGTGTGGTAGTGGATTGCGTGGTAAAGGCATTTCACGTGTGAGTGAATGTATTGTAAAATCTACGTTGTAAAAAGGTGCGTCACAAAGGAACATGTGGTAATTTCATATAACCGTAATTAGCAGTGCATTGCGAGGGCGCAAGTTATAGTTACCTTAAGGAAGGAGTTATAGTTTCTTGAGATAAGTATAACTGTTGAATTTCTGTGGTTTAGTGTGTGTGTAAAAGCTGACCCTAACTAGAACGTCCTTGTAACCTTTGTTTTTTTTTGTGAACTTCTATGGTTTTTTAAATTCAATTTCCAAACTATAACTTCCCTGTAACCTTTGTTTTTTCCAGTGAATTTCTACCTTTTTTTAATGGCATTTCCTAGCTATAACATCCCTATAACCTTTGTTTTTTTCAGTGAATTTCTGTGGCTTTTTTTACGTAAAGTAATATTTTACTATACTTTAATACAACCGCCGCTGTGTATGGAGGGCGGCTGGCGGCAGGGCCTGCCCAGCGACCAACCTCCCCGCATGCAGCCAACTCCACGCCGCGAACGGTCGAAGGCACCTGCTATGTTTATATTTGCAAGTGCTTCCTGTTGAGGTTTAGTTTCTGTGAAATGAGCATCAGTGCCAGAACGGAACCTCATCTGCCCATTTATCCAACAAGAGTCCACAGTTTTTGCACAAAAAGTCTACCCAACTGGAGTACTTTCTGCTGGTTAATTAGTAAGTGCTACCTCGTTGGGTAAATGTCTCTTCCATACTGTACAATACAGCTGTGAATTGGATCACGAGGTAAGGTCTCCAGTGACCTTGTGTGCGTTTCATTTTGGCAATGTGATTGTTCTTCGAGCGTCTTCTTCCAGAAATCTGTGATCACATGTATTCTCATATAGAGAAGACGATGAGACTACAAATAGGTGAATCTCCACCGAACAAGGGTACTTCCTTTTATCTATATGAAGTAAGTGCTTCTTTGTTTGGTGGAGATGTCTTCATGTTCCAAGGCACCAAGAACGCATCACCAAAATCAACGGGATACGTGCTGGGGGCCTATTGGTAAGCTGTCCATCATCCTGGCAAAAGGCGGGAAGACTTTTGCCTACTACTAAGGCGGACAGTGCAAGGCCAAATTGGTGAAGCTTGCAGTAATTTAAAGGGAGAACCATGGACTCTGCTCTCACCAGGAGATGACAAGAAAGAACCAGCTCGTCAGAGCCACTACAGATTGCGCTCCGATAGATCAACGATGCATCCACCTGCATCAAGGCTTTCAGATCGTTTTTCAAGCTGGAACTGCTGAGAAAATACACTTACTTTGCCTTCGCCAAGCCCAAGAAGTTAGGATCATTTGTCCTTTACAGGAGTGGAGCTTCAACTGAGGCACCTGCTATGGAGAGAGAGGGGGCTGCATGCCCCCCCTTCCCTGGGCCAACTAAGGGTGGGTGCCCTGTTCTTGTTGGGGGCCGCGGGGGAGCTCCAATGCCTCCTTGGCCCCAGCAGGCTCCCTGGCTCCATCAGGAGCCAGCATTGCTACAGCACGCAGGGAGCAGCAAAAAATAATGCTGCACCCTGCATCGGGAGCAATTTTTCCATCTATTTCCCTGCCCGCTGTGAAAAGTCTGCTCCCAGTGAGCGAGAGCATTTTTCCTGCTCCAGCCCGCTTGGAGCGGACTTACTGTTTGCTCTAGCTTGGCAGGACCTTTAAATTGCTCCCACCAAGCGCAGCAAACAGAGGTTTCCCTGCCCACACTTAGTGCGGGCAGGGAAACCACTATTCCTGGGGGTGGGCTTCCCAGTGCATAGCTGAGCCTGGAACTGGGGGATAAGGTCCTCAGGGTCATTAATAGCTCTAAGAGGGGGGCCGCGTGGCCCCTCTCCCTTTACACTGCACGGCCGGGCCCGGGGGGGGTTGCAGTCACTGGGGCCAAGAACAGCCTGGGGGGGGCACATGACTCCCTCCCCCTTTTCCAATTCACCTGGTTGCGAGGAGGTGGTGGTCCCTGGGCTCGAAAATGGGAGCGGGGGGGTTCGTATGGCCCACCATTCCCATTTTGGACATCAGCCTGGCCCGAAGGAGGTTGTGGTCCCTGGGGCCGAATACAGCCCAGGAGGGGGATGCGTGGCCCCCCTTAATTGATTCGGCCGGCCCCAGGCGGGTGGCCGTTCCTGGGCCGATATCGGCCTGGGAAGCAGGGCATGTGCCCCCCTCCCCACCCATTATAAAATAAAATCAAACCCCTGGGACCTGACCCACCCGGGGGCATACTGAAAACAAGCATGGGAGACCACACTTTTCCCAATTTTTCTGCAAATTTGTGGATTTACCGTGATTTTGCAGCAAAATAGAAAAAAAGTTTTTGAGCCCCACCACCACGTCTAGCGTATTCCTACCCTGCCCTCTTATGTTTTTTTTTTGTTTACTTTTTTCTTGAGATTCGGACAAGTCCAATTCCCAAGATGGCTGCCAACACTTCCTGGTTCCACCATGATAGCAATAAAATCCGCTGAGGATTCGCGTCCCTAGATACCTATAAATCTTTTTCCTTTAATAACTGCAAAACTACTGAACGAATTTACACCAAATTACAAAAAGGTCGCTTTCTGGACCAAGATCTAATTTTATGCCAAATTTGGTGTAATTCTGTTCAGGGGGTTGTGTTGTAGTTGTGCTAAAATCCCTATGGGAAATTGCATGTGGAAAACACATTTTGGGCCACACCCTTTTTTCTCGGGCACGCTTGACTAAGCACCCCGAAACTTTCTACACAGCAGCTGAAGTGCATTGCGTACTAGTTTTGAGAATTTCTCAAAGATTCGTCAAAGTTATTGGTAAAACAAAAAACGCTTTGTCTATGGAAACTAGGTCCTAACTATAACTACCTACTTGCGACTGCCCATATCTCCACTTTGACTCATCGCAAACCTCTCCAACTATAATGGACTCCAAAACAATCTTTCCAGACTCTCCCCCCACCCTTTTCCCCCCAATTCATCCAACTAAACAGGTGCACATGTCCACCACTCTCAATAACAACTCACTTCTTCCCTTCACTAATACACTTCAATTAATCCATCCCTTTCACAACAATTTAACGTATGTGCATTTTTAGGTCGAGCCTCGAGTAGCGCGCAAGCGCTGCTAGAGGCGAAGACTTTTAGTAAGTGAGTTTCAAAAGCAGTCCAAACGCTCGTGCGTCGTGGCTGGCCTTTTTGGGATGGGTACGCGCGGCAAACATGTGTTTCCAATTATCGTGCCCAGACGCGGGCGCGATAATTGTAAACACATGCCGGCAAAAGGCCATGACGCACGAGTGTCTGGTCAGCTGAGCAGGCTGCCGCGCTCGCTCGCCCTCGCTCCTCTGTGCAATAGGCTTTTTGTTGTGTTAGACAGGTCTTAACACGTAAACCAAAGCTACTGACTTTGCCAATGCTCGTTTTCTATGTATCCTCGCGGTAGTCGCTTCTCTATAGTGCCTCTTACCCTATGGCGGGTTTCTGAAGCCCTTGTACTCGCAGTTCTGAATGATCCTACAACGAATGCAGGTCTGGACGTCCCAGGAAGGAAAGCGGCAGACTGTATTGGATGCGCTCGCTAGGTGTGGGGTCAGGGTTTCAGTAGCGGAGGCGCTCGCGGCTAGGTGTGGGGTCAGGGTTTTAGAGCCCTGTGTTAATATTATTTCGCATCCTCAAAAAAACACTTACCAACTCCGCCAAACGGTGGCATGTCAAATGAGCTGCAATCAGTCACTCCTGGGTTTTAGTTGGCAGAATGTTGCATTCTGGGACTTGTAGTTTTGTTTTAAACATAATTGCGGGCCCAAATCTCAGATATAAGCGCAGTCCTCTGAAAATGAAGTTCCAGCTGACAGTGTCAAGCATGACATGCGGGTCACTCAGCAGCCGTTGCAATGGGTCTAGTTTAAAACGTCATGGTGTCTCGAGAGTAAGTCGACACCTACAGTGATCAGATTACCGCACACTTCCAGGCACTCTAAGGATATTTGTACCGGGTGCCGTCCCAAGGGCGGGAAAGCAGAAAGGTGAGCCGGGCTCCCCACACATCCCTCGCGAGGCTTCAGAGCGCAGGGTGCGGCGGAAAGGATCGCGTTCCTAAACCTGGCAGCGGATCAATTACCTCGCGCACCGGACATCGAAAGAGGCGCTTTATTTACCGTGCGCGAGGCCACGTCAGAGGTCATTAAAGAACGATGCCGGAAAGGTGCTCAGCCGGTTGGGGCACCTGCGCTAAGCCCGCACGTTCCTGACATGGCACTAGTTACAGTCCTGACGAGGTGACCCAGGTGTGACGAGTCACGTGTGATACGATCACTAAATCCTGGCACGTGCACTCTGGTACAGGCAGTTTAATTTGCATTCTTTAGGATTACAAATTATGTGGGCCCAGAAACCATGCAACGGGCCTGCTGCTGGCTCAAGAATCAGCGCGTTGCACGTGACGTGGTGTCACGTGAGAGGCTTCCCTTTCATTCTTCAAGGGTCGACTTAATAACCACCAGTGAGCAGAGCTGCCGCGTGGGCTTATGTGACGTCACCTGGTAACCCCTTCGACCAGGCCTTAATTTATCTGGAACTGCACTGCATTCTGGGACTAGCAGGTTGTTTTTAAATCTTTAGGTGTTTACTCAAACATTACCTGTATACAGGGCTTTAAGTGGTATGAAAAAACTGGGGGGTCTCATAAAGGGCGCGGCCAATCTAATTAAGGGCATGGCTTAAAAACAGGTAAAATAAAAATCTGTGCTTAGCATAGTGTGCCTCCCGACTTGTATTTTGGTGTTTCTGTCATTGCATCCAGATATGATACAAGTAACATCATACCTACAACAAGTCAGGACTATTGGCTTTGTCAATGGTTGTTAGTTGCATAAGATAAATAAGCAGCAACTATGGCTTGTATATAATATTGAAAAAGCTTCCGCTTACAGCCCTGTTGACAGCAGGACAATGTTGCTGCTCCTGAGTTTTAAAAAGAGAAGGGAAATCCAGCGAGAAAATGACTCTTTAAAGGATTTCCCTTCCCCCTACAAAGCTCACCTGGCATGACGTCATGCGTAACTTCTCCACTAGTGAGAAGCAAGCAGTGTGAGCACATGCATATCGATGTGCCTGCTGCCACTGGAGTCCGGAAAAAAACGGACCGCCTGTGCCAGGGCACAAAACAGAGCCCGATAGAGACCCGTTTCGAGGCCTCTTTTAAACAAGCATTGGCATAGCCAATAGGTCTCGCCTTTGGGACCTTATAAGTGTTTAGCCATGCAACAGTTGATGTTGTTGCACCAAGGATATTGTGCTGCATAACTAATTACTTATAAGGTCCCAAAAGCGAGACCTATAGCTATGCCAATGCTTGTTATAGCCTGTCATCACTCGAGAAGGTACCCTGGCACTTTGGCGTGTGTGAGGATTTACTCCAATCGCCAGGTCTTCAGCTTCTTGCGGAATTCAAGAAGGGAGGGGGAATCTCTAATGTGGAGTGTGAGGTTGTTCCACGCTTTAAGAGTGATGAACGAGAATGCGTATGTGTGGGACATGTGCTAGCGAGCGTCCTGCTGGGGATAGGTGCCTGGCAGGTTGGTGGAACTTGCGCAGCTGTTCAGGTAGGCTGGGCCTATGCTATGTAAGGCTCTGTATGTGTGGGTGAAGAAGTTGAATTATACGTGCTTATGAACTGGGAGCCAGTGGAGGTGTGGTATTATGTGCAACCAGTGTGGGAGGTTGAGAACCAGTCCAGCCCTGCATTCTGAAGTTTTATTTAAGCTGGTTGGCTATTCTGCCATAACTGGTGTTCCCATAGTCCAATCTGCTGGTGATCAAAGGATGGGGGACCGTTTTCCTGGTGTTGCTTGTTAACTACTTGAATATCTTTTCCAGCATCATCAAGGTGTAGAAGCAGGACGTGGCGATTATACCGACTTATGCAGACATGTTCAACTTGTGATCGATTATAATTCTGAGGTTTCTTGCTTGAATGCTGGGTGTGGAAATAGGTCCGAGATCTGCAGGCGACCAGGTGGAGTCCCACTGTGAGGTACCTTGTCCGTGTTCAGCTTGAGATAGTTGGACTTCATCCAAGTGGCCACTTCGGTCATGCACGCACTGGTTGATCCTGGTGTTGGGTGTTTTGTCTGAGCGGGGCAATATCAATTGTGTGTCATCTGTATATGTGAGTATGTCGATGTGTGCGTGAATGACATCTATCAACAAAGCCATGTAGATATTGAAGAGGGTTCGGGCTTAGCGAGGAACCCTCCGGAACTCTCCAAATGAGTTACCGTGCTTCAGAGGAGTATGGTGGCATATTGATAGTTTGCGTTTTCCCGGTGATAAAGTTGCAGATCTACTGGAGAGTGGGTCCTTGGATGCCTGTCTCGCCGAGTCGTCTGATCAGTAGGGGATTAGAGACTGTCGAAGGCTGTGTTGGGTAGGATGAGGGCTTTGGATTCCCCTTGGTGAGAATACCGATAGGGTGGCATCAAGGATCTGGTGGTTGGTGAGGTGGTCAGTGAGGAGTCTGTTAATGGTTTTTTCTAAGATCTTGGTTGGGTATTATAGGAAGGAGATCAGTTAGTAGTTCGCAAGCTTGGTTGGGCTCATTGAGGGCTTCTCCAGGGGAGCACTAAGGGCTGAGTGCTTCCAGGTTTCTGGGAAAGTGACAGTGTTGAAGAAAGTGTTGGGGATTGAACCTTTCTTGAAGGTGTGGTGGGGCAGTGGTCTGACAGGGCCCGGGAGTAGTTGGATTTCTTAATTGTCCTTGTTTTCTGCATGATGATCTTGTTCTGTGTTGTCAAGGTGCTGTCTTTGTCCAATACCGGGAGACTTATTGCAAAGTTGATGGGGTCCGGTTGTGGGTCAAAGATGCGGTTGATGGCTGTGATTTTGTTGCTGGAAAAGTCTGAAAGGTTGTTACACAGTTCTTGAGATGGGGTGCCATTGCTGGAGGTTGCTTCTGGAGTGGTGAAGTCCTTGCTGGTTTCAAGCTGTTGTTGATACGGTATGCTAGGGCCTTTCTCTTGGTTTCCCGGATTTATTGGTGGTTGCACTTTTGGGTGTATTGTTTTTCCTGGCTTGCCCTTCTTCTCCGTTCTAGATGTTAGCAGTGCCGTTTGGTCATTCTGAGTTCCTCTGTGTACCAACTGTCCTGTGTTCAAGTTCTTTGTACTTGGCTTCCTTTCCAAGGGGCCCAGAGTGTCAGCACAGGCAAGGATTCAGATGTTAAAGTTGTTCATGTCTCTCTGGCTAGGTGGTCTGTGTTCTCAGGTTGGTTTATGTGGAGAGCAGAAGCCTACTCCACCTCTTATATGTTGTTCCAGAGTTGGCAGTCATGGCCTGTCGTGATTGATATTTTGTGGTGGGGAATGTCAATCGAGAAACTTATGATGGTTTACTCGGCCCAGGTGACAAAGTGTTGACTGTGATGTTGTTGAATGAGGTAATAACTGGGTTCAAGTGTTTATGTTGTTGGGTGCGGTTCAGGCGTGGACAGGCACAGATAGGCTTGCCTTTGAAGCACCTTTGGCATGCCAGCGGTGCTTCCACTGGGTGTCCACGTGGCTACCACTTTTAAATAGGTTCTCTGAGGGGGCTGGAGTGCAGAGTGTGGTGGGCGGGGTTGGGAGAGAGCAGAAAAAAAGTGAGAGGAGCAGGTAAGGCATGTTGGGTAGGGAGGGAGGGGGTGTAGAGGGAGGAAGCTTAAGACAGCCCAAAAATGGGGCTGAAAAGCAAAGAAAAAAGATTGAAAAAGCAAGGAAAGCACTAGCACAAAATGAGATAAAGGCAAAAAAGGCACAAGCGAGGCAAACTAAACAGAAAACAGGGTCACAGCAGTGATTATGGAACAAGAGAAAGCAGTGGTGAGAAGGGCACAAAAAACACGAGATAAGCCTTGAAGCGAAAGAAAGAGCAAGAAAGTGAGAGATAGGAGTGAGGTGGGAGCCTCAAGGCACTGGAGCCAGGTCCAAAATGGCCTTGACTGGTCGAAGGACAGGTCAAAGGTAAGTTCTAGGGGGCTAGATCCACCACAGCTTAATGGATGGTACGCGCAGGAGAGCTTGAAAGAGGCATGAGGAGCAGGTTAAGAGTGCTGGGTGGTGGGGAGTTGCAAAAGGTGGGAGCAATGAAGACGGCCCAACAACAGGTCAGAAAGGCAAATAAAAAATGGGTGAAAAGGCAAGGCAAACACTAGCACAAATTGAGAGAACGGCAAAGACAGTGGCACAGAAACCAGGCAAAGGCAAGAAAAAGGGGTGAAAATCAGGCACAAAACATAAGAAAGACAAAGATATGGGCACAGAAACGAGGCAGAAATAAAGAAAACAGGTGAAAAGCAGTAAAGACACGTGCATGAAACGAGAGAAAAGCAAAACAGGCACAAATGAAAAAATAAAAATAAAAAGGTCTGACAGAAGTGATGATAGAATGAGAGAAAACAATGGTGAGAAGGCACAAACAAGCATTTGCAAGGCAATAGGTCTCGCATTTACGAGACTGAGCTATTGGCACTGTAAATGTCAATAGCTTAAATTCTCGCAAATGTGAGACCTATTGAATTGCAAATATTGTTTGTTTCCAAGCGCCCCATGTTGCGCTTGCACTTAATAGAGGCCACGCCCCTTTCTTTAGACGAGCCACGTCTAAAGTAGGGGGCGTGGTCTCGATTAAGTGCAAGCGCAGCATAGGGTGCTTGGAAGCAACCCACAAAAAGAATATTTGCAAAGCAATAGGTGTCGCATTTGCGAGAGTTTAAGCTATTGTCATTTACAATGGCAATAGCTCAAACTCCCCTAAATGCGAGACCTATGGCATTCCAAAGAAGCGCCCGCTATTGTACCGGCTGCTTGGAAAGTGAAATCGCGCATGGGAAGCTGAATGTTGCTGCAAAGCACGTCGTGCCTCCAGTAAGACAAAACTCACAAAAGAAATAGTGCTTACAGACTAAATAACACAGACGGTGTAACAACAAAAGTAAAAGGGCCAGTCCTCATGGAAGGTTACAAATGAAGACAAGGCGTACTAAGGAGGGACTAACAAGCCGATTACTGAATCAGAAGCCAGCATTTACAAAGGACATAGACACAAGCCAAGTAAAAATATGGGCAGAGAGTAGGCGGAGCTCCAAGTGCATACTCTAATACAGCATGCGTCGCAGAGCAGCGTATGCGCTGCTCAGGCTCGACCTAAAAACAAGATGTTCTTTTTTACATAATTAAGGAGAGATGATACAGGAAAACATACGTAAAAGAAAATGCATGACAGGCCAGCAACATTTAAGCTGGTGATGGAAAGGTTTGCTCTTATGTCCAAGGAAAAGTGGGTAAACTATTTCTGATGGAGTTGGATAAGGAACTAATAGAGATTCAATCAACATAAGAAGAGCCTACAGTTAAAAACAAATACCAAGAAACTCAAGCAAGAATACAAAAAAAACACAAATGATGAATGAACACATGAGATGAGACAAACGTTATTATGAGTTTCATTTGTAGATTCATTGTGTAACAATGTGAGGGTAACATTTCCCTTGGTTGTCAGGCTCCTAACCGTCTCCGTTGACAACATGCAGCTTAATAATATCACAGAGAAATCATTTCGTGCAGGCCAGTGCTTAATTTTTGCCAGTGTTTGCTGGTGTTTGGCACAGGCATTTAATTCTGAACGTGGGCGCTTATTTATGATAGTCCACCACATAGTGGTGCCGTCTGTATCTTTTTTACCAGAGCACTTCAGTTTGAGATTTAAATATACAACTAAAAAGAATGATTCTAGCCCACCTAGGTCATGCTTAAAGCTTTGGGTGGCCTGAAATTGTCCAAAGTGACATCTGTAGGAGTGTGATGCTTATTAGGTAGTGTTTATAATGCAATTGGCAGTGATGGCAGGTCCGGTTGGAAGTGCAAGCTGCAGTGGCCTCCTGAACAATCACACAAGCCCTGGCACTTATTCATTTAGTACAAATCAAGAACTGTGCAATACCTTTATCTCTAGTCCTCTTCAACTGTCACTTTTTTCCTGCACCTCAGGAATGCATTTTTGGATAAGGCCTGTAGGAAACTGGCTCTATATATACTACACCAAAATGAGGTACAGTGTGTATAGAGTCCAGGTGACCCCAGAGGTAGGCAGAACTCTCTATTTGTGGTAGAGTGGTCGAGCAGTAAGGCAGTATCAGAGGACAGTGTTAAGCATTTGATGTACCCACTCAGTCAGCAAATGAATTCACACACTCAAGGACTGAACTCTAGACCAATTGTTTTTGTATAAAAAATATACTGTTGTTTTATTTTTAGAACCAAGCAATCCTGGCACAGGTAAGCATTAAATACTTTACAGTAGTAAGTTGCTGATTGTAGAACAGTTTGAAAATGCAATAGGAATTGTACTTTGTTTGATTTACAGGGATGCAGTAGGTTGCAATACTTAGCAAATACAGTACATTGAAATGGATAGGCTTTTTCAGTAAATTACAGGTAAGTTACTTTTTACGCTACTTTTCTAACTCAGTGGTGGATACCTAGATTCAGCACTGGGACATTTCCTGCAAACAGGTAAGTAAATAAGTTTTGGTTATTCGTGCGATTTTGAAAGAATATTTTTAGATTTCAAAACTCCACACTCAGAAACTTTTTGGAAGAAAAATTGTCAATGTTATCCTATGGAGGAAAAACAGGTTATCGGTTCACAGGTAAGTTATCGACTGTGGGAGTTAAGGTTCTGGGGTTAGACTCAGGGGTCCCCCAGGGTCAGTGATGCACTCTTGTTACACCCTCAGTGGCACTAGGGCGGCCGGGTGCAGAGTGTTGAGGCCCAATGTTATCCAAGGGGGTTAGGGGGCCTCCGGTTGGTGGCTGCTGGCAAGCAGGCCACTGGGTTGTGGGAGCAAAGCTCCTAGGGTTTAGGTCAGGGCAAATGGGGAAACAAAGTAGCACAAAAGGTGCACCCTCAGCAGTACTGAGGCAGCCGGGTGCAGAGTGCTGTTTCGACGTCGGGCGCCCTGTTGTTTTCAATGGAGAACCTCCGGTTTGCAAAAGCACTGCAGGCAGGGAGACGAAGGACTTCTGGGTGCGACCACCACTTCGAGAGGTAAGTTGGGAAGTTAGGGGTTGGTTAGGCACCGTTGGTTTGGGCACACAAGGCCATGGGGCGTCGGGTGCAGGGGTGCCTTTTGGGGTCGGATCTTCTTACCAGCTCCGGGTCGCGGTTAGGGGGGCCTTCTGGATTTAGGCTGCAGTCGTCAGCTGGAGGCTTGAGGCAGGTCAGGGGTCGCCGGATATCGGGTCAGGATCGCCGGGGTGACCTCCTCGTGGTGTTTTTCCACTCGAGCTCGGGCCGGGTTCGGCGGGTGCAGAGTGGGCTGGATCCGCCGTCTCCGGCAGCTGCCAGAGGTTTCAGTTAAACAAATCCAGTGTTCACGGGAGAAGCAGTCTTTGGAAGTGAAGGCCGGCAGGTCCTCCGGGGCTTTTGAGGTTGCTGGCTGCAGGACACCGGGATTTCGCAGGAGCAGGTTCGAGGGGAGACACGCCTGTAGGGCTGGGGCCAAGTCAGTGGGCGTCTTCCTCTTGTTAGCTGGCTGCACGGCTGTTCGGTCCTTCTTCTTTTCTTCTTTTCGTTTCTAGATCTGAGGAAGCAAGGTTCAGGGTGCCCCCTAAATACTAGATTTAGGGGCGTTACAGGTAGGTAAAGGGCAGGGACCAAAGGGTCCCTCCCCTGGGGTGGGTAAACCCCCTATCGTGCCACCCTCCAGTGGGAGGGGGGCAGGAGCCTGTCCCTGGTTGGTTGGGTCCCCCATCCTCAAGATGGCGGGGACTCAGAGTTGTGCTTCACCTCGCCTCCCCCACCTGAGGGGTGGAGTTGGCAGAGGTGGGCACACCTCTTTCCCTCACTTGTTTTTCCCGCCGGTTCTCCCGCCCAAAGTGGGGGGGTAGAACCAGTGGGGACCAGTTGCTGAAAGCAGCAAATGGTCTGGGGAGGCTCACAAAGGCGGCATGCCTTTGAAGCTTCCCCTTTCGTGAACCCTGCCCATCCTGGTGGAGGAGGCTTGGCACCTCGTCCCGGGATGTGCATTGTTTCAGGCCCCCGAGAGCAGCAGGCTCTCGACCCAGGGGTCCAGAAACATGTCTGTTGGTGGCAGCCTAAGCAGCCACTCAGTCGGGACACTAGAAGTTGGTCGAATTTCAGGGGGCATCTCTAAGATGCCCTCTGTCGTGCATTTTACATTAAATCCCACAGTGGCATCAGTGTGGGTTTAATGTGCTGAGCAGTTTGATACCAAACTTTCCAGTCTTCAGTGTAGCCATTATGGTGCTCTGGAGTTCGTAATGACAAACCCCCAGCACCATATACTCTTAATGGCAGCACTGCACTTACACTGCCCAAGAATGGACTTGGGCACTGTAGGGGTACAGGGCTCATGCACCTGTACCCTCACCACTGGCATAGTGCACCCAGCTGGATGGGTGGCTGATCTAGGTCAGGGCAGTGGGTTGTGGGCATGGCACACAGGGATGTGTGCCATATCGACTCTTCACTTTGTTCTGCACCAAGACACGCAGTCTGCAAAGGCAGTGTGTGTGTGGAAAGGTGCAGGGCCTCTAAGGGTGGCACAATAAGTGCTGCAGCCCTTAGGGGCCTTCCCTGGTCACAGTGCCCTGGGTACCTGTGGTACCATTTACCAGGGACCTACCTGTGGCCAGGGATGCCAATTGGGTTTAGGCTTCAATGCAGTTTTAGGGAAGGAACATAGGCCCTGGGTACCTAAATAGCAGGAGTCCAGGGCACACTCAGTCAAAGAACATCAGCAATTCAGCAGAAAGTGGGGGCATACCATGCAGAAAGAGGGCACTTTCTCACCCCCACCCCCCCCCAAACGAAAGATGATGAGACTAACCTTTCCCTAGAGAGTCTTCATTGTCTAAGTGGAAGAACCTGGAAAGTCCATCTGCACTGGCATGGGCAGTCCCAGGTCTGTGTTCCACTTCAAAGTCCATTCCCTGTAGGGAGATGGACCACCTTAACAGTTTAGGATTTTCCCCTTTCATTTGCATTAGCCATCTGAGAGGCCTGTGGTCGGTTTGAACTAGGAAGTGAGTCCCAAACAGGTAGGGTCTCAGCTTCTTCAGGGACCAAACCACAGCAAAGGCCTTCCTCTCAATGGCACTTCAACGCTGCTCCCTGGGGAGAAGCCTTCTGCTTATAAAAGCAACAGGTTGGTCTTGGCCTTCATCATTGGTCTGGGATAGGACCGCTCCTATCCCTAGCTCAGAGGCATCAGTCTGCACTATGAACTGCTTGGCATAATCTGGAGCCTTCAGAATTGGTGCTGAGCACATTGCTTCTTTCAGGGTGTCAAAAGCCTTTTGGCAACTAACTGTCCAGTTTACCTTCTTGGGCATTTTCTTGGAGGTGAGTTCTGTGAGGGGAGTCACAATGGACCCATATCCCTTCACAAACCTCCTGTAGTACCCAATCAAGCCAAGGAATGCCCTGACTTGGGTCTGGGTGGTTGGAGCTGCCCAGTCCAGGATGGCCTGGATCTTGGGCTGTAAGGGCTGTACCTGGCCTCCACCAACAAGGTGGCCCAAGTACACCACAGTTCCCTGCCCTATCTGGCATTTGGATGCCTTGATAGTTAGCCCAGCAGTCTGCAGGGCTTTTAAAACCTTCCCAAGGTGGACCAGGTGATCCTGCCAGGTGGAACTAAAGACAGCAATATCATCAAGATAAGCTGCACTAAAGGACTCCAACCCAGCAAGGACTTGATTCACCAACCTTTGGAAGGTGGCAGGGGCATTCTTTAAACCAAAGGGCATAACAGTGAACTGATAATGCCCATCAGGTGTGGAGAATGATGTTTTCTCTTTTGCTCTTGGGGCCATGCCAATTTGTCAGTACCCTGCAGTTAAGTCAAAGGTACTTAGAAATTTGGCTGCACCCAATTTGTCTATCAACTCATCTGCTCTTGGGATAGGGTGAGCATCTGTCTTGGTGACAGAGTTGAGCCCTCTATAATCCACACAAAACCTCATTTCTCTTTTCCCACCCTGTGGATGAGGTTTGGGGACTAGAACCACTGGGCTAGCCCAGGGGCTCTCAGAGGGTTCAATAACCCCTAACTCCAGCATCTTGCTGACCTCAGCTCTGATGCTTTCCTTGACTTGGTCTGACTGTCAATAGATTTTGTTTTTGACAGGTGCACTGTCACCAGTGTCCACATCATGGGTACACCAGTTTGTCAGACCAGGGGACAAGGAAAAGAGCTTGGCATACTGCTGCAAGACTTGCTTGCAGTCAGTCTGCTGTTGGGCAGAGAGGGTGTCTGAAAAGACAACTCCATCTACTGATCCATCTTTTGGGCTGTACGAGAGGAGGTCAGGGAGAGGTTCACTCTCTGCTTCCTGTTCCTCATCAGTCACCATCAGCATGGTGATGTCAGCCCTGTCATTGTAAAGCTTTAGGCGGTTCACATGGATAACCCTTTTGGGTGTCCTATTTGTGCCCAGGTCCACCAAGTAGGTGACCTCACTCTTTTTTTCTAGGATAGGGTAAGGGCCACTCCATCTGTCCTGGAGTGCCCTTGGTGCCACTGGCTCCAAAACCCACACCTTTTGCCCAGGTTGAAATTCAACCAGTGCAGCTTTTGGTCATACCAGTGCTTCTGAAGCTCCTGGCTGGCCTCAAGATTTTTGGATGCCTTTTCCATGTACTCAGCCATTCTGGACCTTAGGCCAAGCACATAGTCCACAATATCTTGTTTGGGTTCTTGGAGAGGCTTCTCCCAACCCTCTTTTACAAGACAGAGTGGTCCCCTCACAGGATGGCCAAACAGAAGTTCAAAGGGGAAAACCCTACTCCCTTCTGTGGCACTTCTCTGTAAGCGAAAAGCAGGCATGGTAAGAGGACATCCCATCTCCTTTTGAGTTTCTCAGGGAGTCCCATAATCATGCCTTTCAATGTCTTGTTGAATCTCTCAACAAGGCCATTGGTTTGTGGGTGATAGGGTGTAGTAAACTTGTACTGCACTCCACACTCTTTCCACATGTGTTTTAGGTAAGCAGACAAAAGTTAGAACCTCTGTCTGAAACCACCTCCTTAGGAAACCCTACCCTGGTGAAGACACCAATGAGGGCCTTGGCTACTGCAGGAGCTATAGTAGTCCTAAGTGGAATTGCTTCAGGGTACCTAGTGGCATGATCCACTACCACTAGTATGAATTTGTTCCCTGAGGCTGTGGGAGATTCAAGTGGACCCACTATGTCACACCTACCCTTTCAAAGGGAACCCCCACCACAGGCAGTGGTATCAGGGGGGCCTTTGGGTGGCCACCTGTCTTGCCACTGGCTTGACAGGTAACACAGGATCTGACAAACTCCTTCACCTTTTGGTGCATCTGGGGCCAGTAGAAGTGGCTAACTAGCCTCTCCCAAGTCTTGGTTTAGCCCAGATGTCCAGCTAGGGGGATGTCATGAGCTAAAGTTAGGAGGAACTCCCTGTACCTCTGTGGCACTACCACTCTCCTGGTGGCTCCAGGGTTGGGGTCTCTTGCCTCAGTGTACAGTAATCCCTCTTCCCAATAAACTCTGTGGGTACGACTGACATCTCCCTTTGCTTCTGAAACAGCTTGCTGCCTCAGGCTTTCAAGAGTGGGACAGTCCTGCTGCCCCTGGCACAGCTCTTCCCTAGAGGGTCCCCCTGGGCCCAAGAGTTCAACCTGGTAAGCGTCAAGCTCCATAGGCTCAGTTCCCTCTGGGGTGTTCAAGTCCTCTCCCTGAGGCGAGGGGTCCTGATCCTTTTGCTGAACAGAAGCTGGTTCCCCAGTCTTCTTACCTTTTCTCTTGGAAGGTTGGGCCATTCTTTCAGTCTCCAACACTTCTTTTTCACCCTGCCTTTTGCTCTGTGCTCTTGGTTTTACACACACCAATTCAGGGATATCCAGCATTGCTGCATGGGGTTTTAGTTCAAGCTCAGCCCAGGCTGAGGTTTCCAGGTCATTGCCAAGGAGACATGCAGCTGGTAGCTTTGGAGAGACCACTACCTGTTTTAGGCCAGTAACCCCCCTCCCTCCCCCAGTCTAATGTCACCATAGCCATTGCATGGTTAGTGGTAACACTGTCAGCATTGGTGACTGGGTAAGTACGCCCAATCAAGTATTGCTCAGGGGAAACCAGTGTGTCTCTCACCATAGTGACACTGCACCTGTATCCCTTAGAGCCTCTATCCTAGTTCCATTAATCCAAGGGTATTGTACATATTTCTTTAAGTTGGGTGGCCGCACAGCTACAGTGGCAAACTCAACTTCCCCCTCTGAAACTAGAACGGCTTCAGTGTGCAACCTGATTTGCTCTTGGCACACTGTTGATCTCATCTGGAGACTTGCTACACCAGGACTAGCTGTAGCTGTAGGACATGGGGCCTTTTTGCTAGGGCAAGCATTGTCTCCAGTTAAGTGTCACAACTTTCTACAGTTGTTACCCCAGGCCTTTGCAGGATCGAAGTTCTTCCCCCTGTATCTAGGACCAGATTGGGAAGAGTTTTGGGACCCACCCCCCTGTGCAGGTTTTTGGGGCCCTTTAGAAGACTCAGACTTTTTATCTTGGGGATTCTCACCATCTTTCCCCTTGGGAGGTTTTGTAACCCCTTTCTTTTGGTCACCCCCAGTGGTTGTCTTAGTCACTCTAGTCTTGACCCAGTGGTCTGCCTTCTTTCCCAATTCTTGGGGAGAAATTAGACCTAGGTCTACCAAATGCTGATTTAACTTTTCATTCGTGCAATTACTTAAAATATGTTCCTTCATAAACAAGTTGTAAATTCCAGTAGAGTCATGCACATTGTGTCCAGTTAACCAACCATCTAGTGTCTTTACTGAGTAGTCTACAAAATCAATCCAGGACTGGTTTTGGGTTTTGTGAGCCCTCCTCAATCTAATTCTGTACTCCTCAGTTGTGAGTCCAAATCCCTCAATCAGAGCTCTCTTCATGAGGTCATAAGACCCAGCATCTGGCCCAGAAAGGGTCAGGAGTCTGTCTCTGCAGTTACCAGAGAACAGTTCCCACATGAGTGCCCCCCAGAGAGGTTTCTTCACCTTTCTCATGTCACAAGCCCTCTCAAAGGCTGTGAACCATTTAGTGATGTCATCACCCTCCTCACATTTAGGGACAATCCCTTTGGGGATTTTAGGATCATAAGATTGCTCTTTATCCTTATTATTTGGATTGCTGCAACCATTGATGGGTGCTACACCCATCTCCTTTCTTTCTTTCTCTAGAGCCAGGAGTCTGGTCTCTAGGTCCAGTCTTTTGGTCAGCCTTGCTAAAAGGCTGTCCTCCTCATTGAGGCTGTCCTCAATGTCCTCACCAGAACATGTGCCACCTGTGTGGCCTCTAGGTCCCCAGAGGTTGACACTTGGAAGTAAGGGTACAGGGCCCCTTTCTTCCCTAGGAAGTGGTGGAGGTGGGCACCTATCTCCATCCTCCTCACCTCCTTCTCCCTCTGACTGGTCATCACCATTTTCAGAAGGGTGGGCCTTTGCATACTCAGCCAACAGCTCCTGGAGCTTTTGTTTGGTTGGATGGGGGCCCATTGGTATGTTTTTAATTTTACATAAGGACCTTACTTCCTTGAAAGACAAGTGAAGGTAAGGGGTGAGGTCAAGCTCCTCAACCATGTCCTGTACGTCATCATGGTTATCTTCACTAATAGCTGGGTTCTTATTTTGAGACATTCTAACAAAAAGTTCTAACCCCTCTACCCTTGACTACAGTGACTTTTTATTTTCTAAAATTCTAAAGGGACTTAAGCAAGGCCCTAACAAGACTTTTAGTATTTTGGAAAAAATGGCAATTTGAAAAAATCAGAATTCTAAAGGCAATTTAAGATTTCTGTCGTGTGATCAGGTGGTAACCAAGTAGTCCAACAAATGCAAGTTGTATATCCCACCGCTGATCCACCAATGTAGGAAATTGGCTCTATATATATTATACCAAAATGAGGTATAGTGTGTATAGAGTCCAGGTGACCCCAGAGGTAGGCAGAGGTTAAAGTTAGATAGAACCTTACTCTCTATTTGTGGTAGAGTGGTCGAGCAGTAAGGCAGTATCAGAGGACAGTGTTAAGCATTTGATGTACCCACTCAGTCAGCAAATGAATTCACACACTCAAGGACTGAACTCTAGACCAATTGTTTTTGTATAAAAAATATACTGTTGTTTTATTTTTAGAACCAAGCAAGCCTGGCACAGGTAAGCATTAAATACTTTACAATAATAAGTTGCTGATTGTAGAACAGTTTGAAAATGCAATAGGAATTGTACTTTGTTTGATTTACAGGGGATGCAGTAGGTTGCAATACTTAGCAAATACAGTACATTGAAATGGATAGGCGTTTTCAGTAAATTACAGGTAAGCTACTTTTTACGCTACTTTTCTAACTCAGTGCTGGATACCTAGATTCAGCACTGGGACATTTCCTGCAAACAGGTAAGTAAATAAGTTTTGGTTATTCGTGCGATTTTTAAAGAATATGTTTAGATTTCAAAACTCCACACTTAGAAACTTTTTGGAAGAAAAATTGTCAATCTTACCCTATGGAGGAAAAACAGGTTATCGGTTCACAGGTAAGTTATCGACTGTGGGAGTTAAGGTTCTGGGGTTAGACTCAGGGGTCCCCCAGGGTCAGTGATGCACTCTTGTTACACCCTCAGCGGCACTAGGGTTAGGTGCAGAGTGTTGAGGCCCAATGTTATCCAAGGGGGTTAGGGGGCCTCCGGTTGGTAGCTGCTGGCAAGCAGGCCACTGGGTTGTGGGAGCAAAGCTCCTAGGGTTTAGGTCAGGGCAAATGGGGAAACAAAGTAGCACAAAAGGTGCACCCTCAGCGGCACTGAGGCGGCCGGGTGCAGAGTGCTGTTTCGACGATGGGCGCCCTGTTGTTTTCAAAGGAGAACCTCCGGTTTGCAAAAGCACTGCAGGCAGGGAGACGAAGGACTTCTGGGTGCGACCACCACTTCGAGAGGTAAGTTGGGAAGTTAGGGGTTGGTTAGGCACCGTTGGTTTGGGCACACAAGGCCGTGGGGCGTTGGGTGCATGAGTGCCTTTTGGGGTCGGATCTTCTTACCAGCTCCGGGTCGCGTTTAGGGGGGCCTTCTGGATTTAGGCTGCAGGCGTCGGCTGGAGGCTTGAGGCAGGTCAGGGGTCGCCGGATCTTGGGTCAGGATCGCCGGGGTCACCTCCTCGTGGTGTTTTTCCACTCGAGCTCGGGCCGGGTTCGGCGGGTGCAGAGTGGGCTGGATTCGCAGTCTCTGGCAGCTGCCAGAGGTTGCAGTTGAACAAATCCGGTGTTCACAGGAGAAGCAGTCTTTGGAAGTGAAGGCAGGCAGGTCCTCCGGGGTTTTTGAGGTTGCTGGCTGCAGGACACACCGGGATTTCGCAGGAGCAGATTCGAGGGGAAACAGGCCTGGAGGGCGGGGCCAAGTCAGTGGGCGTCTTCCTCTTGTTAGCTGGCTGCACGGCTGTTCGGTCCTTCTTCTTTTCTTCTTGTCGTTTCTGGATCTGAGGAAGCAAGGTTCAGGGTGCCCCCTAAATACTAGATTTAGGGGCGTTACAGGTAGGTAAAGGGCAGGGACCAATGTTTTCCTTCCCTGTGTGGGTACACCCCCTATCGTGCCACCCTCCAGTGGGAGGGGGTCAGGAGCCTGTCCCTGGTTGGTTGGGTCCCCCATCCTCAAGATGGCGGGGACTCAGAGTTGTGCTTCACCTCGCCTCCCCCACCTGAGGGGTGGAATTGGCAGAGGTGGGCACACCTCTTTCCCTCACTTGTTTTTCCCGCCGGTTCTCCCGCCCAAAGTGGGGGGGTAGAACCAGTGGGGACCAGTTGCTGAAAGCAACAAATGGTCTGGGGGGGCTCACAAAGGCGGCATGCCTTTGAAGCTTCCCCTTTCTTGAACCCTGCCCATCCTGGTGGAGGAGGCTTGGCACCTCGTCCTAGGATGTGCATTGTTTCAGGCCCCCGAGAGCAGCAGGCTCTCGACCCAGGGGTCCAGAAACATGTCTGTTGGTGGCAGCCTAAGCAGCCACTCAGTCGGGACACTAGAGGTTGGTCGAGTTTCAGGGGGCATCTCTAAGATGCCCTCTGTCGTGCATTTTACATTAAATCCCACACTGGCATCAGTGTGGGTTTAATGTGCTGAGAAGTTTGATACCAAACTTCCCAGTCTTCAGTGTAGCCATTATGGTGCTGAGGAGTTCGTATTGACAAACTCCCAGCACCATATACTCTTAATGGCAGCACTGCACTTACACTGCCCAAGAATGGACTTGGGCACTGTAGGGGTACAGGGCTCATGCACCTATACCCTCACCACTGGCATAGTGCACCCAGCTGGAGGGGTGGCTGATCTGGGTCAGGGCAGTGGGTTGTGGGCATGGCACACAGGGATGTGTGCCATGTCGACTCTTCACTTTGTTCTGCACCAAGACACGCAGCCTGCAAAGGCAGTGTGTGTGTGGAAAGGTGCAGGTCCTCTAATGGTGGCACAATAAGTGCTGCAGCCCTTAGGGGCCTTCCCTGGTCACAGTGCCCTGGGTACCTGTGGTACCATTTACCAGGGACCTACCTGTGGCCAGGGATGCCAATTGGGTTTAGGCTTCAATGCAGTTTTAGGGAAGTAACATAGGCCCTGGGTACCTGATTAGCAGGAGCCCAGGGCACACTCAGTCAAAGAACATCAGCAATTCAGCAAAAAGTGGGGGCATACCATGCAGAAAGAGGGCACTTTCTCACAAGGCCTTATTTTGATTTCATTTTTTCTTTCTTAACTCAACCATAGCCTTCTCCAGGCTGCACATGGGTATCTGCCCCAAGTATGGCAGCGTTATTTTTAAACGCTTGTGAGTTGTGCATCACTGAAACAAAGCCTACGGTGTCTAGGCATGGCTTGGGCATAGCTGCTGATTGAGGCATGTCAGCAGGTACATAGGACATCGGGTTATGACACGTCTAGGTCGTGCAGATGCGTCTGACAAGAACGGATTACCTGCAGATGAAAGGCAGCCAGGTGGTGCGCACTGCATGAATATTGCTCCCTAGAAATTTCTACCATTACTTCTTTTGCACCATCCGAAATACCAGTTAAAGAATTCAAATATTCCTGAAACCGTCTACCTCTAAATCGACAGGCAGCTCATGTGATAGGCGTGGAAAGTGCTGTCACTCGGGCGAGAAGGTTAGAGCACAGGAGGGGGGGAGAGGGGAGTCTACATTTGGGGAGGCACCTACGCAGGCATGGGGAAGATGGACAGAACCGGTGAATGAAGGCACAGAACGTGTGAGAGGGTGAAAAGGCACAAAAGACTATGGAGAGAGTCTGAAGCAACAGGGAGTAGGTAGAGGGTGAAAGAGCCCCCCGGGATCAAAGAACAAGCCACACGAAGGGCATGGATGGGGGAGGGAGGAGAGAACAATGGAGGAAGCGTCCGCAGATTTAAGTAATAGTGGCTGCAACCGGAGTTGAGGCAGCGCCATGTGTGCTGAAGAGGTAGGGGGTGGGGGCCCGAGTAAGGGAGGGTGAGGGCTGCCCTAATATGGCAAAACAAAAAATGCAAACACTATGAAGCGGACACCTTGTTCGTTTAAAAAAAAAAAAAAAAAAACGAGGCACACGAAAGGCAAAGATGGGGGAGGGATGAGGAATAATGGAGTCCACAGATTTGTTTCATTAACACAGCGCCCACTTCGCGGGCGTCTGTGCATGGGGGGGAGCACATTTTAAAAGTTATTTATTTGCCCTGTGCACGTAGCGCAGGGTTAAACCAACATTCCCACTTAAGTGGGTGTTTACAATGCAACCACCCCGCGATGTTGCAGCAAGTTGGTACCCTACAGTGGCCTCATGCTTCAATCCCAGTTGCAGTTGTGTGGTGGCTTTACCTAACTTTATGCCGCTTCAGGCTTGACAGAAGGGATTTTTTTGTATTATTATTATTATTATTAAGGAAGAGCAGCCTTGCAGGGAACTGGTTTAAGCAGCTGCAGGCTCAGGTTTAAGAAGCCTTTTTAACGGGCAGCTTGGCGCCCCTGCAGATTTATGCGAATGGTGGCCCGTGAAGCAGGCGCCATGCTAAATAAATTTAAAAAACACAATCATACAAACGGGTGCCGTGCTAAAATATTTAGCACGGCACCCGTGCTGTTACTACGAAAGCAGGCATCACTGAGTTGCCCCCTTCTGTCTCCCATGGAAGAAGAGCTCCCAGTTTGCTACGAGTTAAAGAAGCCGGTGGTCACAACTGGGCATGAGAGACCCTCCTGCAGTAAGAGAAACTCATTAAAGAAAATAGGGCTTACTGACTAAAGAAGACGTACCGTGTAACAACCGAAGTAAAAGGGCCAGTCCTCATGGGAGGTTACAAATGAAGACATGGCGGTACTAAGGAGGGACTAACATGTCTAATAACGAATCAGAAGCCAGCATTTACGAAGGACAATGACACAAGCCAATGACAAATATGGGCGGAGAGTGGGCGGGGCTTCAAGTACACACTCCAAAACAGCATGGTGTCGTAGTGAAAGGATCATACCAACGCCGGTAAGTAGAAGGAAACAGCATATATTGGGAGCGGTGAGAAGAGAGAGCGGACGCCTCCAAGCCAGCACAATAACTGACTTGGAACCGAACGCCTCTCGAGTGACGAACCTGGAATGCAGTGACAATAGCGAGGCATAGTGTTCTAGAAACACTAGTCCATGTATAACACATCTTCTTCCTTTCCTATAATAACAATATAGATACAGAAACAAGAAGCAAAAACAAAAGTAAAAACATATTAATAGCAAACAAAGTCTTTTAGGTAAGCTGGTTGTCTGCAAGGCCTGAGCAGGCGTAAGGACGTTGATGTGTCACCTTCAGTAGCACCGGAGGAATTGGCTCCCAAAGGAATTATGGAATCTCCCCCCCCCTACGGTGGAGCCCGAGAAGCCTCCCGAAGTCCCACCATCTTGTGCTAACAGGTAACCACTATTACCAGTACCTTCAGAACCTCTCCCGGGCTGAAAGGGGCTCTGACATTTCTTGTACAAAGCCACTCTTCGAAAATTCCAACACTCTCCATTGTTTAGGATAACCCGATGCTTGAGAATTTTCCTTATGGTGAAAGGACCTCTAAACTTTGAAAGTCCTCTCCCTATTCTTCCAGATTTGACCTTAACCTGATCACCCACCTTCAATCCACACCTAGAAACAGACAAATCCTCCACTATATCTTGAGGGTGTTGAGGAGTGACTAAGCGTCTCATCCATGAAGGCATCATCTTGCCACTTGGAGGCCTGCCCCTCATCAATTCAAACGGGGACTTTACCCCACTGCCATGTGAAGTTGAGCGATAGGCCCATACCATGTCATCCACTAAGTCTGACCGTAGCCATCTGAATAATCCCCTTAACTACTCTGTTAGCTCTCTCACATATGCCATTTCCCTGAGGGTTATAGAGAGCTGTGCGGTGATGAGCTATGCCACATCTCTTTAAGAATGTTTGCATTTCTTTAGAGATTAGCTGAGTGCCATTATCAGTGATTAGCGTAGATGGTAACCCCTCCTCTTTAAACGTCTTCTCTAGGAGTTTTATGGTGCGCTCGGTGGTGATATTGTTAGTAAATTCAACAATGAGCCATTTAGAGAACACATCAATAACTACTATGGCAAATCTGTCATCTTCACACATCTCACTCATAGGGCCTATAAAATCCAAGCAAATAGTATGCCAAGGAAGTTTGGGAGCCTCTATATGTGTCTCACCTGATTTTTGGCCAATTTTCAACCTCTTTTCTCCTTCTAAGCACAAGGAACACTTCTCCACCCACTCCACCACTTGAGAATCTATCCCTGGCCACCAAAAATGATTCTTCAAACGACGCTGCGTAAGTGTCTGTCCCAGGTGAGCTTCGTGTGCCAACCCAAGCAACTTCCCCCTAATGCCAAAAGGCGGAATGAAAATTTCACCTTTGACTAGAACATGCTCCCCGCACAAGGACAGTTCATCCAAGATTTTTGCATAAGGACGCACTGAAACTGGAACTCTCTCTCCGGGCCCCTGATTTAACTAACTTAACCACCTCCATTAACGTGTGGTCTTTTTGCATCTCGTGTTCCCAATCTTTGGCACTAAAGGTTCCTTCCCCGACCACAACTACGTCTTGCACTGAGGCGACAGCAATATCATCCTCTAAAATAGGTGTCATACCCGTGGTGGTGCGCCAGTCGACAGACAACCTGGAGAGACAATCAGCTTGTATGTTCCTCCAACCCTGAACGTACTCAACCTGGTATTGAAAGCTCTGGAGTTTGGCTGCCAACTTGACTAACCTTGCCGAACCTTTACCAGTCCCTCCCGGGGATAAAACCTTTATTAGAGGTTTATGATCTGGCTTTAGTGTAAATCTCGTTCCCCATAAGTAGATCCTGAAGTACTCAACTGCCCATGAGGCAGCTAACGCCTCCCTTTCTATTACTGAGTAGTTCTTCTCTGAGTCAGTCAAAGTCCTTGAAGCGAAAGCTACTGTTCTTTCCGTCCCAGCCTTACTTTGGGAAAGTATTGCCCCCAGCCCTGTGGAGCTGGCATCCACTGTAAGGATGGAGTGGGAGTGAACATCAAAGGGGGTTAGAACATTTGCCTTGCATATTTCACTCTTTATGTTTTCAAAACATTCACGATGCACCCCCTTCCACTCAAAACTAACACCTCTTTTAAGCATTGTGCGTAAGCATGCTGTCTTATCAGAAAAGTTTTTTACAAACTTAGAGTAGTACTCTATTAGACCCATAAAAGAACGAAGTTGGTCTTTATCCAATGGGGAAGGAGCAGATCTTATAGCTTTACACAAATCCTCTTTGGGGCGGATGCCCTCTGCGCTGATTGTGTAACCCAAATATTCTACTTGTTCTACCATAAATTTGCATTTGTCCTTCCGCAGAGTTAGACCTGCCTTGTTAAGAGTGTTGAGTACCACCTTCAAAATTGTATTGTGCTCTTCCACTGTCTGGCCGTAGACCAAAATGTCGTCTTGGAAATAGATAGTATTGCAAATCCCCTTAAAGAGGTCTGACATCAGACGTTGGAAAACGCTTGCGGCTGAGTTCAACCCGAAAGGTAGACGTGTGAACTGAAAGGTGCCTTCCGGAGTTATGAATGCCGTCATCTGCTTTGAGTCCTCATGGAGTTTGATCTGGTGGTATGCGCTGCGTAGGTCGAGTTTTGAAAAGAATTTTGCCCCTTTGAGTGTGGTAACGAGTTCAGTAATGTTGGGAAGAGGAAACAGGTCTGCTACCACTGACTGATTGAGGGTGCGCAAGTCCACACAGAATCTCAATTTTCCGTCGGCCTTCTTCGTGACGACTACTGGCGAAATCCAGGGAGATGCTTCTACTACTTCAATGACACCAGAAGAAAGCATGTCTTTAATGAGGCTCTTAACCTCCTCTCTCACCACAATGGGAATCCGTCTGACTTTATGTTGGACTGGAATTGCGCCTTTTTTAGGACAATTTGGTGGACATACCCTTTAAGTAGACCCAATTCATCTCTAAACACCGCATGAGCCTCCCCCAAAATGTCTTCCAAACTTTCATCTTGCACCACCATTACTTGCATAGGTGCTCGTGGGTTAACGATAATGTGTAAGTCATATTGGTGTACCCATCCTAGAATGGGTGGACCATGGTCAGCAACGTACACTTTACCATAGATAGACCGCTGCGAAAAGCATATATTAGCCTCAAAGTATCCTAGAATATCAATAGTCTCTCCTTGGTAACCCCCTGGAGATATGTCTTTAGGTAATAGGCTTTTATGACCCCATGTTTCACTCACTAGGCATTTTGGAAGAATGGTGTATTTAGAACCAGTATCCACCATCAATATTACCTCCCGCCCATCGATTATAAAACTTGCTTTGGGTCTGTTCGTTCTTTTATCTTCGTCAGATATCTCTTCTTGAGAAGTAACAACTAAAATCTTATCTATATCCGTGTTATTCATGGTATCGCTCACCACTTGAACACTGGCAAATCTCTGTGTATTTTTGCTTCTACACATTCGTGCGTAATGCCCCACTTTCCCACATTTAAGACACTCTTGACTGGAAGCAAAACAAAACTTTGAATCTGCGTTATGTAAGTTACTCCCACATCTATTGCACATTCTAGTGCTGACACCCCTTTGGCTCACCCCTACCCTCGCGGTAGACGCCTTCTTGAAGAACTTCCCTTTATTCTTCACAAATGACACGCCATAGTCCTCTTCATCCTTTCGTTCGTGGACTGAAACCTCACTTATATCAGTACTGTAATTCCTTTTTTCAAGCTCCTTCATGCATCCCTCCGACTGCTCTATGACTTTCGCCAGATCAATAGCAACTTTAAGATTGGGGTTTTTAGCTGCCCACAAACGTTCTTGTATTTTCTTGTTACTGCACTGGACTATCAATTGGTCCCTTATTAATTCCTCATTCATGGCGCCAAAATTACATTTTACAGACATTTCGCGCAACCTTGACACAAAGTCATCTATGGATTCCCCCATCCTTTGATGTTGGGTGTAGAACTTGTATCTATTGAGAACTAGGTTCTCCTCCTTCGTGTATCTTGCTTCAAGTCTGCACACTGCTTCTTGGTATTCGTCGGGTAGTGGTTGTCCATTACCTTGGAGTGCTTGAGGGAGAAATTTAAATACCCTTTGTCCTTCCTTCCCTAAGATGCTCAACAAAATTGCTTTCTTCCTTTTGGCCGGAAACTCCTGCCCATCTAGAGCTTCTAAATAATTTTGGAACATAGGGTACCAATCTTCCCAAGCAATATCAGGAGTACCAGGTTGCGCTAGGAATGTGGGTGGTAAAGCTACTGTAATTTGGGATGTTGCCATGTTGGTGTGTAAGACTGTGGGAACCCCTGGAAACTCCCCAAGTAACAGCTAATTGTAAGTGTCACTTAACAAGACCCACGATGATATGCCCGCTTTAAGTTCCCCTGGACCGTGTGGAGAACAGATGTCACTCAAATAATATGCAGCAGACGTGCATATCGTCGAAGAGGTCGTAAAGAGGGTTATAGTTTGTGGTAAAGATCTGTCCTAGCTTGTTGACAGACAACGTGTTACCAACTAAATTAGGGTCTTCCCTGGAAGCTTATGTGGAAAGAGGCTAATTTCCTTTAAGCCCCTGTTGCTCTGATGATTATGGCTTCGCTGCGCTTTTAAGCCCCTGTTGCTCGGATGATTATGGCTTCGCTGCGCTTACCGCTCAGTCACCATGAAGACTGCTTACTTTAAACACCTGCTTCTGTGGTGTTTCGTACTCGTTGCGGTACTTCTCCGGCCTCGGTGCTGGTTGCTATGGAGACGACTGGCTGTGGTGAATTTCAAGATGGCCGCCGACGTGCTGTGAGCGTGTGACGTGGACAGAGGGTTTTCACGTGATGGCGTGATCAGCTGACGCTCTGTGATCAGCTGACGCTCCTGCGTTCTGAAGGGACCTCGTCCATCGAACACTCTCCGCTGGTGGTGTGACGTCGGTAAGAGTGGCGTTGCTAGGCGACTCTCCCTCGATTGCCGTTCGTCGCAATGCTGGGCCTGAATGTGACCCTTCGCCTAGTATTCCGCTTGGGGAAAGGCAGCTCTTGGGCAATTTCTGCACCCTCCGCTCTCTTCTTGGCTCACCGTGCGCTCCTACGTGTTCCCGGCTGCAATGTACGGCCTGCGCTTCACTTCTTGGGCATCTCGTGAGGTCGCTAAAACAGCCGGAGATCCTTGCTATGCGCGTGGGGTCCGTTGACCGAAGTCGTCGCCAAATTGTCGTAGTGAAAGGATCATACCAACGCAGGTAAGTAGAAGGAAACAGCATTTATTGGGAGCGGTGAGAAGAGAGAGCGGACGCCTCCAAGCCAGCACAATAACTGACTTGGAACCGAACGCCTCTCGAGTGACGAACCTGGAATGCAGTGACAATAGCGAGGCATAGTGTTCTAGAAACACTAGTCCATGTATAACACATGGCTCGCAGAGCAGCGGCTGCGCTGCCCAGGCTCGACCTAAAAAATGAGAGATAAGCAGTGAAGAGAGAGTAAACGAGAAGGAGAGAGAGAGGTGCAGGGCTAGGGCCACCATTTGCGCACAGTAAATGTATCACATTTCAATGAGCACTAACTTAATACACTTACCACAATTAATCTACAAGGAAGAAAATAACCAATAAATACTAATCCACTTACCTCTAACCTTGTGTTCCGGCGTAAAGTGCTACTTGCCTTCTTACCCTTAACCTTGGGATCCGGAGTAGCGTGCTACTTGTGGCCAAACCTGCCAACGCCTAGGCAACGGTAGTGAGCGCTATATAAATACAATTTACTATTATAGTTTATTTGGTTGTGTAACTGTGTGGCATAAGCGACCCAGGTGTGCCTTACCTTCCCGTGCTGCCCTGCTCGCTCATAACAGATCACAGTTTCTTCCCACATTTCCAGCTTCTCAAAAATCTGCAGTGCAGAATTCGTGCATCCCAGATCAAAGAGGAAAAAAGCCAGTTGGCGCTAGGAAGATTAATCAAATTGGGTATGAACATTGCGTTATCACATATTTTTTTATTTTATTCATCGTTTTCAATTACATAAAACAATACCAAATTCAGTGACAATTGTGCAATTTGCGGTTGTAGCGACAATAAAAAAAAAGCAAGACACATGATTATTCTGCTGGTGTATTGAGGAGACATAGTACACATTAAGTCCGAATCAATATCTATGGATAATGCCCAGTTGGCAGTCCTGACAGGCATTCCCATGCGAAGAAGCGGTTTACTGTGCCCTCGGTGGATCTAGAGAGGAGAGAACCAACATGGTATAGAATGTGGATAAATCGTAACAGCATTTGCAGGGTTGACATGACATAGGGGCATAGGCTGGGGGTTGGGGGGGGTTGCAGGTAAGTGTGGAAGGGTTGACAGATATTTCGTGGGTGAGATGTGGGAGGCTGCATCAGGGCATAAAGTTCACTGGTTGCGTTGCTGAAAATGAGGCTTTTTAAGCAGTGGAGCGACGGCTGATCCCCCAGCACAATGCAATCTCCCGCTTTGCGTGATAGTGTGGCAAAGCGTCGGGATCCCTTTGGGATATCATGTACATATCCCAGTACCGCTAGAAGGTGCATCGGAGTCAACAATTCCTCCAGCATCTGGGAAAGTCGTGCAAAGATGTCGGACCAGTAACTGTGGACATGCAGGCACGTCCACGCTAGGTGTAAAAAGTCAGCGTCCTCAGCATTACATTTGGGCCATGTGGAGGGGCGGGAGGGGTCAATCCTGGCCATGAGGCTGTGAGTCTTATAGGCGCACCGGAGGAACTTAAAGTGCAACAGTTTATGTTTATGATTAGGGTAAACTAGTTTGGTTTGGAGATAGCAATAATACCAGACGTAATCCGGCAGTGGGTGTTGTAGGTCCTCTCTCCACGCCTCGAGCAGGCAGTCGTCTGCGTTACGTAACATGTGCACACATGCGTGATCCAATCTAGAGACCAAGTGCTCACTGGTGTCATCGTCTATACCATGGGTACTCACAATCATTTGCCCAGGGGCCACAAAGTACGGTCTGCCGGTGTGTCCGCGGGCCGCACTGATGCCAGCAGGGTGGTGGTAGGGGGTCTTGGTGGGTCAGGGATTGTGTAAAAAAGGTTAAATAATCAGGAAAGCATTTATTTGCAGGTCAATAAATGCTTGCCTGTTTATTTAACATTTTTTCTGAATATTAGTGTTCAGCAACTTAACAGTAGTTCGTGCTGCTGTTCACCAGGAGGGGCCGCATGTAAAGGTCAAGGGGGCCGCAAGCGGTCCCTGGGCCGTAGTTTGAGTATCACTGGTCTATACAAAGGGAGTGGGGGGTGAAGTCGTCAGGGACAATAGTGTAAGAAGATACCTGGGCATGAAGAGCATTCTGAATAAGAAACAAAATTAACCTGTCAAGTGGCGCTGCAGTGGCGAAACGTGCATCCTCCGCCCAAGCGATAGCATGCCCTCCCGGAAACAGAACTCCTATAGAGTGCAGCGCATAGCGATTCAGAGTACGCTTCCCAATGGCTTCAGTGATTGGGGAATACAGCGCTTGTCCGCAAGTGGCAAGGCAGGGGAGTATAAACGCCCCTTACCCAGAAGACACATTAAACAGCACCATGCCCAACAAGTGGTGGAGAGTGGCTGGATGTGCATGGGATCCAATGGCAGTCTCATGGGGAGGATGGCGTTTAGTGGTGCATCTCCCACTAAATCCCGGTCAACACAGACGTACGGAAGGCGAGCGTCACTGTGGTACCAATAATACGCATATTGACATGGGGTGACCAGATAATATAGGTGAAAATGTGGCACTCCGAAGCCGCCATTTGCATAAGGGAGGACCAGCGCTCGCCACCCAACCCACGGATTGAGACCCACCCATATTAATCGCAACAAGAGACCTTCTAATGTGGCGAAGAAAGCATTGGTAAAAGAGATGGGAATATTAAGAAATAAATAAAGAAATCGAGGAAGGACAACTATTTTGATGATGGCCACGTGGCCGGCTAGGGACAGCGGCAGTTATATCCAGTTCTCGATTTGTGTGGTTAATTTGCTCACAGCTGGGCCATAGTTCAGTCGAATGACCTGCTCCCTATCATGATGGATATGAATACAAAGATATTTGACAGTATCTTCACGCCACTGCAACGGGAGATCACTCTGAAACTGGTGTGTGGCCGTTGTGAACGGCAAGAGCTCAGATTTGCTCCAGTTGATCAGCAGGCTCGAAAAACAACCAAATCTCTGGATCTCACAAATAACGGGGTGCAAATTCGCCGATGGGTGTTTAAGGAAGATTAATATGTTGTCTGCGCAAAGTGATCAGTGAAACTGGCCTGTGCTGAACTGCAGCCCTCTCCAAAGAGGTTTCTCCTGGATATGCCGCACTAATGGGTCCATAGCAATGATAAATAGGAGTGGAGAGAGTGGGCACACCTATCTGGTGTCCCTCGCAGGTGTAAATGCAGACGTCAAAGAACCGTTGACGCGAATATGAGCCGTAGGGTGGGTGTTTAAAAGCTTGATCAGGGACGAGAATCCACGTGGCAGACCAAGTTTCTGCGATATTCTGTTCACAATAGAGAACAAGGTACGCAAATTTATGAACGTGGAACGATGCAGAATGAAGCCGGACTGCAGAGGGCAAATGAAGGTTTGGAGCAAGAGGGCCAGTCTAGTGGCAAGAATTTTAGCAAGAATCTTATTGGCAAAATTCAACAAGGACAAGAGCCTACAGAATTGGCATTGTAAAGGGGTCCTTCCTAGGTGTTAGTAACAGGATTATGATCGCCTCAGGGAGAGTGGGGGGTAGCATACCGGTCTCAAGTGATTCAGCATAGAGCTCTAATAGGTGGGGAGTGTGAAGATGTTTATAAGTTTTGTAAAATAGACCCGTAAGGCCGTCAGAACCGTGGGCCTTGGACCGGTCCATAGAGTCTATTGCAGCGATGATTTCCTCCGCCGCTATTGGTTCACTCAAAAATTGTTGATGTGGAGCAGACAGCCAAATCATAGCCACCTTGGCGAGATATTCCGCCAGTGCATCGCCATCCTCGCATATTTAGAGGTGTAGGGTTGAGTGTAAAAACGTTACAATTCCGCCAGTACCTTACCGTTATCAGAGGTCCGAACCTCATCCTCAAGTGTGAGCTCTAGTATATAATCGGACCCCCTCTGGAGGTGGAGCAATCGTGCCAATGTGAGGACCCGGGCACTCGCCCTTGCCATAGCAACGTGCCCTCGCATATTTGCCTAAAAAGTGTACGTCACGGACGGCCAATTTGCGGAATCCCTCCATCGCCACAGCACAGAGGTGGACTTAGTCGTCGTCAAGACCCCCAGAAGTAGTTGTGTCTATGTCACGTAGTATACCACTTTGCTTGGCAATAACCACCCTGCGGATATAGGCCTTAAAGGCCACCCAGAGGGTAGCCTGCGTGGACACCGAGCCTTCGTTGAGTTTGAAATAATCGTTGACGGCGGTTCGAAGTTCTTCACGAAAAACAGAATCGCCCACGGCATGACAAGGAAACCGCCATGTTCTGGCCCTGCTGCCCAGAAGTGGAGTGTTAAAACCATTCATATTGGGGCATGATCCAACAACGTGCAGGGGGCACTTCACCTCGCCGGGGAGGAGGGAAAGAGAAAGAAACCAGTAATCTAATCGTGGCCAAGTGCCATGGGGTGCAGAGTAGGTGGTGTGGCCCGGGAGTTGGGCATGCTGGTGATGCCACGCATCTCTAAGAAGAAATGAATCGCAAATGTTACGCAGTATGATTGTTGCGTGGGGCTTGGCGCTTGGACCCGATGACAAGGAGTCCACCACAGGGTTGAAGCATAAATTAAAGTGCCCCCCAACTATGATGAGGTCGGTATCCGCTTTCTCCAACAGTTTTCACAGGCCATGAAAGAAATCAGGGGAGCCAATGTTGGGAGCATTTACATTTAAGAGCAGTGTGGTATGTCTTGCCAGTCGGCCGGTAACTGCCACATACCTCCCCTCTGCATCCACAGTGCTGTCTATAGATGAAAAGGGGATAGGGCGATGGATCAGGATGCATACCACGCAGGAGTACGAACTGTAGTTAGAGAAATACCTGTGCGGACCCCAAGTCGAGGCATAGGTCGTGGTGGAGCCAGGGGACAGGTGTCTCTCCTGTAAAAATGCAATAACCAGGTACTGCAGCACCTGTTAGCCCTTACGGGGATTGTTAATGCCTCTAATATCCCAAATCATGAATAAGATCTTTATTACACCTGTTGCAGGGCTACGGGCCAGGTAAAGTGGTCACTATCGTCTTTTCGGACCAGCAAAATGTAGCAGCACAATCATCCTCATAGCATGGTGTGAAAACATAAGCACAAAAAACAACCCAAACCCAACCGCATCCCTCCATCCAGTCCAGGCAAACCTGTGGCCAGAAACAACCTGTATGTAAATCAAAACAAAACAGTACCCAATACAAACAATTAAACATGGTGATATACACTAGGGAGGGTAGGCAACACCTCGACAGTAAGCCCTCGTTGAAGACTCATTTTAACATCTAATAATCAGGATAAGAGATGCTTGTAAGGGATAGTAGGGGGGCAAAAAAAAATATGAACAATTGGCATTATCAGACTGATGTAGTGGCTGGCCCACGGACACCCCCCAACCACAGGCACATCACCGTGGAGTCTGCCACAGCTAGCAAGTTGCCATGAAAAGTAGCCAGAGCCCACAAGTACCATCAATCATCTTCGGAGGCCGCAGAGAGGAGCGTGGTGCCCAAAGTAACTGTAATGACACAGTGTCCTCTGTGTCAATCTGCAGGGAAGAGATCAGAACTGTTCGTGGCATGGAGATCCAGAGGGGACTGCACTGGAGACTTCCCGGGGGAGTCCCAATGGTCCTTAGCATACGACTTGCAAAATGCCTGGGCCTCTGTAGGGGTGTCAAAGATGCGCAATCTACCCTGCACATCCACCCGGAGACGGGCAGGGTACAGCATGCCATAGTGAAGGCCAAGCTCCCTGAGCGAGGCCTTTGCGCTCATGAACTTCCGACAGGCCTCCTCAACCATCAAGATGAAGTCCTGGTAGAAGGAGACAGCACTATCATGATAATGGACCTGGCCGTGTTCGCGTGCTAACCGCAGAGCTGTATCTCTATCTCTGAAATTCTAAATTCGGGCGAGAAAAGGCTGGGGGGGGGCCTCGGGTCCCATGACCGGTGCGCACGCTCCACCAGAAACACTGATGAGAATGCTTCGCAACCGAACAAATCAACCAGAAGTTGTTCAACAAACAGGCCCATTCTGCCCATAGCTGTGGATTCTGCAATACCATCTATACGGAGGTTGTTGCGGCGCACCCTGATTTCCAGCTTCTCCAGGCGCTTCGACATGGCAGAGGCGCCGTCTTTCAGCGTAGAGACCCGCTCCTCAGCCCCCTCCAGCCTGGTAACGGTCCAGGCATTCGTTCATCCCATCCAGCCTGCCCGACATGGCATCAAAGTGTGCATCCATGGCCCTGAAGCCCACACGTATCTCCGCCATTAAGGCCTCCACCGTGGCAGGCTGCATCAGATCCGAGTGACCTCTACCGCCTCGGTCATCCTGGCTGGTGTGGCCGTCTCGTCGTGCTCTCCAGTACGATTGAAAGGTAGCTTGCGCTGTTTGGGGTCTGTTTGACCCATGCTGGGATGGCAGTAAATGGATGCCCAGGCGAACCAAGAAGAGTGTCCCCTGCGGCAGTCCCCGGCGACAGGGCGCAGCCAACAGCCAGTTGGGGCAGTCCGCGGCCCGATCCGGCTGCCGAAAGGATGACGCAGTACAACCTAATCAGTGCTGCCCCGCAACGCTGTAGCTCGCCGTCCCACGGCGGTCCGCCCCGATGGCCCAAGGCGGAACCAAGCTCTCACTAGCAGCATCCTTCATGTACATGGTTCACCCGCAAACCTATTGAATGCATTTATGCTACGCAAGGGCGGAGAAAGTATTTCCTGTGCCACTCTTTCTGGTTTTTGCTGGTTGCGGTGAGTTTCGCATGTGCGCCATTGTGGTGAGCTCCTTAACACATGCTACGACCATTTGACGACTTTTGTTGAAGTACGCCATTGTGTGGTGATATCTTGGAACGTCATCCATTTTGTCTAGACAAGTGCACAGTGTCAGTTATATCTAGTCCTTGCCTTACATTTTTCAAGTATTTGGTGCTGAGCTGTTGCAGTCCAGCGTTTTGAGTCTCCGGCAGTACTTTTGGGCACAAACTTGGGCTTCTACAGGGTTTGGTGAATGTCGAGTATAGTTTGTGTGCGGTGATTCGCACACCCAGTTCGACAGTAAAGGAAGTTTTAAAATATCTATATTTACAGAGCACATTCTACTGCTTGCCATATGGTTGATGCGAAATACATTTGTTGTACAGCTGGAGTTTAAACGGTGGTGCACACACTTTTTATGGTAACTGGTTTCACAAAGTGCGTACACTCACGGTGATTAGCACACATGCATTCCTGTGCACAGTTCATTTACATATTACGGCTGTGGCTGAGAATAGGGTGCATTTCCATAGTGACATGCACACCAGTACATTCTCCACATTCTCCACATTTTTGAAGGGCATATAGATCAAGACTATTCTGTTTGTCAATATCCTTATTTTCATACTTATTCTAGATTTCATGTATTAAGTTTGCAGTGGTGCATTGTTCTCAAGGGGTGTTTTATCTGGGGTTTATACAGTTTTGTGGACAGTGTGTGTTTTATCTACAGTATTCATTGTTGCTATTTTTACAATGCAATCGGTTGCTCCTCATCCTTCATTTTTGGATACACCAGCTGAGCTGCCAGTTAGGTGGGGGGGGGCAGAGGTGGGGTTTGATGCTTTTGAGACCTATTTAGGTGCCACTGGAGCTTCTAGGTTTAGGGCCGAGAGAAAGAAGTGTTTACTCCTACACTCATAAGGTTTTAAAGGGAGATGAGTTTACAAACACTTACCTGAGTTGCCACAGAAGGAAAATGAAGACAATGACGAGTTTTATGCAGCTGCAAAACAACTCAAATTGCGTTTTGATAAGCAGCCTAGTTCAATGGTATTGCGGCACAAATTTTTTAAATGGAAACAAGGAGCTGAGGAAGATGTAAATGCAAATATTTGTTTCTTGTGCAAATTGCAGAATGCCAATTTGAGAATTTCACTGATCAGCTAATTAGGGAGCAGTTTGTGTGTCACTGCAAAGATAAAAAAATTAGATAAAAATGTATCAAAGTGGCTAAAAGTACTGAGATATCATATAACTCAGTAAGGGAATTGGATGACAAGCCCACTGAAGCAGTGAATGCGGTAAAAGTATTGAAATCTCACCAGCCAACTACCTATAGCAAGAAGTCGGGGGCCTATAAGAGTATGAAGGATGAAAATATTCATCGGTTGAATGCAAAGTTTTGCTTTAGGTGTGGAAGTCCATCCATTCCATGAATGTAACGTGTAACTTTTGTAAAAAAGTTGGTCACTGCCAAAACTTGCTTGAAGAGGAAGTACACTAAAAGGCCTGTTGTTTGTGTAGGGTATTTCGATCATGATTCTGATGATGATGGTCTGGGAATGCAAGATCTTGTCCTAGCTATTGGTGATGAGGGAAAAGAACCATTAATGGATGATCCAAGCACGTGTGTAGATCCCATGGCTGACATTCGTATCGGAGACAAAGTGCTGAAGCTCTAAGTTGATTCGGGAGCCAGAATCACCATGATCACTCATTCCCATTTCACTGAAATGTGGGGTGATAAATCGTTATTTCCTCCTGACCGTTCTCCAGTCTCATATGAGGGACGGAGGATAGAGTTAATAGGCTATATTGAGGATGTTGTGGAATTCAAAGCGAGGAGGATCAAGGGCAAAATATATGTGGCAGTTAAAGGTCTAAATATTTTAGGCTGGTTCCATCAAGGGTTATTTGGCATCCTTAGACCGAGGGCCAAAGAGCAAGTACCAGTGATTGACTTGAGGATGTGGCATGTGAGTGGAGCTAGACATTTCCTACTGTGGAGAAAATCTAGGTAGAATTTATGGATTCAAACACAAAATCAGAATGAAAGGAGGGGCTATTCCAGTAAAGCACAAACTGAGGTGGTGGGCTCCCTTTCAGTGTTAGAAATGATCTTGAAAAAGAACTTAGAAGCCTGTGTGAAAAGGGGATCAATGAGTCAGCTGAATCCTCTCTTTGGCTTTCCCCATTGGTTGTGGCACGCAAAAGGTGTGGCTAATTACGCGTTTTTGTGGATCTTAGATCACTTAATAAAGAAATTTGGGTGGATTCCCATCCATTACCCAAACTGTCTGGTTTATTTACGTGTACTGCAAGTGCCACCATTTTTTCAGAACTTGATCTTGCTAGCATGCATCATCAGGTAGAACTACATCCGTCTTTCAGACATTTGACGGCATTTATTTCCCACACTAGTGTTTACCAGTACCGCAGGATGCCGTTTGGCCTGGCCTCTGCGGCCTTTGTGTTCCAGAGGGTCATGTATAATCTTTTGAAGAATGTTGAAGGAGTCCCAGCATTCCAGGATGATGTATTAGTCTATGCGAAGAATGTTGATGAACACAATGTTATTCTGGAACATGTTTTGGGTATTTTTGAAGACCAAGGTGTGGTTTTGAAAAAAGAAAAACGTAAATTCTTTGTCATGAGGTGGAATATCTGGGACATGTTATCTCTAAGGATGGTCTGAGTCCTAGACTGGGGTTAGTTGAATCCATAGTTAGTGCGCCTCCTCCCTCTGATAAGGTCAGTGTCAAATCATTTTTAGGGATGTGCAAATTTTATTCACGCTTTATTCCACATTTTGCTTCCAAAGTAAGACCCAATAGTGATCTTCTGAAGAAAGGAACAACATTTGTTTGGTGTGAGAAGTGTGATATGGCTGGTTGTATAACCATAGATTCTAGCCAGGTGGGTCTTGGTGCCACTCTTACACAGTTTGATGGAAGCATGGAACTCACTATAGCTTTTGCTTCAAGGGTGCTGAGGGAGGCAGAATTGCAATACTCGGTGATTAAGAGAAAATTGCTTGCATGCTGCTGGGCAATTGAGAAATTTCGCACCTATGTGTGGGGAAGTCATTTCAAACTACAAACCAATCACAAACCTTTGGTAAACATTCTGGGTGGTGGAAGTAGTAAGGCTTGCTCTCCACGTATACTGAGGCTATCTTTCAAACGTATGCAATATAATTTTGAGATCACACATTCCTGGGGCTAGGAATGGTAGAGTGGATTTTCTTTCCTGCTTTCCATGAAAAAGTGAGGAGGAAGGTGATGGAGACGTGAAATTGTCTGATTTGTTGGAAGAAGACTTTGAGGATTGCTTGGCGGTGTCTCTTGAAATTCCTGTATTGAAGGTATGTTTGAAGGAAGCATGGAAGGAAGTTATGTCAGGAGATCAAGTTTTGCAGCAAATCATAGACATGGTCAAGAAAGGTTGGCCCAAGGAGAAAGTTCTCTCACCATTATTACAGCCATTTTGTAACATGAGTGATGAGATTTCTGTTGAGGATGGTCTGGTATTAACATCAGATAGGTTCATTCCTCCAAATGCAATGAGAAGAAGCATCATTGCTAATGCTCACGAGGGTCATCTTTAGACGTCCCTTACTAAGAGACTTATTTGTGAGTCGTTTTGGTGGCCACGTATGGACAATGAGGTTGACGAAGTGGTGGAAAATTGTGTAATTTGTAAATCTGCAGACAAATGACTGAAAGTGTCTACTCCTCCTTTTATGCCTTAAGAGTGTCCTATTAGTGTATTATGGGACCATATGATGCTTCAACAGGTGGGCCGAGATTTATAGTGGTTCTGATTGACTACTGCTCTAAGTGGCAAGAATTAAAGATGGTCAAAGATCCCAACGCTAACAGTATTGTAACATTTCTTAGAGAAATGTTTGTAAGGAAAGGTTTTCCTGAATACCTTGTGTCTGATAATGGTACACAATTTGTGTGTAAGGAGATGCAGAGTTTTCTTTGGGAGTGTGGAGTCAAACATCTTAAGAGTTCTTTGTATCACCCTGAAACAAATGGGCTTGTAGAGAGGATGAACAGGGTGGTGGGGGGAAGGCATCAGATGGGCTAAATTTTCTTATGTTGATGTGATGAAGGCTGTGCGCAGTTTATTATGGTTTTACAGGACCATATCTCACTCCACCACCAAAGTTTCTCCTTTTGAACTTCTTAGGGGAAGAAAACCAAATACCAGTTTACGTCCTGCGTGGATGTCAAAGTGGATAAAAGGCAAATCTAATGTTGAGCGATTGATGCGATTGGTAAAAGGAAATGCCGAAGTTTCTCAAGAGAAACAAAAGATGTAGTATGACAATAAGAAGAGTGCCAAACTTGTTCAGGTTAAGATTGGTGACTGGGTCTGTGTAAAATCGTCTGTTCATGTCCAGAAGGTAAAAAGTAAATTCAGCAAACTGGTTAGAGTGGAAAATATTTGTGGGAACGCCATTAGGGTTAGTGGTGATCATTGGTGGAATCTGGCTAACATAGTAAAGGTTGGAGAGAAAATGCCAGAAAATTATGAAGGGAGTGGCCATTACTCTGAGGAAATGTGTCACGAGACCAAGAGTCAACATTTGGCTAGTGGAGGAATAGTTGTTGATCTAAGCTATTGGAAGAGAAATGGTCGTCAAGTTGCTGATGACTCATCCAAAGATGTTAACAGACCACGTAAAAATGCAAGAACCAAGTTTCGCATTTGAGTTTTTATTATGAGCTGTCTACGTAAAGGTGCTAGATCTATCATTGAACCAGATAGGTTTTGCATCGTTACAGCTCTGATATCGTAAGGGGCAAGGAGCATTCCAGGTATGTTCCGGGCATCATCAATAATTTTCACCATGGTGCTTTCAGTACTACAGCCAGTTTTGAAGCTGAAACAGAATTATTCGAGGACATTGTTACATCATAGTTCAATTGTTTGTTCACATGGCTTTCCAGGATTTTAGCTAGAAAGGGTAGACAAGGGACTGGATAAAACTTATTACAAAAGCCTGGTTCAGCAGATTTTGTTTTTATTTTTTAGAGAGGCGACATTGCCGTACTTTTAAATAGTCACAAAAACCTCTTTGATAGAGAGATTAATAAGTAGTTTTTAGTGGCTGTCATAAAGTTGTGGGAGAGATCCTAAAAGAGGGGAAGTTTTTGGAGAAGGCATTAGCAAGAGACAAGAAAGAGTAATTGTGATGTAAGGAAGGGAAGAGGCGTAATTTGACAGTTTGGGACAAGCACTTTGATTAGGTCAGAGCAATTTGTTTATGTCCTGGTTATATACCGCTTTTCATTCATTTAGGGTAAAGCAAGGGTTGATTAGCTACTGCGTAGTCAGGAGCACCTCCTAGTGTGAATAAAGTGTCATTTAATTTTCCAAAACAATCTGACTTATGAGATGAAGTGAGTTAATTGTGGACTCAAGGAATGCATAAAGAGTCAGAACATATTATCCCTTTGGGCTGGTAGCTTTAGGCCTTGATTAAGAATCCAGGTACTTTTTATAGCACCTGATAAATAACAATGCCCTGTGGTACACTATTTATCGGGTGTGATAACTAGCACCTAGTGCGAGTTTCTGGGGACTCACGTGGAGTTTGGTGCAGTAAACCAATACACTTTTTCCCTATTAAATTCCAACAGGTTTGATATGCCAACATTTAACATAGGGTGATATATTTATTGCACCTGTGGTAATTCACGGATATGGTAACTACCACACAACTTGTAATTCTGAACCCCGCTTAATCAGGGTTTTAGTGTTGGGTGGTAGCTAGAGCAAATGGTGTATATGGGGTTATTCTGAAGAGGATGTGTCTGCACTGGCCCTATATGTAAATTCAGTTACCAAAAACTGATGTGTTCACCTTAACGGGCCAACATACTCTTGGAGAAGAATCACACTTTTGTGGTTCGGGCAGCAATAATTCACTGGTTAAACTACTAAAGTGTCAATTATTGTGGACTTGCAAAGTACCTTCTCCAACATCTACAAAGGGCTTAGAATGCTACTGTAAGAACCATTACTAGCTTGAACAGGATCATAATTGGCTTCTCGGAGGAAGTTACATCATTAGCTTACCAATTTCAGCACGATCAGCTTTAAAAGTGTGCGTTTATAGTTTAAATATTTGCACAATTTATACCCAGTCTAACCGGTACATTTAATCTCTTCACATTTCCCAGGGTGCAATCTCTGGAGCAAAGGAAAAAGAAAGCCCTTTTTAAGGTACTGAAATTCAAACTTCTCACTAAAGGAGAGCATGCTTGCTCAATACAGGCCCTTCTTATATGGAACACCTTGTCATTAGGTATATGAAACACCATATCATTAGCTCTCCATCTCTGTCAATGTATAAAGCCAATGTTGAAGACTAGTGTGTTTGGTTAGACAGTTTTACGTCTAGCACCACAAGATCTAGTCGGGTGGTGGGCACTTAACAAATGCTGTCAATCATTCCTCAAAAGTTGGTAAAGATTGGCTGAGTAAGTTAGAGAGACTTAAAGGGTCTAGAGCAATGGTTCCCAAACTTTTCACTCCTGAGGACCCCCATTGAGTCACTACTGGAATCCGGGGACCCCCAAGCAATTTGTAGGATTTAAATCTCAAACATTAAAACTGTAATTCGAAGAAAAAAAAACCACATGTGTGCACATCAAACAAAGACTAGATTTGAATTACTAAAGATTTTAATATTTTTATATTAAAAATATTTGCAAAAATTGAAAAAGCCTAATGGGAAGGTTGGTGCTGTATCTCGCTACTAACTTTTCATTGTTTGGTTTTATTTCGCAGGCCTGAGGCTCCTGCTCCTGCCAATGCTGGACTGGAAACCTAAAGCTGCTCTGGCAAATGTTGTCAGACCAGTCCCCGTACAGTGCACACCAAGTGCAGCAAGTAAGCCTGACCACTACAAAGGGGGCTTTGGGGAGCTCTCCCCCAAGAAAATTTGTGGGGAAATGGGGCATTTTACAACACATTTATCATTATATATTAAATTGTATTAGCTTTTAAAGCATAGTAAACAATGACCTTACTATGCACCAGGATACAACAATCTTTTGTCAATCTTCAATGATTGACAATCTTCAATGATTCCCTCACTACTACCCTCCAACAGTGCCTCTCATCTCTCCATAGCCCCACTGTGACATGTATTTAATTTGTTTTATAGCACCTCTCATACCACTGTAGGTTGTCAGAGCACTTTACATCACACACATAGAGAGACAATGAATCATATGTGTGTAAATCAGTGAATAGAAAATGTTACATAAGGCAAAGGGGACTACAAGGTGTAGGATTCACATGTCATCCATAATGGTAGGCATTTTTTAAGAGTGCTTGGCCTGGAGAAGCACAAACTCAGGATTCAGACCATAACACAGGGGTTAGCATTGACTTTAATAATAAGGATTTATTTCTACCCAAACAGGCCTTTTTAGCAGCATCGGGATAATGAAAGACTGGGAAAAAGCATAACTTACTAACTTGTACCATGCAGTTTGCATGCAGCTCTTTGATGGCAGTTCATAGCTCACTATGCTAGACTACGATTGGAAATTGTGAACTGCACAATAACAAAAGAATCTCTGTGGCAAAAGCAGGAACCCACTGAGCTTTGCACAAAACAGAATACTGTTTTTAAAAAAATGCGTGGTAGACATTCTTTGCAGAAGGCATATTAACCACCAGCGCTTCCTAAGATGAGTCAAAGCTGCCACTGGACAAAACCTCCATCTCTCGACAGCAGGTACATTAATCACCGGAGTTATCTTGACACTTTTATTGCTGCCCAAAAACTGCTGATTGTACAAGGAACTTTGCAGTGCTTTAAAAACTGCTGCCTGTGGACCCCCTAGGAATGGGTCACGGACCCCTGGGGGTCCGCGGACCCCAGTTTGGGAACCACTGGTCTAGAGTGTTGCCACGTCAGTGAATGGCAAAGGAATTTGAGTTTCACATAAGAATTGCGGATAAATTGTGTTTTGGTTTCAATGTTTCAATGTTTTAATTTGGTGAAGAGGAATGGAGATTAGGAGCACAGTTGGTTAAGGATACTGTTGAGATAATCAAAGAATGACTCTAGAACCAGGTGGGCACTTAAAATGGGGGCTGAAAGTAACAATGATGGATTCTGGAGAGGGTGAAGGAGTTTTATAATATGTAGTGGGTGGTCACAAGTGAGTTGTTAGAAAAGGATGCCACTCGCTGGCCCTTACAGAAAGAACATGATTGGTGTGAGATGATGGCAAGAATAGTGCTGAGGCCAGCAGGTGTTCCCTAGACCATGAGATCGAGTCAAAAGTCAGTGGTTGCCATGTAAAGGAGAGTTCTCAAATACAAATATCCGGCGATAAACAATGTTTTATTAAAGGCATATCTGGGCTCCATAAGCAAAGGGTGAAAGATTGAAAGCTTGCAGATTGCCTGCAGAGTTTGTTAGGAGTTCATTCAGTGTGATGAGATGAGGGGGGAGAGATTGGGGGGTTTGTCAGCATACTGCAAAGGTGTTGGGGTATCAATAAATAGAGAGTGATGGGGAAACAGGGGGAAGTCAGGTTAAGAGTGGAGAAACAGGATTGACCCAAAATGCCAGTGATTGAGGAAAGAAATGCAAGGGATAAGGATCAGTGAAATTGTTGAAAGAATCACGTTTAAGTCTGTAGGTCCTAACCATTCAGTACAATGCAGGGAGGATGCTTAGGCTCAGTTCACAGAAGTTAACCAACAATCACTCAAAAGGCCTGGGGTGTTAGATCAGGAATCCATCTAGTATCTCGTATATTGCTGCCCTGGAGTGAAGAAGGAATTAAGACCAATATTTCTGAGAAATGCCATAACAAAATGCACAGATGCCATAAAATGCTGTTTGAACACAGCAAATGTGTCTTGAGCATTCACACGCCGCAAAAATTTTAAACAGTGTTTTTAAAAAACTGGACAAATGCCCTCTTTAGAAGCTTCTATCATAATGCTTTTAGCAAAATTTTAAACTCGCTCTAGCAGCTGTATTTGCAGTGATTTTAATTAATTACTAAAATAATGATGAAACTTTTTGAAGATCATGAAAGTTCCAGATATCTTTCTAGCATTCATAAAATGATCAACACCTGGATAGAACTACAAACTATAACTCGAGTTACTGGACAATAATGAAAGTCAGATCAAGAAAGAAGGAAAACAAATCCTTGCTTTTTACAATTGACATTTCAATTTAACGAAAAGCACATCCGAACCTCACTAGCCCAATGAGGAAAGGAACAGCAGAGACCTGCTCTACCTATCAAACACATCAACGTCAAAGGCAACATACAAGAGAATAAGTGAAGCACTAAAAATGGCTTCTACGTTACTTCACAGTATGTGTTCTGAGACAGCTGGAACTTTGAATGAACAGTGGGTCGCTTCATAGATATTAAGTTTCTTATAGCAGTAGCATCTCAAACATGTGAGAGAGTGAATTTGTGAGGGAGTTAGACTGTGGAAGGAAGTGGGTTTGTGAGTGAGAGTGAGGTGTGTGTGTGTGTGAGAGATTAAGTGGGGGGTGGGTGCACATTTCCTGTTGGGACCAGATTACAGGAAGCAGGATCAGGGAAGCGTTAGAACACGTAATTAGGCCAGTACTAGAAAGGCCACTGTATCATTGGTTTTAACATATTTACATTTAATATGCAAAACTTGACGGACAAGTAGATAAAGTGATTTCCCCCTAATCAAACTTTTTTGTGGTGAAGTGCTAAAGCTAGGCTAAAACCCAGGTCTCCACATTCCAAGGTCAGTAATTGGGCCACATAAATAGCATATCCCCCCATTAAAGAGCTCTGCGGTCAATATACTGCAGCATACCTGAATGGCCCAAACTGGAGGCATTTGGGAACTATAGAAAATCTTCAGACGCTCCAGTACAGACGGATCCTTGTCATCAAACTGGTCGGCAAGGGCCTACAATTAAAATATATTGAGACAAATGACACAACAGTTACTAGTAGAATAGCTGTTAACCACATAGACATTACTCACTCTCTAATCGAGCAACCAAAACCACAAAGATTCACATGTATTACAACTGAAAATCCTGGTATTTATAAATTGGCTATCACAGACACATAAAGCAAAACACAAACCAATATCACAAGTGGAATCTATTTCTAGAAGGCAACCTCAAACCCAATTATTTTCGCGGGAGGGATGACTACGCCCAAGATTGCACTGGACTTGTAATCTCAGCCCACAGCGGTGGCCTTGCAGACTTCCCTCTGGGCCATCCATTGCCATCCAGCAGACTTCGGACGAGAAGATAAACATATCTGTGAGCGGCGGACATCAGCGACAAGCACATGGTGGACAAAATGGCAGCGGCCAGCCCGCACTGAGCTTGCGAGGGGACACGCTAGGTATCCAGCCCCACCCAGGTATGGGTGATGAGACACGGCACTGCAGGCTCAGGGGAAGCTCCAGGTGGGCTGCGGGCCCAGCTAGATCCCTCCATACAACCACCCAGGAAGACCTGCATGAGTTGGAGTCATTGTAGCCGATGTCCTCCCCCCGAATGACCCACCGGAAAGAACAGCAGAGTTTGCTAGGTTTGTCATGAGGGAGTCAGCAGCTCCCAAACACAGAGGAGGAGCGTGATGCTGGTGGAGCGCGACCTTTGTTGGGCAACTCCGCACTGCTACAGGAGGTCCCACTGAAGTTATTAAAGGCAGGTACCCCGCACAGAAGGGTTGGCTCCTAGAACACCATGGCCCTTGTGATGAGTGGTGATACTGCACAGCAGATGGACCTCAGCCATATGTAATGAAGACAACAGGAAGTCATAGGCTGGTTCAGCATGGCACGAAGTTGGGGACAGGCCAAGCCGTTTGATCTCTATCCACCCTGTGTTGACAACCTCTGGGAAGGACCAGAGCTATGAGTAGGGTGAGCCTCCTCACCAGCAGAGACAGCAAGTAGAAGGTCTACTGGGACTCTTCGGGGACCCTGCTGTTGTGAGCGATGTGCTGGGGAGGCAGAACCTCTCCCAATGGTGAGAGGGTCTCACTGTTTAAAAAGTTGACTTTTGGGGACCAGTGGTCCAAGCATGGGCCAGGCAATGCCCAGTGAAGATCTGCATCTGGAGGGGCCCTCCTGAGCACCAGCCTTCATTGCAAGGTGAGGGGGATGTGGGGGCTTCCCCATGGATTTGAGTGACGTGGGCCGGGGACTGTGGAGTATGGGCCTGAATCCTGCAAGTGGCTGCGCCACCTCAATAAGGTGCAGAGCGTTTACTTTGTGAGCCCTCTCCTCACACTTTGGGTGACATAGTCAGGAACGCTCAGCCCCCTTGGAGCCTGGTGACTTGCATGAGATGCCCCCAGTTTACTGCAGGAAGTGCACTGCTGGCTAGCCGGCCTGTGTGTCATTAATAGGCCCAGAGGGATCGTTGGAGCTGTGTTTCTGATTTTAACCCATTCCAAGGCCCACCCTTGCTGAGTTGGCCTTCTTTCACAGCTGGTGGCACATTAGATACAGTGCACAGTCATTTAGCCGCACCTCCAAAGACAGCGGCCACCTGGCCTAAACTTGATGTCACGATAAAGGATCTCCTCCAGACTCCTGCTCACTAGAAGGGTGAGGATGGAAAGAAATCCACCAAACAAGCAGATAATGAGCATGTAGAAATAGCTACCCTCCCCCAAACAATGAAGAGGCTATCACTAAAAGCTTTATGCTAGAGTTCTTTGCAGATACCAAAAATCAAAAGGGGGCAGTCTGGGAAAACCTCAAGCATAACATGTCTGAAATGAAATGATCTACATGACCTTGGCCAGAGGGTCAACTCACTAGAAACGACTCAATATGAATGCTCTCTAAAACTGAAGGAATAACGCTCATGGCTGGTGACTCTTACTGCCGAACAGCACATAACTCGCCAGGAGAAACAGGAAAACCTTGAAAACCGCTCTCGTAGATGTTACCTCTGCATTAGAGGGGTCCCACTGGGCAAGGACGTCAGAGACATCAAAGGTTTCATTCATGGTTTAGCTGAGGTGCTTATCGAGGAGCATGGATCTGACCCCCTCCAAGTTGACTGAGCTCATAGAGCAGGCCCAAGCAACTCAAAGTCATAGCTTTCTCCAGATAATTTGTCTGCTATCACCACTTTAAGGACAAAGAAGCGATTTTGGAGGCAGCCTGTAGAGGAGGCCCCATTCGCTATAATGGTGATGATCTGCAAATATTTCAAGCCCTTTCAATGGTGACTCTCATCAAACGTCGAGCCTTCTGGTGTGCCACCTGTTTCCTCGAAGATAATAACATCCACTATAGATGGGGCCATCCCTTTTGACTTCTGAGGGCAGGGCAAACGATGGGTCATTAAATCAAGACGGGAGGCATGCCGGGTGCTGAACCTGCCTCTTCCTGACACAGAGCCTGCTTTACCCCCAGACCTGCCACGTGTGAAAAGCCCAGAATGGAAGACAGTGAGGTGCCAAGGCGATAAAAGAACTCAAAAGCAGGATGAGATATTGTCTTGGAGCAAGTCTAAAGAGTGTGTGGAACACTAGAAACGGGATCACCTGGACGACGATCTCCTAATGTGACACCGCTGTGCTAAGGGGAAGGAGCTTCTTGATCAATACATGAACAATCCTGAAAGATTTCACATATGAGAGCTTACGGGGAAACCGACATACATAGGACAATGGATTGCCACTGGCTGGGTCAGAACCTTCCTGGTGTTGACGTTAGTCAGAGGTTGTGCCCCCCTCCCAATATTCTTTATATTGGTATTCACTCCTTTCCTTCAGCCTGCCAACTATCCTTCACATACAGAGCATAGATGAAATGTGTTGCTGCCTTATTGTCTATCTATATCCAGAGGTGCAACACACTTTTTGGTTTACTGTCAACATAGTTCATGTTTTTCCACTTTTTGTTTCAGGGTTCTTGGTAGTTTGGGGGAGGAGGGTAACCTGCCACCTTTATGTCACTTTTTGTACTCCTTCCATATCCAGCATGTAGTTCATGCATTTTCTACTTAACCACATCACCCATGACACTTAATTATCTCCATGTATAATATACAGGGCCTTAATTACCACCTCAAAATGCTGTTCCATCCTTCATAAACGATGTCTCTTAAACATTGCTGTGCGATTAATTCCAGAGACCCACCGATTGACGGAAGACCAAATCCTCTTGAAATCACAGGTTTTCCTTTGCCAATATTTTTCCGATAGAAATCCGCAGGTGAGGGTATTTTCATCCATCGTAGGTGTGCACTAGTTGTGGAGGAGTCCATAAAGGACAAAGCAGGTCAATGGATAGCAAATTAAAGGAATCTTGAGGGGAGAGCTGTTCGCCTTGGCTTCGGTATATAGCCATCTTCAAGGTCAGGAATATTTTCTGATGGAGATTATGTTATGTTAAACATATCTGTAAAGCACACTATCAACCGGGAGGGTATCCTGGGGCACAGCAGGTATGAGTCTAGTCACACATAGGGCCTAGTGTGACTTTTCGAACAGCCTGATCTTCAACTTCTTGCGGAATTCAAGAAGTGAGGAGGAGGCTCTTATGTGTAGCAGCAGGTAGTCCCATGCTTAGAAGCAATATAGGAGTGCCTCATCCGCCAGATCTCCTTTTCCATATGCGTGGGATTTGTACAAGCAGGAGTCCGGACAAGCAGAGGTGTCTGGAAGGTTTGTAAAAGCAGATGTGATTTTTGAGGGATGCCGAGATTGTGTTATGTAGAGTCTTAAAAGTGTTGGTGAGAAGTTTGAATTGTGCTGGTTTGTGAATGGGAAGCCAGTGGAGCTGCTTCAGGTGTAGTGTGATTTGAGTGTGGCGTGGCGTGGGAGAGTGATTCTAGCCACCGAGTTCTGAATGGTCTGCAGCCTTCTGGTGATTTTTTAGTTGATACCATCACAGAGAATGTTCCCATAGTCCAGCTTGCTTGTGGCCAGGGCATGCATGGTTTTTTTCCGGGTGCAGAGTGGGAGCCATATGAAACTCTTCCTCAGCCTCATCTGGGTATGGAAGCATAAGGTGATGACAGCCCTGACTTGGGCAGTCATGTCGACTTTGCTGTCGATGTCGCTCCAGGCTCTGTTGGCCACCAGGTGGAGTCCCACGGTGATGTGCTCTTCCAGGAGATCATGATTTCAGTCTTGCTGGTGTTCAGCTTTAGACAGTTGGTCTTCATCCAGTGGGTGAGTTCAGTCAGGCAGGTACTGAACTTGATCCAGGTACTGAGCATCTTGTCTGTGAGAGAGAGAGAATGAGTTGTGTATCATTGGCATAGGGGACAACGTTGATATAAGAGCGGATGGTGCTGGCTAGAGGAATCAGGTATGCATTGAAGAGGGTCGGGCTCAGGGAGGATCCTTGCGGAACCTCGCAGATGAGGTCACATGCATCGAGGGTGTACGGCGCCAGGCTTACTGACTGGGACTTCCAGTCAGGAAGGAGCAGATCCCTCGGAGTGTGTGTCCTTGGATTCGGATGTTGTGTAGGAATTGGATGGGGTGGGAGACTGTGTCAAACGATGTGCTCTCTGACAGCATGGTCTTCCATGCCAATCATAATAGAGGGAGACTGTAATCTTGTATATTATTCAGGGCTGGACACCGATCAATCGGGCAAAGGAGGGTTGATGATCCTTTGGGCTTCAGGCATACTCCTACTGGAAGTCACAGGCTGGTGGACGCTTGAAGAACTCGGCACCCGCTAGGGCGAGATTACTCACATTATTTCAGGGCACACAAAACATAAGCAGGCTTGAGTACCTCCTCCTTGACAAACCACTAATCCCAAACCTGGTAAAGGCAGACCAACACCCTATCACGCTTTCAGACCATAGGCCATTCTCTTGCACACTTACTTTCCAGTGGCCCAAGCCTCAGGGACAATGCAGCACATAGTGACTACAAGAGGGGCAAACATACGGAGGAAAATCCTCACGGTGCAAGGCCAGATCAGAACATTAGAACAAGGCTGTGCTGCTTAGCTGTTGGCCAAGTTTGATAATAAATACTACACATGGGAAAGAGATCTGGCAAGTTACTGGCCAATCTCTTTTGAGCGCACCACACCAAAAGAGCAATAGCTGAATTTAAATCATCAGATGAGCACACTCAGGACTATGGGAAGGCTAAATGTTTTCATGAGTTTTACTCATGACTACTCAAAGGAACCCACAGACCCACAAGCTCGCGCCACCTACTCAATAGGAGCCGCATTACCTAAATTGAGCCAGGCAGAGAGTGCCTCAACAAACCCATACCTAAAGTTGAGATTCTCACCTCAATATTTAAACTGCGCTCCTCAAAGGTACCAGTTCCATATGCCTTTACAGCCATCTTCTACAAATGGATGGCACACTCACTCCCACCTCTACCCCTACTTCACAGGGTCTATCAAGAGATGATTTTAGAAAGCCAGAAGATCCCCCGCAATGTCAGAGTCAACTATATCCCTGATCCCTAAACAGGGAAGGAGCACAAGAGATTTTGATCATACCGCCCAATCTCCCTCCTCAACGCTGATGCAAAAATCTTTACTAAAATAGCAGCATTGTGTTTGCAGGTGTTGATGGGTGAATTGGTGCATCCTGATCATTCAGGCTTTATTCAAGAAAGCCAGGCAAGTGACACAAAAAATGCTCTTTATCCACTGGACATAGGGGCCACGGGGTCTAAATAGTCTTTCCTGATTAATCTGTATGCTGAAAAAAACATCTGACAGAGTGGAAAGGGACTTTATGGCAGACACATTGAAGATGATGGGGTTAGGGGACGATTTCACTGGCTGGCTTCTTGCGGGATATTGTAGCGCCAGTATAAGGGTTAAAGGGCTACATTCCCAATGTGTTAACACAACCGGAGGCACAAGGCAGAGGTGTCCATTGTCCCCACTCTTCTTTGCCCTAACTTTGGAACCTCTGGCCCAACGTATTCGAGTCAATCCAGATTTGAAGGGAATCAAATTTAGAGCCCTGGAAATAAAAATGACCATGTTTGCAGATGACATCCTCTTGTCGATTACCAGCTCCCTGACATACTCGAGGAGATGGAGAGGGTTTCTGGATTCAAAATTAATACTTCTAAATCAGAAATTCGAAACATCTCGACCCCTAAAACTGTAGTGGAACACTTAACGATAGTTAACCCCACTGTGTGGAGCAGTTGATCACATTAATGGCCTCGGCCTTGCCCTGGCCCCCACCCTATCTAAAACTAAGGAAATTAATCTACAGCGACTCAAAAGGGGGATCAAGGCTGAACATAACAGCTGGAAAAAATAAGACACACTCGTTATTAGGCCGTATCTCAGCCTACAAAATGTCCATTTTGTCTAAGATCCTATACATTTTCCAGGCTCGGACACTTCACAAACGTAGGGACTACATTGGTGGCCTTCATTCACTATGCAATTCCTTCATTTAGGCGAAAAAAATGAAATGCCTCTCCAGGAAACAGTGTTCACTGAACCCACACCAAGGGAGATTGTGGGTACCTGACCTAGCTCGCTACTATGCGTCAGCCCATCTGCAAATCATAATTCACTGGACATGTAGGGAGACCAAAAAGGGATGGTGTATGAGCGATCACACAATGGCGGCGGGATCATTCTGGGAGGTTCCCTGGAAACCAAAGTCCCAAAGCATTCACACTCTACATATCCCCGATCATTCGAGCCATGCTTGCTGTATGGGATAGAGTGGCCATTAGACATGGCCTCATTTCTTTCCCGTCCCCCCTTCACTCCTCTGTTGGGAAATCAAGAGTTCACACTGGTGATGTCTAGGATGCCATCTTAGGAAAGGCTGGAAGGAGGGTGTAAAACCCTTAGAGACATGCTTGATCATGATACCATTAAATCATTTGAGCAACTGAAGATGAATTTGCATTTCCTGAGACGGAGTGCTTCCATTATTTGCAATTTTGTCACTGATTGCTCAATACAGAAATTGAACGCCCAAGTCTGATGAAATATAAGAATCAAATTGGTTGCTTTGTAAACTGTAGCATATTATAATATGTAGGTACAAAAAATATTCTAGCATCTCCTAATGGGACTGGAAAATCAATTGTCACTTATCCTTTGAACTCCTCTGACACAGTTCAATTAGCATCCTTTCAATAAAAATAAGGGTGTTTTCACATTTTTAATGTCTTTCAAATCCAGAAAAGAAGCCGATGTCAAATTGTCCGTGATAGTTAGGTACAAAGGCGCACATAAAAGCAGGCTGGGAACGTCTACACAAAAAACTGATTTTATTATATGGAAGATCCCACTAGCTTGACCTGAAGTTAGACCACCATATTAGGAAATGTGTGTACATGCATTATACATCTCTTAGCTTTTAGTAACTTTTGACAGCGGTGTCCCAGGCTCTGCCACTGGGGCACTGTAAGATCAAGAGAGTGGCTCCATATTCTGCGAGAATACATCAAGAAATGCTTACGCCAGGTCTGTTGTCCATCATGTACTGAAGGAGTGGCAAGCCATGCAGAATTTAATGTGTCTGGTACTCTAGAGGAGAGTGTTATTTATTCCACTAGGATAAACGGGGATAATGATAACCTCACAATCACATGGCTTTACCTCTATTTCTTATCCAGCACAACTCCTTTTTAATCATAGAATAGTACACTTTGAGTAATATATAACAAAATGCACACTCACTCTTCCAGAACCCACATCTCCTCTAATACTGCATGTGCAATGGTTGCTTTCAGGTTGATTCCTGACTTTTAGGTCAAGGCTATCAGAGAGCACAGCTGTCTTGTTGAAAAAGACCTACTGTCAGTTTACCTAGAACTTACAGCAGGCTTAAAGCCCGTACATTGCTTACACTCGTTGGCTTTATTATCACTCTGATTTGCTTGATTCTTATTCAATGGCTTGTCTTGTCCATCTTGTGTTTGTCCTTGTCTGGAGTATAGCGTTTTACTTGTGTCCTTCCACTGCTCAATTTTAGGAAACAACTTTTTTTTATTTTTGCTTAAGCACGCCAAGAGTGTGCATGTGTTTTCCAGCCAGCTCTCTAGAGTGCTTCTCGCCCACCCGCTATCTGTGTCTCTCGCCTGTGTGCTTTCCCCTTCTCCCCATGTTGTTCCCTCACTCTTGCGCATCTTCCCCAGCGCGTATGCACATACATAGCGTCTGGACCATAACAACACTCATGTGACTCAAAACAAAAAGGAGACACTCCATTCACAAGTCTGTAGTACCCTCAAACAATAGAAAGAAAGATTAGCCTGAAAAATACACTGCCATAGTAGAGTTTGTAAACGTTTTCCTCATTTCATGGGGTAAGTTCCAACTATTTTTTTTTAATCCTTTATTTGACCATTTTTTTTAATTGCAATACAAAACAAAAGAGAGGGGAGGAGACCGGATTCGAAATATTGAAGCATTTGCGTATACATACCCAATGACAAATACAAAAACCATAAGTGCATTTTAGTAATACTGGGGGACCAAAAAAAGATAATGGGGGCTAAGTAGGAGAGGAAAAGAAAGAAAAAGAAAGAGGCAAGGATGTGTCAAGAAAGGGAGAAGAGGTAATATTAGAAGAAAAATCATACATCTGGATCCTGGGTGGTATGATCTGTGGAAAGGGCAGGTCCTGAAGCCCGTGGAGTAGATTCCGGGGAGTCAGAGGACAGAGTGAGGAGGTATGAATGAAGAGGATGCCAAATATCCTTCAGTGGAGCCGTGGGCAGTTGTAACAAGGGATAAACCTGACTAGTTAGGTCGCAATAGAACATGTTGCGTACCCAGCCCTTGACAGTGGGGCGCACTGCGTTGCCCCAGTGAAGTGCAAAGTCTCGTTTTGCTAAGAGGAGAGCGATGGCAACAAAACGGCGGTGTGTTACAGGAATGGGTGTGACGTTGCCTAATAATGCCATGTAGGGCGAAGGGTCCAGGGTCAGTGAGAGCATTTGAGATAAAGTGCCAAACACCTCTGTCCAGTAGGTCACAATAACTGGGCAGGTCCAAGTCAGGTGTGAAAAGTCAGCATCCGGGGATCGGCATATAGGACAGCTTGGTGATCTAGAGGGGTCAATCTTGGCCAGACCTGCTGAGGTGACGTATGATCTGTGCAGAAATCGTAAGGGCAGCAATTTGTGGCGATGATTTAGGGATACCAATTTGGTCTGTGTACAGCAGAAGGCCCAGTCCTTGTCAGTAATAGGGTGGCCCAACACTTCCTCCCAGCGCGGTTGCACCCACCACATCCTTAGTGTGTTGTAAGGCTATGCATGTACGATAGAGATTGGAAATTAAGTGTGATCCATCCGGGTCCCTAATTAGGAGGGTAAGAGGTGAGAAGTCATTCGGGGCGAGGGGGTAGGAAGAGATGCACGATCCTAATGTGTTGTGGAGTCTGTTAAAGATGAATCTATCTATGAATTAATCTGTCATATGTGCTGTATCCAGTACGTGCCCGTCAGAACAAAGATCCCCAAAGGTGCGGAGACTGTGTTGGGCCATGGTTCACTGTACAAGCCCTTCGGCCATTAATGGTAGCCAGGGATTGGATGTAAGGGGAGGTCAGGAGAGTACAAAGAGGTGAAGCCCAGTACGCCACAGAGTTTTCGCCATGCCCAACAAGTAGTGGACAGTGTTTGGATATCTGTGGGGTCCAATTGGAGGCCTCTTGGCAATAGGGTGTTCAAAGGCAGAGGGGCCTTCATGCCCCATTCTAGTCTGGCATCGAGGAGTCTGGCATCTGGGTGAAACCAATGGTTTGCGAAATGGACTTGGGCAACTAGGTAATAGATATGGAAATCAGGGACGGCAAATCCACAACGTTTGTACAGAAGGGTGATTGTGTCCCATGCTATCCATGGCCTGCGAACCACCCAGGCCAGCTTCAAAAGGAGGCCGTGCAATGTTTGAAAAAAAAAGAGTTCATCAGAGGAATAGGGATGTTCGTGAATAAGTACAAGAAGCGAGTGAGTACTGTCATTTTGACAATAGTGATGCGGCCTGATATGGAGAGTTGCAGTTGTAGCCATCGGTCTACCTGTGTCGCAAGTCTGGTCATGGCAGGTCCATTTTTCAAACTGATAACCTGTTCCTTGTCCCTGTGGAGGACAATACCCAGATACTTACTGGAATCAGCGGACCATTTGAAGGGGTATTCACATGTGGGAGGGGTGGTAACATTGGTGAGGGGGAATAGTTAAGACTTCACCCAGTTGATGCAGAGGTTCGACAGGGCCGCAAAACTAATAATCTCCCATACTATAGGGGCTAGGTTTTTTGAAGGATAATGAATAAATAATAGTATATCGTCGGCATACATGGAAATGAGGAGTGGAGCGGGTTGAAACAGGAGACCTCGGTGCATATGACGCTCCTGGAGATGGCGTATCAGGGGGACCATGGCTATGATAAATAATAGAGGCAAGAGCAGGCAGCCTTGTCTGGTGCCTCGAGATATAACGAATGGTTTTTGAAATGGAGCCGTTAAGACGAACCCGAGCCATAGGACTGGAATACAGCAAGGATATGAGAGGTGTAAATCTACCAGGGATGCCTAACTTACGTAAAGTAGCATGGAGGAAAGGCCAATTCAAGGAGTCGAACGCTTTTTCCGCATCCAAAAGAGTGACCACTGCCGGGATATCTGGGGACACCCTATTCAAAACGGAAAAGACGGTACAGGCCAGCTTCAAAAGGAGGCCGTGCAATGAATGAAAAAAAAGAGTTCATCAGAGGAATAGGGATGTTCGTGAATAAGTACAAGAAGCGAGTGAGTACTGTCATTTTGACAATAGTGATGCGGCCTGATATGGAGAGTCGCAGTTGTAGACATCGGTCTACCTGTGTCGCAAGTCTGGTCATGGCAGGTCCATTTTTCAAACTGATAACCTGTTCCTTGTCCCTGTGGAGGACAATACCCAGATACTTACTGGAATCAGCGGACCATTTGAAGGGGTATTCACATGTGGGAGGGGTGGTAACATTGGTGAGGGGGAATAGTTCAGACTTCACCCAGTTGATGCAGAGGTTCGACAGGGCCGCAAAACTAATAATCTCCCATACTATAGGGGCTAGGTTTTCTGAAGGATAATGAATAAATAATAGTATATCGTCGGCATACATGGAAATGAGGAGTGGACCGGGTTGAAACAGGAGACCTCGGTGCATATGACGCTCCTGGAGATGGCGTATCAGGGGGACCATGGCTATGATAAATAATAGAGGCAAGAGCAGGCAGCCTTGTCTGGTGCCTCGAGATATAACGAATGGTTTTTGAAATGGAGCCGTTAAGACGAACCCGAGCCGTAGGACTGGAATACAGCAAGGATATGAGAGGCGTAAATCTACCAGGGATGCCTAACTTACGTAAAGTAGCATGGAGGAAAGGCCAATTCAAGGAGTCGAACGCTTTTTCCGCATCCAAAAGAGTGACCACTGCCGGGATATCTGGGGACACCCTATTCAAAACGGAAAAGACGGTACGGAGATTAAACGAGGTGGATCTGTGGGGTATGAAGCCCAATTGCAACGGGGACAAAACTTGTTCAAGTAACAGTGATAGCCTATTAGCCATAGCTTTGGCGAGGATTTTGTTATCAAAATTTAACAGCGAGAGCGGCCTATAGGATGCCCGACACGTAGGGTCTTTACCCGGTTTAAGCAGCAAGGAGATTGCCACTTCTCGCATCGTGAGAGGAAGAATTCCCATCTCAATGGCTTCTGCATAGACTTCAAGTGGGATCAAGATGTTTTTGTACACCTTATAAAAGGATCGAGTGAGGCTGTCCAGGCCGGGGGCTTTAGTGCCGTCCAATGAGTTGATCGGCTGGGCTATCTCCTCCGCTGAGAACGGCTCATTAAAAAACTGTGACTGACCATTGGTGAGCCATACCATAGCGAGCTCCTCAAGGTAGGACTGGTGTTCTATGGTCTCAGGCGACTGGCGGGAGGTGTACAGAGATTGATAATATGAAACCATTTCTTGTATAATACATTCATTTTGCGTGACACGGGTGCCGTCATCCAGGATGAGCTCCGTAATGTGTCCTGTGCCTCCGGGAGGGCGCAGGAGACGGGCCAGTGTTCTCCCGTGCATTCACCCTCACCATATCGGCGCGCAGCTGAGTATTTACACAGAAAGGAAACTTCCCTCTCGGCTAAATCACAAAATTCCTCCAATAAGACGACGCTTATGAAGGGTCGTGGGGGAGGGGTGTGAAACATCCTTATTATCAATGGCCGTATGCGCAGTCTCCACCCGTGCCAGGCTGCGACAAATATCCCGAAGCACACCGGAGTGTTTTGAGATACAAATGCCGCGAAATATATGCCTTAAAGGCATCCCAGAGCGTGGCATAGCGCGCGACGAGCCGGAGTTGACTTCAAAATAATTGGTTATGGCAATTTGAAGTTCAGAAGTTAAAGACTGCGTCCAACAACGCAAATGAAGGGAAGGACCAGCAACGTTCACAGCTCCCACCGTAAGGAAGGGTAAGCTGTAGCCTAACCGGTGCATGGTCCGAGAGAGTGCACGGCAGAACCTGTCCACGGTGCAGCGCAGGCCGAGACGAGCCAGTAATCCAGCCTCGACCATACCACATGTGGTGCAGAATAAAAGGTATAGCCCGGAGTGGTGGGATAGCGATTGCGCCAAATATCTCGGAGAGCATGATGGTGGATCATGTCTTGGAGGGTGTAAAAAGAGCAAGGTTTGTTACTGGGGCATGTGCTGGAGCAATCCAATGTTGGGTCTAGGAGCATATCCCAGTCACACCCCCATAACAATGGCATCAGCCTCGTGTTTGTCTAACAGAGTGAATAAGTTCTGATAGAAAAGGGGGTCATCAGTGTTAGGGGCATACAGGTTAAGGAAAAGGAGTTTCTGCCCCAGCATTGTCCCCACTACCAGAAGGTATCGACCTTGGTCATCCGCGATAGTGGTATGATGCTGAAAAGGGATGCATGCATCCCCCCTCCCCCTTGAATAGGATCTGTAACTGGTGAAAAATCGGTGCGACCCCCAGGATGTAGCAAAAACAGGGGAGGATTGTGGAGACAAACGCGTCTCCTGTAGGAATGCAACTTTGACATTGTGCCGTGTAAGATAAGATAATACCAAATTGTCCTTCCGAGGGTCATTCAAACCACGGACGTTCCATGTGAGGAGTGTAAGATCAACGGAGCATCTGGAATCACCCATCTGAGTATCGTGGAATCATGGCTGTCGTGCACGGCGTGATATGAAATGTGGTGTGTGGTCCCGTCTCGTCGGAAGAAAGGAATAATGTGAGAGAAGTAAAGAAAAAGGAGGTCAAAACAATAGCAACACTGAACACATTCCAGATAACCCACCCCAGGCAAAGAGAACCAGGTGAATCCCAATAGAACCCCATCATACACAAAAAGACCACAACGGGATAGAAAACTGAATCATCCTGGGGGAGCAGGCAACGCATCGGAACTTGGTGCCCATTTGAGAACAATTGTGTATGAACCATTCAATGAAAAGAAGCAGTCAGTAGCTTGCAGGGAAAGGTTAAGCATAATCTAAGGAAAGGGGTGCAGCGCCCTGTGGTGTTACAGTAGCAAAATGTCACCATCCACACCGTGGTAGTCAAACAGTTTAACTGGGGCCAAGCAGGACAGCGGTGGCTGAGATGTTAGCATCCAAGGAAGAGTGGTCTGGAGTGGTGTGAGTCCAGGTGGGGCCCAGTTGCTTGCACAAGGCGACGACCTCGGCCGGGGACTCAAAGAAACATGGTTTACGCTCTGTCGCAACCCGTAGTCTATACCCCATAGCATACTGTATTTCGGTCCATGCTTCCGGAGCTGTGCCTTTGCCTCCGTGAATTTCCGCCTCGCCTCCTGCACTGCCATTGTGAAGTCCGGGAATATTGAAATAACAGCCCCCTGATACTGTAAGGGGGACTTTTCTCAAGCTATTCGTAGTGCAATCTCCCAGTCCCTGTAATTCAGGAGTCATGCCACAATGGGATGGGGGGGTACCCCCGGCGGTGGCCGCGGGCCCAAGGATCTGTGGGCCCTCTCCACTATAAAGGTGGAGGAAAAGTGCTCAATGCCAAAGAGGTTGATTAACAGTGTCTCTGCAAAGCGTTCGGGGGCCCATATTGGTCAATTCTGCCAGGCCTACGATGAGGATATTGTTCCGACGGGAACAGGCCTCTAGAGCATCATTTTTAACGGCTACATTCTTGAAGAGGCGTTCCGTTTTCTCCAGCCTGCGGGCAATTGAGGCAAAATTATCCTCTAATGTACAGATTCCTTCCTCTGTGACGTCTATGTGAGTGCCATGCCGGATCAGGTGTGCCCCCATTTGGTCGAACCGGGACGTGAGGGCATCAATGGCACGAAAGCTGGCCCGCAGTTCCGTCAGAATGGCTGCCATGCCCTCAGGGGGTCCGCACGGCAGTCAGAATCTACGCCATCCTCTGCTTCGGATGAGGGGCCAGGTCAATCCGGCGACTTAGGCTGTCAAACGTGAGCTGGGGCTGTTTAGGGTCCCCATGACCCCATGGTCAGTAATCTCCTGGGGAGGGAGGAATTGAGGGATGCAGGTGATGAGCGCCTGGATGGAAACAGATAGGCCGGAAGAGCAAGGAGGTCTGTGTCACTGCAGTGGGGAGCGCCCCACAGTCAGGCAATGGACGGTCAGAGGAGGCATGCACAGGGGCCGGTCCACAGAATAGCGTCTCAGAGGGGACGAGCCAGAAGGTAGCACCGTCAAGGAGGCTAGGAAGGGCAGCAACAAGTGGCAGGAGAAATGGTGGGGCCAGTGACACCCCCTATGTCCAAGTATTTATGAGCCAGGGAGCCAAGTGTTCAATTAGGGGAAGCAGGAGGGGGAAGCAGGAGGGCGAAGCCACAACTAAGCACTCACCACAAATGGATTAGATGGCCCCGAGCCACAGGCCACCGACTCCTCCACGTGGAGCGGGCCCCCGAGCCAGGCAAGCCTGTGGCAAGGGAGGCGCCAAGGTCCACATCACAGGCTGCGCAGAGCCAGCGGAATGCAGCAGCGGTCGCAGATTCCTGTGCTCCCAGCCACAGCGGCTGGGAGTGCCAAGATGATAGGGTTATTCAAACCCCCACCGGGGCACGGAGTGTGGATGGCCACGGGGCGTGAGGTCCGTCAGTGATACAGCGCCAGCCCACCAAGCAGATGGAGGCCCCGGCAGGACGCGCCCGCCTCCATTTCGGACCACCAGCAGTGAGCGCCTCCGCGGAGCTTCCGAGGCAGCACACAACAATTCCCCCTCCGGGCCTGTCATCGCAGGGTCTTCAAGCACTCCCAATGCAGCAGGGCACGGTCGAGAGGGGCCCAGCCGGACACCGCAGTCCTGGCCTCAGGGTCACCCACTGCCCCAGTCGCAGCGCGGCCTCCGAGGCGGGCCAGCCCACAATCTTACCGCAATGCCAATAGGCGGTCATAAAGGGTCCCGGTGAACCTGGAGCAAGTTATTACATCCCTGGAGTCGTGGGAATAGACATTTTCCCCAAGGCAAGGTGGATGAAGCGATGATGGAAGCTGCAGCAGCTAGGGTGCGGGCAGCCTGTTCCGGAGCTTTATCGCCGTGCTGCCATTACGGTCGACGGCTCAGCCACGCCACCAACTTCCAACTATTTTAAGAGGTTCAGGCTTCAATTCAATTTTTATTTAGTTTAATCTCTGCAGAGCACATTTCTTCTTCACGTTGCTGTTGGTTTAAACTCTGGTATGTTTAGTAACGTCATCACAAGTTTGTAATTGTAAACTGTATTTACATAGCGATTGCTACCCATGATGAGGAGCTGAAGCACTTTCAGGCAAATAGCATGCTACTCCAGAACCCGAGATTAGAGTTAAATAGTTAGTAGATTGATTTTATATACTTCCCTTTTTTCCTTGTGGATTAGTTGCGGTAAGTTTGTTGAGACTATGCTCTCGCATTCTCAAATGTTTAGTAGTGTTCTGAGTAGTGATAGAGTAATGGAAATGGATTAGTAAAGATAAATTGTGAGTTCTTATTTGGAGTAGTGGACATGTGCGCCTGTTAGTTGGGTGGATTGGATAAAACAGAGGAGGCAGTTTGAAAAGCATGTTTGGGAGTTCATAGTAATCGGAAAGGTTTGGGATGGGACAAATAACTGAAATTAACATATACATGTATAGAGACATGCTCTCACATCTAAATATGTCTGCATACTTATACTGACAGTAAAGTTTTAGTACCAGCGTAAGCCCCTCTATATATACATACCCATATGTACATAGGAGCAATATTTACATGGTCGAATATACACATGTATGTAGTGGCTATACACATGTATACGGACATAATCACACATCTAGATCTAACTATGTGTAAATAAATATATATAGCATACACAAATATAAGCATTATACTTAGTAATAATAGTGTACAAGGAATAATCTATCTGTACCCATGTATACATGCATTTAATATTAGTTACATGTCCAGACATACCCATCTATGTTGTGTATATGCAGACTAGATATACATTCAATATTTTTAATTTTTTTAATATCAAAATATATTGCTATACACTTCTACTATAGTTCATTTCCCTACAATCACATTTGCATGCTCTGACATTAATTTATTATCCTAGAATGAGCAAAGACATATGCAGACACATCTACATATGTATTTTCTATATACAAAAAGAAACTGAGGTAATGTATAAACTTGAATGTCTTGTTCTATATGGAATAGCTGAACATTTTGTTTACTTAATTTTTTAATATCTAGTTTGTATTTTTTGTAATAAATAGATCTAGACATAAAAAATACATACATATATATACATGTGTTCATATACATACATAAAGAGAACAGTGCCGTCACTATACAAAGTATAGGCCCGTATATGTACAAACCCTTAATAATGTCTCAGTATATAAATATCTATTTATGAGTGTAAACATGTAGGCGTATTATTTTGATAGATAGATAGACAGATACATAGATATAGTCAATGAAAAAACCTACATTTAAACCTTAGTTTATAGTTAGGAAAACTTTACTTATTCTTTCTATAACAACCAAACCAACTACACAGACATTAGAAAATTTAAAGTTATAGTTACACTTTAAATTTATAATGTATGCACCACCATTAAATTACTATACCTTTATTCATTCTTTCTATACAAACTAAACTTAAACTACACAAACATTAGAGATTCTAAAGTTACACATATCTTAATTTATAATTTACGCAACACCTTCAAATTATTATAACTGACGCACCTCCATACAAAATGTATTGAGGTCGGTAGTCACACAACATTAACTTTAACTCACACCTTCTCCATGCACTGCTTATACCCTTACCTATCATTCACACCATCTAAAATTATAGCTTTTATAACAACACTTAGGACATAGCAAATCACATCATTTATCAGAATACTGTGTATGGTAGAGTGGCGAGTTATAGTTAATGTAGTGTATCATCCCCAGGAACACTACGGTTCCCTGCCTGGGAGAGTGCGGGTAGGAAATAGAAACCTATTCCCTGCCTGCACTCTCCTGGGCAGGGAACCCAACATTGCTCCCGCTCAGGCGGGAGCAGTGAAGAAAGCTACTCCTGCACTGGTAGTAGCAAAGTAATGGCGCCGGCTCCTGCCAGAACTCAACATGGGTGCAGGCTGGGGAGCCAGCAGGGGCCGTGGGGGCCTTGGGGCTCCACCGCACCCACCAACAAGGGAAACATTGTGGTGCCACAGACAGGTACCAGGGCCCCCACCAATAACGTAAGTGGCCCGCTCCCACAATGGGGACTCCGCCCACGGGCCCCAACGAATATTATGTTCTGGGTGCCAAGGGTGGGCACCTGGTACTCAAAATATGGGAAAAAATTTAATAATAATGGAGCAGCAGGAGCCACTAATTTATTATTCATTGCTCCAGCAAGGGGTGCCCCTTAATGCCCTTGAGATAACTATAACTGGTGAGTTTCAGTGGTTTTGTTTGTTTAAAACGGTATATTTTAACTGACATTTTTAACCCAACTATAATGTCCCTTTCATTTTTGCTATTTTCGGTGAATATACACACAAACCACAGGTTTTAATGTCTTGTACATACTGTTTGGCACACTTATGTGTTGTGAGTATAGTGGTCATGTAGAGAAGTGCCAGCTCTTGACTAATCACCTGAAGTTGAGATGGTTGTCAGTGAATCTTATGTTTGTGGGTAACAAATTCCATAGTAGCTGCTTGAACAGAGAAAGATGTAGCACCCATGTTTTTCTTGTTTGCTGTATTTTTGAGGTGGGAAGCCATTCTACAGTGTGCGTTCCTTTGTTGTATGTATTTGGTGATTTCCTTTTGATGAAAAGGGGTTCTTAGCCATGTATTGCTTTGTGGGTGATACAAAACAGCTTGAAGAAAGATTTTCTGGCAATTGGTAACCAGTGCAGGGGGAATGTGTGCTTGTGGCTTTACATGTAAGAGTAGTCTAGCAGCAGAGTTCTGAATTCTCTGTAATCGTTTCATAGTCATGATTCTAGACCATTAGCGTAATCAAGTTTTGATAGGAGAAGAGAGATTGTCACTTGGACCTTGTGGAAGAATTCTAAGTGCGGGAAGATGTTTTGCAGCATTTTCATTGTAAGAAAGCTTGATTTGGCTACCTTATCCACTTGGGCATTCATAGACAGCTTGGAGTCCATAGTGGTAGTTCTGAGGTTTCTTACCTCCTTAGATTTTTTTTGTCAGTAGTCCTAGAGCATCAGACCAGAAGCAGAGAGGGCCATAAGTTTTCCTGTACCCACAGATGAGTATTTCAGTTTTGGACACATTTAGTTTGAGGTGGCTCTCTGTCATTCATTGCTCATCGGTCTGGAGACAACTGATTTTGGATTTTCTAATGTCCTTGGGGCTTTTCAATTTCAGAAGTATCTGGGTGTCATCTGCATAGTCACAGCAGATGATGTGAAAACTATTGATCAGTTCTGGTAGCAATTTCATGTAGATGTGAAAAACACAGGATTGAGAAGATTGAGCCTTAAGGATCTCCAGCTTTTATGCAGAATGGTTTAGAAGAGAATGAAAGAGTATGGATGATATATGTTTTGTTCCATAGTGTAGGTAGGATATGATCCAAGCGAGAGCTGTGCCCTCTATTCTGGCTTCCTTGAGTCTTTGGATTAGTGTGTCAAGATGAACTGTGTCAAAGACCGCTGAAAGGTCCAAGAGAAGTAGAGCAGCAACCCCATTTTGGTCTACTGTGTTTTTATGGTCATCCTAGATTGAGATTAGGGCTGATTCAGTGCCTCAACTGGACAGAATCCAGTTTTGAAGTCAGAAGATAGGGCATTGTCTTCAATGAAATGTGATATCTGGGCAAAGGATGCTCTTTCTATAAGTCTGGCCAGGAATTGTCTGTTTACTAAGATCAGTAGTTGTGGGGTCTTGAGTGTCCAGAGTGGTTTCCTTTAATAACAATCATAAGTATGCCTTTTTTAGGTCTTCTTGGAAAACTCCTGCTGTTAAGGAGTTGTTGATGAGTGTTACAACTGGGATGGCTACTGAAGTTGTTAGAGAATGTTTCAGACGATTTGAGACGGACAGTGGTCATTATGGCAGCCAGCAGGCTTGCTTGCTTTGACAAGATCCAGATATTCAGTTGGTGCTAGTTCTTTAAAGGAGTATAGAGGCTGTTTTAGCTTTCCCAGTAGTGGTTTGCTGCAAATGGGTTGGGACTGCTGGTGTTTTTCTTGGGTAAGAAAAATCCAACATGTTTGCTTTAGATGTGTAATGATTTGCTGTTTCGTCACAAATATCTTAAGAAATGGGATTAGTTCCTTCCGTGCAATTTGGCTTACACAATTCTGTGAGTGTTTCTTTTAATTCTTTATTGGTACATTTTAGATCCAGCTGGAATAGTATAGTTTTTTTTAACTTTTTTATTGTAGACTTGTATATTCTATCATGTCTGCATTATAGGCATATTTTCTCTTGTGGGTTAATTGTTTTGAATCAGTTGCATTTAAGCTTAGAAATTACTTTTTGAATTTTCTTTTAATGTGAAAAGGTGTGTTTTCTTTTGTTATGTGTAGAATGCTTTCAGTTGAATTAAGAGAGCAAAAGCTTCACAGACTCATCCATAGAGTGTTTGTATAGAATTTATTGTGACCAGATTTGTGTTGGAGCTAAACTGGTTTTCTCATTCCAAACTCAGCTTGTTCCAAAGTCAATATGTAGTTGTGGGTAGGATGAGTTTAACTGGAGTGAGTTGTGGTCTTGTGTTGGAAGGGAACCAGGTAGTGGTCTGATCACATAATTGGAATAATGCTTTAGAAAGTGACTAGGTCGGGGTTGCTGACCATGACATCTAAGATTTCTCCTGCGATGATTTGTGTGGTATTGGGAATGAGCTGTTGTAGGCTGTGTGTGTCTAGGCCAGTGAGGTTTGTTCTGGGGTGTAGCATGTTAGGTTTGTCAAACCATATGTACAGATCACCAAGGATGCATAGGTTTTTTTTTTGCAACACATTTGATTGGTTTTAAGAAGATAAACATCGCTACAGCAAAACAGAGCAGCAATAGTAGAACAATGGCGCAATAATTTCCCCCAGCTTCTTCCCCTCGCTCCCTCTCAAGAAGAGATCCTTTCCTCTTGAGCTCCCACAGCAATCTCTCCATCTTGAGATAGCATCCATCAGCCCCTGAATGATTCTACTTCCCGTTCTATGGTGGTGGTTGAAAAAGTGTCAGGGGCTTATGGAGACCCCTTTATAATCCCCCCATCTCCTCCAGATCTCGTCATGCTTCTGGGGGCATCCCCTAGCCTCGTACACAGGGAGTTCTCCACTCATGCACCAGTCAAGACTCTTACTCCTCTCCTTCACAGACGAAAGGTCACTAGCTTTCCACACACGCGCAATGTCTCACTTGGCCACAGTAAGTCATAGACGTAGGAGAGCTAGGCTATATTAAACTCCTTCTACGTCCGTGGTGACCTGGAGTAGGGCTAACTTAGGATCGGATGGGATAGCCTTCCCCAGAAAGGATAAGACCATCCTCAAGAACGACTCCACCTTTCCACAAGGCCATACATATGTAAAAGGTCTCCCTACCAAGTCTCACACCATGGACAGGTAGGAGAAGTCAATCCCCCCATCTGCCAAAGTTTGTAACTAGTAAGGTACCCCCTGTGAAGGTATCAATTTGATGAGGTGGAATTGGGTCACAATTGCATAGTGTCGCGGAGAGGCTAGACCTCTGCCCATTGCTCATCTGAGAGAGCTCCAAAGTCCTGCTCCCATGAGTGTCACAGTTCAATGACTGTGTCGGGTATGTGGTATAGGAGCGTTCGTTATATTTGTGTGACCTTATGGGCTCCCAGATCCCCCATGAGCAGTTTGGCCCCCATAGGGTTATGTTCCGGGAGGTCCTCTAAATCCCAGATATAGGGGCCGTGTCCAAGATGGCGGACTGATGCAACATATTTTTCAGCCCCTCCGCTGCTTGCTGATCTCGGGGCCTGCTGCCTGCCCCCCTCGGTCACCACTTGCTGCCTGAGGTGCAGGGACAGTGAAAGAACTTGCCGAGCCCCGCCGGGGATTGGCCGGGAGTCCTAATCCCGCCGGTCGGCATGAGTGCAGGGAGACGGCCCACGGGACAGGGAAACAAAATGGCAGCGGCATGTTGAAGAGCGCCCTGGCTGTACGGATTCCGGAGCTCGTGGAGGAGGGGGGCTGCCATCTGGAACTGCCATCGGGGCTCCGTGAGCCCATTCACGACAGCTGGAACCGGCAGCTGCTCTGCAGTGGGCCATAGTGAAAGAGCGAGGCAGCGGCACGAAGAGGTGAGCAGACCCCACGGGATGCAGACTGAGATCCTCATCGGGGCTGGGGCTACTGTTTGTTTGGGGTTGAGATTACGTCACCCCAAAGAGAGGGTGCACCCCCTTCCTCGCCCGCGGGGGAAAACGGAGACCTCTGCCTCCAACGGCTTGCCATAACCTCTGTCATCTGCCTGTAGGGAACTGTGTGCATCGGCGGGCAGAGTGGGGTAGTGCAAGAAAAGCTATCAGCGGGGCGACAATGACAGATGTGCCTTGGTCCTCTCAGGGTGAGGCAAGGCTAGACCCAGAAATAAGCTCTTCATAGTGTGGCTGCCACCCGCCAACTACAGCCCTTGTAGGTCCGTGGCCTCCTTTCCATCTACCTGCTCAGCGCCGTGCAGTGCACGGAGGGGTTACAGCGGCCTGACGAGTGGCGTTACACCGTGCATGCCATCTACCGGTAGTCGCCTACGGCACCCTGACAGTAGGGGAGGTGAGTCCAGGCCCAAGGTCGCATCTACGTCTGCAGGGCCTGTGTGGGCGAAAAGGCCCGCAGCCTCAAGGAGTCGTCGCTCGCTGCACCCTTCAGCTAGAGCACGTGGCTCATGAGGAAGCCCCCGCAACCCCAGCCTAGGCAGCGAACCACGCATACAATCAACTTAGGTTCTCTAATTGTAATACCAAGAATACAGTATACTGCATAAGATGTCCATGTAATTTAGTTTACATTGGTCAGACGACGCAAGCTGTGAAAAATAAGAGTGATACAGCACATGTCACGTATTAGATGCAATGTAAATGGAGCCCCCTTAGTTGACCACTACAGAGAACAGAACCACACAGCAGAAGAATTACAGTGGTCCATGTTATACGTAGTACCTAGCACTCAAGGCCTCAAAACCATGACCTTGAAAAGAATAGAGGCACAAGTAATTGAACGTTTTGGGACTGCCAGAAAAGGCCTGAATGACCTAGATGAAATGTGGGCCCTAATCGATTAGATGCTGCCGGGGTTGGCCTCTATGAATCTATATGTCTTTTACATGATTTTACCAAGATGTAATGTGGGACTCAATGGATTAGATGCCCCGGAGGGTGGCTTTTGTCAATTTGTGAGTTTGTATGTCTCCCTGACACATGTTTTGACCAGTGTGCACATAATGCTGTGTTTTTACATAATACCATGTGACGTGATAGTTTATTACTTTGATTGTCAATCCTCATCCGATTCTCTGTATGAGTTGTATGGTAATAAGGACACTGTTGGACTTGGCCCTTTTTGCAGGGTCATCCCTGAACTTTTTGCCTTCCTCCTGGTACTTTTTCTGACCTGGTGTTGGTGGTTTTAGGACTCTGGGCACTTTATCACTGCTGTCCAGTGTAAAGTGCATGTGCTCTCTATGGTAAAACGTGGTAAGATTGGTCTACACCTGTTTGGCGTATTTAATTTACCAATCAGTCCCTTGTAAAGTGGTATCTCAGATACCAAGAGCCAGTAAATTAAATGCTACTGGCGGGCTTGCAGCGCTGCTTCGCCACCCACCAAAGTAGCCTTTTAAACCTGTCTCAGGCCTCTGACATTGCAGGGCCTGCGCGCGCAGTTTACTGCCGCTGTGACGTGGCACATAAAGTGGGTGCCCCGTCTCTGACTCCCCTTTTACTACATATCAGTCACCTCTAAGGTAGGCCCTAGCTAGCCCTATGGGCAGGGTGCAATGTAGGTAAAAGGTAGGACATGTGCCTTAACTGTGTGGCATGTCCTGGTAGTGACAAACAGCCATTTTGGTTTCTCACTACTGTGAGGCTGCCCTCTCATAGGAATGCATTGGGGATTCCCTGATAGGTGTTTCAGTGGTAATTCCTGATATGAGAAGAGCAGCGTGATCAAGTTTGGTATGTTTGGAATAGTGATAATAAATGCTGCGTAATGGTGTTCGCAGATTTATTATCACTATTTTTGAAATGCCACTTTTAGAAGTTGGCATTTCTGTGTGCTATGTGTCTTTGTGCCTGCCTGATGTGTATTGCATGTGTGGCTCTGGAGCGACAGGGGCTGGGGAGGTGCAGTGGCTCCAGAGGGGCTGGGTGAGTCAGCGCTAGGCTGAATGGGCCTGACCTGCATTTGGAGTAGTGGGAGGAGTAGCCCCTATCCCTGAATAGATCTGTTCCTGCCTTGTACAATGCTGGCTCCGCCCCCTGTGGTGTGTCTGGGGCCAGGACCTACACTGTCAATGGGGACTGTTGTGCACTTGTTAAGTGTCCCCCAGAACTGGTTTAAACTGGGCCCCCAAGCCCTGTTTGTGCTTTTTGTGCTTACTTGGTGTGAAGAACAGCTGGGCGCCAGGAGAAACCGCCACGAAGAACTCCATCTCTGTTGGAGGGTCCTGTGAGCTGGCCTGCCTAGGCCCAGCTCTGCACCCTTGTAACTTTGAAACTTAGCGCAGGGTGAGCACGGTGCTCCCCACCCCTGTGCTATTTCTGGAGCGCTGTTGCTGGGACGGGAGAGTTGTTTCCTTTGTCTCCCGGGGGCGGACAGAAAGAGCGTGAAGGAGTGCTCTTGTGGGTGGCAGCGAGTGGCAAGCGCCCTGGAGTGCAGCTGGTATCCCTAAACCCATTGGGGAACGTTCCAGGGCAGCTTCGAGAGCCTGAGACCAAAGCTGATGGCGGCTGCCCGTCAGCTGGATGAACGCCGCAGGAGTCATAAGCGTTGTTGGGCAACTAGCGGGGCCGGCCGGAGTTTGCAGTCTTGCCCGGCCACACACCCAGAAGCCAGTGAGGATGCCCTATCCAGAGTTGCCCTTCAGCACGCCCACAGCGGGGCCGGAGAGCGGCTGAGTGAAGGGCAACACAGAAAGGAGGGCTTGCCCGCAATCCGGCAGTCCGCGCAGCACTGCCTTGCCCCGAGAGGAACAGTAGAGCCGAGAAAAGGCAGGATGTCAGGCAAGTCTGCGCCTGACTGTGGGCGGGGCCTCTCCTGCGCAGGGAGTCCATGAGGAGACCGGAAGCCAGGCGAAGGACGCCTGGTTGTGGGAGGAGTTCCACGAGAGGGATCGCGACGGGAGCCTCGTGAAGGCTCCGTGTGCTTGGGAGGAAGTAGCGCTCTTCCTCTCCCAGCCCTAAACGGACGGAGAAGACGCAGTGCAGTGGCCGCGGCCATTGAAAGGCCACACAACAGCTTCTTGGGACCGGACTCACCGGAGTGAGGGTGAGTCCGGCCAGTGGGAGGAATTGTCTATTCGGGGGAGACCAAGGGAGGTATTCCCGCCCTCGAGGGCATTGTGCGCTCTGTTGGTAGCAGTGCCGCCCCCCTCCCCTGGGTATTACGGGCCTTGCTGCTGCTGCATCGGCAGCCATGGGGTCAGTTTTGGAGGCCTTGTGTCAGGAGGGACACGCAGTGGGGAGAGCCCTCACTTTGGGGGGCAAAGGCCTTATTGGAGGTCTTGGTAACTCGGGGTGAACCTCGACAGAGGCCCCCGAGCCTGGATGGAGGAAGGGCCCTCCACAGAACTACTGCACAGTCCAGGTAGAGAGCGCAGAGGCGCTGGGACTGCCATTTGGGGGCCTGTGGGCTCTCGTAGACATGGTGACCTATCGTACAGTTATGGGTATGCCTATGAGGGGTAGGATGTGTTGCAGAAGGTGCACAGCTATTAATGTATGGCCTTCTGTGCTATGCTGATGATTAGGATGTTTGCCTAACATGTTCATGCAAGATGCAATGTAACCAGTAGTTACCGGTTGCTTCCTCTAACTGGGAGTTAGGATTGTGATGCCCTGTTGCTAGGGCTAATGCTTAATGTGTTTTTGCTAAGTGCACTATTGCCAGTAGTGACTGGTTGTTTTCTCTAACTGTGAGTTATGATGGTGAGGACAGTGGCCCGATTGGCCCTGTAATGTATATAATCCCCTGTAAAGTAATACCTAGCGCCAGGTGGCACAGTATATATATATATATATATATATATATATATATATATATATATATATATATATGTGATTATGCTCTGATGTGTTTTATGGATAATACAAAGGCTATTTTTATATAACCTTGTGTGGAGTTTCTTTTGTGGTGTGCCTAGTGTGTCGCTGCTGTGTGAGTGTGTTGCGCAAACGCTTTACACATTGCCTCTGGGATAAGCCTGACTGCTAGTGCCAAGCTACCAAGGGGGTGAGCAGGGGTTATCTTCAGTGTGTAACTCCCTTGCCCTGACTAGAGTGGTGGTTTCTGCCTGGCTTAGGCGCTTGCCCTAGTCAACCAGAAATCCCATTTCTAACAGACACGTCGACCACAGATGGTCTGAGAACATATATGGCATGCAAAGTTATTCAGATTCATCTGTCTATGGTTCTTTCAAAGTCCGACTACTTTGTTTTCTCAAACTATCTTTTCTTTTAATACCGCAGGACTGCGAGTCTACGTTTTTTTACTTCACTTTTCACTGGTCTGATTTCTCTAGTTGTGTAACTTGACACTTTGTGGTACTGATATATTCCGTGGATGTGGTTATAACTTTTTTAATTCCTGTTACCGCGCTAAGATGGCCGCCACGAGGACTCCTGGGCTCCCTGGGTAGGCCAGACCGGTTGACTTCCTCCCTAAAGTCATGGCGGGATGATGTCACGTCCGACGAGGCAGCCCCGCCCCCCTCATCCAGTAGTCTTTTATGGGCCTTACAGCCGTAAGCTTTGTTCCGATGTGGCGTGATCTCGGATAACGCGAAGGTGACGTGCTGCACCTCGCTTGCCTGCTTCGGACTTGTGCGCCGACAGTGCTGCCATACAGTCTAGCAGTGGACTACTTTGGAAGAAGCGGAGCTCCCCGCTCTGGGGCCCGATTTTCCACACTCCGCCCTCATCATTCCCTCCGGGAAACCAGCCTCACAGTAAGCACTTTACCGCCCGTCCTGAGACCTTTCTGGGTTCAGGAAATTTCTTTGCCCTGTCACCATCTCGGATCCCTTCCACCCGATTTAGTGGGTGGAGGACATTGTGACTGACCAGGGTGTATAGAATTAATGGGGCTTTAATTCCATGTAACTTGCATTCTGATGTAGGTAGCAGAAGGGCTTCGTGTAACCTCCCTGTGCTTCCCGTGGCTGAGGACTTGATACCTCCCCGCTCCTCCCGTGGCTGAGGACCCTGTTCCCTCCTCGCTTGGCATTCTTTCTATCGGTTTCTCCACTAATCCTGCTGTTTTTACAGACCGGCATCAATGGCCACAACAGTGTGAAGAATTGGGTTACCACTGTTGTTTTACTATCCGCGACACTGTGACATCGTTCACTTCACTATCCTGACTCCTTGTGAGTGCGGGATGGTTTTTCCCCCCGCCCTTCTCCTTTTCATTCATGATTTATAATTATGAGTGTATCCTAATGTGGTCATTATCCAACAGGAATCCCCTGGTAACCCTGGCAGTTACGGTATCATCCCGGCATCGAGGATCTCCTTAACCTGAATTACTGGCAGAGTCCCAGAGGCCTCTACTTAACATATTTTAGGGTAAGAACTGGTCCTCCTTATTGCAGATTTAAGTTCCCATACCTATTAAGAATTGGTGTACATTAATACGCTCACCCCTGTTCCATTAGGAATTAACCATTGCGGCTACAGCTGATACTATTATAGGACGATTGAATCCACAACACCTCCGGCAAAATCTGAGTGCCCAGGGTAAGCCTTCCTCTAATTTCCCACCTTACAGCCCCTAATTATCTCACTCCCTCATACTAATGATATGTCCTACTTCCAGTCCCCAGAATCCCCGTCCTGAAGAGACCCTGTAACATGAGAGGGTCGAAACGTCGTCGACAACAAAAAGGTAGAGTCCCAGAATACTAGAAATAATATCTAGAATGATGGATTAAAATCAGATTCCCTAAAGGACTTCCCTTATCATTCCAATAACCAATTCTTTCTCTTTTTATTGTCACTGCAAAACTATTTCACTGTTGGTTATGGTCACTACACTGGGGCACATGAGTCACGTTTTGATATGATCTTGTATATAGTGTGAATACAAAGCAGAATTCTATTTTTTCTAACTACTTTTATTGCAAATAAAAATACGCCCATTTTCGGCTGAGGTGGGCACAACAGAAGTACTGTTGTCTTTGGGTTTTTTCCCTCTTTTCTCTCCTGAGGTAGATGCATTACTACAATTTATGAAATGATATCGCTATATTGATATACTTACTTGAATTGCATACTAATTTTGGCGCAAGAAAATAATAATTCTTGCATATTGTTCACTTTTTTTTGTCATAATGAGTTCCTTGTGAACAACTGTACTTTTTGCGGAATCAGATGCACAGCCTCATAGAAGTTGATGTGTGGAAAATAGGAGTCTTCCTTATAGGGACCATATTTTGCATTGTATTGAGTTTTGTAACGTTTTGTATTATTTTGTTTAATTTCTGTATATAGTAAAATTTGTATGTTGTTTGTACTATAATTTGCAACAACTCTATTTCAATCTGGATAAAATATGAATACTTGGAGAGATCCAATAAAAGAAAGATCTCACAATGTTCGAGCTGTGTTTATGATTAATTGATGTAATCAATAGAATTAATAATATCTGTATTTTTCCGTTTCTCAGTCTTTTTCCGTTTTTCATACAATACCTGAGGAAGCCTGTGAATTGCACCTGCAATCAGAGCCCTGCCAGTCGCCCTACAACAGACTGGTAGCACTGTCCTGATGGGCAGGAAATCTGAGCTTCACCAGCCAGAAGGAAAAGGCAGCGCGACTGCTCCAGTACGTCCGTGAGTTTGGGACACAGTGGGTAGAGTGGTTGCTGACTTAGAGCGTGGCAGTGACTGTGAAGGTCGGCCGTTACTCCTACTTGCCTAAAGACCCACAAAGGTGTGAGGGACAGACCAGTGGCAGAGGCTGCTCAATCAATCATGTCACTTATAAAGCGCACTACATACCCGCAAGGGTCTCAAGGCGCTGGGGGAAGAAGGGGGTGGTGCTGCTACTGATCGAAGAGCCAGGTCTTGAGGAGTCTTCTGAAGGCCAGTAGGTCTTGGGTCTGTCGGAGGTTGGTGGGGAGGGTGTTCCAGGTCTTGGCGGCGAGGTGGGAGAAGGATCTGCCGCCGGCGGTCGTTTTCCGGATGCGGGGACTGTGGCGAGGGCGAGGCTGGTCGAGCGGAGCTGGCGGGTGGGGGTGTAGAAGCTGAGTCGTCTGTTGAGGTAGGCTGGTCCGGAGTTGTGGAGTGCTTTGTGTGCGTGGGTGAGGAGCTTGAAGGTTATCCTCTTGTTGACAGGGAGCCAGTGCAGGTCTCTCAGGTGGGGTGTGATGTGGCTGCGTCGGGGGATGTCGAGGATAAGACGTGCAGAGGCGTTCTGGATGCGTTGCAGCCGTCTCAGGAGCTTAGCCGTCGTTCCTGCGTAGAGGGCGTTTCCGTAGTCCAGCCTGCTGGTGACGAGGGCCTGGGTGACTGTTTTTCTTGTTTCGGTGGGGATCCACTTGAAGATCCTGCGGAGCATTCGGAGGATGTTGAAGCAGGATGAGGAAACGGCGTTGACCTGCTTAGTCATGGAGAGGGTGGGGTCGAGGATGACCCCTAGGTTGCGTACGTGGTCTGTGGGTGGCGGGGCTGTTCCCAGTGATGTTGGCCACCAGGAGTCGTCCCAGGCTGAAGGGTTGGAACCAAGGATGAGGACCTCCGTCTTGTCAGAGTTCAGCTTCAGGCGGCTGGTCCTCATCCATTCGGCGACGGCCTTCATTCCTTCGTGGAGGTGGGCTTTGGCGGTGTGAGGGTCTTTGGTGAGGAGAGGATCAGCTGGGTGTCGTCGGCGTAGGAGATGATGTTGAGGTTGTGCTGTCGGGCGACGTGGGCGAGGGGTGCCATGTAGATGTTGAACAGCGTTGGGCTGAGGGAGGAGCCTTGGGGTACGCCGCAGATGATCTTGGTGGCCTTGGATCGGAAGGGGCGAGGCGGAAGCTTTGTGTTCTGCCGGAAAGGAAGGATGTGGTCCAGTCCAGGGCCTTCTCTTGGATCCCGGCGTCGTGAAGGCGTGTTCGTAGTGTGTGGTGGCAGACCGTGTCGAAGGCGGCTGATAGGTCCAGGAGGATGAGGGCTGCTGTTTCTCCGTTGTCTAGCAGGGTCCTGATGTCATCGGTGGCGGCGATGAGGGCGGTTTCGGTGCTGTGGTTGCTGCGGAAGCCGGACTGGGAAGGGTCCAGGATGTTGTTCTCCTCGAGGTAGCGGGTCAGTTGTTTGTTGACGATTTTCTCGGTGACCTTCGCGGGGAACGGGAGCAGAGAGATGGGTCGGAAGTTCTTGAGGTCCTTGGGGTCTGCCTGCTAAGATACATCCAACCCAGAGGCTGCTGGGAGAACCTTCCGGTTGGTCCCTAGTGCTTCTAGCGACATGCATGCCTCTATCAATCCTGTTGCACCTCACCAGCACCGGTTCCCAAGCCAGCAAGAGGGTTCCTCCCCTCCCCCCTTAGAAATTGGCACTTATTCTCCAGAAGTCTTGTTTCGTGGAAAGGGAGGGGTGCAACGCACTGCAGCCCTGTTCTTGACGCTATACGGCATTCCTGGAGACCATCCTCCCTCACAATGAGTAAAGGCCCTCTGGACAAGCTCTAGACTCATTGAGACTGAGCCTATTATGAAGAACTGGGGGGTTGCTTATTCCCCACCGTGGCAGATACTGAGCTGGGGTTAGCGCCCTTTCTACCTCAACGCTGCAACAGCGCTTCTATATCGCGCAAGCAGAAGAGAGATCGCCCTCTCCGGGGTTTGCATTCCTGTTTGGGCTCTACCCTACTGGGCGGGAGGGGGCCGGAGCTACCGCAGCCAAGCTGATTGTCGCAGAGGCATTCCTGCTGAGCCCTAAAAGCAAACGGACTCCGGAGGGAGGTCTCCAACACATCTTAGGTTGGTGTGGCCCCGGGGAAGACAAAAGCGGCCGGCAGGATCGCCATAACGGCTTTGCAGAAAAAAAACCCTTGGTGAGAGAGCTAGGACTGCACACTACCTGAGTGTGGGCCCACGATACCTTCCAGCTTCAGTGCCGGGTGCAGTTTGCCATGGCCCTAGATCGATGACCATGGCAGCAGCGCGAGCAAGGAAGGAGGGATCCTTTAAAGAGCTGCTTACCAGGCCGAACAGAAGCTCGTCGAAGGAGGGACCTCCTCCTTCACAACCACAGCCTGCGACAGACTGGGAGGATGATGAAGGACCAGTGACAAGATCCTTTCTGGAGGCTCTATTTGCCTCCATTCAGGACGATCTTCAGACGGTGAAGAGAGACCTTTCTAAGGATGTCCGTCGGGACCTCAAAGAGGTGGGGGACAGAGTATCAACACTTGAAGCCAGTCAGGATGAAGACCCTGAGCATCTCCAGCAGGAAGTGCTATGCCTCTGTTACCAACAGACTGACTTGCAGGCCCACACAGAGGATTTGGAAAACCACTCATGAAGGAATAATATCTGTATTCCCGATGCAACAACCAAGGCAGATGGTACCAACATTGAGGCATAAGTGAGGGCATTGTTCCTCCAGATCCTTGATGCACCAGCCAATACAGAGATATAACTGAATAGAGTCCAGAGTGGGGTCACCGCGCAGGAGAATGCCCGTCCTGCTGACATCCTGGTGTGCGTCCATGTTGACCATCCTCTGCAAAGCTAGAAACATTCTTCTGTTGCAGTTTCATGAGCATAAGCTGGCATTGTTTCAAGACCTCTCTTCCCTCACCCTATAAAAACGCCAGAGCCTTCCGCCTAGTGAGAAGCCTTCTACGCAGCAAAGGCATTTACTATAATTGGGGGGAGGCATCCATTCCGCTTGTGTTTTGGTGGGTGCATCAGGTGTGATCCCTCTCAGAGGCCTGCTGTCTGCTCAGTATCACCCAAACAGAGGAAGAAAGCCCACTGACCAGTCCACACAACAAGAAAGACCGTAAAAGCCTCCGCTGGCACAGACGCTCGACCTCCCCTAAAGGCTTGCGCCCAGATTGTGAGGCCATGGAACGACAAGCTGTGCTGCACACCCTGACTAGCGACCCAAACCGGCTGGACATGAGCTGAGATGCACCAAGCCCTGATGTTCTTCTACAACACCAGCAGGTGGGTGGGCGGGAATCTCATCGGAGAGGAGTGGGAGGTATTCTAATGGGCCCCCTGGCCCGAGATTCCGTTGGGACATTCCTGACCTGGGCCAGAGACTTGCATTTTAATGGACATGAGTTTATTCATAGTTTCCAGTTGGGGTACTTGTTGGGGGGTGGGGGGGGAGGGGAGTACTCACATTCATCATGGGGTTACTGTGCTTTAGGTCCCAAACCTTACTGAGCCCTAACAAAACACATTTCGGCTTCACTGGCAAGGGGTGGGCTAAGGGATCTGGCTAGCGGCCAACGCGTCAACTCGCCTTCCCTTTCCCAGACGATAAGTTGAAGATGATCACCCTTAATGTGAAGGGTCTTAACAACCCGATCAACCGCTAAGCTATTCTGTCTTAACAGGAGCAGGCAGGGGCTAAAATCTGTCTCCTGCAGGAAACACATTTGGTAGCTGGAGACTGCCATAAGCTCAAATCTCAAGACTTTCCGCAACAGGACTTTTCTTCTGCCGGCACCAAAATAGCAGGTATGGCCTTCTAGTCTCCCACTCCTTCCGAGGCACGGCGGGTTCTAAAGTAGTCGACATAAAAGGGCGGCTGTTAGCATATCAAATGAGTTTGGGTGATCTCACCTTTACACTGGCCTCTCTTTCTACGCCCCCAAAGAAAGGCAAGAACGCTTTTTAAAGCAAGTGGTGGTGATGACTATGAAGGACTGACTGGTTTTCCTTGGGGGTGACCATAACATCATATTCAGTAACAACTTAGACAGATCTGCGCAGTGCTATGGGTACACTGGAGAACTTTCTCAGGAGGGGAACCACTGGCTGTGGGAGATGGGTTTACTGGACATTTAGAGGGACAAACATCCCTAAACACGGGACTTCACATTTTATTTGCATGTACATAAAACGTACGCCCGGCTCGATTATTTCTTGGGGACTAGCGAACTCCGGATGTTAGTAGAGATGACTGTGATTGAGCCATAATCATTGTTCGATCTCGCGGCGGTGTCCCTCTCCCTCAAGAGCCCCTGCCACACCAGGTCACCACAGCGGGTTCCATGTCCGTGGGGATTGGGACAGAGCCTCCTGCAGAGACCCGACACAGTGCGACGCATTACGCAAGCAATCACGGACTTCCTGAATTTTAACGACAATTTTGACACCTCTATTGCCACTCTGTGAGAGACCCTCAAGGTGGTAGTTCGAGGGGAATTGATAGCCATCGCAGTGGTGGAAAATAAACTCCGCCGGGAAAAGCAGGAGGGCCTGCAGAGAGAAGTAAAGGAGTTGGAACTCATCTATAAGCGCACTCGGGCCCCTCTATATCTGGCGTAAGCTGGAGGCGGGCCATGTTCAACTAAATGGGTTGGACTTAGACATGGCCGAATACGCACTACTCTGTTTGCGCCACTCCTACATTACTGGGGGAGACAAGTGTGGCTGGCTGTTGACCAAAAATTTCTGGGCTAAAAGACAGGCGGCAAAAGTGTACGCTCTCCTGACCCCAGATGGTACTGATATTGAGGAGGACGGTCCAACTGAGGCAGCCTTTATGAAATACTACCAGGAGCTCCATCCCTCACAAGTCCTCCCCTTCAGATGGTCCGCAAACGTATTTTCAAGAGGTGCGCACTCTCTGCTTGTTGCCCACGTAAGCAGATGCTCTAGACCGGCTGATCCGAGTGGAGGAAGTTATCTCAGCCATTTCTAAAGTCCCCAGGCCCAAATGGCTTTCCTGCTCTTTTTTTCTTTTTTAACATTCTGTTCTGCCCTCCCCCAGTCCTAAAAAGGCTTTTTAACTCCTTCTATGGGTCAGGAAGCGTGGCGCCCTTGATGATGGAAGCATCCATAGTTGTTATCCCTAAGCCGGGGAAAGTCTGGAAACAATGTGGTTCCTATCATCCCATATCCCTCCTTAACGTGGATATTAAACTATTTACTAGCATTCTCATGGCGCGTTAAGGCCCATATATGCCTGGTTTAGTGGATCCGGACGAGGCTGGGATTGTTCCCAATCGTCAATGCAGCGACAATACTAAAAGGATCCTTCATCTGGTTGACACAGCTAGGCGCTCAAGGAGGGAGGTCATGCTCCTGGCCATCGATGCTAAGGCATTTCACCAGGTGCATTGGCCCTACTGGGAGGCGACGCTCCGGCACGTTGGCTCCGGGGAAAGGTTTTGCTCTTGGATTCTTAGTAACTATGGAGAACCTCGGGCGACGGTGCGCGTCAATGGTCAAACCTCTGCGCCCTTCCCTACTGGCAGGGGAACGTGGCAGAGGAGCCCGTTGTCGCCCCTGCGTTTTGCTCTCTACATGAAGCCCAGAGGGTGCGCAATAACCCCAACATAACCAGGGTATGGTTCGGTGGGGTGGAACACACCATCAGTCTCTATGGCGATGAGTGATAGTTGCGCTAGATGACCAGCTGAGGGCATCACCGGCCTTTTTGGCTGAGATCAAGGAATTTGGGGAAGCTGCAGGATTTCCGATCAACCTCCACAAGTTGCAAGCCCTCAAACTCTAAGTGACACCAGCTACGGCGATGTCACTAGATGCCCAATATGCAATACAGTGGTCTACCTCGATCCCTTACTTGGGGGTTCAAATAGCCAGGAGAGTGAAAGCAACGGCGGCTATTAATACCAGATTGTACTCCACTAGGTGTGGAGGGATATGGATCAATGGATGCATTATCATCTTTCCTGCTCGGATGGATGGCGGCATTGAAGATGAGCATTCTCCCGAGGGTTCTGTTTTTGTTTCAGGCTCACCCACTAGAGCCCCCCTTGGGTATGTTCCAGTCCTTGTAAGGAGAACTAAATCATTTTGTCAGGGCAAAGGAAGGCCCCAAATAAGCTGGGAACAAAGTTATTGTTCGACCAGAGAGGGAGGCCTGGGAGTTCCCAATCTGCTACATTACTATCAGGCGGCACAACTTCACTACCTGGTGGAATGTAGCAGCGCAGAATATGAGACAGATTGGCTCTTTATGGATAGAGCTGTGGCGGATGAGCACGTGTGGAAAGTCACATTTTTACAGAGTGGACAGAGAGCACGAGGCCTCTACTCCTCCCCCCCCATTAAGGCCATTCTTGCGGTTTGGTATCGGGTGGCTACGCGAATGGTGCCGACGTCGTTCCTAACCCCGCTGACCCCAATTGCTGGCCGCGCTGACTTTACACTGGGGTTGAAACACAACACCTTTCTAGCATGGCAAATGGCGGGATGCCGGTCTATTGGTCACCTTTTTGAAGCAGAGGGTCTTGTCCCGTTCAAGCAGCTGCGCAAGCACTTTGGGCTGCCAGAGACGGAGAGGCTGCGTTACCTTTAGGTTCGCCATTGGGTCCCCCATCTGACAGTTTGCACTGGGGCACAGTGGACGCTTACACCCTTTGAAAAATGGCTCATGTCTAAAAGCAATGACAGCCCTCTTATAACTGAACTCTACGCTACACTTTAACAGGCCAAACCTGTAGGTAAAACTGCAGGGCAGAGGAGAAGGGAGCTAGAACTTGGGTGGACACACAAAGAAAAGGACGAGATTTATTACAGAGCAAGGCTAACTGCATGCAACACTGCCAGCATTGAGACTGCTACTAAAATAGTTACCTATTGGTACCTCACTCCAGTACGACTCAATCGGGGTAATCCTCTGCACCACGCGAACTGTTGAAGAGGCTGCGGGTCCCCCGGGACTTTGCTCCATCTCTTATGGAATTGTTTGAAACTTAAACAATATTGGGACACAGTATTGACAGACGTGAATACCCACTTTGACAAGCAGTTGCCCCACTTTCCAGCATATGTTATTCTGGGTTTGCCCAACGCCCTCACATTCCCGCTTAAATCACGTAAGGGGCATCACAGTGGCTTAGCCCTAGAAGCTGCCCTACAAAATATGCTCTCCAATTGGGGCACAGAGAAACTTCCACCTTACACTGGATAGCTTCACAGGTTATGGCATATATTAGGGATGGAGAGATTAACACTTACTTTACCAAGGGGACTCCTATAGTGAGCTTTGACACCCCTCTCGGCCAAATTCTGTAAGCTAATCTGTCCCTGCTACCTTAGGCTGTTACACTTGACGGAGCTAGATGCTACAGTGAGGGAACGAAAGTGATCCCGAAATGGACACACAGGGACACTGAAGTCTTCTAGAATAGACCCTTGAAGTGAGTACTTTGGGGCAGGGTGGGGGGGGCGGGGGGAGCAGGAGAGAGTTCTTTATTTGTTCTTTGGATGTTGTTCTGCTTCATTATTGGAGCGAGATTTTGCTTATGGTGATGAAGCAATTTGTTTTGATTACTGAAATGCAATAAAACAGATGTGAACCTTAATCCGGGATATAGGACCCCAGTGCATGGCGATGCACTGGGGTCCTATATATCGATATGAAGATATCGATAAAATTAGCTGCAGCGTAGTTCGTATTTGGTCTGCAATGTTTGATATGACTTAAGGATCACTCTGTCCATCAGGTCCCCTAAAACTGAAATACCTATCACATCCCAGATATGAAAACCCTCCAACGCCATCACTTGCTGCAGCATTGCCCCCTCCCACAGCGGTGTCTACTCCATGAGCTTGCTTCCTCACCCCATAGACTCAAAGAGGTCATCCATAAATAAATCACTGTTATAGTCTCAGGGGCGAGGGACCAGTCGCAGCTGGAAACATTAAAATATGGTGGGGCGCGACGTCCAAAAAACTCACTATATATGTTGCACTTGCTGGCCTCCATCCTGTCTGATGTTTCTCTCCTCCGCGGGATCCTAGTGTCCAAGAGCAGGATAGGGATGGACTTCCTTCCTGCTCATGGAACGCAAATCCAACCAATCCTGGAGCTACTCTCATTTTGTTTTCAGCATTAGAGCAGCTCCAGGATTGGTTGGATCAGGCTAACCCAGTGCTCATTTTGAGGCTAGGGGCATGTGGCAGCAATCCCGAAGCTGTTTCACAGCCCTTGGATTGCTGGGTCTACAGTGTGCATGTCGGGCTGGCCATCGCAAGACAGCAGGCCAATACAACGTGCGCACTGTAGACCAGTGCAGTCATCCTGCATTTGCCGGATTCAGCCCCGCCCCCACACTCGCACTGTACACAGTGTGAGCGGTGGCAAAATAATATGGCATTAACATGCCATTTTATTTATTTGTGTTTGTTAGCTGCGCTTGCAGCAGGCAGGGTGACATTCCTCCGCTCTTTAGGAGTCGCCGCCCCTGAGACGGACGCCCCCATACCTCCATATAAGAGATGATGATTTGGTGAGAGTGTTGTTTTCCTAAACATGACTAAGCTGCCTCCACTTTTGCCCATGTGATTTTGTGTCACAGTTTGATAGCCAGGTGGAACTGCTTCATGCAATATTGGCGCCATCTCTCTCCCAGGGATGATTCAGTTAGGAAAAATAAGTCAAGTTCTGTGTCTGTGAATAAATCCAATATGCGTTACTTCTTTTTATAAATGGAACAAGCATTTATCAGTAGGCAGTCTAAAGAATGCTTCCTTAGGTGATGTGAGGTTCTGCTGCAGGAGTGTGAGTATTGTCCGTTGAAGTTCTAGGTGGTGTGCTATTGATAATGGTGTTAATCGTTGTAGAACACAGAAAGTGTTATTTTTGTTTATCACGATCATCTTTCAAAAGGCTTGGAAGGCATTTTTGGGCCTGTGTGTGTGAGTGGTTGAAAATGAGGGGATGGGTTGTGGAGTTGAGTCGAAAATGTAGGCTACTTGTGCGATAGACATGGGGATGTGAGGTTATGAAGAGTGTTCTGAAGTTGCTTTCTTTAGCATATTTTGAAGGTGGAAGGTGTATGGGTGAAGGGGGGTGTTGAAGCATGAGGGCCATGTTTTATCACTCTGAATTCTGCAATGGATGATATACGTTTGAGTGAGTGTTGTGTGTTTGTGGATAGAACGGTTGGTGTCTGTTGCTTGGAATCTGTGAGATAGAGATGAGTTTAAATGTGTGCTACATATGGTGGTATCCAGAGCAGAATGTATGCATGTAGATATTTTGAGATGGTTAGGTGTTTTTGAGTGTGTGAGATTTTTAATTAGATCAATTTCATGTGTGTTTGGGTGTTTTTGGTGAGTTAGTATTATCTGATATTTTGGTAGTGACTTGAGGAGTAGGATTTCAATATGAAAGACAGGTGAGTTGTGGAAGTTGAAGGAGAGGGGCGGTGGGAATCGGTGTGAGAGCAGAATCTCTGTGGAGCGTGAAAGTGGGTAAACAGAGGTTTGGAGCGATGGCTGTAGGCTATGTAGAGGGAAGATTTAGCCCTACTGATGAAGGGAAATGTTGAAGTGTTGAAACAGTGTTGTCATTGATTTGTATGACAAGAAAAGGAGGGTTGTGTGGTGAAGCGATATGATAGAGGGTTGAAGAAAGGTCTGAGAGGGGTGGCAAGGGCAATATTAGAAGAAGGCAGAGGGTAGTGGAAGGATTTTGGTTGGAAAGGGTGGGTGTTTGTGAGATTGGGAATGTGTGCTCTGTGGGTTCCTGGTATGTTGGCAAAATGTGCTTTTGATTGTGTTGTAGTACAGAGTTGTGGTTGGTGTAGGAGTGTGTGGATGTAGGGGTAGAAGCGTATGTAGGAGTATGTTATATGAGTGGATAGTGTTTGGTGAGTGAGCGGCAGGTGGAGTGACCTTGAATGTTAGGAGAGAGAACTGTGTGTTTGTTGTGAGTTTGGTCATGGCGGTATTAGTGGCTGTTTCATGTGGAGTATATGTAAATTGTGAAACGGGCAGCATTTCTAGCCCTCGCCCCTTCACAGTCCAGTCGAAACAGTTCCAAACAGGCAATTGCCCTTGTCCTCTCCTCCCACAGCCTCAATACCTGGGCTAAGAGGTGCTGGGGTGGGCTTGTTAAGGCTGGTGGTGAGGTCAAATGACCCTCTCTCTGCCTCTTAGGCTCACCTGTAGGCCCAGCCAGGTGGTTGCCCAGCAACAAATAAATTAGTGCACCTGGAGTACGGTGTGTTCAGCATTCTAATCCACAAGCTGAGTATGGGAGAGCTGATAGGATGAGGCGAAATGGAGGGGGGAGATGGGAACATCGTTTGTCACCAGAAATGCAGGTATATAGCTCTTAAAAGCACTTTGATTATAGTCTAAGAGTATACAGCTATTGGCCTGAGAAGCAGATTCAAATAATTAGCAGGGGCCTGTGAGTGGAGAAGCAAGGGGCACAGAGAGCATGGGGATGGAACAGAGGAAAAACAGAGGCTCCAAAGAGAGAAACCAGTGCAGAGGTAGTAAGTTGAAGAGGGCTGATGGGGACAATGCTGGATGAGAAAGGAAAAGGGGGTGCAGAGCGGAAGATGGAGAGAGGGAAAACAGAGGCTGAGAGCGGAGGATGAAGAGAGGGAAAACAGAGGCTGAGAGCGGAGGATGAAGAGAGAGAAAACAGAGGCTGAGAGCGGAGGATGAAGAGAGGGAAAACAGAGGCTGAGGGCGGAGGATGAAGAGAGGGAAAACAGAGGCTGAGAGTGGTGGATGAAGAGAGGGAAAACAGAGGCTGAGGGCGGAGGATGAAGGGAGGGAAAACAGAGGCTGAGAGCGGAGGATGAAGAGAGGGAAAACAGAGGCTGTGGGCGGAGGATGAAGAGAGGGAAAACAGAGGCTGAGAGCGGAGGATGAAGAGAGGGAAAACAGAGGCTGAGGGTGGAGGATGGAGAGAGGGAAAACAGAGGCGGAGGATGAAGAGAGGGAAAACAGAGGCTGAGGGCGGAGGATGAAGAGAGGGAAAACAGAGGCGGAGGATGAAGAGAGGGAAAACAGAGGCTGAGAGCGGCGGATGAAGAGAGGGAAAAACAGAGGCTGAGGGCGGAGGATGAAGAGAGGGAAAACAGAGGCTGAGAGCGGAGGATGAAGAGAGGGAAAACAGAGGCGGAGGATGAAGAGAGGGAAAACATAGGCTGAGGGCGGAGGATGAAGAGAGGGAAAACAGAGGCTGAGGGCGGAGGATGAAGAGAGGGAAAATGGCGGCTGAGAGAGAAAGCAAGGGACTTTTACAGACTTCAGCAAGCAAAAACTGTTGGTTTTCTTTGTGCAACAATAGAACTTAGAGCTAACAGGATCAGAGTACAAATGGATCAGGGAGTCTTATCAGAAATCACAGAGTAATAGGTATTACACTACGGTATATTTCGCTGTCAAAGGGTTGCATGCTATTCAGCTTTCAAACAGTACACCAATGAATGAAATCTTATTGTTTTAGGGATAAGCCTCCTCTTGATTATTTTTTTTCTCTAGAGAGCTGTACATTCCGTGCACAGTGGTTGGATTCTGGCATGTTGCCCTGCTCTTCGCCCCGCCCCTTGGACTCTCAACAGCGCCACGCTGAGACGCTGTGCTCTCTTTCTCTCTGATACACGCATTTAAGCAGCCTTTGCCCGTGACCCATTACTTAGCTAGAGGAACAACGCCTTTAGTGACCATGAATGGATATTTCCAACACACAAAGATAATACTTTTAAGAAAGGACATATTGCAGTTTCCTTGTAAACTTTCTAATTCACTTTGCCCATTGTGTTGCGATATGACTTTCCGTTTAGAAAGCAAATGAACATAAAGTGAAGTGAACATGAAGTGAAACACGTTTGGTCTCCAGTTTATATCTCATTTTTTAGGTCTCGCCTGAGCCAGCGCATGCGCTGCTCTGGCGAGACATTTAGTGAGTGGGCTTTAAAATGCCGACCACAGCTTTTTGTGTGGCCTAGAGCATGCGGTTACGCGCACAGTAACGCGCATTCCTCGCATCGCTCGATCAGGCGCCATCTGGCTTTCCTCTCACTTGCTCTCCCAAGCGCGCGCTTCAACGCTCCTCCCCCACCACAGAGCGCGTCTCGCGGCCGCGCGTCTTGCTTGTTTTGATTTAGGCTTGTTATTTTTATTTGCACGTACCGATTTTTTTAATGTACTTTAAACAAGGTCGGTGATTAAAATAACTTGTGCCGTCCCTGTGCGACGTCATATGTTTCTCAAAGATGCACGTTCTGCTATTGTTGTAATAACATGCGGCGTTTCAAAGGAACAAACTAGAACAAAGGAATTTTGAGTTTTCCGTGCAATAGAAATTTCAAACTGTCAAATGCTGTTTTTCACGTTCCTTTGTAGTATATTATTAAGAATCAGGCTTCCTTTAAACTAAATGCACAAAGGCCAGTTTCACCTATTTTTCAGTTTTTCCTATGAACCACAAGTAAGCTTCCGCGGTAATTAATGTACGCAGTGCACACAATGTGGTGATTTGATATAAGTATACTCTTTACCTCCTGCTTTATACTTGCATAGTTGAACAATAATTACGGTTCAGTTTTAGTTGTACACACCTTATTCTTTCTTTTTCTCCCATTAAACAACACCTTAACACTTGCCAAAATGCATATCCTTAATTCAACCACAAAAGAGAATTAACCAAGCCAACTATGATAGAGCTCAGATCAGCAGTTCCTTTTCTTCGTCAACCGCTAGAGGGCGTGGAAACTCTGAATTGTGTGCGAGTGTAAAATAATTGAAGCCATCACAGCTAAAATAATATATTTTAGAAAACATCACAGTAAGCAAAAGACACTGAATGAGTAAGCGAGCGTGAAGAATAGGACAAGGTGAAAGGAAGATGCCATTGTGTCAGCACAAGGGAGCCAGGCCGTCAGACACGTTGGAAATGGTCAATTGGTACCTTGTACATCACATGGCAGGATCACTCACTCCTTTGAGAAACTCATTCTACACTGAGTGAAGGGTAGATGTAGCGCGATGAGCCCCGCCACTACTCAGGATGTCAGGCTCTTTACTCGCTACAATTGTGGGCAAGTATTACGGCCCACCACTTTTCAAAATCACTAGTTGCAACTTCAAAACAAGCATTGGCATAGCCATAGGTCTCGGCTTTGGGACCTTATAAGTGTTTAGCCATGCAACAGTTGATGTTGTTGCACCAAGGATATTGTGCTGGATAACTAAACACTTATAAGGTACCAAAGGCGAGACCTATTGGCTATGCCAATGCTTGTTTTACTTGCATTCTAGGAATTTTGATCTTGTGATCTCCATCTGCAAATCTATTTACAGCGCTTAGAAACAGCAAAAAACGTTTAAAAGAAAAACACATTATTAGCTCCAACACTTCTCTTTACCTCCAGTTTACACCCAAAAGGAGTAGGCATAAGTGGTAACAAGCATTGGCATAGCCAATAGGTCTCGCCTTTGGGACCTTGTAAGTATTTAGCCATGCAGCACATTATCCTGGGTGCTACAACATTTACTAATACTTCATGTGCCACTGGTGAATGGGGGAGCAGAGCCACCAATCAAGCCAGGTGGGGCTTTTACAGGCCACAAGAGAGTAAAGAAGCTGTGAGGGTCAGGTACTATATTAAGGCGTGTATAGAGACAGAGAGAGTGAGACACGAACAGTGAGACAGGGACAGGCATAGATAGATACGGAAGCATAGACAGGGATAGACAGAGACAGAGCGAGATAAGGGCAGTGAGACAGGCTATACAGATAAGTGTACCTGTAATGTAAAGTTTTTATGTAGCGCTTTCTAGAAACTATTATGGATGGCTGGGCGCTTTACGATAGGAGATAAGCAACGAAGAAAACGACGTACGATAGAAAAGCTGAACAAACAGGGTGAAGATAGAGGAATGAAACGGGGGAGGGGCACCACCACCACTCAGTAAGGGCTGCTAAAATGGATAAATACAGTTGGAAATGTAAAAAAATAAATACCATAGAACCGTAAGCCCTAAGTATAATTCAGCGTTATAGGGGGCGGATCGATGGGCAGCAGCCAAGACATGCCTGCAGGAGTGCCCTTAAAGGACAGTAAGGCTGGTGCAGTCACTCGTGCGTTGCGTGCAGGAGTGACTCTGAATGACAGTAAAGCTGGTCCAGAGTCACTCACATGGCACGCTTGCAGGAGTGATTCTAATGGACAGTAAGGCTAATGCAGAGTCACTCGTGTCTTGCGTGCAGGAGTGACTAAAGGACAGTAACTCTGGTGCAGAGTCCGTCACACGTCACGCTGGAGACACATCTCCTCTGGGTGTCTGGTAGAGCCGGGGCCAGTCAGTCACCTGTCAATCAGGTTTGTTGGCGTCATTAAAGGGCCCCATTGGCATCAGCGCCTTTACATCTTCGGTGTCACCCGTTGGGTCGCGTACCTTGGCACTCACTCACTGACGGGAATCTCCGTCAGAGGCGCTCCTAGAGACAAATTTCAGGGGGGGGAGGGCTGATAAAAATTTCTGGGGGGGGGCTAATTCTTCCAGCCATAGGCAGAGTGGAGATGCAGGGGCTCTAAGGGGTGAAAACACAACAAAGCCTCATTAACAAGTAAATGGTCTTTTAAAGACCTGTGAAGTACTCGGGTGCGGCTGCAGTAAGACGGTCGCCAGCCCGGGAAGGTGTATCAGCCCGGGCTGACACACACAACGAGTGGGGGTGAGGGGAGGTGGGGGGGTGGCTGAAGCCCTTTGAGCCCAATGGTTCCTAATGTAGGAGTTGGTTGTATTGTGGGTTTGCAATGACGTTCATGCACCTCTCGATTTGTGATTAGGTTTTGGGCTGTGAGTTAATGGACTCTGGACCCCTGCCTGTGAATCCTAGCTAGCCTGCTAGACCGCATTGTGTTATCCTGGGCAAAAAGCTAGGGCTGAGTTCACTCTACCCAAATTAGGAGCGCTTCGAAACAAGAAGTATTATGGGCGAGAAGAACCAGTCGACATTCACATTTACTTGTTGAAACGTTCAGAAAACCGTTGAACTCAGTTAAAAGAGGCGGCGGCTGTGTTCTTTCCACTCATGGAAACAGGCTGCGGATTTGAATTGTCTCCTTCCTTTGGCGCTGAAACGTGACCCGCTCTTTACCGCCGGATCCTGGCTGAAAACTCGGGCCCCACGGGAGGGTCGAGCAATGAAGGCGCCATCTGCGTTTTTTGTTTCAAATACCTTTTTGAGGGGGAGGGGTACAGAGGGAGACGGTGGAGCGAAGAGAGCTGGGGTGTTCTTCGATTGACACCCCATTTCAGACTATATTAGATTATCTAAATTTAGGCATGCCGTGTCTTCGTTATAGCTCCAAACAGGCTAGCTTCGGGGCGCTTTTGCCTGAGAGGTGAAGTGCAATCACTTCCACGAAGACAGGCTGCTCCAGTGTTAATTACATGTAGCGCTACATTTATGTTGTGCTGCGCATCCCAAAGAGCTTAAATAAATAAACGAGGCATCCCCGGTAAATGGAGCAGGAAGACGGCAATATTTGATGACCTGGGGTTCTCGAGGGAGGAGAGAGTGGGAGGGAGCGAGGGGAAAAGTGAAGGGGGCGGGTAAGGAGCCAGTGAAGGGAGACAGATTGGAGTGATAAGAAACTGCTAATTACAAAGGAATGCAGCTGGCACCCTGTGCAACTCTGCTCGCTCCCGACAGCTGCAGGCCGGGGGAGTAAACATTTACTGAACAAGAAATCCAAAATAATGGATGACACATTTCGACTGTAAATCGTTAAAAAGAGAACGTCTGAGAGGGTACATGTAGAGTTGTAAATAGTACAATACCGCACTGCAGGAAGAGATTAAGAGAATGCAGAAAATATGTAAACTGTTTTTTCCCCCAGAAATTAATGTATGCATCCCTAAAGCGTGCCAGTTTGATATACGAGGTGAGACGTTCTGTCTCCTCTGTGCGTCTGCAGTCTGACGAAGGTGTGACACCCTCGACACAAAAAGCCGCCAGGGACAAAATGAAAGAAGAACTACTGAAGCTGCTAATTAACAGAACAGAACAAGTGCGCTCGCGAAAGTAAAAGCGACCTTTGTAATATGACCCAGAACAGATGGCACCCTGCGGGCCGCTGCTCGCTCCCGACAGCTGTAGGCCGTGGGAGGAAACATTTACTGGGAAAGGTGGGACATGCACCCACCTTTGGCCAATTGCGTGCTTTCATTTTTGAAAGCCACACGCAATAGCCAATACAATGTGTGTAAAAAAAAAAAAGCCACACGCACGAGTTTGCTGAAAAGCTGGAGTGATTCCAAGAGGTCATCTCCTAGAGCAGCGCATGCGCGCTGCGCTAGGCTCAACCTAAAAAGCTTGCTGAAGCTGGTGCCGATGTCCTGGGATGTTTTCACACCCCTTAATGGACGTTGGCAGTTCAAGCCTCGGAAAACGAGCTGGAAACAACTCTTTACAGTGGTTTTCAGCTCCTTTTTCCTGCCACTGTGCTCACCGGGAGATCGTGTGATGGGAGCCCATATTGTGTGTCACACGGTTGCACCGTGTGAGTTGGCAGGTATGTGACACTGAGCTTTAAATGAGAGGCTGAAATGTGCATTGCCAAAGAAGCGCAACTTGAAATCCTAAGAGGCTTGTACCGTGTAACTGTAAGCGTGGCGTGCGTTTGTCACCTGACCCTAGTTGGACGCCTGTGTATGTGTTCTATTGGTGCATCATGCAACAAAGAACCAGCGGCCATGGTGCTTAAAAAGTGTGACAATTCTGTGATCCTGAATCCACTGGGGGTGAGGGTCAGAGATGTGAGAAACAATAACTGAATATTCTGAAATTATTTTGCTGGCCTTCCACATAAAATATAACGCGCACAACTCAAATGAAATGTAAATACAGGTTCAGGTGTCAGTGAGAAGTTAAACTCCTTTACATTCTGAAAACTAACCTAGTTAATGCGCTCACTGCAGATGTTTACACGTAACCAGTCACACAATTCTGTTTGGCTCAGTAAGGGATAATAGGATATTTCTGTATAGCGCTATAGCTTGCGATCGACATCCCTGTGAATATGAAAGTAGTTATTTTAAAATGTATTACACACAATATAAGGCTGCCTCAAAATGTGCAATTGGTTAAGATAAAACACGTGCTTTCAAGATGTATATTTTCAGCAATATGCAAACAAACTATACCTAATGCAAACTTTTTTTAAATAAGTGCCCATTACAAGGACGCACTCTAGAGCCACATCCCCCCAAAAATACGAATTTGTCACCTTGAATCCTCAAATGAATCCATCTATTAAAGACATATTCTGGCTCCAATCAGCCTATTTTTTTGATCCCCAGAGGAACCTCAAGGTCGGCATTCACGATCCAATAATAGTTGTATTTAACAAAAAATAGTGGAACTGTTTTTGTAAAATTAAAAAGATTGGGGACGTTGTTACAACAGATCCTGTTCACTTCAGCCACTGCAAAGAACACATAAATGTTAAGCAAGTCAGATCTATTGGCTTTACCAATGCTTTTTATTCATTGTCAGATAAACAGGTAACATCTCACCATATTCCCTTCACATCACTATTTTCTTTCATTCTCCTTTCTGTGGTAGTTACTTATGCTCTTTCTCTCGACACATCTTTCTAATTTACATTTTGCATCTCCTTTTTTCTCCATTGTTGTTAATTCCCTTTTTTTTGCATCCCCTCAACTTCACCAACCCTACAACACATTGCATTTTCTTTTCCTTTGCATTTGTCTGTATTTGGACAGGTGTGTACCTCCTTCACACACTTTCCCAAAGAATCATAATTACATCTGGCACATGTGTGACTAAGGTGAAGGATTGGATGAGCATGTAGTCAAACACCTTTTATGAAACAGTAAAAGGTACCACTGACAGACACTCACACTGCAATAAGCCTCAACTTTAGACTTCTCAATCATACGCAGTCATTCACACCTTGAACTCAGCCAGACACATAAAGGCATCTCAGTTTGCAGGATGCACTATACAAGACTTATATGGTGCATGAAAGACTGCAGAAATAGGCACACATATGCCATGCAACATGCAGTAAAAGATGTGATATATAACGGGGACTGCATCACTGATGTAGATTCCCTTAATGCTTCTTGCACTCATTAGTGTGATAAAATCAGTGTTTTTGCATGTAAAGTTAAGGAGACAAATATAGGATGAGATGAGGACTGGATTCAGTGTCTGTTTCTAATTGGTGATGGCAGGATCCACCTAGCTTAAAACAGAGACATTTTTTGCTAGGCAAAAATTACTAGAGTCATAGCAATGAATGTTAATGTGCATTCTGCACTTTACCGTGTATAACCTCCAGCTCACATACCTTAATCTTAAAAATAAAGTGCATGGGTTTCACTGTTATGCAGATACCCTCGTGTAACCTGTAAGTAACAAGTTCCTATCTTGTTACTTGGTTGATTGGGTTATATACCTATGTCAGACATCTTCATTCTATCAACAAGGTATTAAAGGGATTCTTTGAAGGGCTAAGTCAATCTTTTACTCCTCTGAAGAGGATGGCATGAATACCATTGAGTTGGGTAACTACAAATACCTACTATTAAATACCAAAAATAATTCTGTATATATTGTTGCCTATATAAATGGTCATCATTGACATAGTTATACACAAATGCAGTATAATAAATTACGTAATGTGTCTTGACTAGCATATTCTTTTCCTTGCCTAATCAGAAAACAAGATGCATTATGTTCTTTAACAAGTTATTTTTGCTATATTTTTGTGCTTACTGGTATCGTCACACAAAGTTTCACTGAAGAGTGTTTATCTCTTCTACAACTTGTGGGTGCATTGCATCTTGGCTTTCACAGATGGCCTGCTGGAGGTAAGTGTTATAGTATGCAGCATTGCAGAGATCTGACACCTATTTCAGGACACAACTCTTGACTAATGGCAGTACTGATTGTTCTTCAAGACAGAGTCTGGATGCAAAAAGATTAAGTTCCCAGGGACAGAGTGAAAGCCACAAAAAAGAGCTCAAATTCAGGCAACCATATTCAGCACTCTAATAGGGTTACTCTGGTCCAAATCTCGGCTGGTGGCATGAGAACCACGTTAACAAAATTATTGGTCCACATGATATACATTTGAATATAAATTGGCATGAATTGTAGGTAGGACGTGAGTGAGGCAGGCTTAACCAGTTGTAAAATGTAAGCTATTCTAACAATTGGATAATACTGTTAATTTCATTGAGAATTTACTAGACGCGGCCGCTGCAGGTAAGAGCGGTGGGGCCGGCTGGGATTTGAGAGACGACCACAAGGGAAAATTAATGATTTATTTCATTTTTCCTTGTGGTCGTCTCTAGAAATCCCCCCCGCCCCCAGCCGGCCCCACCGCTCTTAGCTGCAGCGGCCGCGGTTGGAATTTACACTCAAACGGCCCCTCTGCTGATACCCTGCCCTTTATGCTCTTTGCCATTTCTGTGTATTAGTGGTATCTGGGGATCTTTGAAAGTGGTTTGGTATAAACTTGTCATGAATTCCAGTGAGCGAAGATAGTGAGCCTTATTTCTCCCGTTAAGTGGATTTCAATAAAGCCTGATTTACATGAGAAAATCAAAGATGGCCAAATATTTTTCAGAGGAGTCGCCAAGATCCCCACATAAATCTTATTGCAATTTAAGAGGACAATCATGCGCTAAAAGCCACAGCATTTTGGGCCTCAATCAGGCTTGAGGAGTAATAATACAGCTGACTCCATCATTGTATCAGTGACCATATCAGATAGTTTAAAAGAGTTGAACATGTTAATTAGAGTTCCAGTCAAAATATTCAGGAAGAGTTTATTGAAAAATACCTGTTTAGCTGTGTGAACCAGAACCTTTATCACTGAGCAAGCTAAAAGCAGCTTCTCTTACAAGGAAAACTGTAAATTCTCATCAATGTTGCCAAATGTAACTTTTCGTAAATTTGCTCCTTGTGCTAATGGATCAGTGACCTGTGCTCAATACAGGTTGTCATAAAAGTACCAGAGTCCGTCACATATATCTGGAGTGGTATTCCATAGAGTGTTTGAGCCATCAACTATGTTTTTTTCACATGATTACAAGTTGGGACTTGCCTCATTTTGTAAGTGAGCTTACTGTCAGCTTACATCCTTTTGTCATATTATAGTTGTTTCATACACAGCTGTTTTTCAGCTGTGTTCCCTTGTCGATAAACATTCCATTTCACATTTACTTTTTTTCACCTCTGGGCCTGATTCACAAACTGCATTTTGTAGCATGTAAAGCAGTACTACTAACTTGCCACAAAATGCAAATCACAAACCTACGAGTGGAAATCTCCACCCCCAACTATTCTGCCTTTTCTTTTGGGAGATTCCACACATGTAAGTTTACTTCTTATTAGTCAATGTGGGAGGGACTGGGAGACTGGTAGGAAAAAGCGGAATATCTACTGCAAAATGAGAGGGACTGAGGGAGAGACTGGCTACTACAAACAATCACCTACAAAAGAGTAAGCACATTGCTGTTCATAAACTACGCTTCTAAAGTTACAATAGCCCTAAAAGTGACAAAACTGTTGCAGATGTACTCCAGCTCCAGCCTAGCTTTGGAGTAAGTCAAGCACCACTGAGGTGAATTTCTTGGAGCATAGAAACATTTACATTTTTGTAATTTTAACCATTTAACTGGGCTCCAGTTTTGATGGGGAATTCAGACCTTCCATGTTCAAGTTAAGAAGGACTTTGTGCTCCCCCCGATGTTGAGACACAGACTGTGACAGAGTTGACTTGGAGTGTCAGGTCTGCTACTGGCCCTCCATATTTGTGGCTCAGAAGACGGGGGGCGGTGAGCTTGTAGGACTAAAAAGTTACAGGAAATTCAGAAGGAGGGATGACCGACAGCAGCAGGAGGTGCAGGATGATGGTCTGGACTTAGGCATCCCCTCCTGCTGGGATATAACCAGGAGGAACTTTCCCGGCCACTCCTGTAAGATGCCCGCTCCATAAAATACAAGCATTGGCATAGACAATAGGTCTCGCCTTAGGGACCTTATAAGTGGACTTCTGTTAACAACATTTGCAAAAAAAGACACTAGAGCAGTAGAGAACTACCTTTCTAGGTAAAGAAAAGACAATCCAAGCATACGTAAATACAGACTGAAATGATACGACCTAATCCCTGATGGAAGCGTACACCCTGTGGGGCAACCCTTTATTGCCTGTGCCAAAGTCACAGTTTACAGGAGGGACAGGAAATGGTGGAGAACAAAGAGGCAAGTGTAAGATTTATTCAGACGTTCAGTACAAGCGCAGCTCAGCCAATGAACACTCCGTCACATAGAATTCTCCTCAAAATACAACATTCCAGGCCAGTGGAGAGAGGACAGCACCAAAGAACATAAAAACCGATAATATGACTGCCATCCAATAGACACAGTATACAAAGATGACATAACAGATAATAAGGCAAGCCCCCCATTCCCTTTAATCACAGAGAGACAATTAGGAATGCAAATGGATACATAGCTAAACCATTCGCATCAAAAACAATTAACCAGTTTTCCTCTAAATTAAAAGCACTGTAAACTGAGTGGTATGCCGACTTATGTTGAGTAACCAAGGCTACTGGAAACATGAGAGTTGAAGGCTGCTTTCCAAATAATTATGGTTTTGCCACATAATCCATCATCTTCTAGGTTTTATTCTAACTCAAACTAATTAATATTGTCTTTAAATGCTGCTACCGGTGTTGCTGCTCAGTGTTACATTTCAGTTGCTCGTTGCTGTATTTAGGCTATAACCCCGTTAACCTAATGCTAATGAGGTGAAACATTTGCCCAGGAAGTGTTAACATTGTGAAAAATCAAAAAATAGTGAAGTAATACTACCACAAAATGTGCAGCATACATTTCACTTTTCTTGCCGCATAATTCTGCCTTCCCCTACCATATAATTCCAGTGATTCTGTGCATTGTCTAAGACCAACTGCACCAGTTACAACTAGCTAAACAAAGTAACTCTGGGCTCCACAGAGTTGCATGTAGTCCGTTGCACAGCACTTCAATGCCTTGTCCGAGGTAGTGTTATGTAAATCTACAACCGAATACCATAACGATCAAGGTGAACCGTGAACGGGCAGCAAATGCGAGGCTGTACATTTATGAGGCATAGGTCAGACATGTGGAAACCTGGCGCGACACAATGCACAGAGAAACTGGACACTGAACGCATAAAATGCCAACCCTGATTGGAAAGAGGAGAATGTTTACATTCCGTTGATGGCATTTCCAACTTCATACATTCGTCATGCTTGCACACGTGTTATCCTCAGTCTTATATGAGTGTTCCCAAGGTAGAAAGGCGTGTGAAGGTTGTGGACAGATGTTCACAAACGTGCAACTCTTTAGCTCTTTACTTGGACTTTATCCCTTGTCACTAAGTGTCACACCTTTAGTAGTAGAATGTCAACCCCAAGTACACTGAAACAATGAAGATGTCACATATAAGCAATCTGGCACCTTGGCAGCTATGCGGTTGTCAGTGCATCGAAACCGCAGCCCCCTAGGCAGCTCGTCCCGGGGAGCCCGTCAGCGAGTCCAGGGGTTTAGTTTAACCCACGGCAGACATGTACATGGACTCTTGTTCTGTGGGAGACTACAAGTCCCAGCATGCACGGTTCTGGTCGGTAGAGAGAGCAGGGCTGTCTGAGCGCCACCGTCACAAGATGTGCCCCAGGCCAGCTGAGGGCTGGTTTATTTATTCGGGAACTGCGCCAGTTCGTGGTTTCCAGATTGCTGCACTCGAAGTTCACTAGTGGGCACTGAAAGTGAAAGCGTGTGCCAGAGGGGAGTGGGCTTTGTCTGACCTGCCCACCCGTGGCCAAAGCAGCACCACTCCGCCCCCGCGGCAGAGCCCACTGCATGAGCGGCGGTGGTACGGCGGGCCAGGGCCACCATCCTTCCCACGAGACCCGACTCCATGGGCGCGGAGGCCGAGCAAGGCGATTTCATCCAGGTGCATGACGACCACCTCGGACTGAAGGCAGGTGCGTGTGGGCCCCGCCTCATCCTCTCGGTGGAGCAAAGGGGGAGACGCCTCCGAGCTCTTACGGTTCCTGCTTCCATACCTCAGTAGTTTACCCAAGCCAGGTTTTTCCCTTTGCATCCTGGTGCTTCTAGTCTTTTTTTAATCCCTTTATCAATATACCTCTCATGTCAGTAATGGAGAAACCCCCGATCTCGAGTGGTGGAGGGGAAGTGTGTACGTCACTTTCAGCCTTTTCATTGCCCCGTTGTCTGCGGCGTTTGTATATTTTTGGGAACAACAGTACATTGTGTATTTTACTGTTGTTTGAGGAGGGGTTAGGCAGCACTTCTTGAACCATGTTAGCTTTCGTAGGAAAGTAAAGCTAGCGCCTTCCATCGATCCTGCCATGCAGCTTGAACATTTTTCGAGGCACAGTGCGGAATTTTAGAAAAATCCTTCTTACATTGATATGTAATTTACTTCTTCGACTCTTTAAGAAAAGACCCAGAGTATCTATAGAATATACCAGCAGGTGGTACCTCATCTAACGGTACTTCTTTTCTCAACTCCGGAAGGGTAAACGTTGCATCGACACTGCTGGGTTCAAGCGTGTGCTGCAGGTTGAATGCATGTGCACCTCACCTCACCAGGCAAACTCGCCTCTGGAGCGTCCAGCAGGGTTTGCAACCCAAGATCTCATTGTTGGGGTTAGATTGGGTGACCCGCATGTTACAGAGAAATACTTAAGAGATCGGTGTTACCTGCACATGTTGGGGGCCTTTCATTCAGATCAGGAAGCACTCCTTGTTTTTGGGGTGCCGGCCCACTTCCCTACAGCCCTGCAGTGCTCTATATATGCGTTAAATCAAGAGGGACGGAAGCGCGCTGTAAGGAATGTAAGGAATGCAGCTGCCGCTGCTCGCTCCCGCAAGCAAAAGGCTGTGGGAGTGAACCTTTGCTAAAGAGGTGGGACATGCGCCCCGCCTTTAGCCATTTGATGGCTACGAAAACTAAATGACACAGGCAACAGCCAACCAAATGCATGGGTGGAGTCAGACACACGCAGAAAAGATTAGACTGATTACAAGAAGCCTCGCAGAGCAGCGCATGCGCGCTGGCTCAGGCTCGACCTAAAAATGTGAGAATTGACTAGCCTGTTTGGTGTTCACGGCATATATATACAAATTGTACTATTTCTATAACAATAACATGCAGTTTATTGGAAAAAATATATGGTAAAAATTAATAATCTTATTGTACATTTTGTCTAACCCTAGCCACGTGTAATGTATGCATTACATTCAGTGTGCACCCACAGCATTTTCAAACGTGTTGTAAATCTGCAATGTACGTGTATGCCTTGCACTTATGGCGCAAGAACATGTACCTCAATATTTGCGCATGACGTATTTTAAACTTCTGAATCAAAGTTTTTGCAAACACCACACTTGTGTTTCAGAAATTCTTGTGGCAAAATCAGGTCGTTCAAGGAGTGAATTTATAGGAGTTAATTCAGTTGCTTGTGCCTGGATTTAATCATGATATGTCATGTTATGTTATTAATATTTCTAAAGCGCAGCAGTTACTCGAAGGTGTCCTGGCGCTGGCTACTAACCTCCGAGCGCAGATTATTATGGAGATACTACATGTTAAAAAGCCAGATTTTGAATCCCTTCCTAAATGCCATGAGGTCAGTGGCAGTTCTAAGATGGAAGGGAAGTTCATTCCAGGCCCTTGCGGCACAGGTGATAAAACTTCTCCCACCCCATGTGACTTTTTTAATGGGGGGTACTGTCACCATCTTAGCTCCTGGGGAGCGAAGACTTCTTTATGAGTATACCATTGAAACCGCTGCTTGCGATATTCTGGTCCTATTCCTTGGAAGGCCTTGAAAACGGTGCATAAGTATTCAAAACGCACCTGTTTTTTAACTGGTAGCCAATGAAGTCTTTTGATTTCCTTAGAAACAGAAACAAATTTTGGTGTGCCGGTAAGCAGTCTTGCAGCCGCGTTCTGCAGAAGTTGGAGGTTATTCAGGTATTGCTCTTGAATGTTCAGGTAGAGGCCTTTACAATAGTCCAGCCTTGATAGAATGAGAGATGTAATAACTGTACGTTGACTGTCCTCCGGCAGGAAAGGCATTATTTTCTTAATCATTCTAAGAGAATGAAAGGTGGCTGAAGCAACGACATTTATCTGATCACCAAAGTTTAGTTTGTTATCCACTATGACTCCCAGATTCTTAGCTTTCCTAGTGGGTTTAGGAAGGGTGCCTAATTCTACCGGCCACCAATCGGGAGTCCAAAAATTGGCATTGTTGCCAAAGATGATGATTTCAGTCTTGCCTGAGTTAAGCTTCAGGCAATTCTGGGTCATCCACATCTCAACTGATTTGGCCCAGACTTCTATATGAATGCGTGCTCCAAAATGGCTGTTGGCAGAAACCGAGCACACCACATGTATATCTCCTCGATCTCCCACAGCTGAGGAATGAGGTAGAATCAAGGGCAGAAGGTGCGGCCTGAGTGCACCTTCATCAGTGGCTAACTGATGGAGGAAGAAGGGCCAGATTATCAGTCCTCCCCGTCTCTTTTATGCGGTTAAAGTGTTAAATCGTGTGGTGCGCAGAAGTGTGTGGTGGTTGAGAATGTCTGATACTCTGAGAGTTGTGTGTCTGGATGGCAGGAACATTTGAAGGGTTTATAACTAAGTCAGAAACTACGGTCCCAATGCAGTTAGAAAATAAGCACGAACTGGCAATGCTAATAAAGGGACAAAAGGTGGAGAAATATAGTCACTCGTGCCTCTCTGTGACGTGCTTGGATACTTGTATATGGGGACATGCAAAGATAGAGAGAATAAAGTGGAACATTACTATATATATATATATATATATATATATATATTCACTGAAAAAAACATAGGTTTCAGGGACGTTATAGTTAGTTGGACATTTCACTCGTACAAAACCAGAGAAATTCGGCCGTTATAGTTAGTTGAGCTAACTATAACTCGCGCCCCGCAATGCACTGCTGATGACATCACATATTACATCATTCATGACATGGTCAGTGACATCACTGATGACATCTCAAATGACCACTGATGACATCATCCAGTGACTGTGTGTTTCTGTAAAGTTTAAATATGTTTTATATCACTGAAAAAACCATAGGTTTCAGACACGTTATAGTTAGAAATTTGCATTTAAAAAACCTTTGAAATTCACTGAAAAAACCATAGGTTTTAGGGACAGTTATAGTTAGTTGGACATTGCACTCGTACAAAACCCGTGAAATTCCCCCGTTATAGTTAGTTCAGCTAACTATAACTCGCGCCCCGCAATGCACTGCTGATGACGTCACATATTACATCACTCATGACATGGTCAGTGACATCACTGATGACATCTCAAATGACATCACTGATGACATCATGCAGTGACTGTGTGTTTCTATAAAGTTTAAATATGTTTAATATATATGCCAAGGTGTATTGAATAATGAGTGGGTGTATAAGTGTCTGGATGGATGATTTAGTAGGTGCGTGACTGACTCTATAAGTGAGTGATTAAACGTATCTTACTAAATGCATGGGTTAGTGACTAAACTGTGTGAATGTCTTTATCCGTCTGTCTGTTGGTGTATAAGTGGCTGCATGGGTTTGTAAATAGCTACATGAGTGTCTATGTGTTATTGATTGGTTGTCTGAGTATCTCTATGGGTGCCTGAGTGTTTGTGTGGATGGGGTGTGTGTGACTCTGTGCATAGATGTGTGAGTGGGTGATTCACTGGGTGCATGGTTTCAAGAGTGCGTCTGTGATGGACTGTATGGGTGGGTGAGTGTGTGTATGGGTGTGTTAGTGATTGAATGTATATCTCAGTGGTACATGTGTGAGTAACTACATATGTGAAAGGCAGTATATATGTGTGTTGGAGTATATAAATGGCTATAAGTGAGAGTGTGTGATTGTGAGAGTGGCTGTATGGATGAGTGTGTGCTTGTATCAGTGATTGTATAAGAGCGTAACAATGTGCTAGTATTTGTATGATTAAGTGAGCTGGTGTGTGTATAACTGTATAGGTGAGTAAATGGCAGTGTGTTTAATTATTTGCATGACTGACTAGGTGTGTGAGTACCTCTATGGATGAGTGGCGGTGTTTGAGTGTCTATATAGGAGTAAGAGTGCATATGTTAGTCCTGTACTGAGTGACCATAAGTATGAGTGACTGTACGGGTGAGTGAGTGGATGTGTGTGTGTAGACCTAAGAATCAGTGAGTGGGTATGTAGTTATTGGTGTTGGAGTGTCTATGGTTTTGCGAATGGCAGTCTGTAATTTAGAGTGGGTGTATCAAAGGTTATATTAGGGTGTGAGGAGGTGCATCAGATTATCACGTGGATGATATCATCAGTGATGTCATCAGTGATGCCATTTGAGATGTCATCAGTGATGTCACTGACCATGTCATGAGTGATGTAATATGTGACGTCATCAGCAGTGCATTGCGGGGCGCGAGTTATAGTTAGCTGAACTAACTATAACGGGGAATTTCACGGGTTTTGTACGAGTGAAATGTCCAACTAACTATAACTGTCCCTAAAACCTATGGTTTTTTCAGTGAATTTCAAAGGTTTTTTAAATGCTAATTTCTAACTATAACGTGTCTGAAACCTATGGTTTTTTCTGTGAATTTCAAAGGTTTTTTAAATGCTAATTTCTAACTATAACGTGCCTGAAACCTATGGTTTTTTCAGTGAATTTCAAAGGTTTTTTAAATGCTAATTTCTAACTATAACGCCCCTAAAACCTATGGTTTTTTCAGTGAATTTCAAAGGATTTGTAAATGACAATTTTTAAATGTATTAATTGTTATATTTATTTTTTTGATACTGATTTACTACATTTTTTTAAACTATTTATTTTTAGATATTTTATTTATTAAATTACATTGTAATTACATTATACATTACATTACAAAATATACTTTCTCTGAATGAATTACTTTAGTTTAAATAGTTTGCAAATAGGCAATAGAGTTTTAAGTACAGTAGTTACAGTTGTTGCAATGGGCAACTCAATTTCAAACACAATGCAACATTGAGCTGAATGTGAATTTCTAGTTAAATGCAATTAGTTACTTTATGGATTACTTTTCTAACCACAGGACTGGATCCTAGATTCAAGCCTGGGACATCTCCTGTAAACAGTTGAGTAAAAGCGTTTTGGTTACAGTAGTGATTTTTAAGGAATATTATTGTATTTTAAAAGTTGACACTTAGAAACTTTTTCACATAGAATCACCAATGTTATCCTATGGGAGGAAATTCACTTAGCAGGTAAGTAGTGTTATCGTTACTTTTTCTTACTCAGTGTTGGATCCTGGATCCAGCACTGGTGCATCTCCTGTAAACTGTTGAAAGAATGCGTTTAAGTCATACAGGCGATTTTTAAGGAATATTTGTAATTTGTGAAAATCGACACTTTGAAACTTTTCTGCTGAAAACCAGACAATGGATTCCTATGGAAGGAAATATAAGTTACTGGTAAGTACGGTTAAAATTACTTTTCAGGGTCAGTGCTGGGCTAAAAGATGCAGCACTGGGTTCTCTCCTGATAACAGGTGAGTAAATCGGAATTCGTAGTTCGTTGATTTTAGAGGAATATTATAAAGTTCCAAAACTCCACACTTAGAAGAATTTCCAAGTGAAACCAGTCAATGTTAGCCTATGGAAGGAAATTCAAGTTGCTGGTAAGTACGGTTAAAATTACTTTTCAGGATCAGTAATGGGCTGAAAGATGCAGCACTGAGGTCTCTCCTGATAACAGGTGAGTAAATCGGAATCCGTATTTCGGCTGATTTTAGAGGAATATTATAAAGTTCCAAAACTGCACACTTACAAGAATTTCCAAGTGAAACCAGTCAATGTTAGCCTATGGAAGGAAATTCAAGTTACTGGTAAGTACGGTTAGAATTACTTTTCAGGACCAGTACTGGGCTGAAAGATGCAGCACTGAGGTCTCTCCTGATAACAGGTGAGTAAATCGGAATCCGTATTTCGGCTGATTTTAGAGGAATATTATAAAGTTCCAAAACTGCACACTTAGAAGAATTTCCAAGTGAAACCAGTCTATGTTAGCCTATGGAAGGAAATTCAAGTTACTGGTAAGTACGGTTAAAATTACTTTTCAGGATCAGTACTGGGCTAAAAGATGCAGCACTGAGGTCTCTCCTGATAACAGGTGAGTAAAAGGAATTCGTATTTCGGCTGATTTTAGAGGAATATTATAAAGTTTCAAAAATCGACACTTAGAAGAATTTCCAAGTGAAACCAGTCAATGATATCCTATGGAAGGAAATTCAAGTTACTGGTAAGTACGGTTAAAATTACTTTTCAGGATCAGTACTGGGCTGAAAGATGCAGCACTGAGGTCTCTCCTGATAACAGGTGAGTAAATCGGAATTCGTAGTTCGGCTGATTTTAGAGGAATATTTGTATGTTTCAAAAATCGACACTTAGAAACTTTTTCAGCAAAAAGCAGGCAATGATATCCTATGGAAGGAAATTCAAGTTACTGGTAAGTACGGTTAAAATTACTTTTCAGGATCAGTGCTGGGCTAAAAGATGTAGCACTGGGTTCTCTCCTGAAAACAGGTGAGTAAATCGGAATTCGTAGTTCGGCTGATTTTAGAGGAATATTTGCACAATGGTGAAGGGAGGGGCGGGGCCTGAGGTGACATCTGTGCAAACGCGCCCCGTGGCGCGTTTTAAGTTGGGGATTAAGTCCCCTTGAATCATGAGGGTCCCTGGGGGCCAACTAGCCCACCAGGAACCTCCAGTATGCGCCAGGGGCTGCGTTGCAGAGACGTGTACAGAGGCCACACCCCTTTACACCTCTCTGCAACGCAGCTCTGTGGCGCTTTCTGGACGTACCTGTTGGGCTAGTTGGCCCCCAGGGACCCTCAGGATTGAAGGGGATTTAATTCACCATCTTAAAACACGCCACGGGGCCTGTTTGCACACATGTCACCTGAAGCCCCGCCCTCCCTTCACCACTGTGCAAACGCGCCCGTGGCGCGTTTTAAGTTGGGGGATTAAGTCCCCTTGAATCCTGAGGGTCCCTGGAGTCCAACTAGCCCACCATGTACTTCCAAAAGCGCCACAGAGCTGCGTTGCAGAGAGGTGTAAAAGGGGCGTGGCCTCTGTACACCTCTCTGCAACGCAGCCCCTGGCGCATACTGGAGGTTCCTGGTGGGCTAGTTTGCCCCAGGGACCCCCAGTATTCAAGGGGAATTACTTCCCCTTCTCAAAACGCGCCAGGGGGCGCGTTTGCAGACTGCTGCAGGGAGGGGCGGGGCCTCCGGCACGATGCCGGTCTTTTTTTTTTGATTGGGAGGGGGCTGCGTGGCCCCCTTCCCTTGGCCACTTTTGGCCCGGGGACCCCATCCCCGGGGCCTCAGCATTTTATTTTTTTTTAAATTAAAAAAAAAAAATGGGAAGGGGGCCGCGTGGTCCCCCTTCCCTGGGCCTGTATTGGCCCCGGGGCATGCCCTCAATTTTTATTTTTTTTAATTTGGAGGGGGGCTGCGTGGCCCCCCTCCTCAGGCCATTTAAGGCCCCGGGGACCCCATCCCCAGGGGCCGGCCTTACCTTTTTTTTTTTTTTTTATAATTTGGGGAGGGGGCTGCGTGGCCCCCTCCCTGCCACTTATGGCCCCGGGGACCCCATCCCCGGGGCCTGGCTCTCTGGTTGGGGACTGTGGGGGTCCCCAATCCCCCACAGTCCCGCCGGCTCCCCGTGTCCTATGGGAGCCGGCATTGCTTTTCCACATGGGGAGCAGCTAACATGCTGCTCCCCATGTGGAAAGCAATTAGTTTGCATTTTGAAAGAGAGAGCAGGTTTCCTGCTCTCTCTTTCAAAATGCAAACTACAGTGTCCCGGGGTAGGCACCCCGGGACACTGCAGGAGCCGGCCCTGGGGGTGGCGGTCCCCAGGGCCATCAAGGGCTCCAGGAGGGGGCCACGCGGCCCCCCTCCCATCCAGTGCACAGCCCCGGGGAGGTGGTGGTCCCTGGGCTTTGGGGGTCCATAACGGACCCCCATATTCAAATCTTTAGTGCCCCGGGGAGGTGGCGGTCCCGGGCGTGTGGGGTGGCTGGAGCCCCCCACACAGGTCAAATTTTTAAAAAGAAGCCCCGGGAGGTGGCGATCCCGGGGCAGCGGGAGGGCAAAGAGCCCTCCCGCACCATTATTTTTTAAGCCCGGGGGGTCACGGTCCCCGGGGCTTGGGAGGCCTTAGAGGCCCCCACACATTAAAAGAAACCCTGCATGCCCCCGGGACTTGGCCCACCCGGGGCCAATTAACAACGAAGCGCGGGAGACCGCGCTTCGTTGTTCTCGGCGGGATCCGCGCACCCTGAGCGCATCCCGCCGTTTTTTTTTTTAAATGTTTTTTCTGCCCAGGGGTCCTTGAGAGACCCCTGAGCAGACCTAGGAGGTCAGGGTGTTTCTACCCTGCCCCCTTTGTGCGTTTTGCGCACTTGTTTCTTCTGGGTTTTCTAATCGGCAGGATCTGCGCACCTAAGCGCATCCTGCCGATTTAAAAAAAAAAAATGCTTTTTCTGCCCAGGGGTCCTTGTGGGACCCCCTGAGCAGACCTAGGGGGTCAGGGTGTTTCTACCCTACCCCTTTGTGCGCTTTGCGCACTTGTTTCTGTCCCTCGGTTCTACCGAGGGACAAAATGGCTGCCAACACTTCCTGATTTGGAGTGTTGACAGCCACTTGAAAGCCAATTAGCATGCAGCTCGTGATCGGGAGGGTGCGCGAATCCGACGCGGCCATAGATATATATGTGATTTTCCTTTTGATTTTCTCTGGAACTACTGAACGGATTTACACTATTTAACAAAAGGGTTCTTTCTGAACCAAGAACTACCTCTTTGCCAAATTTGGTGTAATTCCGTTCAGCAGTTCGGGCTGTAGCCGTGTCTAAAGTTTCCTATGGGAAAATGAATGGGGAAAACACGTTTTGGGACCCCCCTTTTTTCTCGGCCCCCGCTTGACGAATCACCCCGAAACTTTCAGGGTAGGAGCGGACCGGAGCGGGCCATAAAGTTTGAAAATTTCGCGAAGATTCGTCAACCGGCAAGAGAGTTATTTCAAATAGAATGTCGCGGATTTCCTATGGAAAATAGGTCCTAACTATAACTATCTACTGGCGACTGCCAGTAGATAAACTATATATATATATATATATATATATATATATATATATATATATATATATATGCCAAGGTGTATTGAAGTATGAGTGGGTGTATGAGTGTCTGAATAGATGATTTAGTAGGTGCGTGACTGACTGTATAAGTGAATGATTAAACGTGTCTTACTGAATGCATGGGTTAGTGAGGAAACTGTGTAAATGTCTATCAGTCTGTCAGTTGGTGTGTAATAGGCTGCATGGGTTGGTGAGTAGCTACATGAGTGTCTATATGGGTTATTGATTGGTTGTCTGAGTATCTGTATGGGTGCCTGAGTGTCTGGGTGGGGGGGTGTGACTCTGTGCATAGATGTGTGAGTGTGTAATTCACTGAGTATATGGGTTCAAGAGTGCATCTGTGAAGGGCTGTATGGGTGGGTGAGTGTGTGTATGGGTGTGTTGGTGAGTGAATGGATGTATCAGTGGTACATGTGTGAGTAACTACATATGTCAAAGGCAGTATATGTGAGTGTTGGAGTATATAAATCACTATATGTGAGAGTGAGGGATTGTGAGAGTGGCTGTATGGATGAGTGTGTGCTTGTATCAGTGATTGTATAAGAGAGTAAGTATGTGTTAGTATCGCTATGAATAAGTGAGGTGGTGTGTGTATAACTGTATAGGTGAGTAAATGGGAGTGTGAATGATTCTTTGCATGATTGACTAGGTGTGTGAGTAAATCTAGGGATGAGTGGCGATGTGTGAGTGTCTGTATAAGTGTATGAGTGCAAATGATAGTGCTGTATTGATGAGTGACTGCATGCATGAGTGACTGTATGGGTGAATGAGTGGACGTGTGTGTAGACCTAGGAATCAGTGAGTGGGTATGTAGTAACTGGTAGTGGTGTGTCTATGGTTTCGAAAATGGTAGTCTGTATTTTAGAGTGGGTGTATCAAAGGTTATATTAGGGTGTGAGGAGGTGCATCTGATATTCAAGTGGATGATGTCATCAGTGATGTCACTGACCATGTCATGAATGATGTAATATGTGACGTCATCAGCAGTGCATTGTGGGGGCGCGAGTTACAGTTAGCTCAACTAACTATAACGGCTGAATTTCTATGGTTTTGTACGAGTGAAATGTCCAACTAACTATAACGTCCCTGAAACCTATGGTTTTTTCTGTGAATTTCTATGGTTTTTTAAATGCTAATTTCTAACTATAACGACCCTGAAACCCATGGTTTTTTCAGCGAATTTCAAAGGTTTTTTTAAATGATAATTTCTAACTATAACGTCCCCGAAACCTATGGTTTTTTCAGTGAATTTCAAAGGTTTTTTAAATGCTAATTTCTAACTATGCCTACAGAGGTAGGCCATGTGAAGAAAGAGTAAGAAAGGCGCAAAAAGAAGCAAGAGAAATGCAGAAAGAGGCAACAGAAGTCCAGAAAGACGAAGAAAAGGGCAGAAAGAAGTAAGAGATATGCAGAAAGAACCAACAGAGGTGCAGAAAGAGGCCTTGTTTCAAAGTCATCCTGTGCCCTCAACTTTTTACTGACTGGTACTGGTGGTAACTGACTCTGACTAACCAGGCCCGGAGCCACTGCTATGCTGAAAGACACTTAGAATACAGCGAAAACACCTACATGCACTAGGGTACACTATGGGTTGGGGTATCCCTGTGATTGGCATGACCTCCCCTGTAAGGCCCTAGTACATAATAGGGCAGGGGGATTAAAACTACCTCTAACTCAGAGGTGCAGAAGCAGAAAGAGGCAAGAGAGGTGCATAAACAGGCAGGAAAGGTGCAGAAACAGGGAACAGGGGTTCAGAAAGAGGCAAGAGGGGTGCAGACAGAAGTAAGAGCAGTGCAGAAAGAACCAACAGAGGTGCAAAAAGAGGCAAGAGGGGTGCAGAAAAAGTACGAGGGGTGCAGAAAAAGTACGAGGGGTGCATAAAAAGTACGAGGGGTGCAGAAAAAAGTACGAGGGGTGCAGAAAGAAGGAAGAGAAGTGCAGAAAGAGGCAAGAGAATTGCTGAAAGAAGCAAGAGAGGTGTAGAAGGAAGCAAGAGAAGTGCAGAAAGAGGCAAGTGAGGTGCAGAAAAAAGCAAGAGCAGTGGAGAAAGAACCAACAGAGGTGCTGAAACAGGTGTGAAGGGTGCAGAAAGGGCAAGAGAAGTGCAGAAAGAGGCAACAGAGGTACAGAAAGAGGCAAGAGAGGTACAGAAACAGGCAGGAAAGGTGCAGAAACAGGGAACAGGGGTGCAGAAAGAGGCAAGAGAGGTACAGAAAGAGAAAAGAGGGGTGCAGAAAGGGGCAAGAGATCTGCAGAAAAAAGCAACAGAGGTGCTGAAAGAGGCAAGAGGGGTGCAGAAAGAAGGAAGAGAAGTGCAGAAAGAGGCAAGAGAATTGCTGAAAGAAGCAACAGAGGTGTAGAAAGAAGAGAAGTGCAGAAAGAGGCAAGTGAGGTGCAGAAAAAAGCAAGAGCAGTGCAGAAAGAACCAACAGAGGTGCTGAAAGAGGCAAGAGGGGTACAGAAAAAGGTAGGAGGGGTGCACAAAGAGGCAAGAGAGGTACAGAAAGAGGCTGGAGGGGTGCAGATAGGAGGAAGAGAAGTGCAGAAAGAGGCAAGAGAATTGCTGAAAGAAGCAACAGAGGTGTAGAAAGAAGCAAGAGAAGTGCAGAAAGAGGCAAGTGAGGTGCAGAAAAAAGCAAGAGCAGTGCAGAAAGAACCAACAGAGGTGCTGAAAGAGGAGCGAAGGGTGCAGAAAGAGCAACAGAACTGCAGAAAGAGGTAACAGAGGTACAGAAAGAGGCAAGAGATGTGCAGAAACAGGCAGGAAAGGTGCAGAAACAGGCAGGAAAGGTGCAGAAACAGGGAACAGGGGTGCAGAAAGAGGTAAGAGAGGTGCAGAAAGAGAAAAGAGGGGTGCAGAAAGGGGCAAGAGATCTGCAGAAAAAAGCAACAGAGGTGCTGAAAGACAAGTGAGGTGCAGAAAGAGGCACGAGGGGTGCAGAAAGAAGGAAGAGAAGTGCAGAAAGAAGTAACAGAGGTACAGAAAGAGGCAAGAGTGGTGCAGAAAGAGGGAAGAGAGGTGTAGAAAGAGGCAAGAGAGTTGCACAAATAGGGAAGAGGGGTGCAGAAAGAGGCAGGTGGGGTGCAGAAAGAAGCAACAGAGGTGCCAAAAGAGCCAAGAGAGGTGCAGAAACAAGCAAGAGAAGTGCAGAAACAAGCAAGAGAAGTGCAGAAAGAGGTAAGAGAATTGCTAAAAGAAGCAACAGGGGTTTAGAAAGAAGCAAGAGAAGTGCAGAAAGAGGCAAGAGCAGTGCAGAAAGAACCAACAGAGGTGCAAAAAGAGGCAAGAGGTGTGCAGAAAGAGGCAAGAGAGGTACAGAAAGGGGCAGGAGGGTTGCAAAAAGAAGGAAGAGAAGTGCAGAAAGAGGCAAGAGAATTGCTGAAAGAAGCAACAGAGGTGTAGAAAGAAGCAAGAGAAGTGCAGAAAGAGGCAAGTGAGGTGCAGAAAGAAGCAAGAGCAGAGCAGAAAGAACCAACAGAGGTGCTGAAAGAGGCAACAGAGGTGCTGAAAGAGGCAACAGAGGTGCAGAAGGAGGCAAGAGGGGTGCAGAAAGAAGTAAGAGGAGTGCAGAAAGAAGCAACAGAGGTGCTGAAAGAGGCACGAGGGGTGAAGAAAGAGAAGTGCAGAAAGAAGCAACAGAGGTACTGAAAAAGGCACGAAGGGTGCAGAAAGAGCAAGAGAACTGCAGAAAGAGGTAACAGAGGTACAGAAAGAGGCAAGAGATGTGCAGAAACAGGCAGGAAAGGTACTCCTCCTGGACACACTGCTGTGTGCTCGCAAGCCAGACATCTCACCACACTGCTGCTGTGATTGCCGTGAGCTTCCATGCTAGCAGCATGATTTATGTCTGTGTGTTCGTAGGTGACTGCACCTCAAGGGGCCCATGTGCGAGAGTGCCTTTGTGTCTTTAGGTCTCTGCATGGGTGCCATCAGTGTCCGTTTAGCTGTCGCTCTCTGCGCCTGCTTGCTTGTGCCCGTTGGTACCTCCATGGCCCCGGGTACGAGTTGCGTGGTAAGGGTGCAAACTCCACGCCTGTAATTGCCGGTGCTGTGCAGCACCACCACGCCAGTGCTCCGCAATTACAAGTTAAACCCCATTTACTTCCTGTTGTGAGCAGGGGATAAATGGGAGCGGGAGGGAGGCTGTGTTGGACAGGGGGAATGGGGTGTGGAGCATGTTCTGCTGTGGGCTGGCAGGGAGGGGCATTAGTTCATGCTCCCCCATGCCACAGAATGGGTTTGTCTGGGTAGGGCTATGCTTTTGCCTGAGGCCCCTGTCCGAACCTGCCCTTAGATGATTTTACTACTCAGACGGGGGTAACGCACGCCCCTGCGCAGGGGGCCTCAATCCTTCAGGGGTGCCCCACCCTTCAAAGGGCCTCCATTCAGCCCAAGGCTAACTATACGTGTGACATATAGAAGACTCAGGGGGACTGTTAGAGCCGGGATTCCCTAGTTGGCTGAGGTAGGTACCTTTAGGCCAAATAGGGACCCTTGCTTCTAAGTCAGGGAAAGGAAGGACACCTTCTCAGATAGCCCCTGCTCACCCCCTCGGTAGCTTGGCACGGGCAGCCAGGCTTATCTTCAGGGCAAATGTGTAAAGTATTTGCAACCACGCTCTCAGTGACCCAATAATGACACCACAAATGGACTCCACACAAGTTTCATAAAAAACCAAGTATATGTTTATATAAAAAGATATACGATGAGACCACACGATAAAAATCCAACATATGCGTACTTGTAATAATTCACCTAGCTGGTTATTAGGCCAGCAAGCCCTTGTAGGTTCTGACGGTATTAATGAGCAATTCTAGATGATCCAATGCAGTCCTAATGCAATGCTATGCAGTTCGTAATGCAAGAATCAGGCACTTTACAATGTAAAAGTAATGCAGTTTGTTATGCAACAATCAAGCAGTTCGTAATGCCAAAATAATGCAATGCGTAATGCAACAATCAGGTAGTTCGTTATGCAAAAATACTGCAATGCGTAATGCAACAATCAGGTAGTTTGTGATGCAAACGAATGAAATGCGTAATGCAACAATCAGGTAGTTCGTTATGCAAACACAATGCAATGCGCAAGGCAACAATCAGGCAGTTCGTAATGCAGAAACAATGCAATGCACAAGGCACTCCGGCACCGATCACGGTGCTTTAGACGGTCTCTCCGCCACTCGTACTGACTTGCGGTCAGCTTCCGCCAGCATATGCCCCCAACACGGGTGTGGTGTAAACCAAAGTACAGCTCCACACTCTGGCCCCCGGTACTGCCACTCCTTTGGCAAGTACGGGCCGCGATACGAGCTTGAGCAGAGGCTCGCGCTGCAAGAATGGGAGAGGCTGAGAGCGTCTCTCTCCGAGCCCGCACCCCGCCCCAGGCGGCGACACACGTTACCTGGGGGGTGAGACCTCGCTCTCCTCTCCTCCTCTGGCGACTTGGGCCTCCGATGCGACTTGGTTGATTCCGGGCAGTGGAACTCGGGCCCTCCCCCGACGGGGTTGGTTCGAGGTCCTGCTTCTGGCAACGGCGGGCTCGGGCCGGCGGCACAGATCCTCTGGGGATGCCGGTCCGGGCCGATGGCGATAACGAAGATCTCAGGCTGCAACAGAGCACACGCACACAGCGTCGCTGAAACTCACTTGAGCTCTGGGTGTGCATGGTCACGGGGCACTCCTCACGAAGGTCTCAGGCTGCACGAAGCACACGCACACAGCGTCGCTGAGACTCACTTGAGTTCCAGGTGCACACGATCACAGGGCAACCCTCACGAAGGTCTCAGGCTGCACAAAGCACACGCACACAGCGTCGCTGAGACTCACTTGGATTCCAGGTGCACACGATCACAGGACGATCCTCACGAAGGGCTCAGGCTGCACGAAGCACACGCACACCGCGTCGCTGAGACTCGCTTGGACTCCTGGTGCCCACGATCACAGGGCAATTCTTACGAGGGTCTCAGGCTGCAAAAAGAACACGCACACAGCGTCGCTGAGACACTTGAACTTCGGATGTGCACGATCACAGGGCAATCCTTACGAAGGTCTCAGGCTGCACAAAGCACACGCACACAGCGTTGCTGGGACTCACTTGGACTCCAGGTGCACACGATCACAGGACGATCCTCACGAAGGGCTCAGGCTGCACGAAGCACAGGCACACAGCGTCGCTGAGACTCGCTTGGACTCCAGGTGCCACGATCACAGGGCAATTCTTACGAGGGTCTCAGGCTGCAAAAAGCACACGCACACAGCGTCGCTGAGACACACCTGGAAACTTTTGTGTTCCTGAGTTTCCACAACAGGGAGCCAGCTCTCCTCGGGCCCTTGGGGATAAGTTACTTCAGGACACAGCACACAGCAAAGTCCTTTCAAGCAGGGGGACACAGCACACAGCAATGTCCCTTTAGCCTCTCCTTGGTTAAATCAGCAAACTGCAGGCCAGCCCCAGAACACACAGCAAGGGTCAGTCCTTTCCTTCAGTCTCTTCAGCTGTTTCTTCCTTGGCAGAGGTTCCTCTTGACCACAAAGTAGTTTCAATCCTTTACAGTCGCGAACAGTTCCATTCCAAAGTCCAGGGATTTCAGCTCTCATAGTTATACCCCTAAATGTCTTTGAAGTCTTTGTGTTCAGGGGGGCACTGACCCCTGTCCAAACCAGTTCTGGGTGTCTCCCTGCCAGTGACACCTTCTGCCTTTGAGAGTGGGGGTCTGGATCTTCAATCACTCAGCAGGAGATGGAGCCATTGTTTTATGGTGGCAGCCCAGGCCTCTTCACCTCCACGGGCTACTCCTCCCCCATACACTCCAGATGCAGGTCAGCCTGTTGCTGTCTCACCTCCTCCCCTGGGTCAGGACATTTCCCAGATCCTATCACATTCAAACCCAGACAGTCAATCCACAACCAGGCAGAGAGACACAGAAATGTTAAAGCACAAAAACCCAGCCACTTCTAAAAGAGTGGTTTCTAAACACACAATTCAAAAACCACCTTCACAAAAAGATGTGTTATTAAATTGTGAGTTCAGGCACACTAAACTTCACCTCTCCATCTTAAGCCTTTGGGAAGATAGGCTGGAAACATATTACACAGCCTTCCCCATTCTGTCCTATGGGCAAGATGGCCTTTCAACAGTGAAAAACGAAATGGAGGGTATTTCACTGTTAGGACATGGTACACACCTCAGTACATGTCCTACCTTTCACATACACTGCACCCTGCCCAGAGGGGTACCTTGGGCCTACCATACGGGTGTCTGATGTGCATAGAAAGGGAAGGGTAAGACCTGGCAAGTGGGTGCACTTGTCAGAACAAGGCAGCTTAACAAACTGCGCGCAGGCATTGCAGTGGCAGGCCCGAGTTCTCTCTTTAGGGCTACTTGTGTGGGTGGCACAATTAGTGCTGCAGGCCCACTAGTAGCATTTGCATTACTAGCCCTGGCACTCATAGTGCACTTTACTAGGGACTTTACTAGTAAGGCAAACATACCAATCATGGACAACCAATTACCATTACACTTTATACAGGGAGCACTTGCACTTTGACACTGATCAGCAGTGGCAAAGTGCCCAAAGCATCTAAGTTGGCAACACCATGTCAGAAAAAAGGTCTAGGGGGAAAGCAAAAAGTTTAGGGAACTTCAGCCAACAAGCATTGGCATAGCCAATAGGTCTCGCCTTTGGGACCTTATAAGTGTTTAGCCAGAGATATTGACTTTACCTATGTCTTTAAGCTGTGCTGTACAGAAGTCTGCAGCATGCTGAAAAGTTATAATAAAGAAGTGTCAGAAGCATTTTTGTTACCTTAGATATGACCAAAAAAGCATTATGTACAACTGAACGACCATATTAAAAAAGTATTAAAAATAATGTCTTGAGTTTTTTTTGTCCTTTCAATGCTGGCAACTTCTATCTGCCTGTCCCAATGGTTGCTTGTTGTGGGTTTTTTTGTTATAAATAACAGGAGGGTGAAGGTCAGTCAGTCAGTTAGTCAGTTAGTGAGAGTGAGAGAGTTAGTCAGTGAGAGAGTGAGAGTCAGTCAGTCAGTGAGAGAGTGAGAGTCAGTGAGAGAGTGAGAGAGTCAGTCAGTGAGAGAGTGAGAGAGTCAGTCAGTGAGAGTGAGAGAGTCAGTCAGTGAGAGTGAGAGAGCCAGTCACTGAGAGTGAGAGAGTCAGTCAGTCAGTGAGAGTGAGAGTCAGTCAATGGGAGCGAGAGAGTCAGTCAGTGAGAGTGAGAGTCAGTGAGAGAGAGTCAGTGAGAGTCTGTCAGTGAGAGAGTCAGTGAGAGAGTCAGTGAGAGTCTGTCAGTGGAAAAGTCTGTGGTGGCGTCATTAACCTTTCCATACCATCACTGGCAGGGCAGAGCATTATACTTGACTGCCGAGGGCCTTATCGGCCGTTAATAGCCCTCTACCTGTGACAAGCTAAAGATGGTGAATAATGGAGAGATAGAACGCATAGAGACAGTGAAAGAGACAGTAAGGCAGACTGTTAAACAAATAGGCATTTAGCAGGAATGAGCCACGTGCATAGCTGTCCAGATAATAGAGTAACTTTGAGACAGGCATGGTTTTCCAGTTAACTCTACTAACCATGCCAAGGTGTGCAGTTTGACTGTCCCCATCACTCTCGTGTGGGATACAGTACCAGTATGCTTGATCATTTTAACTGACAATGTATATGCTATCCCGCGGTCATTTAAAAGGTGCGTTTGGGATTTAGGTTGCACCAACGACGGACCTTTTCAGCGACGCTAAATACAGTATGCCATTAGCCGACAGTGGACGACGAGCCCTACTGTATCTATTGTGCTGTTTTTGAGTAACTCTTTAAACAGGTAGGCATTTGCCAAAATGTGTCAAACGCCATCCTAACTAGCATGCCTCTACTTGATTATGTCTAAGAGTTGAAAAGTAAGGCTGGGGCAAGATAGCCAGTGGGGAAATTGAGAAGAGGGAAAGGATGTAGAGAAAGAGAGAAAAGGGTAGAAAATAGAGAGTGGGTAAAGAGACTGGGTAGTATGAAGAAGATTAAAGGAACAGAAAAGTAAACAGATAAAGGCAAAAAGCACATACTGAGAACGGAGGTACGGAGAAGGGTATAGGCGTAGAGGGAAACGAGATATAGATGAGAGAAAGCAAGAGAAACGAAGCAAAACTTTAACGAGCAAAGAAAGTGACAGGGTGGCTAACTGTAAAAGGCAAATGAGCAGATACGTTCAGATGGAAGAGAACAGAGGAGGTAGAGATGGTGGCAAGGAGTGAGGCGACGAAGAAGGGGAAAGCACGTAGATAAGTGGACCGATAGAGAAAGAAAGATAGATCAGAGGTGGAGAGACAAATACTGGAGACATTGCAAATGGGGTAGAGGCTCAAATGGTACTTTAATAGGAAATAGAAACAAGCATTGGCGCGGCCACGAAGCCGCGAAAGTGAAAGTGATCGCAATGCACTTAATGACCTGTGACGGAGGAAAGACAGATGGCGGCTGCGCGCGTGCACGCTCGCGTGAACGCAAGCTTGAGGCCAGGAAAAGCTTCTGGTAGCACTTTGAAAACCCCCTTTAATAAATGTCTCGCAGAGCAGCGCATGCGCTGGCTCAGGCGAGACCTAAAAAGGGCCAAGTCCAACAGGCACCACCTCACATTCTGCAGGGGACCCCGTCATTTTGCATCAATGCAGCTGGACCGAGCCAGAGGTGATTGGCCGCACATGGATATATCCTTTTAGCCAGCTCGTAATCAGGGCCTACACAGCCACCTGTATAGGTGTCTGTTGATGTTTTTTGTTGCATGTGTGCGGTCTCTGTGTGCCCGTGTAGGGTTCCATTGCGTGTTCACACACTATACAAATAGCCAACCCCGTTTGCTTTTTCAACGATTGTTCATGTTCCTCTCCTCTGTAGAAACACATCATGGCTAACGTCTGCCAGCTCAACAGGAGCACAAGGGAAATCAGTTGTTACAAAACTGAATATTATATAATGTACGATTGTTTACAAAGCGAAATGTGTTGAACTGCAAAAAATGTGTCTTTAAAAAGTAGTAGTATTATTCAGTAAAAAATAAAAAGCAGTGGAATTAAATTCCTGTTAGTTCCTGCTTACTGCGACCTCTGCTGACTGGTGGATGTCCTCAACACGTTTTATATGTATTTTTATTGTTTGTCAAATATTTAAAACATCGAATAGTAAATGTACATGTATGTGTTTTGTTGGCTGGTCTTTTTTGTTCCCCACCAATGATTTGTAAAGCATGTATGTTTTTCTCAGGTGGTGTTTTGGTGCAAATTTGAAATTTCACCACTGTTCTACAATATTTTAGACTTAAATGAACGGGTTCACTCCTGCGACTTCACAGTAGACACACATGTTCAGAGGCAGCAACAACCTTATATCACACGAGACTGTTGACCATCAGAGGACTTCATGACATGGTATAGACGAGCTGACCAATATTAACAGATTTCCGATGACAAACCTTACAATGCTTTTTATTTTCAGAGCTCCTCAGCACAGCCAAGTCTCTGGCGTTGGGAATAATGAACAAACAAAGGCATAATATTCGCTGAAAGTCACTACACGTATATGTAAATCATTCTCATGCATATTCATTTTCCAAATCTTGAAAATCTGGATCGCTTTTACTATTGGGTGTGTGAACGAGTCCAGATCTACATATTTATGGACTGATGTACTTGGATAGCTCACGCTGGTAATTGAACAGCGCCAAGACACTATTTCGTGGTCACATGAACTAAACCAGAGGAACTGAAAAACACATTTGCCCAGGGTCACAACGTATCTTCGTGTTGAGGAGCCGGAATCGGAGCACGGATTCCTACTTCTTTCACCTGGCTGCTTTGTTAGCATGGTGAGTGAGTGAGTGCTACTAGAGAACTGAAGATGGTACATTCTGAGCTGAAAAACCAATGACTGCAATGAAGGAAGCATTCCCTCAGCTCTTTGGTCCAGGGGGAAGCTCGCCCAGCCTTCTGGTGTTTGAGGGAGAGTGATTTTTGATGTATCACTGAAGACTGAAGCCTCTTTCACGTGTTCCATTTATTTTTACACAGCCAAATGGAACTGTAGCACTTGCCCAGGGTCACACAACATGGTCAAGCTATTCTGCTGACGTGTAGTGCAGCTCTTCAATTTGAGTAGCGCCTTGCTGACGATTGCTATTGTATGTTTGCATTGAGTCCGGTGGTTTCTTGCTAAAAGGTAAAGTGCTGACTTCTTATTCATGGAGTAATACTGACACTGTATCAAATCTAAGTTCTGAAAATGTGAATCCGTTTTTATTTTAAAAAGCTTTGGAGTCCAATTCTACCCGGATATTTTTTGGGCAATTTTTATAAAGAGAGAACTCGACTGAAAGGTATTAGAGCGCTTTATATGAACATCACTTACTTTACACGACGTCACATTTATTTTTGGGGGCCGGAGGAGAATAAGTGCTTTGCCCAGATTTACAGGATATTGAGCCGATGCCGAGAATGAACCTGGTTGCCCAGTTCCAAAGTCGGCAGCTCTGGCTGTTCTCTAGTTCAACAGACCCTAACTGCTGCACAGCAGCGCCCCCTCCACTCAGCAGACCAAACTAGTGTATTTCAAGAGATACCTCGGCGACACTGACACATATCTCAGTATACATGTACACGCCACTGAACCTCCCATAGTGAAACACATCGATCACTCGTGATGTAACCAATAGCACGCACTATTCAGACAGGTGTGCTTGCTCCTGAACACTTCCAGAACTTAGTCCACGAACGCTTTGATATTTGCACACAGGGCGGAATATTTACTAACATTTTATGTCGCACGCAAACCGTTGCGAAATGTTTATTTAAAATGTATTTAGCATTGAAAAGTAACCTGCAAGTAACGAAAACAGCAAAGGCTAGCGCTGCTTTACATCAAGGAAAAAACCATGAGCGGTATGCCCAGTTGTAGCAAGCTGCCGATGATGGCAGGCTGGTGGGGTATCTGGCTTGCTGCGCCTTGTGCCCCGCGGCCCTCCAGAGCGCGAACAAGGCGAGCCCCAGCGTGAAAAGCGCGGCTCCCTGGATGAGCGTTGCGCCGCTAGCTCCCTACATCTTTCGCCTCGAGGAGGAGTGCTATCCGGCAGGCTGCGAGCTGCAGAGCAGCCCCCATAAATACGCGGGACCTCCCTCTCGTGACCAATCAAGGGAACACAGATAATCAGACTAGAGAGCCTGTGTCACTCCTCTAGACCAGCCCTGTTTCATGTCGGGCGGCCCAGGCGGCCTAAGTTTAAAAAAAATCCTGAAAGAAGGCTCTGGTACTGTAGGCAAAAGCAGGCAGGGGATCTGCAGATTTGCCATATCTCCTTTTATTAGGAATCCACAACAAAAAGATACAAACAATCATTGCTATAGAAAAACAGAATCACTTTGGAGTATCACTTGTGAAGCTCACAGTTCTCCATTGATACACTCCTTAAACTTCATTGATGAGAAGATTTCAAAACATTACCCTAGTTCTTTCAATGACCACCTTAGACCACAATGAGGGCCTCTTGCCGCTGGAAAACACGCACAGCCATAAACATCACATTCTTTTTTTTATAATTTTGGCCGGATTCACGCACCCAGCGCGAATTCGGCCGAAATTATTTTAAAAAATGATTTTCCTTGGCCTGGGGGTCCCTGTGGGACCCCCTGAGCAGGCCTAGGGGGTCAGGGATTTTGTACCCTGCCCCCTTTTCTTGTTTTTCACCTTTTCTTTACTCTTTTCTTGTGACTCGGTTACCGAGTCACAAGATGGCTGCCAACACTTCCTGGTTTGGAGTGTTGGCAGCCAATCAGAGTGAAGCTCGTGCCCGGGAGGATTCGTGAAGCCTCCTCGGTGCTCAGATATCGAAAGTTTTCTTTTTTTAATTTCTCAGGAACTGCTGAACGGATTTACACCATTTAAAAAAAGGGCGCATTCTGAACCAAAAGCTACCTTTTTGCCTAATTTGGTGTAATTCCGTTCAGCAGTTCGGGCTGTAGCTATGTCTAAATTTCCTGTGGAAATTAATATGGAGAAAACGCGTTTTGGGACCCCCCTTTTTTCTTGGTCCCCGCTTGACGAATCATCCTGAAACTTTCAAGACAGGAGCTGACCGGAGCGCCCCATTAGTTCTGAAAATTTCGCGAAGATTTGTCAAACGGCGCCAAAGATATTGGCAAATCAAAAAACGCTTTTTGAATAGAAACAAGGTCTTAACTATAACTACCTACTGCCGACCGCCAGTAGGTAATATATATATATATATTATCTACTGGCGGTCGCCAGTAGATAGTTATAGTTAGGACCTATTATCCATAGGAAATCCGCGACATTATATTTGAAATAACGTTGGCGCCGGTTGACGAATCTTCGCGAAAGTTTCCAACTTGTTGGGGCGCTCCGCTCCGCTCCTACCCTGAAAGTCTCGGGTTGATTCGTCAAGCGGGGGCCGAGAAAAAAGGGGGGTCCCAAAACGCGTTTTCCCCATTCATTTTTCCATAGGAACCTTTAGTCGCAGCTACAGCCCGAACTGCTGAACGGAATTACACCAAATTTGGCAAAGAGGTAGCCCTTGGTTCAGACTGGTGCCTTTTGCTTAAATGGTGTAAATCCGTTCAGTAGTTCCTGAGAAATTCACAAGTAAAGTCACATATATATCTATGGCCGAGTAGGGTCCGCGTACCCTCCCGATCACGAGCTGCATGCTAATTGGCTGTCAGCTGGCTGTCAACATTCCGATTCAGGAAGTGTTGGCAGCCATTTTGTCCCTCGGTAGAACCGAGGGACAGAAACAAGTGCGCAAAGCGCACAAAGGGGGCAGGGTAGAAACACCCTAACCCCTAGGCCTGCTCAGGGGGTCCCACAAGGACCCCCTGGGCAAAAAAGAGCATTTTTTTTTTTTTTTTTGGCGCGTTTTTTTTGGCGCGTTTGCAGAGGGGGAACGAATTCCCCTTGAATACTGGGGGTCCCTGGGGGCCAACTAGCCCACCAGGAACCTCCAGTATGCGCCAGGGGGCTGCGTTGCAGAGACGTGTACAGAGGCCACACCCCTTTTTACACCTCTCTGCAACGCAGCTCTGTGGCGCTTTTTGGAGGTATATGGTGGGCTAGTTGGACTCCAGGGACCCTCAGGATTCAAGGGGACTTAATCCCCCAACTTAAAAACGCGCCACGGGGCGCGTTTGCACAGTGGTGAAGGGAGGGGGCGGGGCTTCAGGTGACATGTGTGCAAACAGGCCCCGTGGCGTGTTTTAAGATGGGGAATAAATTCCTTTTCAATCCTGAGGGTCCCTAGGGGCCAACTAGCCCACCAGGTACCTCCAGTAAGCGCCACGGAGCTGCGTTGCAGAGTGTTGTAAAAAGGGGCGTGGCCTCTGAACACCTCTCTGCAACGCAGCCCCCTGGCGCATACTGGAGGTACCTGGTGGGCTAGTTGGCCCCTAGGTACCCTCGGGATTGAGGAGGAATTAATTGTCCAACTTAAAACGCGCCACAGGGCGCGTTTGCAGACATGTCACCTTAGGCCCCACCCCCTTCCTTCACCATTGTGCAAATATTCCTCTAAAATCAGCCGAGATACGAATTCCGATTTACTCACCTGTTATCAGGAGAGACCTCAGTGCTGCATCTTTCAGCCCAGTACTGATCCTGAAAAGTAATTTTAACCGTACTTACCAGTAACTTGAATTTCCTTCCATAGGATATCATTGACTGCTTTTTGCTGAAAAAGTTTCTAAGTGTCGATTTTTGAAACTTACAAATATTCCTCTAAAATCAGACGAAATACGAATTCCGATTTACTCACCTGTTATCAGGAGAGAACCCAGTGCTGCATCTTTTAGCCCAGCACTGACCCTGAAAAGTAATTCTAACCGTACTTACCAGTAACTTGAATTTCCTTCCATAGGAATCCATTGTCTGGTTTTCAGCAGAAAAGTTTCAGTGTCGATTTTCACAAACTACAAATATTCCTTAAAAATCGCATGTGTGACTTAAACGCATTCTTTCAACTGTTTACAGGAGATGCACCAGTGCTGGTTCCAGGATCCACCACTGAGTAAGAAAAAGTAACGATAACACTACTTACCTGCTAAGTGAATTTCCTCCCATAGGATAACATTGGTGATTCTATATGAAAAAGTTTCTGTCAACTTTTAAAATACAATAATATTCATTAAAAATCACTACTGTAACCAAAACGCTTTTACTCAACTGTTTACAGGAGATGTCCCAGGACTGAATCTAGGATCCAGTCCTGTGGTTAGAAAAGTAATCCATAAAGTAACTAATTGCATTTAACTAGAAATTCACATTGAGCTCAATGTTGCTTTGTTTTTAAATTGTGTTGCCCATTGCAACAACTGTAACTACTGTACTTAAAAGTCTATTGCCTATTTGCAAAGTATTTAAACTAAAGTAATTCATTCTGAGAAAGTATATTTTGTAATGTAATTACAATGTAATTTAAAAAATAAAATATCTAAAAATAAATAGTTTAAAAAAATGTTGTAAATCAGTATCAAAAAATAAATATAACAATTAATACATTTAAAAATTGTCATTTACAAAACCTTTGAAATTCACTGAAAAAACCATAGGTTTCAGGCACGTTATAGTTAGGAATTAGCATTTAAAAAACCTTTGAAATTCACTGAAAAAACCATAGGTTTCAGGCACGTTATAGTTAGAAATTAGCATTTAAAAAACCTTAGAAATTCACTGAAAAAACCATAAGGTTTTAGGGACAGTTATAGTTAGTTGGACATTGCACTCGTACAAAACTCGTGAAATTCCCCCGTTATAGTTAGTTCAGGTAACTATAACTCGCGCCCCCGCAATGCACTGCTGATGACGTCACATATTACATCACTCATGACATGGTCAGTGACATCACTGATGACATCACTGATGACATCTCAAATGACATCACTGATGACATCATCCATGTGAGAATTTAATGCACCTCCTCACACCCTAATATAACCTTTGATACACCCACTCTAAATTACAGACTGCCATTCTCAAAACCATAGACACTCCAACACCAATAACTACATACCCACTCACTTATTCTTAGGTCTACACACACACATCCACTCACTCACCCGTACAGTCACTCATACTTATGGTCACTCAGTACAGGACTATCATATGCACTCATACTCCTATATAGACACTCAAACACCGCCACTCATCCATAGAGGTACTCACACACCTAGTCAGTCATGCAAATAATTAAACACACTGCCATTTACTCACCTATACAGTTATACACACACCAGCTCACTTACTCATACAAATACTAGCACATTCTTACGCTCTTATACAATCACTGATACAAGCACACACTCATCCATACAGTCACAGTCACACACTCTCGCTTATAGCTATTTATATACTCCAACACACATATATACTGCCTTTCACATATGTAGTTACTCACACATGTACCACTGGGACATACATTCACTCACTAACACACTCTTACACACACTTACCCACCCATACAGTCTATCACAGATGCACTCTTGAAACCATCCACCCAGTGAATCACCCACTCACACATCTATGCACAGAGTCGCACACACCCCACCCACACAAACACTCAGGCACCCATACAGATACTCAGACAACCAATCAATAACTCATATAGACACTCATGTAGCTATTCACAAACCCATGCACCACTTACACAGCAACAGACAGACGGATACAGATATTCACCCAGTTTAGTCACTAACCCATGCATTCAGTAAGATACGTTTAATCACTCACTTATCGAGTTAGTCACGCACCTACTAAATCATCCATACAGACACTTATACACCCACTCATTCTTCAATACGCCTTTCCCTATATATATTAAAAATATTTAAACTTTACAGAAACACACAGTCACTGGATGATGTCATCAGTGATGTCATTTGAGATGTCATCAGTGATGTCACTGACCATGTCATGAGTGATGTAATATGTGACGTCATCAGCAGTGCATTGCGGGGGCGCGAGTTATAGTTACCTGAACTAACTATAACGGGGGAATTTCACGGGTTTTGTACGAGTGCAATGTCCAACTAACTATAACTGTCCCTAAAACCTTATGGGTTTTTCAGTGAATATATATATATATATATATATATATATATACACACACACATAGTAATACACATATATGCACACAGTAACTCTTTTTGAACTGCTGTCCATGCCAATGCATGTAAACACAGTCATTTAATAATGCTCCTTACATGAACTGCATGCACAAATGCTGTTTATTAGGTGCCACCAAGAGACAGCTCTTAGCTGTCTGTTTGGGAAAGATCTCTTGTAGACATACCAGAAACGTAGAGGGGTTAGAGCCCAGCCACTCCTTATCATTGGTAGGCGTTCTTGTCACTGTACTTTGCTTGCTTCTTATTCAATGGCTTTCCCTGCAATTATTTTGAGTTTGTCACTCTCACTGAGCATATTCTCCTTGCCTTAATTTTAATTGAATGCTTTGTATCCTTCCACTGCTCTCATTTGGGGGAACTACTTTATTCTTTTTTATTCAGCACTTCTTAAGTGTTTCTTTCCCTCATGTGCTGCTTGCATCACCGAAAGTTGAAGAACGTCCCGTACCCGCACTCATGTATGCGGACGATGCGGTCCTCATGGCACGCACCCCGTTAGGCCTTCAGAGGGTTATTTCTAGTTTCGCCAAGTTCATGTTCAATTTGGGCCTTACCGTTAACACCTCAAAGACCTTTATAATGACGTGTGGGGTTGGTAGCAATAAGTCCAGAGCCTTTTTCTTAGATGGTGCCCGGATTGAGTGTTCAAAAACATTCTCTTATCTTGGAATTTTGTTCGACCGGATGGGGACTTGGACTCAGGCAATTAAAGTCAGGGGGTTGCTATTCAAGAAGTTACTGACAGCCTTATCAAATTTCAGTAGAAAATTGGGCAGACGATCCCCCATTGAACTGTTACAAATATATAAGTCAAAATGTGTATCAATTGCCACTTATGGCGCGGGCATTTGGGGATATGCCGATGTTAATTCTTTACAAAAGGCCCAGAATATGTTCCTTAGGTTTCTGTTGGCTGTACCTGACAGTATTTCTACTTATATTTGTCACACGGAACTGGGAATGCCATATTTAGAGGATATCATTAAAATTCAGCCAATTCTTTTGTGGCATAGGATTTGGACTTCTGACGAGACATTACTAATTCGCCAAATCCTGAAAGATAGCAGCGGGTTAGATGGGGCCAAGCACATTAGGTGGTTAGTTTATGTAAAGATATTTACATCTAACTTAGGCCACCCAGAATATTTTAATGACCCTACCACCCTGTGTACTGTGTCTAGGAAAGATCTTAAATGTACTTGTTTGCACTTTTTGGAGGAAAACAGAAATATCACAGAAATGACAAAATCTACTGTTCAAGCGCATCAACTCACCCTGACTTCTTTTAATATGCAGCCTTATATTAGGGTTGTTATAGCGGATTATGATAGATTCCTGTTAGTGCGTTTTAGATTAGGTAATATTCATAGAACGATTAGTTTCCCCGAACCGAACGATTGGTCGAGACAGTTAAGTAAATGCCCGTGTGATGATATATCTTCACAGACGACCCTGCATGTTGTTTTCTTCTGTAGGTTTTATTCTGCTCAAAGAAGAAGATGGATTCTCCCGATTTTAAGATTACTTGGGCTTAGACAATGTCGTCCTGCGCTACTGGCCCTACAATTTTTAGAAAATGAACTAGTTATAACTTCTGTTACTGTATTTTTTTTAAAAAAAATTAAATGTAGAAAATCCATCTTGATGTGAAATTTTCCTGGTGCATGTCCAAGAGATCGGTCTTATTTTTCATGTGATTGTGTTATGATTGTATCTTAATAATTTTAAACTGATATGAGTTTTATGATGTATTTTTATTGTGCTTTTATGATTATTTAAAACAAGTAATCGAATAAAGCTTGATTGATTGATATGCACACAGTAACTCTTTTTGACCTGCTGACCATGCCAATGCATGTAAACACAGTCATTTAATAATGCTCCTTACATGAACTGCATGCACAAATGCTGTTTATTAGGTGCCACCAAGAGACAGCTCTTAGCTGTCTGTTTGGGAAAGATCTCTTGTAGACCATACCAAAAACGTAGTGGGCTTAGAGCCCAGCCGCTCCTTATCATTGGTAGGCGTTCTTGTCACTGTACTTTGCTTGCTTCTTATTCAATGGCTTTCCCTGCAATTATTTTGTGTTTGTCACTCTCACTGAGCATATTCTCCTTGCCTTCCTTTTAATTGAATGCTTTGTATCCTTCCACTGCTCTCATTTGGGGGAACTACTTTATTCTTTTTTATTCAGCACTTCTTAAGTGTTTCTTTCCCTCATGTGCTGATTGCCTCACCCAAATACCAGTGCTTTCAGTGTTGCTCCACACCCCTCCCAACGTCTATAAAAGCACAGTGATAGGTAAATTTTGCATTGGTATGACTAAAGATCAGAGTTTTAGGGTTGTTTTTGTTTCATGTAATGCATCCCACATATTGCATAAATGTGCATGCCTTTGCACACAAAGGCTTTTAAGGCACTAGAGGACTGGATACTGCACTCACTCACTCAGCTGGCATTTGAGGCAGACACTACCTAGCATGACTGAAAAGGAGATGTATCTTCTCCTCGAGATCCAGGGCCGGACTGGCAGTAGCGGGCACCAGGCTTTTTTTCCAGTGGGCCGGAAGAGTGGGGGGCGGTTTTGGACCGGTGGGGGGCGGTTTTGCAGCAGTGCTGCAATATCAGTCCCCTGCACCAAAAAAGCGGCAGCAGTGTTTTCCACGCGCACCCCTGCATCCCCCCTCCCACAGCCGGTCCGAGTCAATTGTCAGGGACGGTTTGCGTTCCCAGTCAGGCCCTGTCAAGATCCATAAATCAGTTCATTGGGCTACTGCAGAGGACCAAGTGGCTGGAGCATCATGTTTCAGTTCTCAGTCCAGTGCAAAGTATATTAGGCCTTGGCAAGCATTTTCCTTTAAATTCTGACACTTCCTTTTTCTTTTTAAATTATGGAAGTTCGAAATTGTTTGAAAAAAGTTGAAAAATAAAGGAGGCCATTTTTAAATATTGAAAATATCGAATTTAATGTACCGTTCTGAAATACCTTAAGATTTGTGTATGCTTTTGTTCCAGTACTTTGACATTTTTTCTTTTACTTTTTTTTTTTTTTTTACACAATGCTTTACAGCCAAGCACTCGAAAAGCCTACAGATTGGCACTTGCATTATAAAAGGCTAGACCTATTCGCTTTGCCAATGCTTGTTCGTACTATCTTCTTATTGCAAGGTGCTCTCGTAGTCTATGAATGTGGCCGTAACTGGCAAACAAATCTCATGTAAACGGCCTTCAGTGGCATTTAGCCTTCAACAAAAGTATTCATTAAAACGGGGTGCAAATAAATGCAGAGATCCAGGTATCATTTTATAAACATCCAGGAAGCACGCTCTCTAGCCTTTCTCTAACTCATGGGTCTCCAACAGGCAGTGCTTAATTTGTAAAATATTAAGTGCCAGGGCTCTGACCAGGAGGCCACTGCAGCTTGCACCACCCATCACCCTTGTCATCGCTGCCAAAACAACTACTAACCATCTCTCTTGCATGTAAATGCGACAGTTCAGATTATTCCAGGTCCCCAAAGCAAAAGGAATGGCTGGGGAGGCAGGTATTAGCAATTTTAATGTATATTGTAGTCCTAAACTACCGTTGTTCTGCTCATCTCTAAATTAGATGAGCAGCGCCACCCTGTGGTGGACTGTTCTAAGTATGTTATTGACAATTAGGTGCCGGTGCCGAGCACCGGAAACCAATTAAGTGCCGGTGCTGAGCACCGGAAAGCACCAGCTCAAATTAAGCACTGCCAACAGGTAGCTCAGGAGATACTGCTAGCTGATCAGTACCCTCTAAGTAGCTCCCTGAAGTGCAGCCCAGCACAGTACTTTATTCAGACGGTGTGCTCTACCCATATTGAAGGTCTCTTTGCTAGAAAAATACAAGATTTTCTTTGAGTGTGTTAAACTCAAATGAAATGTGCATATTTGATAGAAAACCATGTATTTTCAGAAACTGAGATGCGGATGTTTGAAAGCAAAATAACTGAAAATTCTAAACATATTTAATCTGCTCTTGGAATGATAGTTCAGGCCGAGCTGTGGAAAGTTATAGCTTTTAGTACTTCCTTCATGCCAGTGGACACGTACTATTGTGACTGTTATACCATTAGGCATGTGGAGGTATTTTAGTGTGATAAAGATTTTTCTGACACTGCTGTTAGTAATCCTTCTTATGCATCGAGGAGTTTGGCATGCTACTACAGCACTGAATTTTAAAACTTGCCCAGCCAAAATATTGTATCCAGAACATAGACTTACAAAATATCATGAAAGTAAGTATATAAACGTAAGTATAGTTTTATTTATGTTCTTTTTTTTTTTTTTTAAATATCATTTTTATTGGCATTTAGCAATTTTTCAGGTGTACATTCCACAATCTTTATACAGCTATGCACTTATTAATTATGTCCATCTTCAAACCTTATTGTAACAAATCATATAATATACAGTGGAAGTGGCTATACCCTTATAAGCTCCTCTTTCTCCTTGAAACCATAATCAGGCCCATTTAGAAAATGATATCTTGTGAAGGCCACCATTAAAGAGGTGTTTCAACCATTGATTGTAGGGATACAACAAAGAAGGAAGGAAAAGCAAGCCAGGATAAAGCCTCATACCATAGAGGAGTCCAGGAAGGACCAGCAGCATGGGCATTTGGTCCAGTTTTGGGGATGAACTTAAAACATTTAGGGGCACATGCATCAAAGGTTTTTGCGATCGCAAACGGTGCGAATCGCAAAAATCGGCCGTTTGCGATCGCAAATTGGCCTTTGGAGATGCATGAAAGTGTTTCCTATGCGCAATTTAAGAATTCGCAATTATTTGCGAATTCCTAAATTGCGATTGCATTTAAGGAATCGCAATTTGCGATTCCTTAAATGCAATGCTAGAAGCACTTTCAAATAGCGATTTCGCTATTTAGGACCGCAAATTACAGACAAATCAAACTTGTCTGTAATTTGCAAAACCTTCGAAAAATGCTCTAAAATGCATTTTTTTAAGTTTTAGGTTACACACACACATGCCCTTGGGGCATGTGTGTGCGCAACATGGGTGCACATCACAATTTCAGGGTGCAACAGGGTGTCATTTTGACACCCTGGCACCCTTGAAATTGCATTCTCAATTTGCGATTCTCTAATTGCGAATCGCTAATTGAGAATGTCTTCCCATTCATTCCTATGGGCCTCTAGGCCCATAGGAATTAATGGGGAGGTATTCCTTAATTGCGACTCGCAATTAGCGAGTCGCAATTAAGGAATGTTTAGGAATCGCTATTTTTATAGCGATTCCTACATGCATAGGCTTTTGCGATTCCTTAATTGCGATTCCTTAATAATCGCAATTAAGGAATCGCAAAAGCCTACCTTGATGCATGTGCCCCTTAGTCCCCTCCACTGCACTGTACAATAAATGTTGCAATTTCCGAGTACTCCCCTAGGCAAAGACAGTACAGTGTGAATACAGATCATAACTGATGCCAAAAGTATCATACATTGAATACTGGAACATAAGAGTACCATCTCATGTTCCCCCTTCTTTATGAAAAAAACAAACTTAAAAAAAGGAGAAAAAAAAAAAACAACCAACTACCAGGGGCCTCATTCGGAGTAAAATGTTTGAATTAATGTCCATATGCTAATGTGTCTATGTAGCCATGGGGGGAACCCAGACGATAAACGGCAGCCCTACTTCGTCCCACATCAGTCTCTCTCAGAGGGCATCCTTATTCTCCTGAGGCATAAGTCGTCCCAATGCTTCACGGGTTGGCTATTCTATTCCCGTGTTCGAACAAGCTTATAGCTGGTACTAGGCTTCCTGGTCAGTCACCTCTGGGTCTGAGGGCTGAGGCGGTGCATGTCGCGCATCCCAAGCTTGAACTATGTCTGCCCAAGGTTCCGCAAACGGTTTACGTCGCTTAGTAACTCTATCTTCTTTGATCAAGGCTCGTTCCTCCGCTCTGGCCCAACAGGTCAAATCATCTTCCCATTGAGTCACCAGTGGCACCTGTGGTGCTTTCCAACGGAGAGCTATTCGCCTTCTAGCCAGAAGCAATTCCAAGTCTGCAAAACGAGGCCGCAGCCGCTTGGCCTTAGGCCGCGGAATCAGACCCAGCAGGCAAGCCGCTGGAGCGCACACCAATCCCAAGGATAGAACTTTATTAATCAGATCCACCACCTTCGTCCAGAAATCCTGTAGCTTCGGACAGGCCCAGATCATGTGGTCCAAGTCTGCATCAATATGAGTGCAACGGGGACAAGCGTGGTCCTCCCTCCCAAAGGCTACATTCAACCGATGCGGCGTGAGGTATGTTCTGTGGAGCCAGTTAAATTGCAAATATTTAAAAGCCGCGTTTCGGGACACCTTCTTGGGGCCCCCCAAAGCTCTTTCCCACTCTTTATCAGTGAACTGCGTGGCAAGCGCAGTTTCCCATCTCTCTTTGAGCCGGTTCAACGGGCAACGTAAGGTCCCTATAATCGCCTGATAGAGCCATTTCACTAGGTGACCGGCTGAGCCCAGTGTCACCAACGCGTGCAGGACCGGATGCGTGTCCGGTTCCATCGTCTCCCTTCCCCATAGTTCCACCAAAGCACCTCGTATCTTATGATAGTTTAAAAATTGCCCGGGAGGCAACTAATGATAGTCCAGAAAGTCTGCTAGTGGTAACAATTCCCTATCTCTAAAAAAATCTCCGACTGCATGGACCCCTGCATCGTCCCAGCCCTGTAATTGGCGCCCTGTTAGGGGCGGACCCTTTCCCGCCTGTGGTAAGCCCAGAAGGGGAAGGCATGGGGAGTAGAGTCTCATGTCTCCCGACCTAGCTGTAGTTCTATCCCAGCATGCCATAGCTACGGAGAGTAGCACCCTCATAGATTTAATCTTCCTGTGTCTGTCAAGCATTCTAGGCAATAGGGTCCCCATCACCGAGCCGGGCATAGATGACAACGTCTCCTGCCCTCTCCCATCTAGCCACCTAGCCAACCACTGCAATTGGGCTACCAAATAATATGCTTCGAAATCTGGGGCCCCCAGACCACCACCCACAAACGGGAGATGCAGAGTCTGTAAAGACACTCTGTTTCGGCCACCGTCCCACACCAAGTCCCTCAAGATCGTATCCAGCTTCTTAAACCAGCTACGCGCTATTATTACTGGTAGATTAACAAAGTAGTAAAGAAGACGGGGCAGCATCACCATCTTTGATAACGCCACCCTGGCCATTACCGGGAGTTTCAGTGCACGCCAAAATGCCACATTCTGCTGAAGCCCCTGTAGGGCCCCTCCAAGATTTCCCTCCAGTAAGTCTGCCTGTGTATGATATATCTTGATCCCCAGATACTTAAAAACAACCGGTGCCCAATTTAATTCCAGCGAGAGGTTCGATGGTCTCGGTAAAGCGGGGCATAACGGAAACACATGAGTCTTCCTTCTATTGAGCCGTAAGCCCGAAAGCTCTTCAAAATCTGCTAACAGTCGCAAAATCTCAGGTATCCCCTCCGCTCCATTTCTCAAGTAGATCAAAACATCGTCCGCATACAATGAGATTATGTGGACAGACCCATCCAATTTAATTCCCAGTCTCTCACCTTCCTGTCGAATGCGTTCGGCCACTGGCTCCATGGCCAGGGCAAACAACAGTGGCGACAGGGGGCATCCCTGCCGAGTCCCCCTGTATATGTTGTAGGAGGATGATATCATAGCGCCTGTGCGGACCCGCGCGCTAGGCTCTTCATATAATAAGCGTACCCAATTTAACCAGCCTTCACCCATCTTCATTTTACCCAACGTTTTTAATAAAAAGTCCCAGCTCAAGGAGTCAAAAGCCTTCTCGAGATCAATTGACATTACTACTGCATCTGGGTACGCTCCAAGATCTTTATGGAACATGACATTATACAATCTCCTCAGATTGTTAGATGTGGAGCGTGTGGGGATGAATCCACTCTGGTCAGTATGGGCCAAACTCTGCATATGCAGCAAAAGCCTGGTAGCCAATGTTCTGCTTAAAATTTTGAAGTCAGTATTTAACATGGTTAAGGGTCTGAAGTCTGTCACTTTTGGGTGTGCCGTCTTAATTTTAGGTAAGGGAATCACCAACGCCTCCCTAATGGTGGACGGAAGCCTAAGAAACCCCCAATGCAGTCTTATATAGGCGCTCCAACTGTGGTGCCAAGATGTCAACAAATGCCAAATAAAAATCTGCTGGTAACCCATCAGGTCCAGGTGTTTTCCCCCGCGTCATCCCCTTAATTGCCTCTCTAATTTCACCTGCTTTGACCGGTAGTGCCAGGGAATTACAGACATCGGCCTCCAGCCCAAGTAACCTCAAGGCATCTAGGTGCGTCCCTATGTCCTCTAATGGGACTATGCGCGGCTGCAGATACAGGTTTTCGTAATAGCTTCGAAACGCTCCGTTAATAGCGTTAGGTGAACAAAGCACCTGCCCCAGGTCATCAGTAATGCTCGGGATAGGTACCCCCCGGGTCTCAGATCCAACCAGCCAGGCTAGCATTCTACCGGCTTTACCCCCTTCCTCATGTTGCCACACCCTTTAATTATTTAGGTCTATTGTCCGCAGCCTATCCCAAGTAGTGTTATAGCGACTCCTGAGTTCTGCTATCTTAACCTGTACTGCTAAACCATTCGCCAGGTCACCATCCAAATCTTGTAATTGCTGCTCTAGCGCTCCCAGTTCCCTAGCAACCTCTCGTCGGAGGCCTACCGTTTGTCCCAGACAATGTCCCCGGGTGACCACCTTGAATGCCTCCCATTCAACTAATGGGAAGCTAGCCCCGATTCTCAGAGAAGAAGGTAACCAGTGCAGCCGCTAATAACTGTTTGAACCCTTCGTCGTCCAGCAGGGTGGGATCTAATCTCCACGAGGGAATCAGGGTTCTCTCAGGGGTAGGAGCAAACCTCATGAGCAGGGGGCTATGATCAGATATAGCTCTTCCCAAATATTCAGGCCCTGAGAACATGTGGGTGAGTGTGGTAGAGCAAAAAAACATGTCCAAACGCGTATGTAGGTCATACAGGTGGGAGTAGTAAGAATAAACTCTTTGTTGATCATTCTGAAGTCTCCACATATCCACCAGCCCCCACCCCTCAATCCATCGCCTGAGTCCCTGTGCTGTACTAGATGCCAGTGTGCCACGTAGTGGGGGGGGTAGATCTATCCCATTCAACATCACACACACAATTAAAATCACCCCCAAGTATCAGGTTATGTCGCGTTATGAGCATCCACCCCCGCTAAGGTCCCAGAAAACTTCTCCAGGAAGGGGATCTGATCTCTGTTGGGGGCATACACATTCCCTATTGTGATCTCTCTCCCAGCCAGCTTCCCCAGTATAACAACAAATCTGCCTTCTGCATCTATCAATTTCCGAGTAAGTTGGAAAGGAACACCTGGCCGAATCCTCACTAGTACTCCCCTCGCATACGCAGAATAGGTAGTTGCGTAAAGCTGCCCCCTCCATCTACGCCTCAATCTTCCAGCTTCCACCTCCGTAAGGTGGGTCTCCTGTAACAGCGCCACATGGACACCTCTACGGCGTATATAGTTCAGAATATTATAGCGCTTAGCAGGTGAACCCATACCCCGTATGTTCCAGGTGAGTAGCTTGAACTCATCTGATCGGACTATTTGGGACGCCATTTCACCAGATAACATGTCTCACCTGGTACCCCACCCATGCCATCAGCTCCGGAAATTCCATTAGACCACCTGGTAGTTAACAACAACCCCAAACTATGAACTCCCACACCTATGAGCGGACTGACAACGGTCAGCTGCCCAAATTTATAAAACCAGTGCATAGCACAATCCTATGCCAAATCAACTAGGTCCCAGGCAACCAAGGATCTACTGGGGAGCGCGACCAGAGCCTTTAGTTGCTAGGTATCTTGCAGTATCGTACTCATGGCTGCTTAGCCAGAATGACCGGTCCCCACCCGCGCCCAGGAGCCCCCCCAGACCCCCTCCCCCCCGCCACCCCCCCACCAATAGGCGTCAACAGCTCTCAGCATCTTCACATCAAGATTATTAAATGGTCCCAGTAATTGGGACACCAAGGCAAGAATGAGGAGAAGAGCTGGGAGAGCGAGACGGGGAGACGAGGTTAGGAAAAAATAAGAGAGACGAGCATAAGCGCCAGGGGGGAAGAGAAAGGAAGAATGTTCTGTCACTTATCCAAAGAACTCGTCCGCCATCTGTGGGGTCACCTCTGGCACGCTTTTGTGACCACTCCGTGAGGAGTCCGATCCAGATTCTTCAGTTCCTTGCTTTGAGTCTGAGCCTTTCTCTTGTGTTGATGTCCCACGTCGGAACAGCTCCGCTACTGCCTGTAGTGCATTTGCTCGCTCCGCAGCTGTCCCGGACGGACTTGGTTTCTTGGTGGCCCTTCGCCGCTGCCGTCTCCGAGATCGGTTCCATGGCTCTGTCACGTCCTTTTCATGATGTTGTGGTCGAGACTTAGCGTGTCTGTCTGTCTTATAGGCCTCAATCCACTCCCAGGCAGCTTTAGGATCATCGCAAAAGAACGTTTTCCCATCCAAGATAATCCACAACCTGGCCAGGAACATCAGCGAGTATAAGATGCCCTCATCACGCAACACTCGCTTGACCTCCAAGAATGAAGCACGTCTTCGTTGAAATTCCAACGTATAGTCTGGAAACAGGGACACCTTGCAGTTTTCGACAGTGTATGGTCCATCCGTTCGTGCTATCCTGAGCAGGAGGTCCCTATCGCGATAGTGAAGAAGCCTGGCCACAACTGGTCTTGGAGGTCTTCCCGGTGTTGGTGGTTTGTTGGGCACTCGGTGGGCTCTTTCCAATGTGGAGAACTGCGATAGTCCTGTAGGAGCTACCACTCCCTTCAGCCATTTCTCTAGATAGGATACCATGTCCTGCCCTTCAATTCCTTCCGGTAGCCCCAAAACCCGCACATTGTTGCGGCGATTGCGTCCCTCAGCGTCCTCTGCTCTGCGTTCCAGCACCATCATTCGATCAGAGAGGTCTTCCACCTTTGCAGCCAGGACCTTTTGTGCCGGGGCCAGTTCCTCCAGAGTCACCTCCGTGCCTTTCACCCGGTCAGACAGTTTGCCATGTTCAGCTCGCAGCAGGCCCAGCCCCACTGCCACCGTGCTGATGTCCTGGTGTAGTGTCGCTTTGGTATCGGCGATTGCCTCAAGAATCTTGGCATATTGCTGGTGTACGGGAATTTCGGGCAGATCACCTCCCTGCTCTGTAGGCACCGAGTCCGGTTTGCCAGTGTCTTGTTCCAGGGGGGGGCCCACCTGTTTTGCTTTGGGCTTTCCCATTCTCAGCGCGGTGTGCTCCACGACCTCCGATCTCGTGCGGCTCGCTCTCTGTGGGCAAGGAGCCGCCACAGTTCCCTCCGGGCCTACCCAAACCAAGGCGCAGATTCGTCGATATCCCTCGGGTTTGCTCACCGCACCAGGATTTCGGCCTAGTCCATTACCCTACCAGGGCTCCAGCCCCCTGCAACATTAGGTCCCTTTAGCACCTGTCCGTGTTCGGGATAATGAAAATAATGAGTGTGAGAGACTAATGCACCACCGGACAACCTCCGTGCTGTCAAATTCTTACGCCGCAGCACTCGCTGGGATCCCTACTATCTGCAGGTCGGCCCCACTCCACGCAGCCACGCCACTCTCTATAAGGCATTGACTTCTCAGTAGGCCCCTACGTGTCTTCCCTGCTGTAGTTGAATGCGAAGCCGTGTCTCACTTCTAGGCAGCCGGGCCCGTCCAACAGGCTTCCAAGGGGCCGCCGCCGAAGAAGGCCCACTTCAAAGCTGTACCCAGTCCAGGACCCCTACTCCGGTACCGCACCTCCGCAGCCGTTCATGTGCCAGTTCGTTGTCACGCAGCACCACCCCAGCATGCCAGAAGATGTCCCGTCTCACCCGACCAGTGGCGTTCCTATCAGCTCTCAATGTAGGCCGAGCTCCGACCCCTCCAATCACTCACAGGCGGTGCAGGTGGCGGTCGCACCTCCGTTTCTTCTCCCCACTATCCGGCAGTCGGGGGATCAGCACTCACAGATCAGCTTGCTCGGCCCGGTGGATTTAGCGGAGCACCCCCACCACGCTAGACTCCCCGACTACCCCCGCCAGTCCACAGACAGCGCGGAGAGGCGGCGGGATCGGAGCTCTCGCAGAACGTCGCCTCACTCGAGCAGCAGACCGGCAGTCCGATAACGTGTTGTGCACATCCACCGCATCAATGTACCCCCGTGGTGACGATCGAGTCTCCTGCCACCCGAGTCAGGTGTCATAGCCGATCCATGTCTTCATTCCCTCATCTCGTACCCCAGACCGGGGACAGGGGCTGTTCAATAACGTAAATGCTAAGGGGCTCACCTCGTCCCGCTCTCCCAGGCCCCTCAGCTCCGCTCCTTTGCGAAGGCCTCACTACCCGATCCAGTGTCCCTCAAGGTTTGAACCCGGCCTCCGTCTGTCCGGGGGGAGTCTTTGAGTCTCCGCTCTAGTTCAGTGCCTCAGGGTGCCCGCTCCGACGACCACAGCTCGTCAGGGAAGTCCGCTTCCTCCGTGACGTAGATCGATTACTCCGCTTGGACCGCCATTTCCTAGCCGTCACCCTCGGCTCGGGTCCCTAATTAACTAGGTTTCCCGTTGGTGTTCAGGCCCCACCGTGCAGCGCCGGGTACAGCGATAACTTCTCTCAGGGAGATGACAAGAAGGAGCCCCCGGGCAGGATCACTGCTATACAGGAGAAAGTGCACGGCTGGCGCGTAGCTCACAGCTCACGCGTCCGCCATCGATGGCTTCGTAGCCACGCCCCATCTAGTTTTATTTATGTTCTTAACGTGACATCTATTTATGTTGAACACATGTGTATATTATAGGTACACAGACATGCAGTTTAGAATGGTAAATCTATATTTAACTACATATGTACCTGCCTGATATTGTGCTAGTCAGTGTTCTGGATAAGATATTTTAGCATAACTCAATATTGTGACACACATCTTGGTGGTACCTACTGGTAACCCTGCAAGGTGTGCCCACTATAGTGATTGCCTCTGATGTGCTCACTACTTCACCTACTGTCAAAGTCATTAGTAGCTTAGGACTACTCTCAGTGACCAGAAGAAGCTCTCGGTGTAGATAAGGTCAGAGACCTCTGCTCTAACTCTACTTTCTTTACGAAAATACAGTCGTATTTGACTTTTAGTTTCGCAATGCACATAGATTCCACGTTTGACTGTGATGAACTGTTCAACACAAAGTGGTGAGCTGTCAGCTTGTCTTACTTGACTGCTACTTTTGAGGAACAAACACAGTTGATATTACATCCAGGTAAGAGAAGAGACAGGAGGTCAGTACCTGAATCATACAGAAACCTGACACTGATGCACACTGAGGAGGATCCACGGATGTGGTTGAGACTTGTCATAGTTGGCTCAGCCTGCGGCGTTACAGGTGCACTCGATAATTCATTTATCACGAATACCGAGGTCAGCACAACTGATCTGACTTGTTTTCCATCTCTGGCAACACTTATTGAGGATCAAAATGAAGCCTACCTAGGGCTGTCAATATGGCTACCGGTAGAAATGCGAGCGTATAAAGTATTAGTGTGGCAGCAGCGGTATGTCAGTCACTGAAGTACCACCGGGTTGTTACTGCTCTATCCTCACACTTGAAATCTGGATTTCCTTGTCACTGGAGATCATGTTGCATTGAGTAGTATAGGCATATTAATATAAAATGATCACTCCAACTTTCACTTCGTTCCATATTCTGAATTTCTTACTTAATGATAGACATACTCTCAAGGCTAATTCATACACTTTGCATGGAGAAGACCATTGCTAAATGTTACTTCAGACAACAAAAAAATGATGTGTTGATTGCTTGGATTAATCTCTGCCACCAGTAATTACAATGGGCCACAATCCAGTCCATAGTTTTTTGCCCACCAGGCTACCTCAGACATGAACTAAATATATGCGAATCAGCCTCGGTCATGATCCAATAGGAACAGCCCAGCCCAAACTGCCAGGCACCAGGACCTCTCAGAACAGGAACACAAGCAACCCCAGACAAGTATCAGCCTATTTTGGCCTCATCAGTTGGTGTTGCTTGAGTCCTACGCCACAGTGAGCACGGTATACATATCTGAGCGTACCTGTTGCACCGAGGACAACAAAAACAGATGGGTTGATTACTTTCATTATTTACAGCTACTAGTAATTACTCTGGACTGCAATCGAGTACACCATTTTTTTTTAATCGACCATGCAATCTTAGATAGGATCCAGCCATATCCAAATTAGCGGCATCATAAAAAAACATACTACCAGCATGAATAGCAAATGAATAAAGGTTGCAGGTTCACTGATTGTCATACTAATGTGTTCCACTACAGCAGCCACAACTCAAGATCCACCAAAACTGCTAGTGAAGTTCACAGAGGACTGGGTTTATGAAGGGCCTATCAAAGGGCAAAAGAAAGTTAGGGTCTACTGATCGAGAGCAACAAACTCTGAGTTAACTTAAAGTGGAACAATAACGCAAAGTAGGAACACATTCGAACAAACAGTAAAGTGACAATCCAGAACATGATCGCACAGCACTCTTACTCAAGAAGTAGGTGGCACTACAGCATAAACATACCCCGATTTGTGACACTACAGACCATATATACTCAGCCGTTCACTGAAAAAAGTGCTCGAGGTTCAAAGTAAAATATTAACATAGTGGAGTTCAAGTTTATAGGAACCTCGAAATTCAAGGGACTTCCCTCTCCTCCATTCTCCAAAATACAGTCCCAATTTATGTTTGAATACTACCAACCACACTGCTAAAATCAGAGAATGGATTTTTAAAATAAGGCAACAGAGTTAACCGATAAAGACATGGCGTCGACCCCAAAGTACTATTGTACTCAAACGATTTCCGCATGAATGACGATATATTCGAGCTCAAGGTAGAGAATAAAACACCCCCCCCCACCCCCCAACCAACAAAATCATCGTCAATTCAAAGGACACTCATCACTGATGACAAATAACTTGCTCCTATGTATACCCAAGATCCCAATCCTTTGTGGAGTACTTCTTCTGTGACCTCAAATTATTCTTGCTTCTGGTATGTGTCCCAAATGTTCCTGGTGTCAGTCATGAAGCACATTCAGAGTCTGAAGAACAGCAAAGCTCTTACTGCATCGGCTCTTTGTCAGTGTAAGAATGCTGGCAAATGCGAGCCGTTGAGACTAATTAAGACAGAACTAGACTTTGAGAGAGGCAGAGCAGGCAGTACTATATTTCATGCTGTCTAGCATTACTTCACTGAGGTAAGACCACAAGGAATAGGACGCTCCAAGTCTCGGCCCCATCCCGACTTCTCCTTTTAGCAGGTTTCTGGTTGACCTCACAATCACGTAATAGGAAAATCACAAGAGAAATCGCTTAGTGTGCCAGATGAAAGTAAAAGCTGTAAGAAAAATAACTTCCTAACTTCAAGGCAACAAATAAACATGCTAAATATAGAAACCTAATTTGCTTTAAGTCATTTGACTTTACTTACTTGCTGTAGAGTCACCTTGGCTCCAAAAAGCAGCACAGTGCCTTACAGAGAACTTTTTTTTATGGTCTCAGGAGCCACTATCTCCAATAGGAACTGCTGTACATAGAACAGCATTTCGCCCGAGGTTTGGCCGGGACTGGATTACACAATCAAGATGTTGTATCGGGGTGTGGCGCGTTTCATTGGAACATTTCCAAACCATATAAAAATTGACGGCAAAGAAATAAAATGGTGTGTGCTCTTTTTACTTTACTTTTATTAACTTTTTTTCGGCTATATGCCATAAAAGTCAAACAAATAAAATTACATGACATGAAGTAAACCCGATAGAATATTAAAAAGCAAATGAATACAGTATACACATGACAAGATAAAACTAGTTATAAATAATAAAATACACTAGTTCAAATAAGTAACCATTTAGAGGCACATCTTTTGCCTAAGCCTCCATATCGCAATTAAAAAGCGGGCTACAGCAAAAACCAGACTATGCCTAACCTTAGTTTTTAAAATGCGAAAAAGCAATTTGATAATCCCTAACACAAAAAATGCTGACAAACAGGAATAATCCACTTTTTTCTGCTTTTAACATAAGATGGGCAGAAAAACCTGCCCTCCGACTCCCTATCTGCCCCACAGCTAGGGCAAGTGTATCCTGTAGGGCTTTGTTTAGTGCTAGTAAAAGAGGCTATTGGTAGGGTGCTGTATCTGAACTGCATGTACAACTTTCGAGCCGAAGGAGGCTCGATTTCATCTAAAAACTGTACCAAGCTAGAGTCTACCTTGATCTTAAGAAAAGAGTCGGTCAGGGTGCCATATGAGGAGAATGCCAGCAGTTGATCCATTTTGTATTGCCGGTACCTCCTCTTTAACAGAGTTTTAATAACTGTCACACCGGCCTCCTGTTCTGTCCACAGATCCACACACCGACCTTGGTCAAAGTACTTTTTATGTATTTCACCCAAGGTATGCTTCCCGACCCTGGGATCCCTAGCACTTCTTTGAGGCCAGCTCGATAGGAGTGCAGTTCTGACAAGGTCCAGATCTGTCTCCAAAAAAAAGTAAGGGACTGATCTCCGCCCCCTCAATAATAGGCCTTACTCCCAGATCAAGTCTAAGTGGTAGTAGCGGGCTACTATTAGGTAGTCCCAATAGCGGACGTACGAAGTGGTTCTCACTAACTAGCAAAGCAGAAATATCCTTATGCCCCCAAAGCTCGGCCCCGTACAAGGCTACTCCTTGTGCCTGCATTTTGTAGATTTGGATTGCTGGGGAGACTGGACGGAAATGTGAGTTGTTTTGTGCTCTTATCAACACCCCACTATGTTGGGTTAATTTAAGCCTTCTCTTTTCAATATGACATCTCCAATCAAAGTCTTCGGTGAGGGTCAGCCCCAGGTAGACAAAAACACGAGCACAGTCTAAGGGAGCGCCACTTAGCTTGGGATTAGCTCGAATAGAATGGCCGGAATTTAAAATCATAAATTTCGTTTTGTCTATGTTTATCTCAAGACTCCTCTGTGCACAGAATCTCTCAAAACTACAGAGAAGTTTTTGTAACCCCATCAGTGTTTTAGATATGAGGAGGGTATCGTCTGCAAACATCAATGCTGGGATCTTAGTATTAGCCAACCTTGGCACATCACCATCACAATTAAAAAAGAAACAAATCAAATTGTTCACGTCGATTCCCCTTAACACCGACCCACCCTCTCCTTTGGTCTGGTCTGACCATCTTATGCTTTGGTTTGGATGGCCAAAACTCAGTAACGTCCCTCTCAATGAGAGCAACTTTCCCCGCACAATTAGGGCACTCAGTCAAATTAAATCAGACTCACTGAGTAACAGGCTTAATGACACTAGACCCTCTTTAACGGGCATGATTAGCGAGGACGTGGACCGGGTTGAGGGATGGATTGAGCCTACCTGCCTAGCTCTGGCTCCAGAAAGTAGTACTAAACGGCAGCGATCAAAAGTGCCTACCCCGTGGTTCACATCGTCGCTGAAAGAATCTAAATTAGCATGGAAACGTAAAGCGAGATTATGGAGGATGAACTACTGTCCAGCGGCCAAAGCAGACTATAAATTAGTGCTCGGAACCTACCATAAAGAAATTAAGTTAGCTAAAAAAGCCTATTTTGAGGCCAAAATCCTAAGGGCAGGCAATCATTCGAGAGAAATTTTTTAAATTGTGAAGTCCTTCTCCATGCCCAAAGTTGGTTCCAATGAGAAACCGCCCTCTGAGGAGTGGTGTGAGACGCTCGCCTTATTCTTCCAAGAAAAAATAGTTTCCATCCAGGCCAGCCTCCCTCCACCTATGATGGGAGCTGTTACTTCAGGCCCTGCCTTAGAAGTGGGCGATGATCAGGGAACACTTAACCACTGCCTCACAGAAACTTGTTCCTTGAACTTTTTTGACCCTATTTCCCTGGAAGACTCTCTGAGGGCCTTAAAAGGCCTTAAGTCTGGTTCTCCGATGGACCCTGCCATGCTTCTATTCTGGTCCAGGGGGCGGAGGCCATAAATCCATCTATGAACCAGCTATTAAACTCCTCCCTTTCATCTGCTACGGTTCCTACTAAAAGGAAACAGGCAAAGGTCATTCCATTGTTAAAAAAGGTCCAGGCCAATCCTTCAGACCCTGCCAACTACAGACCTATCTCCCTTCTCCCTGCCTTTTCAAAGCTCCTGGAGAAACATGTGAATCATCAGCTATCTTCCTTTCTCGAAATGAACTGCCTACTTCAACCGAGCCAGTCAGGCTTTTGACCTAACCATAGTATGGAAACCGCCCTTTTGGAGGTGGTCGACTCCATTCGGCTGAGCTTGGAGACAGGTGAGAGAGCGCTGCTGGCCTTGTTGGACCTATCGGCCGCTTTCGATACGGTCTCGCACCAGATGCTCCTGTCTCGGCTCCACTCGATTGGCATCAGGGGTCAAGCCTGGAAATGGCTGGCATCCTTTCTTGAGGGGAGGGGGCAGGAGGTCTGGTGCCGTCCCCACTCTGCCGCCTCGCATCAGTTGAAGATTGGGGTCCCGCAGGGTTCGGCCTTGAGTCCGACCCTGTTTAACATCTACCTCACACCCCCAGCCGCATTGGCGGAATCGCTGGGGGCCAAAATTGTGTCTTATGCTGATGACACGCAGCTGCTGTTTTCATGGAAGAACAACGAGCCCTGTCCTGGTTTGTCAATCAGTACCTGCCTTTCAGTGGTTTTCAGGTGGCTGGCTGCAAATAAGTTGAAATGTAATGCAGGGAAGACAGAGTTACTCTTCTTCGGCAAGGGCGCTGAGACTCTTCTGCAAGTTTTCTGGCCAGCAGACGCACAGGCCCCCACGGCTAACAGCTTGGCAGTGAAAAATCTGGGGTTCATAATGGACAACCAGTTGGTATTCCGCGCCCAAGTCAATGCGATGGTGGGCACCGCTTTTCCCTGTTATGTCTCTTGCGGAATTTTTTTTTTTTTCTGACGAGAGCTGCCAGACCCAGAGGTGATTCAAGCCCTGATTATATCCCGGTTGGACTACGGGAATGGTCTCTATCTGGGCATGCCTAGTTATGTGCTGGACAGGCTTCAGCTTGTCCAGAATGCAGCAGCCCGTTCCATCTTTGAGCTTCTCCGGAATGCACGTGTCCCACCTTCTGAGGAGCCTTCATTGGCTCCCAGTAAGGAAAAGAGTAATCTTTAAGACCTTGTTCGTTATCCAGAAAGCCCTGTATGGGACTGGACCAGAGTACCTCAAACACAAGATCGCATTCTATACCCCACGAAGAACTCTCCGATCCTCTGACCTGCTGTTAGCTAACACCCCCGAGTTAGAAAGTCGAGGACAGGGGGCAAGGCTCTCTCTTACCTGGGGCCTGCCCTCTGGAACAAAATGCCCTTCCATTTAAGAAACATTGAATCGACACCTCTGTTCCGGAAGAAACTGAAAACCTGGCTCTACTCTTGCCAATAACCTTTTCCTCCCGCTGCTTCCCTTTCAGCTTTTAGCGACAGGACACTCCTTGGAGTAACAGCGCTCTCTATAAATACCCCGACATAGACATAGGCATAAAGGGAAAAGAGGGTGGGGGCAACAACGCAACCCTGCCTTACCCCCAGATCCACAGGAAAGAGGCCCGCCAGTTCGCCCGAAGATCCACAGTGGACTTGTGCAAAATTATTCCTGTGTAATTTGATTAAAAAAGTCAACAGGTACACCCAAATCATCCAAAACCTGCCATAGTTTCATATGGGGTATAAAATCAAACGTTGAACGTAGGTCGACAAATGAAATGTATAGGCTGCCTTTATTTAGGACCACCGCCGTCCAGAAAATTAATGGAAATTGGAAAATCTGGTCCACTATACTGATACCCTCCCTGAATCCTGCCTGGAGGGGTGACAGTACATCTTTTTCTCCCATCCATAGTTGCAACAGCTCAAGGAGTATACTACTAAAAATAATTTGGAAACAGTCAATTCGACTGATGGACCTGTAATTGTAGGGATCAGCTGGGGATCTCTTTCTATGGATGGGGATAATTTCAGCTCCTCCCCAAGTAGAAGGGATTGGTGCTCCACCCAGGATGTGGTTACATATTAATAAAAAAAATATGGACCCAAAACATCTATTTCGCTCCTGGATAGGTCCCCTGGTATTTTATCTAACCCAGGGGCTTTATTAGGTGCTTTCCTAGCAATTGCCACTCTTACATCCTATAGGGATATTGGGTTAGATTTCATTCTATGTATGGATCCTCCCTCCCCTTCCATAGGTTGAATGACCACCAACCTTCGCTGGCAAAAATGTAGGTCTACTTTCAGAGAGTAGAGGGAGGAAAAATGTGTGACCCAGTCTGCTGCCAGCACAGTGGACATCGCTAGGCATACACCCCGTGTGCTCTGGTAATAGGTAAGAATTCTATTTATTCCTAAGCAAATACATTTTACTTAAGAAAGTGGTTGATTGGCACAAGGTTATCTCCTGCTCATCTACACACATGCCTTTTTTCCTGATAGAGTTCATATGCACCATTTTCTGTACTGTATATATATAATTGCCACTATTTGCTTCGCATGTGGTAGAAGAGACAGTGCTGCAATAGGAACTAGTACAAAAGAATGTTGACTTTAGACTCAGATCTAGATGTCCGTAAAAAATATTTGCTTATTTTCCAACTATCATATGCTACATAATTTGCCTAATTTTCCTTTTTAAAGTTTAATAAAAACACAACAGATTTTATTTTACTAATACATAAGCCCAGGGTTGACCATCTGCTGAAATATAATGAAAGAGAAACCAGATGCATCTTTCAAATACTCCTCCATACTTGTCTCCTTGTGGTGTCTACTAGGAGCCACGTGGCTCAGAGCCCACTAAACAAGGCAACCCCTGGATTATAAACAGGTTAACTAAATCCATTACTTATGGATCCTCAGGGACCTTTCCTATGAACGGGCCAAGGACCTGTACCGTCGCTAGATGGATTACCGCATATTGAAAATATCTGAGTCTATTTCAATGGGGAATTAAGTGCCTATGTAAGGTGAGTGATGAGCAGTACTAAGAACTAAAGCTGCAGATTTATCATTTGTGCAAACACGGCGCCAACAGCTGTCAGGAAAGAGTTCACACTCAAACCTCTCAAATTCTACAGCAGTTTTTTGCACAGGAGTCATAGCTTCGACATGAGGTAGCAGCTCTCTATCCTTGCCTAGTCCATTTTTTTCTTAGCCAGGATGGCACAATAAAGGGTTATACAGCAATTTTACAGTTAGTCATGTCTTGAAATGAACATACCTCTCAGGGCAGAGCAGCAAAAATAAAATGATAACGTCATTATTATTATTTTATTTTTTGTAGCTGCGGGGCTGGGTTAGGGAGGAGCGGGGCTGATGGCACAGGGGGAGGAGTGGTTTGCACACTTCCTAAGTGCACATGACTGCTTGGCCGGTCCTCTTGGGCCGACCACACAGTCATGTGCACTTTGCATGTTCCCCACCAGGCTGCATTACACAGCCCCATCCCCAACTGAGCGCTGAACCAGGGCGCTCAGACCAATCACAACGCTGCATTGCAGCGTTGTGATTGGCTCAGGGGAGCCCGGGAGCCGGGTGCCTCCTGCTGCCGGGACTGCAGGAAGAAGGAAGCTGAACAAGGAGGAGAGGCAGCGGCCGGCGAATAGGTAAGTGGTAGTTTTTTAATAACTCACTCCCCCACCCCACCGTTCCCTGCCAGCCGCTACTGGTATTTTAAACTCTTGATGTGAAACGTTAGTGTTTGTTAAGTATTAGCTACCACCAAAGCACGTTTTCTCTCCTTTACCTTGATCTTCTGTGGAGAGAGCTCTAACTCGCAGTTCAATACACAGCTGCCACATTGCTTTGTGTCATCAAGACACCGTGGTTTACAGTCCTTGGATTTTCTGTTACGAATCATTGCGATCAGCTGTACAAGTCCAATTAGCTCAAAGGAGACAAACCAATGCCACAACTCCCAGAATGCATCATGAAGTTGAGACAAAACGTATGACTGGAACAAATGTGTTCCGGCGACTTTGAACAAGGTGACAACCTGGGCTCTTTATGACACCCCGTGCTGATTTTAAAGGTGTGCTCGGGTTGCGCCCTTGAACAACTCCTTCAGTCCTCCAATCAGAAATGCAATCTTCCCACAGAATGACTCAACCGCTTGCCTAACCTTGGTCCCCCACTTAAAATTGTTGCATAGACCAAATCTTGGGGATTCTCCCTTGACTCAGAAAATAATCTCAGCGCTGGTATCAAAATTCAGGCCAGAAACGCAAAATAAATTAAAGTGGGAACATTAAAGCCTTTATCCTAGAGTTGCCCCGAAAATGATATTTCATACCAGTGTAATAGCACAAATCATGCGCAGAATGTGTGGCTAACTGATCTCCCTATATGCTTTTTGTACTAATGCACTCCGGCACACGGTGAGTCGTTTAACCCTGACACTTGGCGTAAAGCCTCACTAATTTCAGTCTATCAATTGTTTAAGATCAAACTACAGTGTTTTGAATTTGGTGGCAGCAACAACATATGTGAAAATGTGAAGCTGGATTTAGCTTTCACTTTTGAGAGACAGTGTCTTTTGCCTCTGGTCCTTGAAGGCAGGTATACGTGAAGTTATTTGTGCAGGAGGGTCAGTCTTAAATCTGCTATAAATTACAAATAACCTCCTGTATAGCTGCCTATCGGAGTGCATTAAAACAGGATTTTTTTGTGTGTGACAAATGAAATATTTCATAACTTGCGTATCTGTTTGATGTCTACTTGTTTTTGTATTTTTGTGTATTATTTTGAAGATGAAGTTGCTTATGCAGGAGTCCGCCGGCTTCCAGTAGTGATTCAGTGGGGGTCCGCAGAAGTCCGACAGTTAAGCCCGCTGCTCTATAGCAAACCAGACTGTGTTGCAGTTGTGTGTTACTTTGAGTTAAGCCAAGATAACACTCAAAGTCCCCACGAGGGATAGCTTCCATTCTAGAGATCATGGTCTTGAGCTGTACCTACAGATGTTTTCTGAGGTTGTATGTCCTGGTTGACCATCTTGATCTACGTAAAACACACCTTCAGTTTCTATGTTTCAGGGCAGTATCACTGGTTCTCTCCCTCAAGTAGTAACCCAGATCCTCTCTGTGTCCCCATTTTCACTGTTTTGTTTTGGATCTCAAGCCTAACCTTTGTATATTCACTCTCAAGCCGCACACCCTTTTCTTTGGTCGCAAGCCTCGTACCCTTGTCATCGGTCTCAATATGCATGTGTGGGTTCTCAGTCTCAACCTACACTCCTAAGCCCCACACATAAGGCCACACCATCAGTGTCTTCATCATAGGGCATGAAGTTTGGTTATTGCTCTCAGGAGGTATCTACGAGTTTGCGACCTCCACTTGTCAGCATGTGTGGGCACACTACTCCACCTTTGCTCTATTGAGCATCCCACTTACTATTGTTTTTCTGCTCCACTGTATCTGGTGTATGCCTTCTTCCCAAAACATAACTCATTGAATGCACCTGGAGATGAAATCCATAAAGCTCCTCTATGGGAATCAGCCAGGTTTTCTTCTTGCAATTCTTTAGTTATTTTAGTCACTTGTTACACAATTGTGTGGTATGGAGCTTACCCTGCAGCTTGTGGCCACAGGGTAAGCTCCAGACCAAACACAAAAAAATCTATCTCTACAAGCACCATCTTTGGATTTCAATACCATTCGTGTGGATTGCGACACCTGGCTCCTGTTCTCGATCATGCCAAATATGTTTCAGATTATTTTCATTCTCTAACTCTCGCTGCAGTTTTATTTCTCTGGCTCTCACAGTCCTGGGCGGACAGAGTTGTGCTGATTTTCCTCAAGTGTGTGGGTGTTGCTGGTGGCATGTACTATATAGTCATTGACCTTGTAGCATTCACTTTATTTCTTAAGGTAGCCTGTTTGTGGAGGCAGAAGACAAATGCTGGTCTCTTGTGCAGTTAATTCGGACAGCCATCTCCTGCCAACTGCCAGGGATGGGTTTCTGTCTTTCTGCAGTGTAGCACTGGACCCATAATGCCCTGTGGGTTTCTGTCATGGAACACTGATTCGACCAGGCTGCCCACTCCATGTCTCAGGCAACTCTTCTGAGCTCTCTTAGCTTCAAGAATGATGATGAGCTGTTTTAGCCAGTTCCTCCACGGTACGTCTTTAGCTTTCACTGTGACAGTGTCTATCTTATGGATGGCCTAACCAAATAGAGCTTTGTTGTGGAACAAAAATGTACAAAAAGTACAGACAAACTATATAAACAATATATGTGGTAAAATGTAGCAGCTAATAAGGTCCACTAGGTAGAGAAAGAACAACCTCTCCAAGGGTGTCCACCTTTAAGAGAATACTCCCTTTAGCTCTATGGAAGATCACAGCGGCATCCGCATCCTAGGACCGCTAAATATAGATGTTTGGATGGAGATGGAACTTTGGCGTACTCACCTCTAAGGGATGGACTTTTTTCAAAGAATCCTCTTTCGGAAATATAGCATACAGTCTCAAAACGCCCGAGGTGAGAGAAAACACCACTTCAAAACTAAACGTAAATGTCTACCGATATCTGGATTAGGCCAACATTATTGAACAATGCAGCAATGTTTAAGGTGCTTGCAAAGTAGGACTGAGTGCTGCATATTATATGTATATTGTGGTTGTATTCATCATACAGTTATTAATGCAGTGTTTCTCTTCTCTTGTTCCGCCCCCTCTTTCCTTCCCTTACCCCTTTACCTAACCCCCTCCCTTTCTCTGTTTTTGGTATTCCTTAGAATGTTGGGGGGTGTTAGAACGTTCAGGTGGGTGGAGGGTGGGACAGTTGGGTGTGGTTCTCAAAGTAGGTAGATGTGGACATTATTACTATGAATAAAGACTTGTTATCTTACGTCAGTCTTACCTCTTCCTGATTCTACAACGAGCTTCATACTATGGAGTATGCATGACAGTTAAGAGATGCTATATATGGCGCAAGTCGTAGAGAACCAAGCAGTCTAGTGGGGCACAATCAGTTTGCAATGTTACAGATAAAAAGCAAGAAAAGCTAAAAGTGAATTATTACTCTATTTACGATCCATCATCTCCACTTTGTCTTGATTCCAAGAGCTGGCCAGTCGCCAGGACATAAAATCTAAATCAAATATATGAAGCCAAAAATATTTTATTGAAAAATGTGCTTGTTCCAGTCTTCATGTTAGAAGAGTGTCCAGTAACTTATATACATATAACTCTCATAGGATTTGTTCACACATTTAGATACAGTTTCTCCTCAAAATAACCATGCTAATCAGCCACTCAAAGTAACAAGGTAACGGCAGAACTATCATAATTGACATAAATCTACACTTTTTATGTGGCAAGTGCATGTCTGTTTAAAGGTACTGGCAACTATGTATTTTTTTTTCGAATTCCTCTACCAGTTTATCAGCATTTCAAGGGTAATAACACCAGTGGCGTAGCGGGGCGTTCGCCTCGGGCGGCACGAGTTTTGGTGGCGGCAGCCTCCCTTCCTCTTATTTGCAGCCGTCACGGGGGAATCGCCAACACCACCTGCCCTTAAATTCGGCCACTGCGGGCGGCAATGCAGGGGCCACCACAGGCGGCAAAAGGTCTAGCTACGCCACTGAATAACACTAATGAATGCAGTGCTTAATATGTGCCGGTATTCACAAATGGTGGCCACCTGCACTTATTTTAGGGGACGGGACTTATTTTTCATCATCAGACTCTAACCCAGAGCAAGAGAGAGAAATGCAGAAAAGGAAGAAATAACAGAAAAAAGGGAAAAAGTGCAAAGTGAGAAAGCAGGAATGAAAAAGAACCTGCAAGAGCGAGACAGACAGTGATTGGCAGAAGGGTGGTGGAAGAAAGATGGATGATGTAGAATCAAGACTAGGCAGCCTTGGCATTCAACAACCCTGGCATACGGCAGCAGGCTTGTAAGAAACACCTGGGGTCCCTACTTTCACACTTTTACAAAGTAAGCACAGATAACACTACATCCTTTTAGCATAAACAAGCATTTGCAATGTAATTGGTCTCGCATTTGCGAGAGTTTAAGCAATTGGCATTGTAAATGACAATGCCTTTTATTTATCTCTTTTGATAATTAACACATAAATAAAAGGCATTGTCATTTACAATGCCAATAGCTCAAACTCTTGTAAATGCGAGACCTATTTCATTTCAAAGAAGCAGCCACCATTGTTCATGCTGAATGCTGCAGGAAAAGCATGTCGTGCCTGCAGTAGGAGAAACTCAATAAAGAAAATAGTGCTTACAGACTAAATAAGACATACCATGTAACAACAGAAGTAAAAGGGCAAGTCCTCATGGGAGGTTACAAATGAAGACAAGGCGCTAAGGAGGGACTAACAAGCCTATTAACGAATCCGATGCCAGCATTTACAAAGGACAATGACACAAGCCAATGAAAAATATGGGCAGAGAGGGGGCGGATCTTCAAGGCCATACTCTAATACAGCATGCCTCGCAGAGCAGCGCATGCCCTGCCCAGGCTGGACCTAAAACCTGAACTCCACCAACCCACAAGCGATGGACACCAAAGAACATGAAACTTCGTCAAGCCAACCTTCTTGTAAAAACTCCTCAATGAAATAGAGGCAAACAAGTTTCTCCTACAGTTAAAAACCTTGCAGAAGTTCAGAGTTGACTATGACTCCTAAACGCACTTTTCCTTTTTTTTTTTTCTTCTCTCTCAGAGTGGTGGATTTATTCTCACTAATGTAGGATTGCCCCATGAGAAATATCAGAAGATTGAAAAGCATAATTAAGAAATCTCTTTTTGCATCAATCATAGTTAGTGACACAAGCATAACTGCTGTTGCACAACATTATCTTAAATTGAAGAAATCAAAGATGCGCTGCTTATGGTTATATTCCCTTAACCTAATTTCTTCTGCAAATCAGTGATTTTTGCATGAAAGATTACCGCACACCAGCAAGACAAAGCTCTTTTTAGACAGCATCAAATAAATCATTGCAAGATCCGCCTGCTTAATACCGAGAGAGGGACCAACGGTGATCTCATTAGGGAAATGTCCAAAGAATGCCTTCAACCTTCCCTTTTATAAGTACTTAATGAACAGAATGATTAAACGCCGAGATTAGGCGCGCTCTGTATTCAGATGCAGGAACACAGTCGCGGCTATGCTTTTTATCTACTGTACTACTTACACCAACCTTTATACCAACTACATTTTCCAAAATCCAGAGGACGTAGTTCATTCAGCATTTCAACAGGCCAGATATTTCAACCAATACACATTGTGTTGTTCCTATAGGTCTTGTCTTTCTCTCACATAGATCTATTCCGTTGATGCTGATGTCAGCGAGATAAGTACATTTCAGCTCTTGTCATGTTTCTTGTGAAAAAAGATACACGAGGTGCCTTTGACGGTATGACTTTGCACAATGAGCCGATATTTTGGCCAGTGTACATAGGGCTAAGAATCTTATGTACAAAAGGTTAGAACTGTCGGGGAAGCTGCAGTCTCTCAGCAGCAACCAGAGTCCCGTGCGAGGAAATCCAAGGTCATCATCACTGGGAGGAGGGGGGCACACGGCTCCAACCCCCTCCTCCCACACGCTTCCACCTGACCAGGGCTATAAGTGGGCCGGGTCTGTCCGGGTCTGAGCACCAGCAGTTATTTTCAGGGGGCCTCGAAACGGGTCTCTATCGGGCTCTATTTTCGGGCCTCTCAAAGGTAGTCCGTTTTCTTTTTTTAGGTCGAGCCTATAGCGCGGGAATGCTACTGAGAGGAAGCACGACCGGCACGTAGGCTTGCGCTTTGCTTGTCTCCCCACCTCAGCTCATCATATAGGCAGGGGAGTTGCGTGCCACAGAAGCAGAAGTGGTGCCATAAATATATAAACGTGCTCGCTCTGCATAATGTTAAAGTCCCCAACATGCGAGCCTCACTAAGTGTGTGCTATAAGTGCTCTGGTTCAAGTAAAAAAAATGCTTAATTATAGCACTATCGTCAATGACCACACTGGTGCAGTCCAACTTTCAGCACGGCCGGCAGTGGTGTTACTTAGTTAGGAGCCTGATGTTTTTTAAATATCTACTTTTATTGAGATGGCAGTGTGCACGAATGGCTTCTAAACGTGCCATCCCTACAGTCAGTGGTATATGAAGTGGAGTTCTGCCTGTGTCAGGAAGCTGTAGGCAGGTGACGCACAAGCACAATCTCACATAGCACAACACTGGGTGAGAGACCGTAGGTTAGAGACCGACTTTGGGGTGGCCCTTTTCTCAGAAAAATAAACATTCCGGCGTTTCTGATTGAACCAAGAAATGATACATAAAAAATAGCTTGTGCGATTCTTCAGTATTCCTTTTTAACCTGGAAATTCAACCTCCAATTATTAATCATTTATATAGCTCTAAAATGCTTTTCACTTGTTTCCATTTTGTATGTGTCGCTATTATCTTATATTTCAAAGGGGGGAAATCCCAATATTGATGATCTTAACGTTTTTTTTTTATTTTACCTTTCTTGCTATAAAAATATCAGACAGACCGGTAACTACTACTCATGTGTCAACCCTAATGATTGCACCAGTTCACGTGCCTTCTCACTGATGAGTCCACACCCTGCTCCCTTAAACTGGCAAGGTGCACACATGGCGCATCATACAATGTGGGGCATCTTCAAACACTTCGAGCTTTTGAGCTCACATAGGTCGCCAGCTGTCATGTATAGACTTTTACATGTGGTAGGGCCAAAACAGCAAGCCTCACAATCCAGAATATATTTCCTGGCTCACAACAGATGTTGCTTATATATGATATGTTGACCCACCCCCGTCAGACAGCTATAAAATGCCATTCCCTTCTAGATTTCTCTGTGCTCTGATCCAGCAAGCATAGGTGTCCACCATTTGCAAATAAATATCGAATATCAGGCTTAGATTTACTTCAGCCTAATTCAGATTCGTTTTCAATTACTTTTTGCCATACTCCCATGCCAAATAAGTAGCTGAATCCAGCATCCACGTGGGCATAAGGAAAAGTAACACAACAAAACGTGTATTTGTAAAGTGCATGTTCACCCTGAAGGGTATTGTAGGGATGGCACATGATTACTTGTAGTTTTCCTCCTTTTAAGGTTTATAAATCGTTCTTTAATTTTAGGTTGGGAATGTTGTCATGGCCCATGGGCCAGGAGGCCACTCATCTGTGAAGCGAGATAACTCATAGTAGTTTGTTTCATCAAGCCAGGGTCACTAACCCAACCCAGGAGGTGCTCCATAATTGTCTAGATTGATTGTGCAGGACCTCGACTCCCTCTAGTGAATGATTGTTGGTGAATAGCGTTTTTATAACTGATTGCCTATGTTCTATGGAGAGCAGACAAACAATTTGTGCAATGGCGAGGGTTGATGGGTCCCTGTTAGAGGACCTCACTAGCATTGCTTGATCTCCAGTCCATCTTCAGCTCTAGTCAGTCAGTAAAGGAACCATTAGGAAGCTTTTTTACGTCTCGCCTAGGCAGTGCTAGCACTGTCTCTTCTACATATGCTGGATATAGGCATAAAGCTCCACCCACTTTACGCCCACCTTTTAATTCACTCCAGTCACAGTCCTTTGTAAATGGCTGCTTTTCATTAGTCAATAGGCTTAATAGTCCCTCCTTAGTACCGCATTTTCTCTTCTTGTAACCTCCCATGAGGACACCCTCTGTTACATGTCACTTGATACGTTTAAATTACATCCTCGGAGCACTATTTTCTTAAATGTCTACACGCATTTTTTTCCTGTTTGTTTACTTTTGCTACAATCTCGGCACCCTCAATTTAGCTTTAAACATCTTAAGCTAAAGCACGGATGTGCAATGGCTTCAAAAGTAAAGACAGATTTTTTTTTTTTTATCTTTTGCTTTACTTTTGAAGCTCTGGCATTACTGAAAGTTTGAGCTATTGGCGTTGCATTAATATTAGCAACGCCAATAGCTCAAACTTTCACTCATGCGAGACCTATTGCATTGCAAATGCTTGTTTTTTATTGGACTGCAGTGAGAGCATGCACATTGATGTGCGCATGCTCATTTTGCTCACTACTGAGAAGTGGAGGTCGAGGCATGACGTCATAACGTCATGCCAGGTGAGCCGCGTTGTAGGAGGAAGGGAAATCCTTTTTAAAGAGAGCCATTTTCTCTGAGGATTTCTCTTCTCTTTTTGCAGCGCAGGAGCAACCTCGTCGTGGTGCCAGCCTTGACATCGTGGGATGATTGGGAGAGAGACGACCACAGGCTGCCTGTTTCAGCACGACCCTGCTCTGACCTTTCACACTGAGCTCAAGGCTGCAGTGTAATCCAGCAACAAGTGAAGCGCAGAGAGAGGAACTAGTCTGCGTGATCCTGCCCCAGCCCTAACAGCACCAGGAAGTTAAAAAGTTGAAATCGATCTCCTGTTACTACATTAAAGTAATACAAGCATATACTTGATTCCCAAAATTAATGAATTTGTGCCTTTATAAAACAAGCAATGGTAAATGCAAAAGAAAAAGTTGAAATCGACCTACTTTTGGGAAATCCTGCAATAGATTTCTAAGTAATGTAAATAATTTTTACATGTTTTTTAAAGTGTTTGGTATTTTTATGGCTTATACTTAATAAATATACCTTTTTGCCTATTTTATTATCCTTTGCTGGATGCGACTTTATGATTTTCTTAAGTACACAATGCTAGTTATCTTGATTTAGACCACGCCCCCTACTTGGATAGGCCACACCCCGTTAAGAGGTTTGCCCCGCCCCTTTTAGAGCACCCCCAGTTTTTTTTCCCCACTTAAAGCCCTGCACCTGACCATACACCCACTGTCTTCCTTTTATCTGAGGGGTACTGGTAAGTCTGAGCACGAGCGAAGCTGCCACCCTGTCATTGGAGGGGTGCTCACCGTGTGACATGTGGCAACAATCACTAGAAGACGAAGGTGACACACCTCGACCAAATCCTCTTTGGTAAATCACAGCTGAATGAATGGCCCCATCACAGCGGCCATCTGGGACAGCACTTTGGAGGGTGCAGCAAAAGTGCAGCACATTTGTAAGTGCGTGTGTGTGTGTGTGTTCTCTCCCCACTTAGATGGTGGAAAGCTCTGTACAGCCATTTTATTGTGAATGAGAGACCGGCAGCAACAAATGGAGAATATTTAAGGATAGACTGGAGGGGGGAGAACAGATAATCACATATTGATCGATATCTTAAGGAGTCTGCAACAGCGCCCAAGCTTCACCCAGCATAGAAGAAAGGCATCTTTTTCTCGGTTCATAACTTTGGTGTCATTTATTTCCCCGGGACACAGTACTTTAGCCAAGCCGGAGGGATGGGTCCCCGTGGCCTTTTAAGGCTCAGGAGGGGGGGGGGGGACTGTGTGGCCCCCTCCATGAAAAGTTATTTTATGGCCCAAGGATGGGGTTCCCTGGGCTTTCCAAGGGGAGGGGGGGCATGGCTACCCTCCCCTTCTATAAGAAATAGGGCCAGGGGGACAGAGCCCTCTTTTGCACATTTCGGCGCCAATGTTTCAGGTGGTGCTATAACACTACAGCACCAAATGTCAGACAGTGAAAGGTTATACCAGATTCATGGAATTCCCGGAGTACTCTTGTTGGTACAATCTCAACCTCGAGTGTTCAAACTCTCTGGGTCCCTTTGATAAATTGCACCAGATCATATTATGCATTGTCAACCTTCATTTATAGATAGAAGGAAAATATTAGGCCTGGGCGGTAAATTCCGTTCCGCTCGCGGAATTTGCGGAATTTGGGTAATTTCGCGTTCCGCGGAGAACGCGAAATTGCCAAATTCCGCGATCCGCGACTTCGCGGAGTTTTTTGCTTGTTCGCGCTTTCAAAATGCGTGTTCGCGAGATATTTCTCCCCGAGCACGCAAACAGCGTTCGCGAACAGGAAAAAAGCATCGCGAACGGGCGGAACGAGCAATTCCGCGTGTTCGCGGAACTTTTGCGTGCTCGCGGAGATTTTTTACCGTTTCGCGGAGCTTTGCGTAGCGCGATTACGCAAATTCCGCCCACCCCTAGAAAATATAAACAAGTAAAAAAAACATTTTCGGTTGAACAAAGCAAGCGGACAAATTCTAAAACAGTGTAATCTCCTGGATAGCTAAATGAGAGCATCTGGATGGACAGCAGATAGGATTAGTCTTTAATGCACAAAAGGAAACCTTCTTCCAGGAACTCAGAGAAAAAGTCAACATACCCTACCAGTGAGATGATGGTTGGAAGAGAAAGTAATATTTACTTCCTGAGATCGAGGCAACATCAGCTTGTGGAAGTGGATGCAGATGCTTAGGTGGAGAGGTACACAAACGAGAGATTAAGCAAGCCACTCCGCAAAGAGATGAGCCACTGCTAGAAAGAAGACCTTTGGCGCCAATATTTGCGGCCAATTATTATGATCAATAATGGAATCCTCGAGTGCTGAAGTGTGGAGTAATCATCCCTTTGCGCTTATGCTGGAAGATCTGCATTTTCATTACAGCCTTTAGCAATAATGCATCTGTTTTACATCGGGGCTTGCATGGGTTGTTTACGCTTGCGGATTATACGAAAGGATGTCATGATTTATAACCTTTTCAATTTGACAGGAGCTTACTTATTCCCAGCCGCGGCCCGTGCAGTTAAGAGCGGTGGGGCCAGGTTGGGGAGGGATTCGACAGATGACCACGAAGGAACATTAAATAAATAATTAATTTTCTGTCGTCTGTCAAAATACCCCCCCTTCCCCCCCCAACCCGGTCCCACCGCTCTCATCGCACAAGCCGCGGTTGCTTATTCCTAAAGACGTTTGTTTTCCCAATCAAGAGGTCTGGACCTTTGGCAGCTCAGTAATGTCAAACGGAGGGAGCAGGAGATTCACACAGGAATTTACCAGAAAAGTGTTTTGTATCTCAAATGAGGCTCTTGCTAGGGTTTGAGTTGATGAGTGCTGAGAGGATGGCTCAGAAAGGAGAGATAAGTCTGTGGTCTGACCAGTCATGAGAATGTGAAAGGAGGTCTGAGCGGCATCGATGGACAAAGTTGAGACTGATAGAGGTCAAAAGCAATGAAAATCAAAGTTGCCCAAGAAGTGTTTATTGGAATACTGTGTGATCATTATCACATAAATGTCCTTGAAGTTACAGATGAATGGCTTTTCTGGTCCAGTATATCAATGGATAAGGGGATGCGGAACAGACTCTGGGCTGTAAGTCCAAGCGATGTGAAGTCGGATTCAAGGAGATGAATGAAAGAATGTTTAGGTCGGTGCAAATGGCATCTATGACTCCTCCAATTGGGAATCTCTTTGGCAAATTATGTTGCATTTGTTGAGTTCTTGAGCCAGGACTCTCACATGTATAGCAGATGACATTTAAATCACTCATTACCACCAGCTAGCTAAGTAGTGGGCAGCAAAAGAATATCTGGTAAGGCAACCTTTCTGTGAGAGTTGAGGCGACTGGGATAAGAGGAAGTCATATAAGGGAACTGAGATATTTCATGATGTTGCTCCCCATCACCCAAGGTTGTAGTGTTGCTGGATGTTTGTTTCTAAATGGCATAGAAACCACAGGGATACAACAGGTGGAGGTTTTCAAAAGGCAGGTTTTCAAAAGGCATATGATTAGATCTTAGCCAGAACAAAATGACCTTCTGGTAAGTAAGTTTAAGTAATAAGACCATCGTGGCTTTAGTGCAGACAGGGTAACCCTGGAGGATCAACACAATTTCAGTGAGCAGAGTGAGGATTGTGACAAAATGACCACAAGATAGCTAGCAAAAGTTATAAGAGTTGGTGGTCAGATCAACTAATCACAGCACAGGGAAACGCACAGCTGAGGAGACTGCAACTCTTAGGTGTGCACCTCAGATAGTAGGGCTGTGGTAGAGAAGGAATAACCAGAGTTGAGCAGTCAAAATCTAGAGATAAGGTTTTACTGCAGGGTATGTAGGCAGTCCCCAGGGAGACTGGCTCCAGATCCTTGCACTAATGGAGACTCTGTTTCTCCCCTGAAGCCTTTGAGGGGCATTAGATAGCGGGGAACACATCACTCACACTGGTGCTCCCTGGCAAGAAAAGTCAGGGCTGGTACGACCTTATCTTCACTATTGGTTCATGATCAGGGAGACCAAAATAGTAGGCGGCTCGAACATCGGCAGGTTTCCCCTACCACTTAAACATGCCTGGCTTCTAAAGACAACTTCTGAGAGAAAGTTAGTTGGGGTTACTTCACGAGGACCTGTAGGCAAGTCCCTAACATTAAGGCAGACATTAACTCAGAGGCGCCTCTCCAGCATTCTTTTCACACATAGCTCACGTGGCTCTTGAGTAAGGCCTCCATTAGGAGGCACTGTTAATAGTAGGGTGGTAATATGCATCTCAAAGTACAAATACCACAGTAATTGTAATTCCAGTTTGCCATACTAAGCCTGTACACAATGGGTAATTACTCAGTGATATCAATGCTATTGTGCCAATATCCAAAATGTAAATTATAATTAAAAGCCTTTTTCCTGAGTCTAAGTCCTCCATGTTTGTTCCTGAAAGAAAATGGAGTTTTAACACATGGTAATTAAGTAATATAATAGGCTTTGTAGTCTTTTTTGAATGGATAAATTACACCTTATAATAACATTCTGAGAAAATGCTGTAGATCTTGTGATAGGGCTCTGCGCGCAAACTGCTTAGTGCCACAATTTACATACTGAACAACAAGGTTAATATCTTGGAAACTAGAATTGCCCTGTACCCATAGCAGTGGTACATGGAAAACCTTAAAACCATACAGATCCTGTTCCATCCAAGCTAGGCAGACAACCACCCACTGGTGCTCCACTCCCCAAAAGACTGGGATAAGGCAAGCTGAAATATTGCAGGGCAGGGATCGCCCCCTTAGTCAAGTTTTCCAATAGTTTGGCAACAAGTCCTGTACATGCTTCAGCTGATAAATTGAGAAAAATATCCCTTGTAACACTATCTGACATGTAGCAATCAGCCAAGGAATAAGCAGTAAATGAAAAGATGTTTTCTTTCTATGTAAACAGCAGAGCTTCCAATAGTTATTACCATCTTTTGTTGTCGCTATAGAACGGCCTGCCTTGATGTTTGTTGGGTTAATCTAATAAACAAAATTACCACCTACACAAGTAAAAAAAAAAAAAACTATGAAGGGGAAAATGTGAGGGAGACAAGCTAGAGCCCAAAGATGAGCAGATCCCTGAGTGATATTGCCACAGAAAGATCATAAAGGCACATAAATCCCTTTGCTGCCCTCCCCCAAGCATAGTAGAGAAGCCACAATTCTCTAAATAGACAAATCTGAAAATTCTGGCGCAGTCTGGGCTACCTTAGTCGCTGAGATAGCCAAAGGCAGGGTACATCTGCAGGAAATGAGGAGGGCAGTGTTGGAGGCAAGGGTAAAGGGTGGTCAGCTGCACAGCATAGAGATCTAACTTGCTCACATCACAGGAGGTACAGAAATGCGGGATAAAAACACAAAGAGATAAAACATGGAGATTAAATCTATCACCTGCTAAAAGACCCTAGGTAGAGAGGCATGTGATTGGCGTTTTGAGGCTGCTACTCAAAATTGAGGATAAAAAATACAGGCTGACACAATCTAGAGAGTCATAAGCAGGCTAGGTTACAAAACGTGAATTGAGACTGTAAAGTTAGATTGGTAAAGAAGCAATTCACACGCTGGATTCGACTGCAGATAGCCAGTATGTTGGTCCTGGACTGCATGTAAGAAAATAGAAGCGACTAGCCAATAGAGTTCCTGGAAACAAAGAGCAATTTTGCAAACAAGGTGGCTCAACTATAAACCATTGCCCTCCGGATCTTGAAAATTGACAAACCAAACTGAGGTGAACAGAGCAAAATCAATGTCCTTCAGACCGAAGGGAAGAAAGCATTGGTGACTGCCACACAAGAGGCAGAGGAAGATCCCATTTATCTGAAACCAGAAACTGAATGCATAAAATTAAACTGTGATCCTCACTGCCCCCAGCAACTACCTAATGAATCATCAATATAGCTACTAAGAGAAGCACACCATACCGGTTGACATCTCTGATTCACCGTTAATCAAATTCGCTTACCCACCTTCATTACATTTCCTCTGCTCATCCTCTACTACCCATACTCCATCCTTCATGGTAGCTTTTAAATCCCTTTATAAATCTTTGTGACCTCTCGTTAATGTGCCTGGTTAAGGTGATTCATTTACGAAAGGCACTAAACTTTGCAACACTTGAATGAGACCTCTAAATTGAACTAAAGGAAAACTGGGAATGCATATAATACACAAGCCCTTTTATTTAAGATATAACCTTGCTTTCTGTGCATTTCATGACACACAAGGATCAAATCATGTTCCTGTTTTGCTTGTAATTGTAATTCCAAATAAAGATAAAGTAAAAAAAACAAGCTGCTGACGGAGAGGTTGATCATCATTCTGATAAAACAATATTACAAACCACAAAGGTCTGTGAATGTAAATTGATCAAACTACGAGGTGACTTTCAATATACTTATTACACATGGAAAGAGGTATTTTACACCTTATGAAACATGATCACACTCTTATCCCTCTTTTTCAGTACATGCACTCTTGCACCCACAGATGCAGAGGATCCATTGTCTTCCAGGTGTAAACAGAACTAATAAATGTGTGAGCCATACTGTCGAAATAATGGTATCAGTATGTAGTTTGCAATTGGCTGCAAACATATTTCAGACAGTTTAATGTAAATCATTCAAAACCAGACCAATTTGCAACATAAACGAAATCCCGCAAATCATTCCAATTTTTTCTACTATGATGGCAATACATGGAGTGTGGTTTGCCTTGAAAAAGTGAGATGGTTCGCAAAACATGGTGGCTAGATCTGTAACTAACTTGAATGTGGATGCAAGCAAGAATTGAAAAATCAAATATAAACCAGAGAAGAATAGGAAAATAATTTAAGAATATTATTAAGAACCATTTAGATTTGTAATTGGCTTCCTGGTCTGTTATATTGTAATATTCTCATAATTATCTTCCAAATAGCCAATGACTGTGAATTTTCAGGAAAATAACATTAAGATTAAAGGATCTGGGGGGGCGTGGCTTGCCGAGCTGCGGAATGGCCGCATGTTAGGCGAGCTCCGCCGGCCGGGATAAAATCCTGCATCTATCCGCACATAACCTGGGAGTGTGCTAAATAAAAACATCCTCCGGTGAAGTCCTAGTGTTCGGGGTCACATCGGTAGCCTAGAAGCAGAGATTGTTTGCAGACAACCTGATTGGAGAGCCCAGAGAAAGTTTGGCGGGACGGGGCTCAGCTGCGGCCTGGAGGCGGGTCTCGGCCTGAGCGGAAAATCGACCCGCGGGCGCCCGGCTGCGGAGCAGGCCACACTACGCAGTAACACCGTCGGACCCTTCCTGACGCCGTGGCTCGCACCCGATCTCACCCACACTCATCGGGTCTGTACTAGACCACTGGATAGGGGCGGCGCATGGCAATTCTATATTTCACCTGCAACCGGCGGGGACACAGCCGACATACCGGCAAAGGCGTGACCGCCAGGCCCGACCCTTTTCACTGCGACAACCTGCAACCTACGGTGAGCAGTGTGGATGCGCTGTTGACGATCGTTGTGTAGCGGGCGCTGGGGAGGCTCTGAACTGCTCCGCGGCGAGCCACCTTGCTGATCGGGGCCTGGGCGGGCCTGTCCGCGGCCTGGCGAGAGTTTCTCGGGAGGCCTACCCGACGTGAAGGAGATTCGGAGACTGTGTGGCCCTGCATTGTGGTAGGTGCGGACCCCCCCTGGGACTCAAAAGGGATCGCTGCTGAAATATTAAAGATTTTTCATGGGCAGTGGGGACCGTCAGGATAAAGTTCTATAAATCATTGAGCTCTGGCATGGCGATTTACCGGCACTGAAGTGCTTATCCCTGTAGCCACCAGCATTAACAGCGGGACTAACCAGCCCTGAAAAGAAGTCGGCTAAGCACGTGGGGGGCTGTGAGGTTGCCGCAGCCCAGGTCGCAAAACCAGCCTGGAAATTGAAGCAGTGCAGAGTTCTCGAGCACCACACGTGGCTCTCCATTAGCTGATCGTGCTCGGACTGAGGGTTGGCATAATACCCTGCAGTGGCGCACTGAGAGGGGGGAGCAGAGACTTGAAGGGCAACTGCCGGCCCGCACATCGGCGTTCCACCCACCAGCTTCGAGGTGGACGATAGTTCATATCTAGAAGTCCATTACGCAATAAGTATAACAAAGAGACGCCATTGGAACACTACCTGTAACCAGGACCCGGTGAAGCGGGATTAAGGGTTGACCGCCTGTCGCCAGACTACAGCGCTGAAGGGCTCCGGTGACTCCATACTGCCCTTGCGTCTGTGCTGGAGGACCAACTCCAGTATACCACTGCACAGCCACTCCTGTGACAGGAAGCTTCAGAGGTACTGCGCAAACTTACTGCTGCTCCCCTCCACCACTTCTTGCCGGGCTCCGGGCACCCGAACTGGCGCTCCGCACCTTGTATGTGGGGCAGATCCCTATATTCGCAGTCTAAGAGGCCGCCGGAGTGTACTTGAAGTGTTAAGCCAATAAAAAGATCGTCAACATCAGTCCACAACATGGGTAAGCAAGACCCGAAACAACCAAAGCTACACTTCGAAAACAAACGCGCAACTCGGCATACGGAGTCAGACCCAGAGGCCAACTCGGAGAACATGACTGAAAATCAGCAGGGAGACCAGGGAGAAGACCTGCGAACTCTGTTGCTGCAGATGAGATCAAGCCTACGCAACATAGATACCAAATTAGATACGTTAACCACACAACTTGATACTGTAAAAAAACAAGTTGAGACTCATGAGACCCGCTTAGACGTGCTCGAAAACAGGAACACAGAGGTCCATGAATTCCAAGTGGAGGCCAAAGAACAATTATTAAATATGGATAAAATGCTCACCATCATCCGTGCACAGAACGAGGATTTGGAGCCAGATCCCGTAGAAACAACCTTCGAGTCACGGGAATCCCTGAAACGACTGCCATTTCAAAGATGGAGACCTACATATCTGATCTGCTGCATGAGTTATTCGACCCTCATCTATCTGCTGTCTTTGCGGTCGAGAGAGCACACCGCGCCCTAGGTCCGCGACCTCCTGTCAGGACTACGCCCAGACCCATACTTGCAAAAATCCTGAATTATCAAGATCGGGACCTAATACTACGACTGGCCAGGGAGAAGGGGACAATCTCGCACAAAGGAAATATAATCTCCTTCTATCCGGACTTTACACCGGCAGTACAGGCTGCAAGAAGAGAATTTCTCCCAACTAAATGCATCCTGATGCAGGCCCAGATCCCGTACTCCTTAATATATCCTGCCAAGCTCAAGGTCTCGTATGACGGCACAGTCCACTTCTTCACTGATGCCAAATCTGCCTTCAAATTCGCACAACACATCGGAGGGAAGAAAAACAAACAGAGCCTTGGGCCGAGGGACTCTTCTGTGGATCGGTTGAGCGAAAATGACTGATTTGGTATTGTATAAATGTGCGCTTTAACTGTTTGCTCCAATATATTATTTGCATTGTGACTGACACTTTAGTGTTTATGCTTTTTACATGATTGTTACTCCTGGCCTTGCCTACGTGGCACACCGGACGTTATTCAAACCATGGGCTGATAGCATTGCTTCCCAAAAAGTTTTCCCGGCCACCCTGGGAACAGCAGGGATGTTCGCCGGTGACACCACGCCCTCATGGGAGAATTCCTAGAAAAGGGTTTTGCCCTTCCGCTTTTTGGGGGGAGGGGGGGGGGATTTTCACAACCTGTTTGGGGGGTTGGAGTGGGAGGTGGGTTGGTGGGGTGGGTTGTTCTGCAGTTTGATGCCAGTATTATACTATACAAGAATGTATACTTTGTATATGCCGACGTTTTCCAAGTAATGTACACGCTTCCTGGCTTACATTTACAGATTGTGATTAGACACATGCTATGAACAAATTTAATTTCTTGACCTGGAACGTCCGAGGGTTAAACGACTGTAGGAAGACTAGATTGGTCCACGCTTATCTCATTCGTCACCACATAGACATTTGCATGCTACAAGAGACACACTTAAATGTAGCGCCATCCCCTAGATTGAAACACAACAGATGGGGGTCTGTGTACTCCTCCATATACTCTAATTATGCTAGAGGGGTGACGGTTTTAATTAGACGAGGACTGGACTGGAGAGACAGCGAGGTTCATCTTGATCCCGAGGGCCGGTTTGTTGTGATTGTAGGTACACTATGCAGAGTGCAGATGGTGTTGGTGGCGGTGTACGGTCCGAATGTTGACTCGCCTACATTTTTTCAAGATCTCTGGGCTAAAGTGAGGGCGACAAATTGTGATACCATCATCTGGGGTGGGGACTTCAATGCAATATTAGATGATGAGCTGGACAGGAAGGGGATTTCGAGGTCTTTACATCCAGCGGCCAGCGCGGCACTAAATGCTATTATCCTAGATGGTCAGCTCATTGACATGTGGAGGCACACACACCCTACAATCAGAGAGGGTACCTGTATTTCCGAACATCATAGATCATGGTCTAGACTGGACTTCTGGTTGATATCTCGGGATGTCGCTACGTGGTCCACTGAGATCACACACCTTCCCAGATCCTTGTCTGACCATGCCCCCTGTTTACTCAAACTAACTGTGCCAAACTCACCCCCACCTATGTTTACCTGGAGACTCCCACCGGAGACCCTTCTAGACAATGCATTCAGGGAGGAAGTCCGCCACAACATAACCGATTATTTCTCTATTAATGAGGGATCAGTCAACACCCAAGCTTCGCTCTGGGAAGCATTCAAGACGGTCATTAGAGGCAGCTGTATAGCCCGACAAGCAGGAGTTCTTAAATCAATACGGGGCAGATTGGGGAAATTAGAGGCACAGATTAAGGAACTTGAGACTCTGTTCTATAAAACCGGCGATTACCGCACACTAGCTACACTTAAACAGACACTAATAGAATTTGAAGAAGAGGCAGACAGGGAAGTAAAGTTCCTAGGGAAATATGCTCAAGCCCGCCGATACGGAGAAGGGGACAGACCAGGCAGAACCCTAGCATCTATGCTACGTCCATCCCGTTCAACTACATTTGTCACCGAACTTAACACCACACGCACCACAGCTGTCAGAGGCCCGAAAGACATCCTAGACACATTCTCAGAGTTCTATTCGAACTTATATACCGCCCGTCAAACTTCCACCCAGACAGACTTGCTATCTTTCTTAGATTCATTAGAACTTCTTTGGTTAGGTCGAGAACATAGGGAGTATTTAGATGACCCCGTCACAGTACAAGATGTGGCTCAGGTTATAAAAAGTCTACCAATGAACAAGGCACCAGGGTCGGATGGACTAACTACAGCATTCTATAAAACGTATGTAGAAGAACTCGCACCGCACCTGATAGCTGTATATGAGGAAGCCCAAACCACGGGCATTCTTCCGCCCACAATGCGAGAAGCCATAATGTAGGAAGGTGGAATCTGACTATATGGTTGCCCCCACTTTTTTTCTGGTGTTTTGCTGGTTTATGACTTAGTTGGACTGGGATCCTGCTATTCAGGGCCCCAGTCTATCTGATTCCTCTATAAAATGGTTTCCATGTGCCCTAGGCACATCTCTGATTGGAATCTGGAGTGCCCTTATAAGTCCCTAGTATATGGTATACTATGTACCCAGGGCATAGGTACCTCAGAGGCCTACCAGGGGCTGCAGCATGTATTGTGCCACCCCTGGAAGGCCATCCAAAATGACACCGCAGGTCTGCTACTGCAGCCTGGGTAAGGTGGTGCATGCACCCCTTACAGTGGTATAGGCTACCTATATCACTACATATGTACACACATATAAACCTATAAGTCACTCCTATGGCAGGCCTTATCAATCCTGAAGGCAGAGTGCTTGGTTCTTATGTGAGAGGGTGCCCCTTGCATGAGCAGAGCCCCTCTGCAGCGTTCGGAGGCCCTTCTCTGATGCTGTTTGTAGTGCAGCCTGACCATATACTCTTAAGCGCATTATAACCTCGCGTTAAATGCTTACTTTGGAATGGCTGCACCAAAACATGTCGTGTTTGGTGTCAAACATCTTGGAATACTACCCCCCGCCAGTTCTGGCGGCGGGGGTAGCATTCCACCCTTCTAGAGGGAGAGACATGTACACACCGGCCTGCCCGGTAACTTCTTTCCAGAGCCCTGGCATCACAAAATGGATGCCGCTGCCACAGACACGGGTCTGGCCTCCTGCTGCTGACTGAAACTCCGGCAGGGGAGGCCTGGACAATAGGTTTCCTGTCGCAGGGAGGTGTAACCACCTCCCCAGACAGGATAATGTGTATTGGGGCTGGGCGGGAGCACTCTCTGGGGGTCAGAAGTCCTGCACTGGGGGCACACTTGGTGTCCCTGTGCATATGCCAGTTCAAACCCGTTGCAGGGGCTACCTGCCCCTGCTCTGGCGCGAAACTGGACAAAGGGAATGGGTGTAACCACCCCTCTTCCCTGACCCTCCCATAGGTGGGTCCCCAGAGTATGTCCAACCCCCTAACTTGGTATAAGTATGGGACCCCAGTCCTTAGGACTTTAGATTACCCTGGACGAAACTCTGACACTGAATCCTGGACCTTCGACGCTCTACCTGAAGATTAGAGGACTGAAGAATCTCCCTTGGGGTCAAGGAGTGGCTCCCCTGCTTGGCAGGCACCTAAGAAGCAATTGTCCGGTCTGCATCGCTGAAGCTCCCGCCGGACGCCCAAGTCTTTGCATCCCCAGAGGTGGATTTCCTGACTTCCCGAGGCTGCCCTGAGTCCCCAGCAAAGCTGAGGCCCGTAGCTGTCGTGGGTAACGTGGAACCGTGACCCCTGGACACCGAGTACTTTTGCAAGTGCATCCTCTTCCTGGTCTTCCACGAAGTTGTGCTTTGGGCTCCGAGTAGCCCCCGCCTCCAGCACCGACTGCACCGAAGATCCCTGGCCTCCACTCCACGAGTGTCCTGTAAGACAGCTCCAAGTGCGTCCACTCGAGGCTCCTTCGCGGTCGCTAGTCCGTTGGCTAGTGGGCCCTCCCGAAGGCAACTCTTCTTCTGCTTGGGCTTCCCTGGTTGCTCCAGACGTGCCCTGACTTACCCTCGCTGGGTGAGTCCCTCAGACCTTGCTGGTCTGAACCAGAGTCTTTTCTTTGTTTCTTCGAGACTTGCCGTTGCCAAGGCTTGTTAGGTCCAATCCGGTCGCCGACACCGCAGCAATCGACAGACGTCGTGGGACAGCTCGAATCCAGCTCCTGGTTGTCGTCGACGCCTCCTGGACCTCATGGCTGAAGAGTCAAGACGACCGTCAACCTACCTGAAGCACCCGACATCGGTGGGCATCTGCTCATCGCCTTCCTGGTCACTGGCTAGTGACCCAGACTCTGTCCCCTCTGCTTTCAGGTTCTTCAGATCTTCGATCCACCTTTGGATCCACCCGAACACTTTCGACTTGGTCGCCAGCAGCACTTTGCAGCAGATCGCCATTGAAATCGAAGACGAAACCCGACCCCGAAAGACACCTATGCACCCGGCTCCCCTGGGTGAGGTAACTCGAGTACTCCGGTGCTCCCGTGGGTATTGACTCTAGAACAGCCTAGTTCTAAAGGGGTTTGCTCTAAGTCCTCCTCTAAGTGTCCTTTTTCTTTAAGTCTCTAACCGCGCCATTCCCCATAGAAGTCAACGGTAGCTCGCGGCTGTGTTCTCACACTGCACGCGTCCTCCGTGGGTCCCCTGTGTCACTACCTTGGGTGGTTCCTTGAGGGCCAAGCACTTCTACAGGCTCTAGGCCTTGTGTCTAGTTCAGTCGTGGTTCTTATACCACTTTATTGGTATATGGTTTGGTACGCCCCTAGGGCTCAAACGTGTATTTGTGCTATTACTGTTGATAACTGACTTGTAACTTATGTACTTCGAACTCTAGCCTCATAAAGAGACTAGAGGGGTGTGTTTAGTAATAAATACATATATTTTGAATATATACCTGGTGTGGTCCTCTTTCATTTGGTCACTCAAGAGATTATAGACTGGTAAAACAAGCTGCTTTACATTCCTCCAAGACTTAGCCTGAAGGCTGCTCTCCATAGCCACCACTAAGATAGCTTTCTATAAAGGTTGTCTTTAACCTATCTCCAATAAGGGGTTGTTTGGACTGGTGCAAGGTGCCCACTATAATTAGTGGACAGCATATACCAGGCCAACTTCTCACATTGGTGTGCAGCGTGTGGGATTCCAGCTTGCTATTGTTTTACCAGATAATCTCAATTGAATTGATCAACTGAAAACCACTAAGGGTACCTTAGGTACATATAAATCAAGCTTAGGATACAGTAAGTTCTACTGAACTTAGAGTTGTGTGTTAAGAGATAGCACACCCTTTCTACAACTCAAGAGAGTTTAGTAGGCCACACTAGAGTAGGTAGTGCATACACCACACCACACTAGTAATGTCTTCACTGCCAGGAACCAGTGGGCTCCTGCCATCCAGATATGACAACCTCTCATACTTGGAATTAAGAGAGTTGTGCAAGGTTAGGAAGTTGAAGACAGGCAAAAATGCCAACACCCAACGTCTCCTGGAGATGCTTCTGCTAGATGATCTTAGAAGACCCATAAGGTCTGAAAGGGTAGGCAGAGAGGGTGGGGCAGAAGATGAGGGAGGGGCCAGGGATGAAAATACCCAGGACCTGACCTCTGAAACTGGCCAGGGGGATGACAATGATCCTGACCTGGAAAGTGCAGCTACTCCTGAGGAAGAGGAGGAGGCCCAGAATGACCTCCCCTTTGTCCCCCCAGAAAAGAGTTGTGAGTGTGCCCAGAAGGTCTAGATCTCCTTCTCAGGAGTCTAACCACTCTGACACCTCAGTAGGGACCTCTGTCTCCTCTCATAGGAGGGAATCCTCTCATGAGAGGAGAAAGAGACTGATTCAGTATGAACAAGCCCAGCTTGAGCTCAGAAAACAGCAGTTGGCTATAGACAGGGAGTCCCTAGATCTCTATAGACAGAGAAAAAAGATGGGACTAGAGTCCCATGGTGGCAGCAATTTTCCCAGAGATAGGGAAAGGTCTTATGACCATAGAAACCTGAGCAAGATTGTCCCTCCCTACCAGAGTGGGGATGTCATCCACAAATGGATAACTGCTCTAGAGAGGGCCTGTAAAGTACAGAGGGTCCCTCAGGAGCAGTGGGCAGCAATCTTGTGGCTCTCCTTTGCAGACAAAGGTAGAGATAAGCTCCTCACTGTTAGAGAGGAGGATGCTGACAATTACAAAGTCTTGAAGAGTGCTCTGATAGATGGGTTTGGCCTAACCACTGAACAGTATAGGTTGAAGTTCAGAGACACCCAAAAGGCTCAGACTCCAGACTGGGTTGATTTTGTAGATTGTGCTACTAAGGCTCTGGAGGGTTGGATACATGGCAGCAAGGTGCATGACTTTATAGGATTGTACAATTTGATTATGAGGGAGCAGATCCTTAATAATTGTCAAAAACAGCTTTTACACGTGTACCTGGTGGACTCTGATCTGACCTCTCCCCAAGAATTGGGAAAGAAGGCAGACAAATGGGTCAGAACCAGGGTAAGGCCTAAGAATCAGGGTGGTGACCAGAAGAAAGATTCTACCAAGTCCCAAGAGAAAGGTGGGGATAAATCTAAGGATAAGTCCACTACAGGGCCCCAAAAGTCCTCTTCTGGGGGTGGGTCCCAAACTCCTTCCTCTCCTGAAAAGAAACCCTATTGCCATGTCTGTAAAAAGCCTGGACACTGGAAAACAGAACCCAGTTGCCCCAGGATTGGCAATAAAGAAAATGTTCCTCCAACAACTACTACCACCCCTCCTGGTACTACCAGTAGTAATCCTCCAGTTGGGAGTAGTGCACCCAAAAAGTTAGGTGCTTTTGCAAGAGGAACAGAGGTGGGCCCTAGTTTAGACAGGACCCCCTCAACAGACTCCTCTGACTCTGATGGTGGTATAGGATTTGCCACCTTTACCATGGGCCCCAATGCATTGGGCAGGTACAGACTGGAGCCAATAATTAATGGTCAGAAAGCTGTGGCACTTAGGGACACAGGGGCTAGTGTCACCATGGTGGCAGGGAAACTAGTCCCCCTCACCAGCTTTTACCTGAGTTTAAATACCAGGTAACCAACATTGATGGTGTCAGAACAGATCACCCCATGGCCATAGTCAATCTCAGCTGGGAAGGGGTCACAGGCCCAAAAAGAGTGGCAGTGTCCCCAACCTTGCCTGTAGATTGCCTGATGGGCAATGATCTGGAAATTTCAGCCTGGGCTGACGTTGAACACCAAACCCATCTGAGAATGCTGGGCGTCCCTGTAAAAGTTAGTGGGGCTGTGATGGCCACAGCCCCAGCCCAGGGAAAGTTTGGAGAGCTGGAGCCTGGAAGAATGGCCCACTCTCCCCCAAAAGAGAGCACAAGGGTTGAAGAAAAGTCTTCTTCCCACCAGACAGTAGGTAAGGGTCAGCCTCCTCAGGGAACTGACCCTACCCCTAGTGAAGGAACTGCCCCAGAGGTAGTCAGGCCTGGCCTGGCCCCACCCCTGATGGCAGAGGACCCTTCCAAGGTGGTACCCAGTCTGGAGCAGGTAACCTGCCCCTCTCTACCCTGCCTCAGACAGCCCAGGGCTGCAGAAGTCAGGGAGGTCAGTGGACCCCCAGGGCCCCCTGTCCAGAGGAACCCCCCCATCAGCAGATTAGGGGCACCCAGTCTAGTAGCCCTAGCCAAGTGAAAATTCCTCAACACACTGAGGGATCCCCCATACCTTTGTGTAGGGACCTCCCCCAGAAGGACTCTGTTAGGCAAGGGCAAACCTGGGACCAAAAGGTTCCAAACCTGCCATGTCCCTCCAGTGGTCCATCCAAAGGGACCCAACCCCCAGCTGTAGGCAGCCAAAGGTTGACCCTTAGAGCAAAATGCAACTCAGTCATGGAAAGACAGGCATACATGGTGACCAGTGATCTGAGGAAGCTGAGACCAACCTTCCTAGGGCCTCACTTCCCTACTCAGACCCCTCACCAGCCTTGTACTTTACCAAAGCACACCACAGATAGTAATTCCCCATGGTGGAGGCCCTCTCATACCCTTAGGGTGAGGGATTGCTTAGTGGACCATAAGACAGGGGGCAACCATGAAAGTGCAGGTGCTTCCTTATATGGCCACTTAGTCAATAAAGGCTCACCTGGCCAAGGTTAGCCTTATCTCCTTTTGTTTGGGGGGGGGGGGTTATGTAGGAAGGTGGAATCTGACTATATGGTTGCCCCCCACTTTTTTTCTGGTATTTTGCTGGTTTATGACTTAGTTGGACTGGGATCCTGCTATTCAGGGCCCCAATCTATCTGCTTCCTCTATAAAATGGTTTCCATGTGCCCTAGGCACATCTCTGATTGGAATCTGGAGTGCCCTTATAAGTCCCTAGTATATGGTATACTATGTACCCAGGGCTTAGGTACCTCAGAGGCCTACCAGGGGCTGCAGCATGTATTGTGCCACCCCTGGAAGGCCATCCAAAATGACACCACAGGTCTGCTACTGCAGCCTGGGTAAGGTGGTGCATGCACCCCTTACAGTGGTATAGGCTACCTATATCACTACATATGTACACACATATAAACCTATAAGTCACTCGTATGGCAGGCCTTATCAATCCTGAAGGCAGAGTGCTTGGTTCTTATGTGAGAGGGTGCCCCTGCATGAGCAGAGCCCCTCTGCAGCGTTCGGAGGCCCTTCTCTGATGCTGTTTGTAGTGCAGCCTGACCATATACTCTTAAGTGCATTATATCCTCGTGGTACAATGCTAACTTTGGACTGGCTGCACCAAAACATGTCGTGTTTGGTGTCAAACATCTTGGAATACTACCCCCCCCCCCCCCCCACCAGTTCTGGTGGCGGGGGTAGCATTCCACCCTTCTAGAGGGAGAGACATGTACACACCGGCCTGCCCGGTAACTTCTTTCCAGAGCCCTGGCATCACAAAATGGATGCCGCTGCCACAGACACGGGTCTGGCCTCCTGCTGCTGACTGAAACTCCGGCAGGGGAGGCCTGGACAATAGGTTTCCTGTCGCAGGGAGGTGTAACCACCTCCCCAGACAGGATAATGTGTATTGGGGCTGGGCGGGAGCACTCTCTGGTGCTCAGAAGTCCTGCACTGGGGGCACACTTGGTGTCCCTGTGCATATGCCAGTTCAAACCGGTTGCAGGGGCTACCTGCCCCTGCTCTGGCGCGAAACTGGACAAAGGGAATGGGTGTAACCACCCCTCTTCCCTGACCCTCCCATAGGTGGGTCCCCAGAGTATGTCCAACCCCCTAACTTGGTATAAGTATGGGACCCCAGTCCTTAGGACTTTAGATTACCCTGGACGAAACTCTGACACTGAATCCTGGACCTTCGACGCTCTACCTGGAGATTAGAGGACTGAAGAATCTCCCTTGGGGTCAAGGAGTGACTCCCCTGCTTGGCAGGCACCTAAGAAGCAATTGTCCGGTCTGCATCGCTGAAGCTCCCGCCGGACGCCGAAGTCTTTGCATCCCCAGAGGTGGATTTCCAGACTTCCCCGAGGCTGCCCTGAGTCCCCAGCAAAGCTGAGGCCCGTAGCTGTCGTGGGTAACGTGGAACCGTGACCCCTGGACACCGAGTACTTTTGCAAGTGCATCCTCTTCCTGGTCTTCCACGAAGTTGTGCTTTGGGCTCCGAGTAGCCCCCGCCTCCAGCACCGACTGCACCGAAGATCACTGGCCTCCACTCCACGAGTGTCCTGTACGCCAGCTCCAAGTGCGTCCACTCGAGGCTCCTTCGCGGTCGCTAGTCCGTTGGCTAGTGGGCCCTCCCGAAGGCAACTCTTCTTCTGCTTGGGCTTCCCTGGTTGCTCCAGACGTGCCCCGACTTACCCTCGCTGGGTGAGTCCCTCAGACCTTGCTGGTCTGAACCACAGTCTTTTCTTTGTTTCTTCGAGACTTGCCGTTGCCAAGGCTTGTTGGGTCCAATCCGGTCGCCGACACCGCAGCAATCGACAGACGTCGTGGGACAGCTCGAATCCAGCTCCTGGTTGTCGTCGACGCCTCCTGGACCTCGTGGCTGAAGAGTCAAGACGACCGTCAACCTACCTGAAGCACCCGACATCGGTGGGCATCTGCTCATCGCCTTCCTGGTCACTGGCTAGTGACCAGACTCTGTCCCCTCTGCTTTCAGGTTCTTCAGATCTTCGATCCACCTTTGGATCCACCCGAACACTTTCGACTTGGTCGCCAGCAGCACTTTGCAGCAGATCGCCATTGAAATCGACGACGAAACCCAACCCCGAAAGACACCTATGCACCCGGCTCCCCTGGGTGAGGTAACTCGAGTACTCCGGTGCTCCCGTGGGTATTGACTCTAGAACAGCCTAGTTCTAAAGGGGTTTGCTCCAAGTCCTCCTCTAAGTGTCCTTTTTCTTTAAGTCTCTAACCACGACATTTCCCATAGAAGTCAACGGTAGCTCGCGGCTGTGTTCTCACACTGCACACGTCCTCCGTGGGTCCCCTGTGTCACTACCTTGGGTGGTTCCTTGAGGGCCAAGCACTTCTACAGGCTCTAGGCCTTGTGTCTAGTTCAGTCGTGGTTCTTATACCACTTTATTGGTATATGGTTTGGTACGCCCCTAGGGCTCAAACGTGTATTTGTGCTATTACTGTTGATAACTGACTTGTAACTTATGTACTTCGAACTCTAGCCTCATAAAGAGACTAGAGGGGTGTGTTTAGTAATAAATACATATATTTTGAATATATACCTGGTGTGGTCCTCTTTCATTTGGTCACTCAAGAGATTATAGACTGGTAAAACAAGCTGTTTTACATTCCTCCAAGACTTAGCCTGAAGGCTGCTCTCCATAGCTACCACTAGGATAGCTTTCTATAAAGGTTGTCTTTAACCTATCTCCAATAAGGGGTTGTTTGGACTGGTGCAAGGTGCCCACTATAATTAGTGCACAGCATATACCAGGCCAACTTCTCACACATAATAATCACACTATTAAAGCCTGGGAAGCCCGAAAACGAAGTCGACTCTTACAGACCCTTATCGCTCATTAACGTGGACGTGAAGATTCTTGCAAAGTTGGTTGCCAATCGTCTACAACCTTTGCTCCCGTTGATAGCTCGGCAGGACCAATCGGGTTTTATTCCAGGAAGATCGACTTCACACAATCTTCGCTCCTTTTTTGCGATGGTATATTATCTACATCCATCGGTGCGGGCGGCCGCTGTCTTCCTAGATGCTACTAAAGCATTCGACACTTTAGAATGGCCATACCTATTCCAAATTTTAAATAGACTGGGAATGAGCCCTCTGTTTATTTCCCTCATAAGACTGCTCTACACCGAACCATCTGCTCGGGTGAGAGTGAACGGAATGATATCGAAACCCTTCACAATATCGCGAGGGACCAGACAGGGCTGCCCGCTATCCCCATTGCTGTTTGCAATAGCAATGGAACCTCTTGCAGCTCGTATAAGACAGCATCACACAGCTAGGGGCATTGGCTTCAGTACGAGAAGCCTATTGATTTCGCTATACGCTGATGATGTTACGCTGTATGTTATTGACCCTGAAACAAACTTAGATCCACTAATGCGGGAATTTATTAAATTCGGTGGCCTATCTGGCGTATCCATCAATTGGTCAAAGTCAGTGATATTCCCACTAACTGATACCACCACCCCGACCCCTACTGAATACCCGCTCACATGGGCAAACGAACCAGTAAAATATTTAGGTATATGGCTAAGTAGGAACACTCAAGAACTATGGGACTTAAATTTTGGACGTGCTGTCAACTGGCTCGAGGGAAAAGTTGCGGTGTGGGCCAAACTCCCTTTATCATTAGCGGGAAGAATCGCCTTGGTTAAGATGGTGGTGCTGCCAAAATTACTCTATTTATTCGTGAATATTCCTCTCCCCCTTCCACAAGTCTTTTTCACTATTCTAAAAACGCATCTGACCTCATTGATATGGGCGGGAGGACAAGCTAGGCTATCGTGGGACCTTCTCACCCTTCCGCTACACCAGGGTGGGCTGGGGGTACCGGACATACATTTGTACGCACTGAGCGCACAGGCACAATTTTTATACTATTGGGTACACCCTACTCCTTTCCAGCCCCACACGGCAATTGAGACAGACATCGCTGCACCGACTCCTCTGACAGTTGCACTATACCGCCCTTATAAACGGCTTAAAGCAGAAATTGATACTGTTAATACTCTACGAAGGGCATGGGAAGGTCTGAAGAAAAGAGCACAGACACCCATCCTAGATGCCCCCTCCATCGCCCTAGCGCATAATCCCATGCTGCCAACAATGGAAGAAAGCTCCAGCGTTTCCTTAGCTCCCAAAATGGGCATGCACACATTTGCAGATCTATATCCGAACGACGAATTTAGACCTCCACCCCAAGCGGAGGAGGACGGAGCAGTGTCATTCTCGGACATATTCTTCTATCATAAGATCAAGGCCACCTGCCGGTCCTTACACGAAACAGTCCCACACACCCCTCCAACTCTAGGGGCACTGGAAAATGTGTTGAAGTCGGATTCTCCGCGCAGATTAATCACACGTATATATAATACAACACAAAACACTGCCCCACAAATACAAACGCGAGCGCTCCAGGCATGGAACGTGGAACTACAATCTCCAATCACGGAAGACCAATGGACTTACTGCTGTGGCCAACTCAAAGCCCTCTCGCCTAATTACAGACTCCGGCTAATTCATTTTAAGTACTTGCACAGATTTTATAGGACCCCCATCAGTCTGCATAGAATGGGTTTGAAGGAAAACGATCACTGTTGGCGGTGTGGCGCTGCCCTTGCCTCCTTTCTGCACATGGCATGGACCTGTCCAAAACTGCAGACATTCTGGTCTACTATCTTTATGACAATCCATGACATGATTGGCACTCCAGACTCCCCGGACCCTGTTACGGGGCTATTAGGCTATGTTAAAGATACTCCGACGCAGTTCCGTAAATTACATGCAATGCTTTTACTGTTTGCCAAACAATGTGTGTCTAAACATTGGGCGAGGAAAGTCTCTCCTAATGTGAAGGAGTGGATACACGATGTCACTTTTGGGCACACTCAACTGACAACATTCTGGGAACTCATGCCATCAGCCTCTAGACCCAAAGATATCTGGGAACCATATGTGCAGTGGGCCCGGGATCAACATGAGGAGGGGGAGGAGGCATCACAGACATCGGAAACGATACCAAAAGAAGGGGTGGGATAAAACAATACACTCTGGATTGAAGTGTGTACACCATTGTGGGATACTGGGGCAGATTCCAGACGACACACCTACTCCATCCATTACACTTCGCAGGCTATTATGTGTATGTCTAACTGTCTTTATTTAGCCGACTAAAGAGGTTATGTATCAAATCGAGGTCGAATACTGAACATGTCCCCTCAGGAAGCAAGTATGTCTTATTCTGCTTTGTACACTAAGAAGTTTGACAACGCATATGTGATTTTATTATTTTAGTACTGGCTATCAGTTTGTAACTGTTATTATTTTGTTTTGAAATATCAATAAATAAAATATAAAAAAAAGATTAAAGGATCTGAAAAGCTAATAATCCTTTTATGTGTTTAAGAAGTTGTTGGGGTTCTGTCCAATTACCTATCTTTCACTCTCTCCAGTGGCTCGGGCAGGAGGCATTGTGATGCCATAGTTCAGCCGTTATTACACTAAAGATGTAATTTTCTTTTACAGGTGCAAAGTAATGTCATAGCTACTCTATAATAGGGAAATCAGGGACAGGTATGTATACAAGTTTTGCAAGTTCCTCTGAATTATCTGCAAATTAACATCATACACATGGCCAAGGTATATCTAGCAGTGAAGCAGCTGAGACATGCACGCTACCTTAATGCGAAATGCTTTATACTGATTGCTGTTCAGGAATGTAGTTCTGTCTACACTTTCCAGTGTAAGAGCAGTGACCTGCATCAGGAATCTCCATCAGTCAGAGAGTAATGCTAACTCCATCCATGTAAAGGTCTTAATCTGAATCACAGAGCTGCTTGGAAAATTTCTAGAGGATACATTGCCACAAAGAGAGAAGACAGCCATTAAGCCCCTGTGGGGGCCCACAATGAAAACAAATGCAAAAGCAGAATTATTTGCAAATATAATCACACAGTTAGAGGGGGGAGGAAACGCCACCGCACGTCCTCCCTGGACGATACACTCTAACACAAAAGGGTATGGTAGCTGCAACGAGAAAGGGACTACTACTCTATGAAAAGCAGAGTCTATTTGAGCGTCACAGGAGTTCTGTCGAAGCACATGGGAAGACCAATCTTTTGGAAGAGGAAGCCTCACCCACAATTTGTGGCATGCTTCATCATAGGCAACCTCTCCCCACCCTTTTAGGACAATACCACCAGGGTGGGGAGAGGTTGCCTATGATGATCCGATTAAACCAGATCTGATACATAAAGCTGAGGAGATTCTTATCCCCATCTTTGTAAGCTTTCTTTGGCCACTGCGGTGGAACCTACTGCATGGAAACATGCTAAAGTCATCCCGCTTCTAAAAATAAACCTACTTTAGATCCCTCTCTGTCTGATAATTATCAACCTATTCTCTCCTTCTTTTCCTGGGAACAGTGGTCGAAAAACACGTGAACAGACTCCTGGTGGATTTCTTAGAAAAGAATCAGCTGCTAGACCCTTCGCAGAATGGTTTTAGACTTGCCCTTAGTACCGAATCTGTTCTTCTTAAAGTGACAGAGGCCGTTCAACAAATTATCGATGATGGAGGTTCCGCAGTGCTTATTCTATTAAATTTAAGCACAGAGTTTGATACGGTGTCCCATGAGGCGCTCCTGAACCAAATGTATGAGACTGGGATCAGGGGTAATGTGTATGCCAGGCTTGCCTCTTTTCTTAATGATCTGTCTTTCCAGGTGGTATCCCCAACTTTTGCCTCTACGAAGAGGATATTATATGGTGTTCCACAAGGCTCAGGCCTAAGTCCTACTCTTTTTAATATTTATGTAAGGCCATTGGCAGTAGTGATGAAATCATTTGGGTTATCATTAGTATCCTACACAGATGATACCCAGAGTATTATATCACTGTCTGCGGAGACTGAAGCTGGTTCCGCAAATCTTAAGAGCTGTATGACAGCTTAGGAAAACACTTGCAAGAGTGAGGTAATCATTGGTGGTCCAGTGTGCTAGGGTCTCGCCCCAAGCTTAAATCTGCTGTTAGAAATCGGGGCATCAGGCTAGACGATTCTTTATCTTTTGAGCCACAAGTCAAAGCGTAAACTTCTGCTTGCTTCAGTATCCTTAGAAGCAATAAAAGTATTATTGGTTTTTTTCGTCCTCAAGTGTAGAAGATGATCATCCAGTCTTTAATCATCTCAGCCTCGGTTATTGCAACATCTTGTATTTAGGTACCACAAGGCAGCTAAAAACAGACTGCAGATTGTCCAGAACACAGCTGTGAGAATATTATATTGCTTGCCTAAATTGTGTTCAGTTTCTCAGCAACTTTACAATCTGCATTGGATTCCTGTAGAGAAATGTATCCAGTTCAAAGCTTTGTGTGTGGTTCGCCTGATCATGAACAAGGGCACGTCCAGTTTGCTGCCTTTGCTCCAACCCTACAACTTGACTAGGGTATTAAGATCAGCGGACTCTAATTTGGCTTTGGTACCCTGCTTTAAATTTGCATGGAGACTGGATGCTCCTTTCAAGCGATAGCTCCAGTGTTATGGAATAATTTGCCTATACATCTGCGGAAAATTCCTTATCATCTCTGATTTAGGAAACAGTGGAAGACTTGGCTGTTTCCAGCCTAGGATTGTTTTCGTGTTGAGGCGGTCACAGTAGAAGCAAATAACACTAGGAAGCCCTTATGGCAGCAGCCATGTGCTGTATAAATAACATAACATTAAAAAGGAAGGTTTGGCCCGGGCAAAAGGTTTATTTTGCCAAGTCGAAATGTCAGTTGAAAACTGCGCAAACACAGGCTGCAATGGCAGGCCTGTGACATGCTTTAAAAGGCTACTTAAGTGGGTGGCACAATCAATGCTGCTGGCCCACTAGTATCATTTAATTTATAGGCCCTGGGTACCTGTAGTACCCCTTTACTAGGGACGTACAAGTAAATTAGATGTGCCAATTGGGTGTCAGATAATTTTACCATGTTTAATGAATAGAACACAAGCACTTTAGGACTGGGTAGCAGGGGTAAAGTGCACAGAGTCCTAACAGCCAACAAAAACGGATTCAGAAAACAGGAGGGTGAAGGCAAAACGTTTGGGGATGGCCCTGCAGAGAGCCAGGTCCAACAACCAAGCAACCCAGAAAGCTTAAAAAAAGGGAGTTAGGACGGGCGCCCTGAGCTTTTGAAGCTTAGTAGTCCAGACTTTTGACCCAAAAACGGCTATTTTGTTCCCATATTAACTGTACTGAAGGCGGGAAACTTGGGTACTGGCATTAAATGATGTATCACAGACAAATCGTACTGCTATCTAAACAACAGAGTCAAGTTTTTCAGAGAATGTCAACCAACAACCGTTGTCAACAAACCTACTACTGAGGGCAAACACACTACAACCTTAAAAATTCCTGTTTGTATAATGGGAATGGATGCAATGTTCCAGGTCATCAGCACCTCAAACTCTAGTGACCTCTCAAATTATTATTTTTATAAAGAAAATGTGGCATTCCCTACTGTATTCTCCGGATACTTAAGGGAACTTTTGGTCAGCCTTCAGATATTGTCTTCTATGGCTAAGGAAATTTCAGCCGTTGGTTGAGACACTGTCAAATACATCTTGGATCAGCCATAGAAGTTTTCTAGTCCAATGCTCTTTCTACAGACTGTTTGGGACTATCCTCCTGCCAAAAGTGAACTGTATTAAGGACTGTTTTACATCTGAAAAGTACACTCTGTCATGACACACTTAATTCCTTATTGCATCCATGCCGTTTATACACAAAGCTATCCTTTTTTGCTTTGCAATACAGCAGCCTTTTTAAATTAGTTTTGTCTTAGCGCTTGAGTTCAATCTTCAAAATTATTGGCTTGCCAATGCTCGTTACTGTGACAGTTACCACAAGTCTTTCCTTTGCTCGAAGTAAAAGCATATACAAAGTCGGTAGTACATCGAGGGCTCTGTAGGCAGCAGCATTATGGTACCATCATGTTCATGAAAATTCGTTAAACTACAATAAATGTCTGGAAAAATAGCCTTTTTGCAAGCGCACCCAAATGGTAAACTGTTGTTTTGCCTGGGGCTCCGAAAATCCGCACATTGCAGTTGAAAAGATAGTTTTCTCCACAGGAGTGTGTGGCAGCGAGCAGGGAATCCTGAAGGCTATGTGGGCATGATATGCATTATTGCCCTTATGTGAAGGTCGCCAAAGTTGTTGCCATGTTTTTGTCCCATAGAATCATGGTTACCCCAGCAGGGGATCCAACCCTGGGCTAGGCACAATGACAGTGTCCCCTTTAGAGTTTTGTTGGGGAAATGGAACAAGTATTGTTCAGAAGGTTTACACTCAACAACTGTTTGAACAAAGCTAGACTTTGTAAATGTTTTCACTGTTCCCCCAGCACCCTCTTGGTACTGATCTGCTGCAGATACAGGTGACCCTGCAGAGTGTGTTCTCCAACTTTGTTCATGAGAGCTGATGGAAAAGAAAATTGGCCTAAGTGGTCTGGGCGCAGTCACCTCCCTGCGGAATGAAAGCGATTCTGCATATGCTAAGTAATGTGCAGTAAAAACTGGAGATTGAGTCGGCAAAATTCTGCTGCGTTTCCATCCTGGTGTTAGGAACCTGCTTTAAAAGAATTTCTTTTATTTCTCTTAATTTGATATGGGATCTTCCCTTATCATAATGCACTTGTTCACTATGCCGATAAGGATATACTGTCTTATCAAAAGGACTAACAACATGGACGCTCTTTCGTAAACCCACCTCTGCTGCCAAATGTATCTTGGAATGCCACTGAACATACTATAGATAACATGCATTGGCAAAGCCAATAGGTTTTGCATATGCGTGATCTATTGCTTTGTCGATATTTTTTAAGGCATGTTGCATAGCAGCAAGGGCTGGTGTGCAATATGGGTGAAAATAAGGAAAACAAGCATTTGCAATGCAACAGGTCTCGCATTTGCGAGAGTTTGAGCTATTGGCATTGTAAATGACATTGCCTTTTATTTACGTGTTGGTTTTTAAAACATAAATATAAGGCATTGTCAGGTACAATGCCAATAGATTAAACTCTCGCCAATGCGAAACCTATTGCATTACAAATGCGTGTTGGCAGGTGGGCGGAGAGCTGGGGGCGGTTCCGGGGGAGTTGTGTCCGCACAGCGCTTGTCACTGCGTCCCGTCCTGCCAGCTCGGGTGAAAAAGAGCGGGAAAAAAGGGGGGTGGAGGGGGTTTGACAGTTACCACTAGTCTTTGCTTTGCTCGAAGTAAAAGCATATACAAAGCCAGTAGTACATCAAGGGCTCTGTAGGCAGCAGCATTATGGTACCATCATCTTGGTCCCTGGAGCCCCATGTCCTCCCTCGTTCAAGCTTGCTGAAGGAAAACCCTGACTTCAACAAGCTTTCCTCCCCTTCATTCGTTCCGCTGTTAAGAGAAAGAAACACTTTTGTTAAAATGAAGTCTTTCTCTGCCATTTTTGTTCCAAACTGCAGCATCAGGACGGAAGGGGTAAATAAATGAAAAAAACGGTTCTAAATATGGGAAAATAACTAAAAAAAAAAAAGCTAAATATAGTGGCTGCAAATTGACCAGATTGGTTACAGTCACACGCAAACACATTAGCGCCACTTTACAGAGTGGGCCAGTTAAAGCGCTACTTTCATTTTCTCCTCTTTCCTGGAACAGCAGCTTTCAAAGTGAAAGCGCACATGGCGCGCTGAATATAAGAAAAGCATGTCGTGCCTGCAGTAGCGAAAAATCCATTGAAGAAAATAGTGCTTACAGACGAATTCAAACATACCCTGTCGCAACAGAAGTAAAAGGGCCAGTTGCCATGGGAGGATTCCAAAGAAGACAAGGCGGTACTAAGGAGGGACTAACAAGGCGATGAAGGAATCAGAAGCCAGCATTTACGAAGTACAACGACACAAGCCAATTAAAAATATGGGCGGAGAGTGGTCAAAGCTTCACATTCCTAACTCAATACTACATGCCTCGCAGAGCAGCACATGCACGCTGCCCAGGCTCGACCTAAAAAGCGCTATGAATCAGTCAGTGTTGACTGAGTCATAGTGCTTTTTTTTCTTTAAGCCTTTATTTAAAAAAGAGCAGGGGGCAAGCAACATGAGGGAAGTGCAGGGGAGGAGAGAGGGAACAGAAACAACGAACAGGGGCCGGGAGAAGCAACACCAAGGAGGTACATGGAAGGAGGGAGGGAGCAACAACTGACAGCGGGAGGAGGGCGTGGGGTGTAAGACCGTACAGCACAATGCACTCTTATACAATGCATGGCAAAAACCTTTTTCTAAAAAGTACCTGGAGGAGCGAGCTGCCTGTGGAAGGACACTGGTTGCAAACAGGAAGCTGTGCAAGGTCCATGCTCCACAAGGGGGACACTTGACTCAGGGAAAAGCAAGAGGAGGCAAGCAGCTGGGAGGAAACAGGAGGTGTGATTAATACGAAGCAAGGAATTTAGAATGACGTGGAGGCCAACCAATGGTAAGTATTAGTAAGTAATGGGCAGGCTCTAAACCCATTTTAAGCTTATTTTTTTAAATAAAAGATTTCGCTGTCAGACAAACCCTAAAAAAGCTTGATTCCATTATGAGAAACCAAAGCTCCCCAGGCAGCAGAAGCGATGTTCGCCAATTCAACTGGATTCATTTGTCAACCTATGGAGGCCAACCAATGGTAAGTATTAGTAAGTAATGGGCAGGCTCTACACCCATTTTAAGCTTATTTTTTTAAATAAAAGATTTCGCTGTCAGACAAACCCTAAAAAAGCTTGATTCCATTATGAGAAACCAAAGCTCCCCAGGCAGCAGAAGCGATGTTCGCCAATTCAACTGGATGCATTTGTCAACCTATATGAGGAGCTAAGGAAAAACTAGGGGGGCAGGGGAATTCACGAGGTAGCCAGGATATACTGTTCCGTCCATGGAGTACATTCTAAAAGTAATGCCCTGCGTTTATAATCCTGTTCGAGCAGTGATGTTATTGTAATGACTATATATTTAACAGACTATACAGAGATGGTTTCTGCCTCGAGTACCCCAGCAGATGGGTGCGAGCCTGACGCTGATCTGATGGGGTGATGGGAGAGGCCAACCCCAATGCCGTTGGTCATTTTTGGCAGGTGGTGAGGACACCACAAACGCCCGGAAAAATGCAGCTCTCTCCCTGACCGGATAGCGGAAAGGTGCTGTTAAATACATATTTTGCCTTACAATTGAATGTACACTGTATTCACTGTCACATGAAGTTTAGAATGTTAAATTTTTTGACTCTTCATAGCAAAGTTCTGAACTCAGGAAGTTGTTGCTGCCAGAATGAATCGATGTTAACATATTTGCTCTTCAATAAATCTTCTAAGAAACCGTTGGAGGCAACTTCTTTTCAGGAGACTGCTACGGAGCAGTGGGGGACAGCTGCTTTGGTGACATGTCAACCCAATCTAGGCTGGCTAGGCCTCAGGGTTGGCCTCTCTTCACTGCCTGGAAGTGCTTAATTTGAGCCAGTGGGAGCTGGCGGCTTTTATTTTTGGGGACCTGCCCTTATTTCCCGCATCGGAGTGAAAGAGAGGGAAAAAAACACAGATGAGAAAGACGACAAAGCTGCCACAAAGGGAGAAATCAGGAACCTGCAGCAGCAAGTAAAAGGGGGAGGGAGTGTCTTGTAGTGGATTAAAGACTACCAGTCTTGGTAGGAGGCGCACCAATGTTTAATTGGCTGGCTTCCAGCGCCTGACCATAGCTTCAGGACTGGCACTTATTTCCCAAATAAAGCACCGGCCTGGCCGCCATGCAGCTAACTCCCAGAATCACACCGCAGGCGTCTTGACTTAATTTTCTCTGTTCCAGACGGCCATTGCTGCAGTTCTTGTCTTTCTCACAGACACACCCATCTCTGGGCACCTCGGTCCTCTCACTGAGTGCAGTCCTATCCTGAGCAGATGTCACACCATTTCTGTGCAATCCTCCAGGTGGTGTGAGGGGCACTGAACATTAAAAAAAAATTCTCTCCTCTCTTGGTAAGGAAACGGGCGGGAGCTAGCCATGACCTTGTGCGATGCCAGGACATTTCTTAGGTGGAGGCTAAGATACATGGCTGTCTGTGGAGCCAGAGGAAGTTCAAGAAGGCTGGCAGTGGCGACAGGCTGCCTAATCTGGGCAGCAGTGGCGAGTAAGGCTTGGTGTGGGGTCTCTTTTGCTTTAAAGGGAAGGAGTTTCAAGGAGCAGTCTAGGGGAAGGCTACATTATATGGTGACCTATTTACAACCTGTTTTTCTGAAGTACAATTCTCAGTGGTTATGTTATGTTATATTGATTTGTATAGCGCACTAATTACCCGAGAGGGTATCCAGGCGCTTGGGCAGTGGTGCAGGTTTGTGGTTCCCAAGGTGCTGATACAAACAGCTAAGTCTTCAGCTTCCTGCAGAACTCCAGAAGTGAGGAGGAGGGTCTGATGTGTTGAGGGAGGTCGTTCCATGTCTTGGGTGTGATGTAGGGGAATGAGCGAACTCCAGTTTTGCTTTTGTGGATGCAGGGAATGTGTACAATTGAGAGTGAGGCAGAGTGTAGGTGTCCGGTGGGTTGGTAAAATTGTATGCAGCTGTTCAGGTGTTCTGTTCCTGTGTTGTGTAGGGCTTTGTATGTGTGAGTGAGAAGTTTGAATTGGCTGCACTTGTGAATGGGGAGCTTCCTTAGGTACAGTGGGATGTGTGTGCAACGTGGGAGGTCGAGTATGAGTCTTGCAGCAGTTTTCTTTATGGTCTGGAATCTGTGCAGGAGTTGTTTTGAGCTTCCAGCATATAGAGTGTTGCTGTAGCTCAGCCTGCTGGTGAAGAGTGCTTGTGTGATGGTCCATCTGGTGTTCTGAGGCAACAATTTGAAGATTTTTCGCAACATGCATAGGATGCAGAAGCAGGAGGTGCACACTTCGTTGACTTGAGCCATCATATTGAGGCTGTCATCTAGGATGATCCCTAGCTCCGACGGTCACCAGGTGGTGTCCCATGTGGAGGTCTTGCTGCCAAAGGCCAGTACTTCAGTCTTGTCGGAGTTGAAATGCAGGCAGTTCGTTCGCATCCAGTCTGCTACCATGGTCATGCAGTTGGTGAAGTTGGTTCTGGCGGCAGTTGTTTTGTTCGTCAGGGAGACGATGAGATGGGTGTCATCGGCGTAAAAAATGATGGAGATGTCTTGTGATCGAATGATGTTGGCAAGCGGGGTCATGTATACGTTGAAAAGGCTGGGGCTGAGGGATGATCCCTGTGAGACTCCGCATATCAATTTCTTGGTTTCTGATGTGAAAGGTGGCAGCCTGACCCTTTGGGTTCATCCCTTGAGGATAGAACAGATCCATCTGAGAGCAGATCCTTGTCAATCTCGTGGAGTCTTCTGATGAGGATGTTATGGGAGACAGTGTCGATGGCTGCAGAGAGGTCGTGCAGAATGAGGGCCGCTGCTTCTCCTCGGTCCAGGACCATGATGGTGTGTTTTTTTAAACTGGTCAAGGGCGCTTTGGAAGCACTGCAAGGTTTTTGTAGGTCTGTCGGTTGTTTGTGTTCCTCAAGGTAGCCATCGCACAGATACTCTCATTTCTAGCTTGCAATGCTGGCAGTTGCAGGCATCCTGTAAGGCCAGGGGGGCGATGAATGGTACCAAGACTGTCTGTTGCTGAAGTCGTACGACTTATGGATTCCCAACAGAAACGGCTTATCGTGTGTGACACTATGGGCTACATTAAAGTTAATCATTGTTCGCTTGTGCAGAAGATTGATAACATTACATATTTTATTGTTGGGGGCAACAAACAGTTCAGGATGTGCTTGGTCGGACAAATTTTAAAATGCTCTGATTCGGATTCTACTAATAATAAGCTTAAAGTGTTTAGGGCCTTGCCCATTGTTTGTGCTTGCTATGAATGCACCCCCTTTAATTCCATTAATAAGGTAGGTTTGTGTTTCACTCAGCTACTCGCTGAATAGTTTATTTTGAGCCTGGTCTCTGCCATCAAGGAAGGGTGAGATATTCACCAAAATGCCTCATAAATCACATGCTCGTTACAGGATGCATTGACATGCCTGGTACTATGTGTGTCTTTGTCTACAGTTGGGTGAATGGGATGGCATTCATAGGTGGGTGCTCCCAGGATGCTTGTTTCCGGTCCAGGGAGGACCTGGTCTGGCAGTTCGGGCTGGACTGTTCCCTTGGGGAACAGGGTCAAGACTGATTTTCATATGGCTGGGTTGAAACTGGAATGGCGTAGTGAGCAAAAGAACCTTGGATTTAGGCCCAGATATCTGTACTGGGGTGAATGTTTGACATTGTTCAACATTCTGTCCATCAATTGTTATTTTTGCATTTGTCTAGTTTATTCCACAGGCGCTATGAAGAGTAGTTCTTATAGTGATGGAGCGTGTCTTAACAATGTACATCAGGCAGGCATTCTTGCAACCTGCTTGGATAGTTTTATATAAATACTTTTAAAAGCAGTTAGTTATGGACTGGCAAACGTTAGGTAAAATTCCATTTTGTTCCCCTTCTTCAATTAATGAATTGTCTTAGCTTTGTGTTTGAAGGACACCTTCCAAAGCCCTCCTTTTTCTGAGGAATTCGGCACGTGCACACAAGGGAGTGTGGCCGAAAATTCTGTCGTCATGTTTCATGGATATTCCCAGATACCACACGAGGATCGGTCTGCTTTGCTGGGGGTGCCCACAGCTGCACTGCACCTTGTTCAAAGCTACTGTAGTGAGGCAAGACGAGGACGACGACAACCGTTTCTGTTAATGATACAACTGATTTAATTCTGGCTGGGCAGTCTCTGCCTTAGAGTTTCCAGAACAATAGCTTGGCTTCCACCAAATGAGCAAACAGAGACACTATAACTGAACATTGTGGCTTGAGTCATTGCGTCACAACGTAGACTGTGGACCAAGGTCACTTTTCATCCTTTCTCTTTATCTATTAAGAAAGAAAAAGGGCCAAGGACTCCTTAACCCTGATACAGTGGAGTCAAGAGTAAGCACTAACCAATCTGGACTTTGCTATTAAAATGGATACTGTCCTCTTTAGGCATAAAGAGGGATCCAGAGAACATCAGGTGGAGTGCAGGCTGCAACAACACCCACGAAAAGTAAAGAACTTCACTGTGCGGCCCTTAGTCTTACTTGGTATCGGTGTCTGCCAATCACCTGGAGTCCAGGCAGCATCACAGTGCTAGCAGAACAGGGGCAGGTACAAAGCAGGATACAGTGGCTACCATCAGGGACTATGGAAACCCCATCAGGCGAGATAAGACAACAGGATCATGAAGTCCCCCTTTTCGTGCTATTAAGTTCAGGTTCGCACCACCCCTCCCCCCATGCTCGGCAGTCTGTTGGGTTAATAGTATCAATCCATAGCAGGTTGCAGGGCTGTATACTCAAAAGAAGGAGAGGGGAAAACCAGCTTGCTCATACTTCCTCCCTGCAATACGTCACACAACTGTATAGCTAAGCATATACAGCCCCATGGTGAGGCTTCTTATGAGCAGTGCTTAATTTGAGCCAGTCCCACCGGCACTCATTTTTGGGGACCGGCACTTATTTTTCCTCATCAGACATTTACAGGGAGCAAGAGAGAGAAAAACACAAAAGGGGGAAAAGAAGAGGAAGAGAAAACAACTAATCAGTCACAAAGGAGAAAGCAGGAGCCTGCAAGTGTGAGGTAAGCGCATAGGGAGTGTCTGCAGGTGGATTAAAGTGACATGAGGTGGAATCGAGACTATGCATCCTTGGTATTCAGTGTGCCAACATTTAATAGCATAGGCCTCAGACTTCTGCGCAGAGCTTTGGGCACCTGCACTCATGCTTTTACAAATGAAGCACTGGTTATGAGTGGAGGTCTAGAGCACAAACTGTTGAAAATAGCCTCAACATCAAATAGTGGTACGCTTCATCATCGGGCTTTACATCCCAACATTCTGTTGGGAAAAGCTAAACCACTCAAGTGGGAGCATTTCATATTTTGCATTAGGCATCTAAGGTAACTGTGTTACTGGAATAAAAATTATCTTGAAAAAAAGCTGTCAATATTGTATTTTCTTTGGTTTCTTTTCCAGACATGATTTATAAATAAACAGATGGGAAAGGGAAATTAGTATTCCACCACCCTAGTTCTTTAGTTCTTATTCCACATGTTTCAGACTTGCAAGTTGCCAAAAACATCAGGAGGCTTTCATCAGGGCTGAATGATGCCTATGTGTCTTCTGTTTTAATGTTCTTGGTTTATACTTGACACATAAACAAATAAAGCAAGACAAACACAACAAAACAAAGGCATCAAAGATACAAGCTCTGTATCTGGTCTTAGGGTTTTACCTATGGAGTAAACAAACATACACATTTTTGGTATACATAAAAACAACATGTAGACTTTTGCAATATAAAATTTGACAAGAGGTGGTATGGGTATCACAATGCAAACATTGTGCTTGAAGTACACAGGTGGAAAAGTGAAAGCAATGAAATATTTTTATGCCCGATTGTTGGAACTCACCCTATACTCAAGAGCGAGAGACCTCTTCGGGTAAGAGAGAGAACATCTCCCTGTAGTCACACAATAAATATAAAGAAAGCCAGGGAGGAGCGCATCAAAAGATATCTAAGCATAAACTGCATTTAGTGCATTTTTAGCACCCTCACTTACTTTGTTTAGGGACCAATTTCTCAGTCATTCGTGTATCTCCTTCCTCTCGCTTGTAGTCTGAGAAGAGGGGAGACAGGTCTATGTATACAGAAGCATTTTTGTGTTGCCTATAAAACATCATGATGCCGCACATGATGTAACACATCAGAGCATAGGGACGTTCAGTTGGTAGATGATGTGCCAGTCTTGGAGATGCACTGTGCCTCTCTAAGGATTTTATTAACAAAGACCTCTTGGTCAAAGGAAATAAAGTGCTAAACCATCTAGAATCTGGTTAAGTTCCTGCCTCCCCCGCGCTGGCTCTAGGCTGGCTGCATGAACAATGCAGGGGTGACAAGTCCTTTGTGTGAAGGTAGGGCACAGCCTATTGATTTCCAAGTGGACTGTGCCAAGCCCCGCCTGATCATCGTGCCAGTGATGGCCCATCCAGGCACACACAATCTTTCTATTGTGTCGCTGTCTGGGAGGAATAAACAATTCCAACTGCCAACTACACCCAGTCATGTGACCCAGGAACAAGCTGCTGACAACAAATAGAGCAAGAAAATGCCAACTTTTTTAAAGTTGCATTTTCAAAATTGTAACTTAAATCCGACGTTACCATTAAAGATGATTTTAAATTACAATTTCTTAAAAACAAAACATGAAATCCTCACCTTCTCTCAATCAAATTTTAGCACTTATTAAATGTAAAAAGGCAAGCCAATGTTATCCTATGGGAGAGGTAGGCATCACAGTTGTGAAAAAATAATTTGTGAGTTTTTCACTACCAGGACATGTAAAACTTAAAAGTACACATCCAACCTTTTAACTACAAAGCACCCTGCCCTATTGGCTACCTGGGGCCTACCTTAGAGGTGATTAAAAGTAATAAAAGGGGAGTTTAAGGATAGGCAAAGGTGTTACTTTGCCAAATCGAAATAGCAGTTTAAAACTGCATTCAGGCTGCAATGGCAGACTTGGGACATGTTTTCAGGGGCTACTTAAGTAGGTGGCACAGTAAGTGCTGCAGGCCTACTAGTAGCATTTAATTTACAGGCCCTAGGTATATGTATACCACTTTACTAGGAACTTATATGTAAAATAAATATGCCAATTAAGTGGAAGCCAATGTTACCATGTTTTAGGGAGTGAGCACAAGCACTTTAGTACTGGTTAGCAGTGATAAAGCGCACAGAGTCCAAAGGCCACCAAAAACTAGATCAACAAAAAAATAGAGGAGTTAGGCAAAATGTTTGGGCAAAGACAACCCTAAGGCTGACAGGTATAACAAGAGTCGCCCAGCTGAAAGCGGGGAGAACTACCCAACCTTTTGGGAGTTCTCCCAGCTGGAGCTGAAGACAGCTATGTCATCTAGGTAGGCAGACATAATGCTGCCTTCCCAGCCAGGACCCCGTTCACCAACATCTGGAAGGTGGCAGTGGAATGCTTTAAACCAAAGGGCATCACCCGAAACTTAAAGTGGCTCTCTGAGGCCAAAAAGACTGACCTTTCTTTGGCCCCTCAACCAGAGCAATTTGCCAGTACTCTGATGTGAGCTGGGCTGGCAGAGCACCTTCAGGCCCACTTCCAAGGGTCCAGGACTGGGGTGGCACCACTTGTGGGGCAGGATTCACAGCTGACAGAGTTCATGTGTTTGGTTCAAGGTGGTTGGAGCCTTTTCTGTCCCTGAGGCTCCGGAAGCCTGCCAACTAGTCGATGAAGTCACTTTGGTAGTCCTGGGTTCAAGATGCAGGTCCAGTCCTGTGATAACCACACCGAGAGCCCGCCACTGTTCGGAAGAGGGAGCTCCGAGATCTCCAATATGGCCGCCGAAACACCACCAACAGGAAGTAGTGGGGACGGTCTAGACGCATCTCCTCAGAGCGCCGGAACCGTAAGCCCGGTTAGTGGACAAAACTCGGAGAGTGAGGGGAGAGGGGGGCTCGACTTGACATGGACCAAGCGTGCGAAGCGAGGAGGAGACCAACCCAGTTTCCAGAGGCGAGGACACCCCGAGGGACGCCACGGAAGGAGGCAACCAGGCGGACCGACCTGCGGGCGCAGGAGACGACTCCACAAGTAACACGAACGAGACCGGCTCTCCAAGAAGGGACAAGGAGGCGGGTTCTCCCCGTACCACGGCCCCGGAGGGTCCTAGATACAGGCAAGTGGCAGCTGCGCACCCGTTTTCTTTTAAGGACTGGTGGGCGGGTCTAAGGGCCACACGAAGCTCGGCACCTTCCCCTCACTCAGGCACGACACATCAGGGACACTGGTGGTGGTGCACAAAACCCTATTCCCCCTCCATCGTGTATATCAGGACAGCTGCCTAAAAGCTCTCTTTCTTTCTTTTGTTTTACTTTACACCCTGCCCTTTTTCTCGGAGTCATACGGCCCAGACAAGACAGCTCCGGGACTACAGTGTAACAAAGAAGAACCCCAACAAGCCCTGAGGTGACCGGCTTAAAGAAGAGGAGGACCTTTGTTTTCTTTCTTTGTTTTGGACTCACTTTGAGATACCAGGAGATCGGGAAAACTGCGATTAAAAGAATCCCTTATAACAAGTCAAGTGTCGCTGCTTTACCTCAACTAGAGAAGGGGGTGGGGAACCTCCCACCGGGGCAAACCATCACAAGTCCCATTCACTCAGGCAGCAGGGCAGCAAAGTAGGGCACCAGAGTAGCAGTCCTTATTGCAGCAGCGCAGGAAAGCAGTCCTCCTGAGTCTTCCACAGGTACAAATTATTACAGCAGTGAAGGAAAGCAATACTTTTGAGTCTTCCACAGGTCTAGAGGTGTCCAGAGCATGCGCTGCTCTGCGAGGCATGCTGTATTCAGGTAGGGACTTGAAGCTCCGCACACTCTTCGCCCATATTTTTCATTGGCTTGTGTCATTGTCCACTATAAAATGTGGCTGTTCATTGGTCAAAAGGCTTAGCAGTCCCTCCTTAATACCGCCTTGTCTCATTTTGTAAACTCCCATGGCGACACCCCCTGTTACGAGTGTTGTTACTCTATAGGATTTAATTACAGCCTCCGAGCACTATTTTCTCAAATAGCAATAGGTCTCGCATTTGCAAGAGTTTAAGCTATTGGCATTGTAAATCAAAATGCCTTTTATTTATCTGTTTTAAAAATAACACATAAATAATAGGCATTGTCATTTACAATGCCAATAGCTCGAACTCTCGTAAATACGAGATCTATTGCATTGCAAATGCTTGTTAATTTACAGGCCCTGGGTACACGTAGTACCACGATGCTAGGGAGTTACAAGCAAATTAAATGTGCCAACTGGGTGTAAGCTAATGTTACCATGTTATAGGGAGTGAACACACGCAATTTAGCACTGGTTAGAAATGATTATGCCAACAAAAACGAGATCAGCAAAACAAATGGAGGAGGAAGGCGAAAAGTTTGGGGGAAATCCACCCTCAGGCTGACAGGTCTAACAAAGCCTAATTCCACACCCAGTTAAACTTGTATTTGTGTGGGGTAGTAAAGCCACAAAAAACTTTCAGAATGACCACCCTGCACAAGTCAGAATGAAGGCCTTTATCGGTTCTACAATTTGTGCACCACTGCCTTACTATTACACATATTGCTCTGATGCCAGGACCCTCAAGTGTCTCTATGTTCTAAGACCTAGAGAAAATCATTTAGTGGAGATTCCTGCATCGCTCCCCTGACTAAGGAAGCTGCTGAGTTACGCTTCTGCATCTATTTCTGCCTGTGTAATGAGGCAATAAAAAGGATAAGGACAGGCATCTAATGTACTAGGACACCGACACAAGACGCTGTCAAACATGGCTCAATCAACGTTTACTTCTCCTTCTTCTGTCACTCACACCGATGAACCAAAGCTTTGTACTGACCATTTCAGAGAAATCACGAAAGACTCATGATAACATACGCCACTGACTGCAAGATTACAAACACGATGATCTGCACACCTTTGGAATGGATGCCCATGCTTTCCTATAGCTCGTGAAGTGCCACACTATAAATTGTAAAGAGCAGGAAGGAGAGAGTTTAGATTGTTCTCTCTGTACCATTTCAGTTGTGTAAAACAGGAAAATCAAATTGAGCATTAGTTTGTTGTCAACCATGCATATTCTCCAAGGAGTCTATGAATGTTGAGAGATTGACATCACTGAATGCAGTGGTGGGCGCCGTCCATCTAAAGTGATAGGGCGGACGGAGGGGGGAGGGAGGTTGGGGAGAGGGGGAGAAATAATATAAAAATAAGAAAGACTTACTTACTGCCCTGCTTCTGCTGACGCTGCCGGCCGCCTCGCTGCTCCTCTCATCGGGACGGAAGGAGATGGGCCCTCAAGGCACAGGCTCCCCACCCAATCCAGACGTTGCTCTAATGCTATGAGAGCAGCACCAGGATTGGTCTGAGCAGCCTCGTTTGCCGCTCAGACAGTGAATTGGAGCCTGTGGCATTTCCCCAACCCAGCTGTGCAACACAGCCTGGTTGGAGAAACATAAGTGCGCATATCTGCTTGGCCACCCTAAGACACCCGGCCAAACAGGCATGCGCACTTATAAGTGCACACTACTCCTCCCTGCCATGCCGGCCCCACCCAATTCTCACTGTGCGGCTCAGACAGCATAAATAAAATGATAATAACATTGTGTTATTATCATTTTATTTATCATCTGCTGGCGCTGGAGCGACGCTCCTCAGCCATTGCGGAGGGGCCGCCCCTGATCGAATGTGGTGGAACGTCCAAGCGGATGAATAGGCAAGTGTGTTGAATAAGACACTGGATACAGAAATGAAGCAGAATCCTTTATTGCTGAGGAGCATATGAAGACACCGGCATGCACATCGGTGTCCTTCTCACAACTGACAACCCCCAAGCAGCTCATACATAAACATTCTAGGAATGCTTGCTAATCAAGCATTCCATGTAACTAAGCAACATACAACACATCCCCTTCCTTAAACAATTAATAAACAAAACAAGGAAAGAAAGAAAAATAAAAGAGTAACAAAGCACAAAGAAGTATATATGGAGGATAGGAAGTTGTGCAGCCATAACAATAAAACTGAATTGGAACAAAACAATTACGCCGGAGCTGCACTCACCTGGATACCACGGTGTGATTCGAAAATCGTTGCGCGTCGGGCAAATGACGCGATATGAAGATATCCTTGTAGTTTCCTAAAATAAACTTTGCGAGTAAATAGTTTGAAGATACATACATCCGGAAGGATGTCCGTTGTCCCGTAGTCACACAACCGAAGGGAAATTCTCGGTAGAGCAGCGTAACACTTGTAGAATAAGGCAATTCCAAACTGCAGTTTCCCAAGAATAAAAATCAACTTGCACGCGTAGATCCCTTGCTCCTCAGCACTCGTCGCCAGTGTTGAATAAGACACTGGATACAGAAATGAAGCAGAATCCTTTATTGCTGAGGAGCATATGAAGACACCGGCATGCACATCGGTGTCCTTCTCACAACTGACAACCCCCAAGCAGCTCATACATAAACATTCTAGGAATGCTTGCTAATCAAGCATTCCACGTAACTAAGCAACATACAACAAAGTGTTGCCTCTATGGATTGTATGAAGAGTATCATCTAAAAATTGTAAGAAATGTGTACTTAGAGCTGCCACAGCCCCACCAGAATATTGGCTAGCAATTCCGGAGAACGTCGTTATCAAGCGGGCAAGTTTGTTACTTGCTTGGATACACAACGTTCTAGGCCAATAACTGAAGAGTAGTTGTGTAGGTCTTCTGGGTCTACTCAGGGCTGTTATTAAGTAGGGATGTCTGCCTCATCTCCAGGCTGTCTAGGAATGCTCCTTGTTACCAGGAAGGATTGATACTTTTTTTTTTTTTTACCAGCAAGGAACCAGTCTCTGGAAAGTAGATGACATCTAACGGCCTAGATACTCCTCTCTAAATGTTAATGGTGTAAAGAAGTATGTGCCTCAGGGAAAGGTTTCCATAAATAGACGTTTTATTCCCTTTCTGCTTCATTTGATCGACTTTTGCTCCTGAATTAAGGGTTCTGAACTGCATGCTAATAGAGCTGAATACGTCACGTCACCAGAAACCTCTGCTTGCTACCGCCGCAATGCACAACTGTAAATCAGTGTATCCCTATGCAATGAGGAGACCTTCACCTGACTGCCAGATTCTAAAAAATCCAACGTTGTGTGCAAGCTCCCAGGGACCATCAGAACTTTCATACGGAAATGTGTGGTACTTCTATAGATATTAGCATATGTCGGCTTATCCTACTCATACAAGAGTAAAGTCTCGACTTTAAAGAAGAAAAAAACATGTGTAGGGGGTAGAAAATTATAGAAATTAAAATATATTCTAATTGTTCCTTTTTACAGAAAATGATTTTTCTTGAGAAGTGTTTACGATTCTCGGATTATTGGTGCATTTTCCAACAATCACTGGGCCACTGCCACCTTTGTCGTTCAGATGTTAGTATCAAAGGACACAAACATTTAGGAAAAAATTGCCAAGGGTGAATAACCAGAAAGTAGGAACTGAGCGAAATGTTCAAGTCATTAAGATTACATTTTGCCTACTAACCGCCCACTAACACGCCCTTAGAAACCTTTCTGCATGCACAAGCTACACCTCTGCATGTGAATCTGGCTTTTGCATCACCTACTATTTTTGGAATGTGGATTTTCATTCTTGCTTCCATAGTGAAAACAAGCTTCTTGAGCATGGTCTGCTAACAAATATATGCAAAACAAATTATGCTATGACCAAATGCGTCACCATTTGCTGAAAGTTCCAGCTTTATGTTCAAGTTTGCAATCGAGGCTCACTTCATCTTTTCTTCCTTGAACACTATAAAACGTACACCATGAGAAGGGTATTCAGTAAGCCGAAGCGGTAACCAGTTCCTTCATGTCGGGAACCACTATAACCGTCCCCATGCACACTGCTTCCCCGTCCTTGTCACTGCTCGGTGTACACGGTTTTCAGCTGATTTTTCTTAGTTGGAAGTGTCCAAGCTTGGTCCACGAGGGCCAGTGCGTTACCAGATCTTCAGGGTAACGATTGACCATAAGAAAGGACCACACTAAGGCTGGTAGTATGCAACTGTATCTGTTGTGGATCGCCTGAAAATCTGACATGGATCCAAGTCTTGAGGGCCACCGTTAGCACCCCTGCGCTCCATGCAGGAAGGAAAGATGATGCCTTACTAGATGCCTCTGCATCACTAACCACTTGCTCATCTTAAGACAAAATACTTTAATTTGGTGCAGGCAGTGACTTCGCTCGAGGGGCCTCCATTTGATCTCATTTTTATGTGAAGGCTGCTAAACATTTCTCAAATGTGCTCCCTGACAGGCCAATTAAGTTTTGATCCCGATTAGGTAGAGTGATTGCTAGAAAGTATGTTGTAAGTCAAACATGGCTGATTCATCTCTTGCCAGGGAACCTGGGATTGTTTTGCTCATAAAAGCCTTTCCCTGCATCAAATGTTGTCATATGGAACAACGTCACAGTAGAGGCGGATGAGAAGATGCTCAAATCAGAAATAGTCAGGAAATTCATCTTGCAAATCAGACTTCAGTTTGTACACCGATACTGGTCATTTGACGTTTACGAAATTTGTGGCATAAAATGTACCTTGAATTTGTCTCTCTTCCTTATGGTCTCCTATGGCTTTCTGTTACGGTGTGCACGGTCTACAACCCATCCATCATGTCTTGTTTAATCTCGTCAGAAGACAGGTATAACGATACTTCTTTCCTGCATAATGATCTTTGTTTGCTCTATGCAACTCTGCTACAGTTTGGAGCAAATGCTCATGTTAAGCTTTGATTATTAAACTCAGCAAAATGCTTTTAGTATTCAATGTTTGCTTCCAGCTCTTTGAGACTCAATGCAGATTTTAAGTGCAGCACCGACTGTTATGAGTTTTCTGCGCAGCACGACATAGGCTCCTTGGACTGCCCCTTAGCGCTGTCAGAGTGCGAGATTGTGTCATGCGAACAGGTAAATTAAATTAAATTCCATATTTGTAAAGAGCGAACTTAACACCCCTAAGGGTATCCAGGCGCTGGGTGGCCATCGGGGAGATTTAGTGAGCTATTGCTCAGAGTCACATGATGCTGAGCTGAGCTGCCGCCGAGGATCGAACCATGAGCCCCGAGCTCCAGAATCAGCCGCTCTGCCCGCTGCGCCACACCTCTCCCTTTAGCGTTTGGTGTTTCAACCTACCAATACGTGTTTTGCGGCATTTCAAAAGGCAGCACACTTCAGACTTTGCTTTATTGGACGGTGTGCCTCGTGTCGGCGGGGAGCAGGCTGTACCCCCAGAAGCCAAGGACAGTGTCTCTCCCTCCAAGGCCAGGCGAGGCAGTTCTTCAGAGACACGTCACCGGTCAGCCTGTGTGGTGGTCAGGCTGATGGGAACTTGTCTGGCTGGCTCCTCTGCCGACGTGCAACCGATAGCTTCCACTACAGATGCAACTCTGAGCTTAGTGACATTAGAAATGAAAAAAAAACAGCGAACTCGCACTTTTCTGAGAGGTTCGAAGAGTGCACTCAGTAGAGCTGCCCAGGAAAAGCCGTTTGGTTTTGGTGTAAATAACGCCTGTGCAGAAAAGGTGCCAGACAGCGCCCCTTGTGCACAGTTACTTTGGGTGACCTTGAATACGAGAAATGTGGGGATCGGATTAGACGACGGGATTTGGAGAAAGAAGTTCAGGGAGGGCGAGAGGAAGAACCTGTGGGGGGGGGTGTGGGGGGGTCGGTAGAAGGAGAGATCGTCGGCATTGAATGGCGGAGAACACCCGAAGTCAGCGGACCGTGCTCCAAAATAATTAAATAAGTAAACCTAGTGCGTCCGCTAAAGTTAGCGGACCGCGTTCTAAATTAAATAAATAAATAAATAAAGAAGCGCGAGGACCGTGAGCTAATGGAAAAAGGAACGAAGAGCCGATCCTGCGACGAATATATGCTGAGACGGCCCAAGGTCACACACACCCTTCGAGGCACCCGCCTGACACCCTCAGCGGCATCACTTCTCAACGTATAGCACACTTCCTCCCTGGCATTTCCAGCCTTAGAAACGCCCTCTGAATCAACCACCTGGCATTGCCTCATTCCCTCTCCGTGCCATCACCTCTGCCAGCGTGTCGTCACATCCACTCTCCGGACCACTAATTTCATCCAGCGTGACGTCACACCCACCCTCGTGGCAGTACCTTCTGCCACTGCACCCCCCTCAGAAACACCATGTCGACCCTTCGAACCACCCTAGTGGTGTTACATCGCCCCACCATCACCTCATGGCATCATGTATGCTAGCCTGTCGTTATATCCCCTCTCCGGACAACTCATTTCAGCCACCGTGACGTCATATCCACCCTCATGGCAGTGCATTGCGCCACTGCACCGCCCTCAATAACACCACATCTACCCTTTCAACCAACCTTGTGGCATTACCCCCACCCCCTGAATCACCAGCCTGGCCTTGTATCAACTTGGCATCATCTCCGCCCGAGTGTCCTCATACCCACCCTCCGGACCACCAGTTGCAGCCAGAACCCCCCCCCTTCTACACGCACCGGCTTCGAAGCATGATATCCACCCTCGTGGCAGTGTATCCAACGGCCGCGCCACCCTCAGGATGCCGCGTCCGCCCCCGCTAAGTCAACGCAAGTTATACATTCTAAACCAAAGTGCTTTGATGACAGTGCTGCGGACGCATGTATGCGCTCTAGCGCTTCGACACGAAACCCTTTATAAAAGCACACACACCAAACCACCGCACAGCTCAGAGGGGTTCTATCACATGTTCATGAGACAGCCAATGCCGCCGGTGTTCGAGAGCCTGGGCACAGGGCAGGCCAACACGGAAGCAAGAACAAGAACAAGCAAGGCCGAAGCAGACCGTGGTGAAAATAAAAACAAGCGCGGTCTGAAAAAACAACACTTCGGAAACATGATCCCTCACTACACGCCTCCAAGAGATAAGAAATTGCTTCACGACAGCCGAAAAGCAGACGATCCAGTCCGGATGGGCCGGACAAAAAGGAGAAAGGGCGATAACGAAAAAGCATCATTTTCAATGGGAAGCCAGCGTTTAGCATAAACGCTGACGCGACCCAATGAAAATGAGGGGCGGGGCTTCAAGTCCCCTTCTGAAATCTCCTCATCCACAATATGTCTCGCAGAGCGAGCAGCGCATGCGCGCTGCAACGCCAGGCGAGACCTAAAAAGTAAACACTAAGCAGACATTATTAAAATTTCCGTGCAGTCATTCTGCAATATCCCCCTGTCTTTCTGCACCCCCAGTTCCTGCACGGCATGGACTTTACAGTCCATGCCGTGCTGGAATGCGCTGTGGCGGTCCCACGGGCTGCCTTTCTGAGGCTCTCCTATGAGCCTTTGAAAGGCAGCGCCGTGGGCAGCCGCCGCAGGACCGTCCACCTGGATTAAAACTTGTAATCTGGTCAGCGGTGGAGTTTGAAGGTGTGGGATTGGGGCGGTGGCGTGCCACCCCGCTCCCACACCGCCAAACTCATAATCAAGCCCTTAGACTTCTCAGAGATATTGGAGGCAAAGTTAATATAAGATGGAAAAAATAATAATTACTCACTCTGCAAATGCACAGACCGAAGAGATCTCAAGCATCACACCTGGGGCCCCATTGCACATGCGGCGCACTTTCCTTCATTGCGCTGGGTGCACCTTTAAAAAGGTGCGCCCGGCGCAATAAAGGAAAGTGCGCCGCATTATGGTGAATGCGCTGCCCTGGGGGCAGCCGTGAACTCGTGCTGCCCTGGGGGCAGCACATTCACATGAAATACGGAGTAGCTGCTTTGAAGCCGCTCCATGTTTCACTGTGCAGACGGCAACCTGCCTGCACTTTTAAAGGGGAATAGAGATCCCCTTGTAGGCGACTGCACCCACCTGCAAGGGGATATCTGGGGGGTCCATGGGATCCACTTTACGCACTGGAGAGGGCTGCTCTCAGGAGGCGCACTGACAGTGTGCCACCTTTAAAGTGGTGCACTGTCAGTGCGCCTCCTGAAGGCTTCTTTGCCTCTGTGCCCGCGTCTGTACTACGGCACAGGCGCAGAGGCAAACGGATTCCCTCATTTGGATGGGGCACGCCCCTATGCAAATGAGGGAACGACACATTGAAGATAGCGCTGCCATTTTATGTGCGCCAGCACTAATGGCATTACAGAAGGGGCCGCACCAAAGTGCCACAGAGGCGTGCAAAGCAGGCGCAAACACCCGTTGCGCCCCCGGGCACTTTATGCAATACAGCCCCTGAAGTTCATCCCTTTCATGCCAAATCCTTTCTTATTTTTAGGTCTGGATCGACAGTGCAGCTGTCTGCAAGAGCTATTGCTACTGATACTTTTAAATATACATAGAGGGGGTGTTGACTCCACCTAGAGTAGTTTCTTTTTATCACTTGATACTACCTGCTACTTGGAGAATCATTCTGCCTTTTATGAAGTGATCGCATTGCAATGCATGATGGACTAGTTTACATCTCAACAGTACACTGAATTATCCCACATTAAATTATTTAATTGAGAGATACATGCTATTTAGAAAGCAGTCTTTTTTGGTTAGCTTATTCACTTTTTTTTCTAATATTTTAGTCTGAACTAGAAATTCAAGCAACACCTTTGGGCTTTGGAAATGTTTGTTAAAAGCAAGCATCTTAAGTTTGGATCTGGGGTGAATAAAGGTGTGAAGTGGAAATTGTAAAGAAGGCTCAAAGATAAAAAAAATGTTACCAATGATTTAATAAAAGTCAACATAGTAAGTACATTTTCCCACTTAACTATTAATGTGGCATTAACAAGCTAACACTGTTCACTGTTCCTTACATATTGAAATTTTTGAATAAGGTGAAAATCTTCTCATTAAACTTTCTAGATCAGCTGGCCGGGTTGCCAGCAATTTCACTCATGCACAGGCTCACAATTGAGCCCTAAACTGTTTTACATAATCTTACATAGAATTTCAAGGCCAAAAGTTCAACTTCTAAATTCAAAGAGCAAACAGCTAAGTCAAGATGAAGGGCTTCAATCACACACCATCAAGGAAGCCATAATGCCAGTTTCCAACATTTCCCTTCTGGTCGATTGTGACAAACTTAAGACTCAAGGTATGTTATCGGGCAATTCTACAGAGCAGTCAGTGCTACATTGACTTTAAGTCCCTGCAGCAGGGCCTCTGGTACCAAAGGGAAATATGTTCTGTCTGCGATTTCTCTGCCCAGTGTCCAGTGCCTTCCAAATAGTGGGGTACAGCCCATGTTCCCATATGGTAGCTGGGTCTTGAAACAATCTAGCAACAGGTGCAAGTGTAACTATGGATCAAGTCTGGTGATGGTGAAATATGCGTGGGTGTTGATTGGTCCATGGGTGCGTTGATCCACCTATCACTGGATGCCATACCTTGCATGAGTGAAATAATCTAACCGTAGGTCTCATAGGTGTGCAGTCGCTGTGGAGCTGTTCTGGTGTTCAAGGATGTTTTTTCAGAGTCACATATAATGTCATGAGGTGTTAGCAGAGAAGGAGTAAAGACATGGAGATGTAATTGATACAGAGTTGGACACTAGGAGAGGTTCGCCGTGGAGAGTTGAACATGGAAAAAGCAATTTACCTGTTAATTTTTTTAAATAGATCACTGTGACATGATATTATCTAGCCAATCCACTAAGTGTATGATTAACACTAGCTAGCCTACGCATTGCGCCAAGCGCAAACTGTATCTGAGCTGGGAAGATCATACAAAACAACCCTTAAAAATTGATCATCAGAACAAACAAGCAAAGACACGTGACAACCAATATATCAAAGCTTGCAGCAATAATCCAAATGTGAATAAATCAGGAAAGACTGGAATTGTCTAAGAACAGAGTTCTTTAATCAACTGTTTTTTCTAGCCACAACCTTTCTATGTGAATAGAGGGTATTATGTTTAATACAGGAGTTTGCGCATACAATTTCTGGTTTATTCACCCTTTGATTATTGCTGCATGATTTAAAAGAATGAGTGTCATGCTTTTGTTTTAAAAAGGAAGATTGGGGGTTAAGGGTTTCTTTATATGATTTTTCCAAACTTTGATAAATATACCTTTCCAGTTGTCTTCTGAAAAAGTCCGACAAATGAGACAGTAAGGATGCACCTTAGCAGGAATACTACAGGAACTCAGAATAATGTGCAGGAATTCACCATATCTGTCCGTTGACTAATGTTAGCAGCTTCTTGTTGTTTCCATTCACAGGTTCAATTATTAACCCGAGATAAAGTAGCCTTCCTGCCTGACAGTATCACAGTGTCGGTGATCAATCCACCTTTAACTCATTGTGTTTCCCCAGAAACTTCAGGTATTTCCAAGTGATCAACCCATGTCGCACTGGTGACTTTCCTTTGCCTGTGTCTCCCTAAATCTTGTCTTTGTATGTTACGTGCCTACCAAAACATGTGTCTCCTCTGGCTTCAAGCATTATTGTCTTCCAAAATGTATCCTCCCAAGTCTTTCTGCATGCATCTCCCTGGGCCAGTTTCTCTTTGTGTATGTTTCTGCCAAGCAGTTTTCCCAAAAACTTCATATGACTTCCCTTGTCTCCGTTTCACCCAATTTCTTCACAAGATTCAACTGTGTCTTCCATTTCCATCTCCTTGTCTTTATTTTCCAGTGTATGTGTACCAACATACCTTCCTAAGTCTTTAACACCCAATATCACACCATGTCTAAGTGTTAGGTTTTTAGGTCTCGCCTACTTGACAGCTCATGCACTGCCTGTTGCGAGACATACTGTCAGCTTACAGTGGGCTTAGAACCTGCCCATTGCTTACCACCTGTTGGCTTCACTGTCACTAATTTGCTTGTGTCTTATTCCCCTTGTGTGCTTCTCCCCCCAGCTCCACGTTGAGCTCATTCTCATCTGTTTGCTTCCCCAACTCCATGGTCCTCACTCTCCATTTGGTTCCCTCTCCCTGCCCCACCCACGCTGTGCTGCTTCTGCCCATCCCATGTTGCTTCCTCCACCGTCCTGCTAAACCCCTAGCCCAGCCCTCTGTTCATGTTTTTTCCCACCCACCTGAACGAGCTAATTTGTTTCTTTTTGTTTATCTATCCAAATACACATACTTGGAGTGTAAATCTGCAGAATGACTTTATTTTATCTTTTTTTAGTCATGCTCCATAGCTTTAAGATGAGATACTGCATGACGAAAATCACTCGCAAAGCCAATATGTCCCAAAGGCGCGACAATGTCTTTGCCAGTGCCTGTTTTCTACGTAGCCTCCCCACCCCCCTATGCCTGTGTCTCCGTTAGGCCTCAGGTCTGTGTCTTACCAATTGCTCTAAGAGTCAGTCTTTAAAGGTCTGTGTCACCCTACCAGATTTCTTCTGATCTCTCCATGACCAATATTCCTCTTGGCCCTCAGTGTCCATGTATTAGTGTCATCCATCAGGTCTCTCTGTATGTGCCAACCTAATGTCCTCCCAAGTCTGTGTCTCCCTTTGCATGTTTCAACAGTATAACCCTGTGTTTCCTCATGTTCATAGCACTCACCGTCTTTTCATGTCTCTTAATGACTTCCTGTGTCTGTTTCCCTTAGTGTGTGCGCCGTGTCACAACGTGTCTATCCAATTCTTTGCCGGGTCTGGTGGCTTAGTGGACTAATGCATCCACTGTAGGGACCTGTGTTCGACCTCATGGTCACAGGTTCAAATCCCGGTGGGTCCACTCAGCCTTTCATCCTTCAGAGGTCGATAAAAGGAGTCCCATTGAGTTGGGTAACAATAAGCATCTGTTATTCAGCACCAAGATACCCGTCGTGGTGAACGTGCGCTTTACAAATACAGATGTTATGTTTTAAGTTTCAGAATCTGTGTTTTCCTAGGTCTGTGTAACCCCAGTGAATCCATGTGTCTGTCAACCAGTGACTTTCCATGTCTCCACAGTGACTTTCCATGTCTCCACAGTGGCTTCACGTGTCCAGCTCTCGTTTTGCTTATTACTCCCTGTGGTCATTTCTCTCCATTTTTGTCAAGCTGTACCTATATATTTCTTCATGCCTGTCTTTGTTGGGATTTGTGTGTGTGCATCGTCCTGTCGTACATTCATGCATGGGTATCTGTGGGTGATATGTGCACATGGGTGAGGTACAGTGTGGTGGCGTTAGAGAAAATCTAGGTAAAGTAGCCAGATGAGCAGTACCTGCCCTCTGTGGAGGGGGGCCTAGATCTCTCGCTTCCCAATTTTCTGCCCTGTAATGCCCTGGGTCCTGAGGTCTTAGGATGTATGTTTTCACCTCTTTTTCTTCATTTTGTGCTAGTTAAAAAGGGCATGGAGCCGGAAGAGGTTTTGTCGGGGGTGAATTAAAAGTTGTATTCTGGGTGGATATAACAAGGGTTTTTGCCTTTTCAGGTGTCCTTGGAAAGAAGTAAGGGATGAAGCTCTGTTGAGTATATTTTCCTTTTTTTTTTTAGGGAGGCCTGGGATATAAAGACTTTTTCACATAATCTAGGCCATGTGAATGTGTACAAGCAATTACTAAGAGCCGATGGAACGAGAATGGAGACATGCTAGTGGTCCACTCACAGTTCTGGATCTGACCCAGTAACATCTTTGCTTCAAGTGAGTAAATGTAAGGTGAAAGGGAATGCAGTGGATTCCAACCCTACCCGTGTATCTTTGAGAGGAGGAAGGGAAAGGGGGAAATGACAGTCTTCCCTACCCAGCTGCTGAGCCAAGGGAACCGTGGGCAGATAAAAAGAAGGCAAAGGGGCCCGCAATGATGCAAATGAGAATGGGTTGAGAAACAGAACAATGAAAATGAAGCACATTACCATCATCTAATTAGACTAGGAAGATCAGCGCCATTCTGTTAAATTAATAGGCACAATTCTTTACAAATAAGTTAGCATATGCCACTAAAAAAAATAATAAGCACATTTGTGAAACAGAATCGAGATCTTTTCAAGTTGAAATAACCCTGCTCAAGAGACGCTTAGTCCGCTGTCCTGCAGAGTCCAGTGCATTTAATAATCGAGTGTGCTTGCAATACCTTTCCCCGTCAGGTAATCAGAAATACTAAGTCTCGCTGAGCAGACCAAATTTCCAAGGGGTTTAAATTATCCTTGACACAAATTTGACTGTAAATAAAACGTCTGTCAAATGGGAAAAAACTGCATGCAATTACCCAAATAAATACCCCAATTACAACCCCGGCCTAAATAGTCACCCTCACACCTCACTGTAAGCCCATTGTAGATCTGACTGTTACATTGTTAGATGCCAGTTTCACTGCTGCAGTCTTCATAGATGCAACTCTAGAAGGGGCAGACTGTGCTGAAGGTCATTTTAAGCAAAAGGTGGACGATTCTTGGTGTCATCCTCTGGCTTCCAACTTAGGAGTACCACATACCCCAGGGCTGTGCAAACCATTACAGAAGCCTCTCACTCAGCTCAATACCAATAAGACACAGATAATGATGGAGTGAACTATGGGTATTAATTTGTCAGGAAAGCAAAATGAAATTTAGAGACCAAGAAATGACGCAAAACGAAAAACCAGAAAACAATGAAGATACTCTTGAGGTTTCCCTGCCACACTACATCATTCTGATATTAATTACACCCCCCCAAAGCCTAAGCAATGAGGTCAGGCAAAGGAGTGCTGCCGGGGAGACACGAGTGCTGCAGGCACTCGGCCCCGCAAGAACAACATGTAGGATTGCGGTAACAAGGCATTGATGAACACAATAAAAACTTTTCAAGAGCGTATTGTTGATTCTGAACAAAATACTGGTGTACTGCATGGGATGAGGAGCGCAGAAGGGTTCCGACAAAAGGTTCGAGATTCCTATTGGGCATGTTGCCTTTTCTTAGTTTATCCAGTGGCGGCTCCTCCAATAAGGCGAAGGAGCGTCCCCCACTGCTCGCGGAGCAGTGTAAAAGAAAAAAAAATGATAATAACATAAGTTATTATCATTTTATTTTTAGTATCTGCCAGGTTCGGGCATGGCCGGGCTCCTGTGACGAGGGAGGAGGAGTGGTTGCTGCACTCTATAGTGCGCATGATGGTTTGGCCGGCCGTCTTGGCCGGACCCAACCCTCATGCGCACTTTGCATGTTCTCCACCCAGGCTGCATTACTGCCTGGGTGGAGAACATGCCCAGGCTCCCATTACCTGTCTGAGCGCCGAACCATGGCGCTCAGAACAATCAAAACGCTGCATTGCAGTGTTGTGATTGGCTCAGGGGAGCGTGGGTGCTTCTTTCTTCAGGCCGAGCGGAGGGAGGACGTGGGAGAGACATAGGAGAGACGCGGTGATCAGGAAAGTAATTTTTTTTTTTAAACCTCCCCGCCCCCTTCCTGTACCGCCACCCCCTGTACTGTACCAGGCGCCACTGAGTTTATCCTTGTTTTAGCAGCATCAAGTAAATACCCGGTCCTAAAATATTAAAACTGGCCCACTTAGTCATTTAACCTTAAACCTGTATACACTCTTCACCATTATGGAAGGCTCTTAGGTTGAGCTTGATCTCAAAGTCATCTACTGTCTGGGACAGGGGTCTACAACCTTTTCTATAAAAAAAAGAGCTACTTGTGACCAAGGAAAATCATCCTAGGCTATTAACAAATTTGATCAGTGTGCACATAGTGACCACTCCATGCTGGGTTATCAGTAGTGACTGTCACAATGCTTAAGACAGGGTAACAAGAAGAAATGTCAGGAAATGCATTATCTGTATGACATACCTCCACTTGACTAATGCAATAACAGTAAGTGCTCTCTGACACAAAGGACAACACCGTCCCTACTCAGATTAAGTTATGATTCAAATATCAGCTCTAAATATGTTTTCTGGGGGCGTGGCCAAGATGGCGGGCGAGTGAGACGCACTTTCGTCTCTCTCTGTTTCCCGCCACTGGGCCCCACTGTCAAAAGCACCGCTAGGTATTGAACTGCATCCCCGGCTGCGACGAGATATCTCCAGAGGCTGCCGGACGAGCCCGGTGGCCCTTAGCGGCTCACCCGATACTGGAGGAGGAGCTGCGGAGACCATCCACGGCCTAGGCGGATTGAGGCCTGGGCTGCCGGGGCCGACTGGGCTGCCCAGGACCGTGCTTGACAGGGCCTGCGCCGGAGGAGAGGGATCGCCCACCTTCACTGGTGCAGTGGCTGGACTATATCAGAGATCTCCCCAGAGTGGCGGCTTATGACCGAGGGCCTCCCGGAGCGAACTGACGAGGCCTGGCATGGACGCCTCCTGCGGGCCGCCCTTGATCTGTGGTCTCATGGGGGTGGATCGACCAAGGACTGCCTCGCCTGGACTAGATCGGCACCCCTGGTCTTCCGCCTGCCCCATGAGGACAAGGACAGGGTTGGATTCCCTGCCCCGTTCGACTGGGTCCCTGCCGGGCACATCCGAGGAACTGCGACGCACTGCGGCACTGCCCCGGCAATACTGCAGCACTGCACGGATTCCCACCGGGACGGTGGGGCAGCGGCTGCTCGCGACTGTGCCCTGAGAGACGCGGGGGTGAACCCAGGAGACCTGGTATTCCTCGCTCCTGGCCTGGACAGGGCCCTTAGAGGGAGATCAGACTGCGGCGTGCCCCCCCCCGACAGAGCTTGATGTGGTGACGGATCACCCTTTCCAGCGTCGGACAACTGCTGCACTGAAGGTGAGGGGGGGGGGGGTGCGACTGTTGGCTGGCCACACCGATGCGCAGGCCCCCGCCTCCTGTAACGCTCTGCCCCCACCTAGAACAATAATGGAGCCCCCCCTACAAAAAGCCAAAACTGAACTCCTGGCCGGGGGGTTCGAGCCTTCACATTGCCACAAGGTCTGAATGGGCGCCTGGCTTGTCGGGGGAAGAGAAAGGATCGTGGCCCCGGGGCCCAGCCAACGCCGCCAGAATACGTGCTCCTATAGACCTCCTCACCTGAGGGTCACCACAGGGCCCGTCATCTGGCACTGCACTACAGCTAGTTGGGCTGCCCCCTCCTGCCGGACCGCCTCTGGCCTGCCAAGAGGGATCCTGCCCCCGGAGTGGATCCCTGACTTGCAACTGCGAGGTGAGGCCTACCTGCACCTATCACCATGGCCTTGGGTAAAGGCAAGAGCGACAGGAACGTCAAGGACATGCTCCTCAGGCAATCGGGGACCCTGGTGGGTGATGCAGGGGTATCGGGGCCCACGGAGGAGCCCACAGACTCTACGCATGTAGAGGTGGGGGGAGGGGCGGGTGGTTGCGACCGGGGCGGAGGGGAAGGACATCACTGCATTTGTGACAGATTTGTTTAGGTCCATCCTAGAGGCCCCTCCAAGTATAGAGATCAAGATTGATTGCGCCCACAGAGTGGGTCACAGGAGATCCCAGGCGGGTCCACCACCAGATATCTTGACCTGCATCCACGATTTCACCCTGAAGGAGCAAATTCTGCAGCGCGCCAGAGAGAGAGGCACCCCATCCAGTTTCAAGGCCACTCTCCAGTCCTGTACCAGGACCTGGCGGCGCCCACTTTACAAAAAGGCAGGGCCTTCCGACCGGTCAACCCGTGCCTTCGGGAGAAGGGGGTGCCCTACTCATGGAGATATCCCTTTAGAATTGTTTTTCGTCTGGAGGGGAAACTGCACCAGCTCTGTTCCGTGGAAGAGGCGAACCGCCTCCTTGACCTGAAGGACCCCCTGTCTGGGCGTCCGCCTGGCAGTGAAAGCGAGGAGCCTTTGAGCCGCAGTGGCGGCCGGTCCCTCCCGACTAGACATCGCCCAGAGACCATTGCTAGAGTGCGACAGGCAGTCCTTGTTTCCCTTGCCCGGTGACCCAGCTGGGCCAATGACGACATGATGCAAATACCTCCACATCACCTAGTTCTTACTGTATTTTCCCTATATTTCACCAGCAGGGGGCCGGACGGGGAGCAGGGCCACCAATACCCCCCCTCACTACTTAATATGCTATGGAGCTCTACATCCTGGACAATGTCTCCTTCTCTAAGGACATATGGTTAATGTTTTATGGGGCCACTTGGCTTCTTTGTTTGGGTTTTAAGTTGGACCTGGTGACCGATCATGAACAATCTTCCAATCCCTACTCTTTTGTGTCTGACCCACTCACTCTTTCGTACGGACATGGCGAGGGACGGCGAGCCATCTCAAGGCCATACCAAGCGCATTGCCACATCATAAACCACCATGACAGACAGATTACGGATTGTCTCCCTAAATGTTAAAGGCCTTAATCACTCGATGAAACAGAGCTCAATCCTCTCCTACCTAGAAAATTTGGAAGCCCACATATGCTTGCTGCAGGAGACACATCTCCTCCCTAAAGATCAACACAGACTCCGTTCCAAGGCCTTTCTGCATCAATTTTTCTCATCCCTCCCATCCAAGATGACTGGAGTAGTGATACTGATCTCCTGGACATTCAAGGGGAAAGTGGGTCTAAGAAGGCAGAGATTAAGGGGAGACTCTTAGCATACTCCCTAACCCTGGGATCCTGCAGCATCACAGTCGGTACCATATACTCCCCAAATGAAGGGCAGGAACGCTTTCTCCACAAATCGGTAACAGAGATTATGGGCACAAAAGATAGAGAGTTGCTGCTGGGGGTAGAGCTTAACCTCATGTTCAATAATGAACTAGACAGATCAACACAGCACCACAGACAGACCGGGGCTATCTCCACAGCAGGCATGAATTGGTTGAACGACAGGGGCTTGACAGACTTATGGAGATTGTTCCATCCGCAATCCCTAGATTTTACCTTCTACTCACACGCTAACAAGACTTGTGCCAGGTTAGACTACTTTTTAGGCGATTCTGAATTGTTTCGCTGCTTTGGTCCAATCTATGGAAATTGAGCCCCGCTCCCTATCCGACCACTCCGCAGTGATGGTGACTCGCACAATCCCGACAACTAGCTCACACTCTAAAACCTGGCGCCTCAGAGACGCCTTGCTTCAGCGCCCAGAAGTGGTTGCGCAAATCACTAAGACAATTGAGGACTACCTGATGCTTAACGACACTCCAGAGGTCTCAGCCTCTACCCTTTGAGATGCCTTGAAAGCGGCAGTTAGAGGGAGTTTATAGCGATAGCAGCCGCAGATAATAAGCTCCGCTGCGATAAGAGGGAGACACTGTCTTGTCAAGTTTTGGAACTTGAACGCATACATAAGAGAATGGGAGCCCCCAGGGTCTGGAAACAACTGGAGGCCGCCCGTGCCCAGTTCTCCGGCCTTGATATTGATAGAGCAGAATATGAAGCACTTCAACACCACATTTACGTGGAGGGTGACAGGACTGGCCGACTTTTGGCCAACCGACTCTGCATTCAGCTACAAGAATCAGGATTCCAGAGATTCAAAGACGCCGAGGGCCAGGAATGGATCACCAACGCGTGCATTGTAGACACCTTCCGGGATTACAATCAGACCCTCTACTCAACACAGGTCGTCCCCCAAGACGCAGCTCAAATGTACTTAAGGGAGGCCAATGTCTCCTCCCTGACACTCGACCAGGCCTCTGAACTGGACCAACCAGTTCGCAATGAGGAAGTTATTTCCATTATCTCCCGCCAAAAGCTATCTAAGTCACTGGGTCCGGATGGGTTTAGGGCTTCTTTCTATAAGGTTTTTTGTCAAAGCGTAGCACCACTCCTCACCAGACTTTTCAATGCAATTGGCGACACGGTCTCTCTTCCCCCCTCTATGCTTCTGGTGACCATAGTGGTAATTCCTAAACCGGGAAAGGATAAAACCCAGTGCTCTTCCTATCGCCCCATCTCCCTCTTAAACACGGACCTTAAACTTTTTACGGGCATCTTTGCTGCCAGGCTTAATCCGGTACTTCCGGGACTTGTGGACCCGGATCAGGCGGTTTTTGTGCTACAACAGCAATGCAGCGCTAACACCAGACATGTCCTGCATCTAATCGATAAATCCCAGAGGTATGCACAAGAGAGGATGCTCTTATCGATCGATGCAGAGAAGGTATTCAATAGAGTCCACTGGCCATTCCTCGCTCCAACTCTGGCTCATTTTGGCATAGGAGATCGTTTTAAAAAATGGATCCTTAGCAGCTATACCCAGCCCACAGCAGTGGTCCGGGTCAATGCATGCTCTTCCAGCCCAATTGGCATTGGTAGGGGAACAAGGCAGGGGTGCCCGCTGTCGCCCCTGCTGTTCGTCCTCTACATGGAACCTATGGCCCACAAAGCCCGTACCAATCTACAGATAAAAGGTATCCAATTCAGAGGTGAAATGCATCTTATAAGCTTGTAGGCGGACAACGTCATAGTATCATTGGAAGAGCCTCTGACCTCTTTACCCGCAATGATTGCCCAAGTAGAAGCATTCGGCTTAGCGTCGGGATTTAAGATAAACGTCCAAAAATCACAAGCCCTTGACCTCACCGTTCTCCCAAGCACATTAGAGGCCCTACGCCATATACTCCCTCTACAATGGGCTCCGAAATCCATCCCATACTTAGGTATCCTCCCTACCATAGCTGAAACTGTAACCCTTAATTATCAGACCCTGACCCAACAGATCAAGTCGGATCTTCACCACTGGCGCTCCTACTCTTTATCCTGGTTAGGGCGCATTTCGGCAATTAAAATGACGACCCTCAAGAAGATTTTGTTCCTCTTTCAGGCACTCCCGGTCCCGCCCCCTCCCGGCACTATACACCTCCTCCAGCAGGAGATAAACAAATTCATGTGGGCGGACAAACGCACCTGCCTCCGTCGAGACCTTAGCTACAAACCCGCCCGCAGAAGGGAGCTTAAGCATTCCGGATCTTCAGCGCTATTACCAAGCCACTCAGCTCAGGGTTTTTGTTGAATGGTCCCGACCAGAATCCGAAAAGCGCTGGTTATTTATGGATAAAGTGCTAGCTTGACAGACTCTATGGGGTATCCCTTTTCTTCCTAAACAGGCTCGACCCAAATCCCTTTACCTCTCCCCTATAACCAGGACATCTCTGACCGTGTGGGGTGGCCTAGCGACACAGAGGGACCTGACGTATTTCCCCTCACTTCTCACGCCCATAGTCAGGAATCCGGACTTCGGCCCAGGCTACCGGGACCCGGAATTCCTGATGTGGAACCAGATAGGCTGCAGATCAGTGGGCCACCTATATGATGCGGATGGCCCCCTCCCCTTCGAGGCCTTTCGCTTCCCTTCGAGGACTTAGAGCTTTGCGCTCCCAGAATCGGGGCGATGGCACTACATGCAGATCAGTCACTGGGTAATGCACCCCTCTGTTCGCACTGGAGCTGAGCGGCACCTCACTCCCTTTGAGCGGTGGCTTCTAGCCAAGACGTCGGACAAGCGCATGATCTCAGAACTGTATCGACTAATAGCTCCCTCTACAGAGACTCCTAAGCCTAAGAGTCAGCTTCGATGGGATAGGCAGGGAACTAACGGTAAAAGAGTGGGGAGACATTTACTATCTGGTGCGCCACACGGCCCACAACATGGCCAACATCGAAACCGCCACCAAAATCGTTCCCTATTGGTACTACACACCCCATAGATTACACAGCTATAACTCATCCAAATCATCAGAGTGCTGGCGCCAATGCGGGCAAACCGCCACGTTGTTTCACATCCTATGGGACTGCCCGAAATTACAGCAATACTGGGAGCAGGTACTCGCACATATAGATGCACACTTTGACACGGACCTCCCCAGATTCCCAGCATACATCATACCTGGACTCCCTAACCCTCTCACTTTCCCCCTCAGGTCGAAGCGAGGCAGACAGATTGACCTGGCCTTAGGGGCGACTTTCCAGAACATCCTATCCCACTGGGGCTCAGAGCTACTACCCACACAATTAGGATGGCTGCACCGGTTATGGCATATACTAGGGATGGAACGAATCACTCTTTCCTTGTCCAATCAGAGCGCTTCCTTCGCTGAAATATGGGGACCATTCCTGACCCTGCTGACATCAGAATTCAGGGAGCTTACATGTCCTAAATATCTGCGACTCTTGAGACTGACTGAGTACGGGACGCCCTTGTAGCCTCTTCATAGCGATCTCGAAGTGGTACACTCAGGACATAAGTTGGGTTGGGATCTCCCCCCTTCCCTTTTCCTTTCTTCCATTTCTCCTTTTTCTTTTTTTGTTTTTTTTACATATATATACAGAAGTCACCAGGTCCGGGGATGGGGTGGGAGTTGGGGGGCTGTTTGTTGACACCCTAAAACATACACAGCCCTGACAGAAGGGTCGTACTTGTCGATGTATCATTGCTTGTTGTCTGCTCCTTTATTTTTGCTGTTGATGATAAATCAATAAAGAGATATAAACCATAAAATATGTTTTCTTAATTCCACTTTTTTCACAAATACCACTTTTCATTTTTGGGGAAACAAACTCAATTTCCCGAAGAAAAACTGGTCTTTTTCTGAAAGAAACATATGTTTTCATCAACTAACCTAATGTTATAAATGCCTCACATGGAGACCTACTGCTCCAGATGCCCAAGTATTATTATCACATGACATGGATTCTTACCATAGTTCCAAACATGCTTACAGTATGAAACTACTATCCGCCATTATGTCAGACCCACCAGTGTACCAAGGCTGGACAATATAACAACAAGTGTGCCCACAATATCTAAGTCAAGTCCATTATAATGCCAGATATCGCCACATTATGCCTAGGATGGCTGAAATTCAGTCCATGATGCACACAGTGTATCAAATATGGCTGCCAGTATCCCACAACAAGACCAAGAATGCCCAAAATATGCCTAGGGAGATTGTTATTATGTCAAAACCACCATTATGTCAGTAATGCACACAATTGTGTCAGGATATACACCTTATGATGGATGTAAGGAAATGCCTCTTTTAGCATGACAAAGTTTTGGACTGATACAGCTGGTTTTCGACTCTGTGGGTGCACTGAGCCCTGCTAAGCAGACCTCAGCCAGTGTTCTAACCCCTTACAAAGTGAATGTTGAATTGGCTACCCCCAATTGGCATAAGCTGACTTATTTAGAAGTCCCTAGTTAGTATTCTGTAACAAGGGTACCCAGGACATGTAAGGCAGAGGGTCCACCCCACGGCTGCAGTACTGGTTGCGCCACCCTGTGTGGGTCAAAGTACGAAATGGCTCACAGCCTGCCACTGCAGCCTGCAAGAGCAGGTTTAAACTGCCATTTAAACTAATGCAAAGTTCCCCCACTTGCTTTAACAATATATGTAAATCTCCCCTAAGGAAGGCTTATAGAGCCGTATATTACTAAGTAGGTCATATGCTTTTAATCTGTCCTGACAGCAACACTTCTGTTTTGCTGTGGAAAAGGTAGTAGCCCTATTGGCAGACACGGAGTTACCAGCTGACCACATTAGCCTGGCTAACTCCTAAAATGGGTACTTCAAGGTATCAAATTAATCGTGGCATTAAACCTGACTTAATGCTCAAGTCGAATTTAATGTACTTTTAAGGAAAGGCAACTTTTCAAACGTTGCCACTCTGTAACCCAGTTTGTCCAGTGGGATCACTCGCTTGCTGGCCACCAGACAGCTTTCTGCCCCCCTGGGCCGAAGTGTGAATGACTCCCAGAATTGCTAGCTTGCTATAGAGGGAGGTGTTACCTCCCCCATGAAGGAAGCCACTCAGGTTGTTGGCCCAAAAGGCGAGCTTCAAAGGCAAAGCCACATTTGGTGGCCAAATGGCGATCACACTTCTGAGGGGTTGTCCATTTGTTCAGGTAGATAGGCTGGCAGCGGGAACAGAGAGGGGAGACCACTGTCCAAACTGGTTTTCCCGCAAGGGTGTGCAGCCCACAGATAGCCATACCTCTAGGGTGGGCTACCAAGCTCCTAACATCCAAGGAAGGGTTCAGACATCTTGGGAGTGGCCAGAATAGTGCAGTCTGGCATTGCTAGATACCACACATGGCGGAAGTCATCAGAAGGCAGGAGGGAGCCTGGTAACCCATTGGCTAGTGACTGCATCAACCCAGGCACTTTATGGGCATAAATATGGCACCTCTGGCATCCTGAACCTCAGATCATTATGGAACCGGAGAAAGGACCAAAGAAGGACTGCATTGCTGACCTCTAGACCTGGCAAAGAGAGGCTGCACAATGTGCTGGACTGCACCTGTTGCACCATGGGCTAGCGAAGAAAGTACTGTGCCTGTGGCTCCTGGATTGAGGAAAAGTCGCTCCCACACCAAAGAAGTAACTCCAGGGGCTCAGTCGGCTGACCCCCTGGAACCGGCACCAGGGCCATCAAAGCTGAAGTAACACAACTTGGCAAGTCAGTAGCCAGTTCTGGAGAATCACCACTGGGCGCCCCAAGAGACCGATCCTCGAAGGCCAAAAGTTGCACCCAAGTCTGTCGGACCCAGGAGAGTCGTCTGAGTCCAGATTGGTCACCCAAGAGGGACCCTAGCCTCCACCAAAGGATAACGCTGAACCCACTGTGACAGGAGACTGGTAGCTCAGCAGCAGCTGGCCTTCTACTGCCTCAAAGAGGACTTTGAGGGACCCGGACCTCTGTGGCCAAAGTCGCCCCACCTGACCCGTGGATTGAGGAGTAACCAAAAGGGCACCCCATCGACCGCACAGCACCCAGAGCATCCTTCATCTCCTGCATCCTCAGCCTCAGCACCACTCCATTAAAGTCTATGGTGGTTATGGTGTAAAGTTCAGAACTTGACTGAGAAAGGCTTTGGTGACAAGGTAACTGTTCAAATAGTCCTTAGTGGCCCAACTACCTCCTCTCTACCGGATTTAGGTGCCCTAGCTAGGCCAGAGCAACCTAGAACAACTCTGTCAAACTTTTCAAAAGTTTCCAAACTGTACGGTTGCCCGTGCTTGTTTGATGTTGTGACTAAAAGAACTGAGATTTACGTTTTCTTTAAAAATGTACATCTCCGGAACCCACCGGTGGACTTTGCTCATCTTGGTCTCTAAAAAATCATAAAATATAATCTATTTTTATAAATTGGCGTCTGATTTCTTTTGTGTTGTGTGACTTTCTTATTTCGTTCTTTGGTGCTTCTAAATGCTTTACATGAATTCATTTGTTTAAGCCTTGCTGCTCAAAGCCACAGGTACCGAGGGTTGAGCTAAAGATTTAACAAACAAGCCTAACTGGACCCAAGACAGTTTTTGCGAGTGCATTACACTGTAAGGTCGAACAACCACACCATATACTACACCCAAATCCTCACAAGGAAGGGGTGCCATATACTTCTGAAGATCCATGACACCAAGCATGGCTCCCACGGAGCAACATAGTCTGTCAGGGAGGTACAGAATACAGACACACACAAATGTGCACAAATTCGAACGCATGTATGCGCACCCACATTTATTACCCATCCCCCTGAAAGGACATGTATGTGCCCCCACATCCATTACCCATCCCCCTGACCTACTCGGCTCCAAGTATGTTTATGCACCCAAATTACACACATTTACTCTGGCTCCTGAAGTCCCATACTTTGATGACTTTGCCCTGACTACTGCTGCCACTCTTCTTTCCTTTTCTTGCCCAGTGCTCACACATGCAACGTGACTGATAGAAGAGGCTTACAGCATGCCTAGCCTCCCTGTGACACTGCCAGACTGAGAGTGAAGACACTTAGTCATGTTGCAGGCCCCGAAACTGAGACAGTGTTTTTGTGTTCGCTTAGGGCACCGACACTGCTTTGGCTGGTACTGCTCTAAGGACCTTAATATGAACAGTATTGCCTTCTTTAATGTGCACAAACCCTTAGAATGATGTACTAGGCGGTGCTTTACTTCCGAGATGAACTTCAATGGTGCTGTCAAGCTACCGATAACTCCCAAGCTACTTGTTGGAGACCCCTGGTCTAGGAAAACACTGTATCAAACACAGCATGTGAAAGTTCCTGTGGACAAAGGGCCTAATCTCAGCTGATTGCTGCCTAATGTTGGTCCTTCCTTTAAACAACTGGTCATGGGTAAGTGGTGGTCCCCACTGTCCGTTGACTATTACCACTCTCTGTGCTGAAGAAACAGGGCCTTCATCCTTCTGTAGGCCACAGAAACAGGCTGGCAGGCAAGAATGCTGTACAAAGAGTGGAAGCTCTCCCACTTTTCACTGCAGGAGCCTGCTGTTCCTGCCTACATGGGGTCCCATAAAGAGCTTTGGAGCATTATTACACAAGAAGGGGACAAACTGACCCTTGGAGGACCTCATCCCAAATTGACAGTAGGCAAAATGTTTGCGTAGACGTGCGCCCTATATAAATATTTCATACAAGAAGCAGAAGAATACTGGGGCTATAGAATTCAAGGACTTTGTAGGGAGCGGAATGCAACAAAAATTATCACAAAGAACTGGAAACCTCGAAAACGTTTCAGATAGATCAATGGAAACCACCACAAGGAGACCCAGCAAAGCCATCTCCAGGTGAACTATAGGATCTAGCCATCGGAGAAGAGCCAAGTATTCGTCTTCTTGTGAGATGGAATTATTGAGCATATGTGACTGAATCAGCGCTAATGCTGATAGTGCTGACAGGGTAAGCACTGGTGTGACTCTAGTCAAGTGTAAGAATTCAGTAGTAAGTGAGACTGTATTTTAGTTTTTGTGCATATACAAGCAAAGGATTCCCTGGTGAGAAAAAATCATAACTGTCCACATTGCTACTGCAAATGCAGAGTTGAAGAAGCACAGAGAGGAAAAGAGGGATTTGGACCATAGAGAATAGTCTCTGCTAAGGAAAAGGTGGCACCAGAGTAGAGACCCATGTCAAGAAGTGAGAACGATGAGTGCTATGTGCTCATATTAAGGGGGAGTAGGAGGAGTTCATGGGAAGAGCCTGAAAGGGCTGAAGGCAAAATAAACATATTGCCACAGGAATATTTCAACTTTTAAATGCCATAAGCTTTCTGCATTTTTCATGCAGATCTTTCACCATGGAGTCTATTTCTGCATCAAATTATAAATCGGCATATAAGTCATGCATCAAAAAGTACATACTGAAATTCCCATTTAGTTTCAGTAACTTCAACAAGCCATTAAGTCTATCTTCTAATGAACAAATCAGGTGCAAAAGGAAAGCGCTTTGGTGCAAGTGGTGTTCCTATCAGGAGCAGCAGAGGCACGGAGGATAAATTACACATGGATGCAGACTGAAATGATGCATACCGTTATTGGGTATGGTTTCGCCAGTAGCTAAGATGATAGAGTAATGCGTTGCTTCGAGTCCAGGTTCGCAATCCTTCATTATCCCACGACGACCGGCGGCCCTGAAAGCAGGCGTGAGGTGTGAGGACTGCTGGTCAGGCCAGTGAGAAATAATTTTGCTCACTTTGAACGAGTGCAGGTCAGAGCACAAGTTTGCTCCCTGCTTGTAAGACTAAGCCTTGGAGGCTAGGCTGTGGCAAGAGCTGTCAAAGAGCCTTAGGCCGCTCCTGCTACCTACTCGCAGAGTCGGGCGGGTGTATTTACCTCCCTGGGCCCTGCCTCTCTCTCTGGTGGCTGTTGGTACTAATGCTGTAGCCCAGAGTGGTTTACAATATGCCCTGAGGTGGGGCCTAGTAGCAGAGGTGAGTGGATTGGGGCTGTGGAGGGCACAGCAGCCTGGAACTCAGAAGGCATATCATGCAGCTCTCCTAGGGCTGGCCCTACCCCAGCACATAGAGCTGCTGACTGGTTTTGGCTGCTGCGGCCTGGCCAGAGAAAAGCGTACAACATTCCTGGTGGTTGGGTGGGAGTTGGAAGCCATGGCCTGCCCGCACAGTCTCATTTGGACTCTGCCTGACTGCGCAGAGCTGTGACTGGAGGGGTCCCCTGTGGCTATCGTAGACTGGGGCCAGGTTCAGCTGTGTGCCCCTTGGTGGTCAGGTGCAGATGTGGGCCCACATTGGGACTTTCAGCTGGCCCGCTGAGGAGCCATACCACCATTGGTGAATGACCCCTACATAAAAGTCACCGAAATAGACAATTTGAGCAACACTAAGAGGTCATCCACCAACCCACTTACGGTTGGAACCTGGAAGACGCCCATCCTGGCTTAGAAGGCCTAGAGGAATGAACAGGCATTCATGTGTGCTGTAGTGAAGGGAAAAGGGAGCAAGCTTGTTTTTGACAAGCACAGTCCACCTAGATGCATGGCTATCATGCAAGAGACAATGGAGTAGGCTGCAGATATGAAATAACAGCAGTGGCACAACACCTATTCTACTAAACCTTAAAGACACTCTTAAGACCATCAATAGCAAAATTGATACAATGACATCTCACCTGGATCATCTCCCAGAAAGAACTAGCAAAAATCAGAGTGGAGGGAGTAGAGTGCAGAATAACAGACAAGGAGAATGACTCCAATGTGAATACAGGGAAACTACTTAAGACGGAGAAGCTGGTTACTGCCATTGCAGCCCCCGTCCCAGGTCAGTCATCGCTAGGTTTTTTAATTTTAGAGACCGCGACATAGACATCCGACTGGTGAGGGAGGGGAGACCATTACAGAACAAGGCATGACGCTAGCAAAAGATCCAGATTTTACAGCATCAGTCCAGGAGGCCAGATACAATTTGTCAAAGAAAAAAGAATTATCTGGGTTAAAAGCATCAAATACACATTGAAATACCCAGCTACACCAAGAACAGAACTAAATGGGAAAACACACTTTTTTTCACAAATGCCACTGTGGCAAACAAGTTCTACAAAAAGAACATCAGTGTAATAGGGCTGATGCTACATCCAGGACAGTCGACGTCCATAAAGAAAGCTCAAAATCCATGGACGGAACAAGTGATGTAGAATAAGTGAGAATGTAGCAGTCGCTGTATCAGGAAATTCCATAAACTAAAATACTGGCGCCAAAGAACTAAAGGGTCTGCAGTCTGGAAATTGCTTCTGTCCTGTTGTACTGACCCGACAATAACAACTAATAATTGCCTTTTTGGCGGAAAACTGCTTAGATAAGAACATTATCTCTCCACTGAGCCGCCCACAGAGCAGCTTATACTTGCTCATGATGGAGCATGGACATTGGCAGGCACACCTAAGCCCTTAGATGTACACCAATTCCGAGATATCTAAATTGTTCGGTATATAGTTGGTTTGGGACATATGTCACTGATAGTTGTGGTAATCAGACTGGGAAGAGGGAGGAAGACAGGAATTGGCTTAGTTATGCACAACACAAGCCACATACAGTTAATCACACCAGATTATCTTGATAACAAGATAGCCTTCACTAGAGAACTGCAACATCTCATGGCAAGATGACCCCTTTCTAGAAGGAAACAATTTCTATACTGGAAAATTTGGGGCTTTAACATGCGTGAAGAAGGTTAGCCTATTTAGTTAGGGATGACATCAACTAGGTCATGCTACAAAACAAACACATAGACCAACACTGCCCCTCCAGCTCTGCGAGATGGAGAAAGCACAGGTATTTCTCCTCTTACAGTACATGCTCCATGAGAGTATGTATTCTGATACAAAGGTTCTCATAATTGTAAACTGACAGAGAAATTCGAAGATTCTGATGACAGGTGTATCATCTTAGTGGGTTCCATTGGTAACAGGAAGTTGGTACTAGTTGATACATTCATGCCGAATGTGGGCACTCCAACATTCTTTGATGCAATCCTTAGTGTTTTGAGACACATTGATATAAAAATAGTGATCTGGGGAGGTGACCTCAATGAACTAGCTAAACCCCAAAAGAGAGAGGTACCAAAAACATGCAGTCTGGAAAAAACACTAAGGGCCTGATTATGAGTCTGGCGGTCCGAGGACTGCCAGACTCGTTGTTGCTCGGTGGTGGCGGTCTCCCGACCGCCCGGTTACGACTCAGGCGGTGGAAATGCCGCCGCCTGGGAACTGCCATTTCCTGGAGGTGGCGCGGCTGTCCAGAGGCCGCAATATGCTTGTAGTCCCGCCAAGCATATTACGAGTTTCCTCTCTGCCAGGGTTTTCATGGCGGTTCCTGCTCCATGAAAACCCTGGTGGAGAGGAAACAAAGAGGGCCCTACAGGGCCCCCTTGTGCCTCACGCCCTGTGAATGCACACAGGTGGACACAACACGTGCCCCCCTGTGTGCCTGCACACCAGTTCCTGCACGGCATGGACTTTCGAGTCCATGCCGTGCAGGAACTGTTTTTGGTATTCCCATTGCGGTGCGTATTTTTAAAGGCACCGCCGTGGGACCACCAAAAGAAGCCCGCCAGACACGAGTTTAACTCTTAATCTGGCGGGCGGCCCGCCACAGCAACGTTAAACTCTGAATCGGGCCCTAAATATTATGGGAAAGTTAACAAACAAACAAGCATGCACGCATGCGCGCTCGCGCGCACACGCACACGCACACACACACACACACACACACATTCTCTCTCTCTCTCTCTCTCTTTCTCTCTTTCTACGCCTCTCCCCTTGGCATAATGTTGTGTATACATTGGCTAATCCCCTGTGAAGCAGCACCTTGGGTCATGGAGATTTCATATCTCCCCCATACCTTGTCAGACTAGTCACCTATTAAACTGGTACTTTCCTTGCCTTGCCTATCTTTGAATTAGGCCTCCCTGGCTGCAGAATTCCTGCAGAGTACCTGATGTATTTGGTGTTCTGTGATGAAATATGCACTGCAATCAGTCTTTTTCCAGCTAAATACTGTCTCAGTAGCAAAGTATGCAACTTTATGGGAGGCCTTTAAGGTCTACATACAGAGCTTAATAATAACCAAACATGCAGGGATTTTGAAAAATATCGGAACAGAATTGAAGAGTGAGGGGGCGTGGCCAACTGCCGAACATGGAGGACGTGAGCTGAAAGAGCTCCGTCTCCTGCCCTGACAATTAGCTGAATATCCTACACTACTCTGGACCTGAAGGGTCGTGGCGACTCTCCCGCCGCAGCGGAATGATCCTGCTGCCTGTGGCGGTGCTTGCGACATAGGTGGCTCGCAGTGGACTGCTGATTTTGGTGCGGACCCTGCACGGCTGCCGGCCGGAGAAGACGAGGGGCGGAGTAGCGTTTGCTTCACGGCGACTCCGATGGATGTTGCGGACGGCCGGACCTGTCGATGGTGAGAACGATGACTGGATTGCATCGGTGGCAGTGACTTGAGGCCGAGAGGAGTTGCGGCACTGGGCGAAGTGGGCGCCGATTGTTCCTCTACCCGCTTAGCAGCAACACGGCCCTGATGGGCAAAATGGCGGAGGAGGCCTTCCGCGCCGGATGTCGGCGGCGATAGGAGCGGGGACTGACGGCGCTGTGCTGCGGGACCGGGCGCTGCCTGAAAACCACCAGTGCTGCAGTGAGTGGCCGGCGCGGGCATCCGGCCCCCCCCCTCCTTACACCCCCACCTCTTGAGGCGCTTGTGATTGCTGGGCTACGGTGTGAAGAGAGAGACACGATCCTGGGGCCTGTGGAGGGGGCGTCTCTCCGTGTCGCGCCGCCCGCTTCCATTCCCTGCTGCACGGGGCACAGTGGAACCACTTCGGAACATCCTACACGCCAGGGCCTGCCCTGGAGATACCCATTGCACGCCTGGGGCGCTGGACGCAGCTAGGTGTATAGAAAGACCCACAAGTAACCACAACCCTGCTGGCCCTGATGGGAGGCCGTATAAACTGAGCAGGGCGGCGCCAGGGGTCTACGGCCTGTCCCGGTGGGGTGGACCGCTGCGCGGCTGTAATAGCGGTGCGGGTATACATTCTGCCACGGGGACCGCCCTGACGACCATTGGCGATACAGGACATTACCTCGCCGGCAATGCCTACCTAGAGAGGGTGCACCCCAACTACAGCGAGGGCTGACTGTTTGTGCCCTGCAGTCCTGGTGACTCTAGGACCATTCAATACACGAAGGAGACCGATGCCCTACTAAGCGGGAACCTGGAAGTCGCAGGGCTTCCCGAGATCTACCCAAGGGATCATCTTGTGTCGGATCCAAGCGGGGGTGCGGCGGACGTCATGGGCCGCACAAGAAACAAGCAAGCAGATGCCGCCGCCGACGGCACGCCGCGGCTCACCTTTGGCAGTGACCCCTCTAGCGCCACGGATGCTGATATAATACCTCCTACTGGGATGGACCTTCATGATGCTAAGCTGGACTTGATCCTAAAGGAAATCCGGGATTCACATACGGCGTTGGAGACGCGCATAGACACGATGTCCACTAATCTCAACTTACTGCAGGCGGACCATAAGAAACTGGCCGACAAAGTCAAAACGAATAAACTGGATCTGGAAGACCTTATACCCCAACAAACTGAACACTCCACTCAACTTGAACGAATTCAGCAGCAACTGAAAGAATTGCAGGACAGGGTGGACGACGCGGAGGGGGAGGTCCCGCCGCAATAACGTCCGCATACTTGGTATACCGGAGCGCAGTGAGGGGTCCAACCCGACGCAGTTCGTGGAAAACTGGCTGAGAGACCATGTGGCGATGGAGGGACTCACACCTATGTATAGTGTGGAAAGAGCGCACCGAGTGCCTTCTAGGCCTCCGAGACCGGGCGCCCCACCTCGCCCGTTAATTGCACGTATTTTGCACTACAAAGACCGCGGACCATCCTGCGGGCTGCCAGAGAGAACGCTCCAGTGCGATTCGAGAACAAGTCCATCTCACTATACCCGGATTTTACTCCGACAGTCCAGAAAGCTAGAGCTACATTCTTGGGGGTTAAGAGGACCTTGCGCGACCGCAACTTGAAATACGCATTACTTTTCCCGGCTAGGTTGAAAGTGATCTATGGTCAGAAATCATACTTCTTCGAGAATCCTGAGGAAGTGGCCAGCTGGCTTGAGAAACTTCTACCCCGGAGGTCTCCCAAAACTCACTCCCATCGGAGCGATTGCGCCGAGCCTCCCCGATGCGAACGACTGGACTACCCCGATCGGGGCATGGTTCCACCACGGTTACTATGGACTCTGTCCCCACCTCGGAACAGATCACTCCTCACGGCAGCGGCATTGGCGGCTCACGATGCCCAGAACGTGGAGATCCCGGAACGTTCAGCGGACGCTGACACGATACACTCAGAGTCGGACACTAGCTTAACGCTGTTTCCTTCGATTAACGCCCAGGTCGCCAGGGACTTCTGATGCTCCAGGATGGGCGGGAGTGGTAATGTATAAGAAGACCATACACCATGTACACTGTTGTTACTGCCTGACCCACAGGTCCAGAACGTATATGCTTTATAGGGAGGGGAGTTAATGCCACTGTGAAATGCTTGCATGTATGACACGTTGTATTTACGACCTGACGCAGTTGCGGCCTTCGCCCCCCAAGCGAATGCGATAATGTACTTATTGTTTGCAGTCCATGTTGGACTTTTGTTTTTTGTTTGGTCCCCTGATGTTTCCCGGGGGAACCTAGTATTGGGGGTTATTTGGGCAGAGGCATGCTCAGCCGTTCAACAGTCTCTACCTGCAGGGTTCCGGGGCCCACATGATACACTGCAAGTCCACTTTAGACACTGCAATGGCATTACATAATACATACACTTATTGCACGTGGAACGTGCGAGGGCTAGGGTCCGTTCCCAAAAGGCACCGGGTATTGACGCAGCTCACTAGACGGAGAGTCGCTATAGCCTACCTGCAAGAAACTCACCTTAATGCTGCTGAAGCTGCCAAAATGCAAAGGAAATGGAGGGGGCAGCTGTTCGCTACAACTTACTCAGCTTTCTCCAGGGGGGCGGCGATATGGATGCGGAGTGTTGTCCCTTTTAAGCTCCTGGAGCAAAAAGTGTCCAATGGTAGATATGTCCTACTGCACGGCATACTGGACGGGGCTCACGTGGTCATGGGTTGTATATATGCCCCGAATGTAGACCAGGTTAAATTTCTAACTACACTGAGTGCCGCTCTGATAGACTGGGTGGCATACCCCTGGGTGATAGGGGGTGATTTCAACGCCGTGCTAGATGTTGGTCTAGACAGGTCTCATCCCCCACTCCATGCCACTGAAAGTAAAAAACAAGCGGAAGCGCTTGCGGGTTGGGCAGAGGGCTGGGAATTGCGGGACGCATGGCGAGCAAAACACACAGGGCACCGGGAATACACCTTTTATTCACCACCGCACCGCCTGCATACTCGAATAGATCGATTCCTGTGCTCTGGCATCCTACTGGGGTCCGTTGTCACGGTGCTCCATATGGGAAAAACTCTCTCGGATCACAACCCGGTAGAATTAACCATGCAATGGGGTAGGGTTCCCACTCCGATTCCGACATGGAAACTACAACCTGACATGCTGGAAGACCAGGTTTTCCGCAATACTCTCTCGGAAGCGATTGAGAATTATTTTTCGGACAATGTGGGGACTGCTAGTTCCCGCCAGATAGAATGGGATGCTTTTAAGACGGTCATCAGAGGGGTGGCAATCAGCACCAAGGCAGGAGCGCGACTCACCCTTATAGAGCGTCTTAAAGAGACGGAGGGCAGGCTGGCTGCATTGGAGGGGGAGGCTGCTGGGACGAATGAACAATTGACGCAATTACAGGAGGCTAATATTCAATACGCGGAGCTCCTTGAAGAGCTACGTGTTGTAGATTATAGGTTATACATGCAAAAACAACATACACAGGCTGATAAGTCAGGACCATTACTGGCCCGATTGGTCCGCGATGCCCCCCCGCCCACACCAATATTATAAATCCGGAACAACGTGGATGCGGTGGTGAACACGCAATTAGACATTAACCGCTTAACCGCGGCGGCAATTCCGCCGCGGTGCGGCGGTTTAGCGGAGTGGGCGGGGCCGCGTCGGCCAACGGACGTTCGCAGCACTACAGAGGTAGTGCTCGCGACGGCCGTTGGCCGACGGGCGCACGCAACGGGTTAACACTGCGTTTAAGGATTATTATGCGAATCTTTATGGTCCGCCGCTAGGCCTTGAGCGCACGGAATTTGAATCGTTCTTTGATGGCATGTGCGTCCCCCAACTTACGCAGACGCAACGGGATGATCTCCTACGACCAATAACAGTGCTGGAAATAAGACAGGCGATTAAGACATTACTTCGTAATAAGACCCCAGGGTCTGACGGCCTCACGGCCGAATTTTATGCAATGTATATTGATTTATTAACCCCTCATTTGCAGTGCCTTTATCGGGACTCCTTGGTGAGAGGTGGGTTACCTGCTACTACGTTGCAGGCACTAGTGGTCTCGCTGTTGAAGCCCGGAAGGGACGCCTTGCTTATCTCGAGTTATAGACCATTATCACTCCTCAACACGGACTATAAAATCCTGAGCAAGATATTGGCCACGCGGCTCAACCAGTTTATCCCTACGTTGGTACATCCCGATCAGTGTGGGTTTGTACCGGGTAGAAGCACAGCCCTCAATATCAGACGCCTACACCACGTTGTGCTAGGCACATACGGTACGGGCTATGCAGAAGGCTGCATATCCCTTGACCTACGGCAAGCGTTTGACTCCCTGCGATGGGACTATATGTTCTATGCCCTCGCTCGATATGGCATACCGGAGGAATACTTAGCATGGGTGCGCCTACTATACACGAGCCCCACAGCGCGAGCACGCACGGGTCGGTACGTCTCAGATCAGTATGCAGTGGCTCGGGGGACAAGGCAGGGTTGCCCCTTGTCACCGCTGTTGTTCATTCTGGCGTTAGAACCACTGCTACACAGGCTTCGCACCCTGGTGGGCTGCCGGGGTATACTCCGTGGCCGTACGATCCACACTGTCTCGGCATACGCGGATGATCATATTCTCTATATCAAGGATATGTCCGTTGATCCCTCTCCAATGCCCTTCGTATTTGAGACATTCCAGGGCCTCTCTGGATTGGCTATCAATGCCGCAAAGTCGTATGCGTATTTCTTTAATGGCAATGAGAGGAGCGGATCTTTTGAGTTCGGCCCCTGGACTTTTCACATAGCGCCGGACACGTTTAAATATCTGGGAATACACATTTATCGCACAAACTCGGATCTACTGGACGGAAACATGGGACGTGCAATCACCGCTCTCAGATCCCAGGTTCGGTTCTGGGTCACATTGCCCCTATCGGTGTCCGGCAGGGTGGCCCTTACAAAAATGGTGCTGTTGCCGCGGCTCTTGTATTTTTTCACCAATTTGCCGCTGCTTGTCCCAGCGAGGTTCTTTAAAATGATGAATTCGCTGTTGACAGATTTAATCTGGGGCTCGGGGCACAGACGTGTTAGCCTGGCGAAGCTACAACTCCCTACGAGGGGCGGCGGAATGGGAGTGCCGGACCTGCGTGCATATTGTTATGCCAGCCAGCTGCAGTGGTTGGCGTACTGGCTTGCTGGTCGCAATCTGCACGAGCTGGATATGACATTGCGGGATAGGAACAAGGGTATCATACACCGGCTCTTACTACCACATACCCCCCTGCTGGCGTCAGCGCCCCCCTTACTGCGGTTGGCTATCACATATTGGAGAGGTGCAGTGCGATATACAGGCCAGAAAATACTGTAGGCCCCCACTATTCCACTACTGGCTATCCCCACGCGTTCGGGAATAGCTACTGGTCGGGTCCTACGGGCGTGGACTGAAGCAGGCGTCACCACATTGGGGGACTTTTATGCAGAGGGCGTGTTAATGTCGCATACAACGTTTGTTCGTGCCCACAGCGCCCCTGATACGCTGTTCCTCTTACACGCACATATCTCCAGATATATACGCACCACATGGTCGCCTGACGACGCTGAGCCACCCACGAACACACTACTTACTATGCAATACCTGATGGGTAACGGGGCCCGATTGACGAAATGGCTTACACACGGGATAAGAACTGAGAGAGCGATTTCGCTACGGCCGCTGCGCAATAAATGGGAAGGGGACGTGGGACGTACGTTTACAGACAAAGAGTGGGATAACATACTGGGGTTCCCCAAAAAAGTCTCCCGCAATCCAAAATTTTAATTTATACAGTTAATGTTACTACACAGAGCGTACCTGACCCCACGCAGACTCAGTGTGATGTTCCCAAGGACCGCCGATGTCTGCTCGCGCTGTCACGCATCTGATGCGGGACTGATCCATATGGTATGGGCTTGCCCTCGACTGAGACACTATTGGGCGACAGTGTGCGCAATACTAACGGTAGTGGCCCCGGTACGCCGAAATGACACCCTGGAGTACTGCATACTAGGGCTGGGACCCCGTAGAAGGAAGGGCACACCAACTGAGCGTTTTGCTAGCCTTGCGCTCCTACTAGCCAAGAGAGCTATAACTACACGATGGAAGGCCACTAGGGCCCCGTCCTTACAGGACTGGCACGAGGAGATGCTGAAATGGGGCAGGGAGGAAGGAACTGAATTGCAACGGGAGGAATACAGAGGGCTCAGAAAAACACCGATATCGCTGGCATGGTATGCAATGCTGGAAGAATACGCTGCGATAGATATTTTGACTTATTAAAAAGTGTCGGGGATACCTCAGAAGAGGATACCTCAGAAGAGGATGCCCATGTGGAACTGAGATGTTTGGGCTCTTCGTGTTATATGAGTACCAGGTGCGAAAAGTTAAAAGGACGGTATAGATTAAACAGGATGGACTTTGGAACAAAATGTACACACTGAAGGATGCAGATAATGTGCTAATGCTGCTGCTGAGTGTCAGGGAGCAGAGCATGCCAGGGGGGTGGGAAACCTGGGGAGGATGTTGTTTGTTAGGATAATTTACTTAGATTGAATTCAGGTAGATTTATTGAATTGTTAGTTGATTTGCCACACTTACAGTGTATTAGGGAATGCTGTGAACGATATGTATTGTTGTGGGATGGACAAATTTGTAACCCTACCAGACTCCTCTGTATGGACACTTGTTGACGATTTCGGATGGCTACCATTCCTTAAGTAAAGTATTCCAAGCTGATTGAGGTGATGCCATATTATGCTAGGTGTTTACATGTATGCATATATTGTTTTTAAAATGATTGGCTTATTGTTTGATAAAACCAATAAACAAATTTAAAAAAAAAAAAAAAGAATTGAAGAGTGAGACATTAAAACCCTGCAGGGAAAGGCCACAGAAATCACTCAAAGTGTCTATCTCAGGGACATGACCAAATCCCTGCAGAAAAATTGCACGCCAGCTGATAGAGTAGTAGCATTGCATTGGCTAGACAACATGGCAAGAGGGAGAGACCTTGAAGTTGAAGAGAAACAGACACCATAACTACATAATGTAAATCAAGGGAGAATGGTGGGAGCTTTTAGTGGATAGTTAAGACATCGTCAGAGAACCTGTTAAATAATATATGTGGGATAAAGTACCCTCTGCCATACATTATAGAGATATAAGTCTCTGAGGAGTTCCATAACCATATAGAGGAACTCGGCCGAAGGCAGAGTTCCTTTATAACGATATGAAACTTCGAAATGACTTGCAATATTCCTCTCATGTACGTCAGTGGGTACGTTATCTCATATAATACATGGTCACATCATCACCTTTCCCACAAACCACTTAAAACCTTGGTGTGTCGCTCTTTTATATGAAAGAGCGAGCATGTTTGCAAACATGAGGAATAAAAATAAAAGCTCTAGTGCAAAACTAAGCACATCAAAACCTGTTAGATATTTGTTGCAAACATATATTAGAAACAGTTTAATACAAGTCAGTTCTTTTAAAAAAGCATAAAAGCTGCAGTAGCTTGGAATGCGTAGAAACACGCAGCAAGATTCTAGCTTTTCCTGAACTATCTAATGAGTGCAAAAAATAAACATGTTATCTCTGCTTGTCCTTTTAAGCTAAAAAATATAGTAGGAAAAAAAAGCAACGTTCTGTTTTAAAATAAACTAGATGAAGGCATTGATACAGGGATTGCAGAATCCCATATATGAATGATTATATACTACACGGGTAGCTGTGACTTCAGAATAAACTGAAAAATATCTTGATGAAATTGCCTTGTTATGGCTAGATGACTATCCTAGACATAAGTGAACGGATATCTATTGAAGAAATAGAGGCTGTAATTGAGCGCCTGGCGAGAAGGAAAGAGCTGGTGTCCGACATCTTGCCTTCTGTTTCTATAAAGCCTACAAAGAACTTTTAGCTGCATATTTGCTTGATATCTATACTGAAGCCACAAAGGATGGTTAGCCCCTGTTTTCGCAACAAGAGTCCATTATCATGGTTATCCTTAAACCGGGTAAGGATCCCAATAAATGCATGTCATATCGAGTGCTGTCTGTGCTTAATCTCGACAATGAGATACTGGCTAAGGTGCACTATGCAAATACACTTAACATAACATAAAAGGAAATAAGCTTGAGAAGGTGCATTATTTCCATATCTCGGCGTTGTTTTTGACTCTACTAATTCATGGTCTTCTAATCTGGCACTCGGATGGCAACAATTCACTCAATCAATGGGTGAGTTGTTCACCCATTGCACCCCTGCTGGAAATCTATAGAACACAATGTGTTCCGATAGCATCATATGGTGCTGGAATCTGATGTTATGTCAAGGCCTTTATAAAGAAGAGAATCAACTATGCAGCCGCCTTCTCTCCCTGACTCTGTGGAGCCCGCACTTTATCTGGTGTGAGGAACTGGGGTTGCCTCATACCGGCGACCATATTAAGTTCCCCTGCCGCTATGGCGCTCGGCATGGATCAATCCACATGCAACCCTCAATCGAAATGTTGTTGTTGACCGTCTTAAATGCGACTGTGGTTTAAAGTTCCGTGACTGTCTTATATTAAAGCGACAGACGAGATTTTTGGCAGAGCTTCTGTGTTTGAGAACTCTTTGTCTCTCTGTAAGCAGGATCAGCTCTGGCTTAAATATATATATATATATATATATATTTTTTTTAGAAAATCCTCGTCTTGTCAGAGAAGGTAATGCATTGACAAAACCCATAATAAAGTATATGCTATTTAGTAGACAAGTTCTAGTATTGACCCCTTCTACTGTGTACAACTTGTAATAGGAAAAGGGCCTTACTATCTAGATTCAGAATTGGCTGAATTCGTAACGTATTATCTTTTCCATTGGGAAAATATAGTCATAACATAATTTGCACTTGTCCTTGTGATGGTTACTCCAAAAACCCAATCCTGCACTTTGCTTTTTTCCCCCAACATTTATGGTATTTATAATAAAATTATTTTGCTCAAAACATATAACTTCAACAAATGCAAACCTGCACTGTGTTTTTTTACAGATGCTCTCGGGAACACAGTTTTTGTAATGCTGTTAGACTATTTTTAAAATCTGTAGTGATATGTCATAAAAATTCTATGCTCTTCTAATCAGTGTTTGTGATTGTAAATTGTATTTATATAGTGCTTACAACCCCTGATGAGGTGCTGAAGTGCTTCGCGCCGAGTAGCACGCTGCTCCGGAACCCATGATTAGAGGTTAAGAGTAGATTAGAAAGTATTTATTTTTCCCTTGTGCATTAGTTGTGTTAGGTTTGTGCTCTTGATTTCTTATGTGTTTAGTAGAGATTAGATTCGGGATAGAAAGATGGGAATGGATTTCAAAGGGGAAGTGGTAAGTTGTTTTTGCAAGTAGTGGTTGTGTGTGCCTGTTAGTTCGGGTGACATGGATAAAAAAGTAAGTTTTATGTGTCTGTACTTTCCTTATTAAACTCATATAACTGAATAAAATATGTTTTAAGTTTTTTAAGTTGATACTTAATATGTGCTAATGATTCTACCACCTTACTATAATACACCTGTAATGGCAAAAACAAGGTAACTTACAGAGTCATAGCCGCAGGAGCTTCTTGGTCAGGCGGGACCTATTGGCTTTGATGCTCAAATTTAGCAAAGGGTTGAAGAAGAGCCTCTTTAAGGAGCACTACATTTCAATGCATTAATCATCCATGACCCATCTACCGCGCTCCGCCAGCTTTTGGCTAGGTTTGCTGTACAGAAATACCATATACATATATACATATATTTTAAGCTAATATAGCCATTAAGGATCGACTGGCCACTAGAGAACAGGGCATAATGCAAAAATTGCTTACTGTATTTCACCATTTCTAAAAGTTTTTTTTAAATATAAAAATAATATCAAAACTTTTTCATCTCCCATCTCAACCCTAAGTCGAGCAACTGTTCCCTGGGCACACGAGCCAGTGCTGTCAGTGGAAACAATAGGGACTTCCTTTTGTTAATTTGGAGGTCAGGCATCTGGCCAAACTCACGCAGCACCTCCAATAAAATGGGCACCGACGTACCAGGCTCCGTAAGATAAAACAACGCATCAACAGCATAGAGGGATATGATATGCCGAAAGTGCCCCAACTCAATAGCCCAATCATGTACCAGCTTAGGGACCTGCACTGCTACTGTATTAAATCATTAATTCATTAGATGTTCGCGATTTAGCAACAAAGTCTATTTTAATAATGTTTAAATCTATTTAATGTAGTATCGTCATAAAACTAATTTAGTACACTGAACGTTCCCAGCCAAATAAGCTGGCAAACAATATAGCCTGTGTGTGTCAAAACCAGCTGTCCGTGACTCTTAACAGTACATAGAGGACTCTGAGCAACCGAAACAGAAACACACTACTTATGGCCCTACACAGTGCCAGGCCTGGAGTCCACAATGCTCACTGCTCATGGTCTATGTCATGCATATTTACACTGTGAATCAGTGGCGGCTGGTGACATTTCAAAGAGGTGCGGCGTAAAAGTTGGGAATGATTGTGTGGTGTCGGGCCTCAGGCCCTCATGCTGGAAATGACGGACACAGACACCAGGGGATGTAGTGCAGTAACTAGCCACGAGCACGTGCACCCGGGCCCTTCTATTGGCGGGGCCACGTCACTCGTGACACCCGTGATGGATGGGTGTGGGGGTGCAGTGTGTCCAGCCCTCGAGGGAGTGGCTGGGGTTACAACTTCCTGCGGAACACTAGAACGTGTCCCGCAGGACATTACATTCCTCCCCAACTTTGTTGAAAAACAAAACATTAGTCCAACCTGTGGGGACAAAACAAACAGTTATTGGAATACCACAGGGTCCATTAGTCTTCTGAGTCAGGTGGCAGGACGACATCTGACAGGAGCTGGTGACGGTCTGTGGTAAGTTCTAACAGCTCTTCACAGTGGGTTGCGTCGTGAGCACGGACGGAGTTCACGGTGAGAATTCACAGAGGTGTTGCTGGACCGACCGTCCCTGTTTAACTGCTTAGCTGTGACCTGTAACCTGTCGGTGGGAGCAATGTCTCTCCACCCTCTCCCGCCTGGGGAGGCCCGTCGTCGGGGTTGCTGCGGGACTGTAGGAGGGCTGCGCTGGGGGCTGCTTGTGTGCCGTCTGGGGGCAGCTGCAGGACCGCCGAGGAGCCGTTACTTAGTCGCACACACAACCTTCACAGGTGGATGAGTCTTGGCTAGGACTTGCACTCGCTGCCGCGGTTCCGGTGTAGGCCAGGTTCAGAGGTGGCTTCTAATTTCTTTAGTCGGCTGGCGTGGCAACGGTGTAGGATTCCAGTCCACTTGTGCTCTGGTAGTGGTGTTTGACGCATGTGCTGAAAGCTGGCGTGATGGTGGTCGCCAGCCATGTGGTGAGTCGGAATGACAGATGGTGGTGACTTGCTGGGAGAGTTTGGATGTCAGGAGGGACTTAGCAGCCAGGTGTCTCTGCCTTGTTGAGGTTGGTCTTCGGTGGTGGCTTGACACGTAGAGTGTACGGATCCTCTCTTGCCTGTCGTGGGTCACTGCCGACTCCATCTTGAGGCGGTGTGAGGGCGGGCACTCAGTGCTGATCTTCACCCACGGCATCTGCGGCCTGGAGCAGGGATGCCGTTGACTTGGACTGCCGACACTCTGGGATGGACGGTCGCCTGGGGAAGCGTTGGGGAGAGACGCGGATTGCGCTTGCTGCGGCTTGTGCTCGGTTCTCCCGTGAGGCTGTGTCCAGGGACGTCGGTCCGCGTTGGTGGCTGCCCGGTGTGTCTGGGTGTGCTATTGGCTTGCTGTGTGAGTCCTCGGTCTTCTCCCTTTGTTGGTCTATTCAGCCCACCTGTGTTCCTCCGATTTTCTGGGTGACAGGGTTGTCACTCTCTTCTTTCTTCGAGGGCGTTGCGCTTGGACCTCGAGGCGGCACTGTCATGGCGCTGGCTTCTGCCTTCGCTCCGGCGCGCTCCTTGCTTGCTGGGCGACGTGACGTCCGGTCGCGTGTCGTTGGTTGTTGGAGCGCCTGTTGCTGTGGCGGCCGGCCACGTGGGGTGTGCAACTCCTCTCTTGCCTGTCGTGGGTCACTGCCGACTCCGTCTTGAGGCAGTGCAAGGGAGGACACTCTGTGTGATCTTCGGCCCACTGCGGGGTTTCGCTGGTGCAGTCGAGATGTAGTCGTTCTCTGTGCTGCGTTCAGCAGTGTTGCTTTGTGGAGATGTCTCTCTCTCCTGGGCGCTTTCTTCTGGCACGTGGTGTGCCTGAGGTGTAGTTTGCGGTGGTGTCTGTACACCGGGAGGAGCAACTGACGCGATCTCTGCTCCGGCGGTGGCGTTGGGCAGCCAGGTGTGGTGCGCGTTCTGCACCAGTCTTCTCTTGAGCTGTTAGCGGGGACAGCGACCTTGAGACGTTGCTGTTCTGGCTGGTCGTCCACTCTTGTGGGTGGTGGCTGTCCATGTGTAGCTCTGGGTTTCTCCCAGCTCCTTGCGGGGTTTGTGAGTCTCTCCCCGTACTTTGTAGAGGTGGCAGGCAGTGCTCTTGCCTATATGACGCTGGTTTGCGCTGGTGCAGCTTGGGGCCCCTTGGGGGCTCTTGAGTGTGGCAGCTACTTGGAGACTTTGCTGTCTTCGAAGGTGTCCTTGCTGCTCGCACTTGCAGGGTGCAGAGGGCCACTCTCTGAGCATTCTCCTCTGAGGGCACGTCTTGCCGTGCCTGGTGCGGTCCGTCTCATCAACTGGGTGTGAGCAGGCAGTCTTCCTTGTTGTGGCGGTGCGCACTCTGGGATCTGTTGACTGCTGTTACCGGTTGGTTAGCAGGACGCTGTGCTGGGCTCTGGTACTGCTGGTCTGTAGGGTGCAGTGCAGCCACACTTGTCACTGGTCTGCTGGCGTCGATCGCGGTGGGCAGTCAGTGTGCTTGACCGCTCTTCGGATGCGCTGGTGTGGAACCTCCTGCCAGGATCACTTTGCGATTTTCTCTTGCTGGCCATCCGCTCTGGCCAGGCAGAGTGTCCGTTCTGCAGCGCGTTGCATCTGGGGAGCTACCAGGTGGCGCTGCGGTCGTCGCGGTGGCTTGCCCTGGTTGTTGCAGGTTTTGGGCTTCCTGGGAGCCTTTGGTGATGTGCAGCCCGTTGGGGTGGCGCGCAATGCACCTTGTCTTCGTGTGCTTCTCTTGGGGCAGCTCTGGGCCCTTGGTTGCTCTTTGTTCTGGGGCGCCCTTTCTGCCTGGGCTGCGCTCTCTCTCTGCTGCCTCAGTCGTCTCTCTAGGACCAGGTGCTAAGTGTTGGGGCAGGGAGGCATTTACCGTGGTGATGTAGGGCCGTGCGTGAGAGTACCTACGACGCTGGTGCAGAGTACCAGTCACCAGGTATCGCTGCAGCTGTCGCATCTCGCAGGCTGATGCAGCGGTGTTAGCGATATAGGTGCAGCGTGTTTTGTGCCCATCTGGCCTGTTCTCGCTTCCTTGGTCTCCGCGCTGAGGTGGAAACAGAGTTGAGGCAGGAGGGTGCTGCTCAGCCAGTGGTGGCTAACGTGGCTGTCGCACAAGTTACTAACTTGTGTAACGATATATCTGTAAGAGACAGTAGTTAGTGATAGATTCCTTACCTTAGAATATCCCCAGGCGTCAGGCTGGATCCGGAAAGTTTTGCGTAGCAGTACCCTTGCGCGTCGGTAGGCGGCGTCGTGCGGCTCCGCGTCCGTCGTCGGCGTCGTGATCGCCGGGATGACGTCGCGGGCAGTACTTAGACGCCGCCCCTGCGCGCTGACGTCAGTTCTGTACACGACTTTCCGCGCCAGGAACGCAGAGCCATGCAAGAAGCTGACACAGGTGTCTGAAAAATACTAGGGCCCTGAAAGGGATGTCCTTAACCCTAGAAATCAGTTCGCAGAACGGGGAGGATGGGTGGGCGGTAAGGAATCTATCACTAACTACTGTCTCTTACAGATATATCGTTACACAAGTTAGTAACTTGTGCATCTGAAAGAGACACGTTAGTGATAGATTCCTTACCTTAGAATAGATACCCCAGCAATACCAACCCCGGTGGTGGGTCTGCGAACAAAGATCAGACAAGGAAGTCCTGGAGGACAGAACGGCCAAAGAAGCCGTCCCTCCGGACCTGACTGTCAAGGCAGTAATGCTTAGTAAACGTGTGCAGCGAGGCCCACGTAGCTGCCTGACAGATAACCGGCAGCGGAACACCGCGGCCCAAGGCCGTGGTAGCAGCCGTTGCCCTGGTGGAATGGGCACGCAGCCCAACAGGAGGCTCCTTCTTAGCCAAAGAATAGCAGGTCTTGATGCACAAGGTAACCCAGCGGGAGATGGTCCTCTTGTGCACCGCCCGACCTTTTTGGCGCCCACGTAGCCAACAAAGAGCTGGTCATCCACCCGGAAGTGTTTCGTGCGGTCGATATAGAAGGAGAGCGCACGTTTTGGGTCCAGACGGTGGAGCCTCTCTTCCTCTCTGGAAGGATGCGGAGGCGGAAAGAAGGTGGGCAAAGTGATGGTCTGCCCAATGTGGAAAGCAGTAACCACCTTTGGCAAGAAGGACGGACGCGTCCGAAGAACAACCTTGTCTGGATGAACAGACAGAAAGGGAGGTTTGCAAGAAAGAGCCTGGAGCTCACTCACCCGCCGAGCGGAGGTGATGGCCACCAGAAAGGCTGCCTTTAGAGTCAGAAGACGAAGAGGACAGTTATGCAGAGGCTCAAAGGGAGCGCACATTAAAAGGTAAGAACCAAGTTCAAGTCCCACTGAGGCATTACAAACGGAACAGGAGGGAAGAGGTGAGTAATGCCTTTTAAGAACCTGTTAACAACAGGGGACTTGAAAAGGGAGGGCTGATCAGGGAGCCTGAGGAAGGCCGAGATAGCACAAAGATAACCCTTGATGGTACCCAGGGCAGAACCCTGTTGGGCCAGAGAAAGAAGGAACAGAAGGACCTCAGAAAGAGGGGCAGAAAGGGGATTCACAGCCTTTGCTGTGCACCATGCCACAAATTTGTTCCACCTGCAGGCGTATACCACCTTAGTGGAGGGACGCCTGGCTGCCAGAATCACATCACAAACTTCGGGAGGCAAGTCGAAAGGAATCAACTGCCGCCGCTCAATCTCCACGCAAGCAGGTGTAGACTGGACAGGTTCGGGTGGAGGACCGTCCCCTGCTGCTGCGACAGAAGATCCTCCCGAAGAGGCAGACGGATCGGGGGATCTATGCTCATATTGAGTAGCTCGGGATACCAAACTCTTCGAGCCCAGTCCGGAGCCACAAGAATGACTTGGGCCCGGTCGTGCCGAATCTTCTTCAACACTCTGGGTAGAAGTGGTATAGGCGGAAAGGCGTATAACAGACCGCAACTCCACTCGCGACGAAAAGCGTCGCCGAGCGAGTGCCGCCTTGGAAATTCCAACGCGCAGAACTGATGACATTGCGCGTTCTCTTCGGAGGCGAATAGATCTAACCAAGGCTCTCCCCACTGTAGAAAGAGTCCTTGCGCCACTTCCGAGTGAAGACGCCATTCGTGATCCATGATGCACCTGCGGCTGAGTTCGTCCGCCCTGGCGTTCAGAGAACCTGCCAGGTGTTGAACCATCAGGAACATGCCCTGATGTTCCAGCCATGTCCAGAGGCGCAGAGCCTCCTGACAAAGGGTCCAAGACCCCACCCCGCCCTGTTTGTTGCAGTACCACATGGCGGTGGTGTTGTCTGTGAACACCTGCACTACCTTCCCTTTGACAGAGGGAAGGAATGCCTTGAGTGCAAGCCGGATCGCCCGGAGCTCCAGAAGGTTGATATGGAGCCGGGACTCCGCCGGAGACCAGAGGCCTCTGATCTCCGCCTCTCCCATGTGACCGCCCCATCCCAGAAGGGACGCGTCCGTCACAACTGTATGCTCTGGCTGGGGAAGGGAGAGGGATCTGCCCATGACCCATTGCCGGTTCGAGAGCCACCACTGCAACTGTTTTGCAGTCCCCTCCGAGATCTGGACGTGATCGGACAGGTTGCCCTGGTGCTGCGCCCACTGGAACTTCAGGTCCCACTGCAGAGCCCGCATATGCCATCTGGCATGATTGACCAGCAGGATGCAGGAGGCCATGAGGCCCAGCAGCCTCAGGGTCATCCTTACCGAAACCCAGGATAAAGGCCGAAAGATCGGAATCATAGCCTGAATATCCCGGACTCGCCGTTCGGGAGGATAGGCCCGAAACCGCGTCGTGTCCAGAACTGCTCCGATGAAAAGGAGCTGTGGAGAAGGAATCAGATGCGACTTTGGCACATTGATGGAGAACCCCAGCGAGTGCAGGAGTTCGGCCGTAGTCTGGAGGTGGGAGACGACTGCCTGGGACGAGCCCGCCTTCAGCAGCCAGTCGTCGAGGTAGGGGAAGACTGAAACCCCTGCCCGGCGCAGATGAGCTGCGACCACCGCCATCACTTTCGTGAACACCCGAGGGGCACTTGTAAGGCCAAAGGGGAGCACGGTGAACTGAAAATGCTCGGGGCCTACCGTGAACCGAAGGTAACGCCGGTGGGCCGGCAGGACGGGGATGTGGAAATACGCGTCCTGCAAGTCCAACGCTACCAACCAGTCTCCAGGGTCGAGGGCAGTCAAGACCTGAGCTAGGGTGAGCATCTTGAACTTCTCCTTCCGGAGGAAGCGATTGACGTTCCGGAGGTCCAAGATAGGACGCATGTCCTCCTTGTCCTTTTTGGGCACCAGAAAGTAGTGGGAGTAGCAACCACGCCCTACTTCTGGGGTCGGAACATGCTCGATGGCCCTCTTGGTCAAGAGGGCCGTGACTTCCTTCTGTAGAAGCACCAAGTGATCCCCTGACATGCGGTGGAATTGAGGTGGCATGGCTGGGGGGTGGTCTCGAAGGGGAGGGAGTAGCCCCTTAGGACAATGTCCAAGACCCACCTGTCCGAGGTGATGGTGCGCCAGTGGGGAAGGTGATGGCGGACCCTGCCCCCTACTGGCGTGCCGTGCACCTGAAAGGAGGGACTAGGAGGGCTTGGAGGCCGCGGACGGGTTGGAGGTGGTGGCCTGACCCGCACGCTGGTTGCCCGATCCGCCACGGCGGAATCCACGTCCTCGGCCACGCGAAGACGCCTGCTGCGCGGGCCGGTGGCTGGGCTGCTGACGTGAAGGGCGCCCCTACCGTGGCCACGATAGGGGCGAAAAGCAGAAGGTAGCGGAGGGCGTGTAGCAGAAAGGCCCAGGGACTTTGCAGTAGCCCGTGAGTCCTTAAAGCGCTCCAACGCATGGTCTGCTTTGGACCCAAAAAGACCGACTCCATCAAAGGGCATGTCCATGAGAGTATTCTGGACATCCCCTGAAAAACCAGTGGTTCTCAGCCAGGCGTGGCGTCGGAGCGCCACCGTCGTTGCAATCGACCTGCCCAGCGAGTCGGCGGTGTCAAGGCCACAACGGATAGTGTATTTGGCCGCATCCCTTCCTTCCGCAATGGCGCGGGAAAGCAGTGCCTGGACCTCCTCAGGGCACTGGGGCAAAACATCCGCCACCGAATCCCACAGAGAGTGGGTATATCGGCCCAAAAGACAAGCGGTGTTAACGGACCGCAAGCCAGCACTGGAGGAAGAAAAACCTTTCTTCCCAAACTGATCCAGGCGTTTGGATTCCCTATCCGGAGGAGCGGTAGGGAAGGCGGTTTGGGAAGCGGAGGCTTGGACAACCAAGCTCTCAGGAGTGGGGTGGACAGAAAGAAACAGGGGGTCGCCCGGAGCGGGGCGATGGCGTCGTGACACGTTCCGATCCACAGGAGCCCCTGTGTTGGGCTTGGACCAGGCGCCCAAAAGAACGTCCGTGAGGGCGTCGTTAAACGGCAGCACAGTCTCCGCAGAGGAGGCTGCCGGGCTGAAGCACCTCTGTCAAGATGTTAGGCTTGACCGTCAAAGTAGGGAGCTGGAGACGTAAGGCCCCAGCAGCCCTACGCAACACCGTACCAAAATTGGCCCCCTCCTCCGTAGCCACGGGAGGAGACAGCATGCCAGTGTCAGGAGAAGTATCCAGACCACTGGCCTCCCCTAGACTCTCTGTCCAGTCCTCATCATACTGACAGTTGCGTGTCAGAGGGTCATCAGACCCCTCCCAGTCCTCCTGGTCCTCCTCTGGTTCAAAATAAGGAGGAGGAGGGACAGTTGGGACCCAAGGTCCCATCGGCGCCGGAGCCGGCGTCGAGCGACGTCGCTCCGGGTCCAAGTCCGGAGCCGGAAGGAACTGGGGGACGACGCCGCCCGGAGCCCAGGGCGGCGTCGAGAACGGCACCGGAGACATCGGCGCCGGCGGAGGTGTCGTGAGGTCGACCGGCGTCGATGGGGGTTGTGGAGCCGGGATCGAGGCCGGGGCCGGAGCCGGAGCCGGGATCGAGGCTGGAGGCTCGGGCGACGCCGGGGCCGGAGCCGCCGGCGACGCCGGATCAACCCCATCAGGGCCCGCGGGGCCCGAAGGCGCACCGGAGGGGCCTGAAGGCCCGAAGAGGCGGGCCATGGCCGACAGGAACTCCTGTACCTTGGCCGGATCCGCCCCCGAACCCGGGAAGGGCGGGTATGACGGGGGCGACTCCACAGGCAAGTCCGGGGCCGCGGGGCGGGGACGGTGCCGGGAGGGGCCTCAGCCGAGTCGCGAGACCGGCGAGGCGAAGTCCGAGAGCGACGATGCTTCTTGGACTTCTTGTGTCGAGACTTACCGGACGAAGAAGACTTCGACGCCGACGACCGGTGTGCACTCCGCGAGCGACCCCTGGACCTCTCACGCGACCGGGGCTTCCGCGGAGCCGAATGCCGGGCCTCGAGGAGCTTTCGAGACCGCTCTCGCAAAGCCTTCGGGTTGAGGGCCTGGCATTCGGGACAAGACTCGGTGTCGTGGCCTCGGCCGAGGCAGAAGAGACACTCCCAATGCGGGTCGGTGACGGACATCATCCGCGCACAGGCGCCGCATCGCTTGAAGCCGGGCATCCCTACGACACCTGAAGGCTGGGAAAAAAAAAAAACAGTGAAAAATCACCAAAAAGTATGGTCAAAAATTGACCAGGGCACTGCTCTTCCCGGATCTGCGCTTACTGGCGCGGAAAAAGAAGAACTGACGTCAGCGCGCAGGGGCGGCGTCTAAGTACTGCCCGCGACGTCATCCCGGCGATCACGACGCCGACGACGGACGCGGAGCCGCACGACGCCGCCTACCGACGCGCAAGGGTACTGCTACGCAAAACTTTCCGGATCCAGCCTGACGCCTGGGGATATTCTAAGGTAAGGAATCTATCACTAACGTGTCTCTTTCAGATCCACCTGTTCATCTGTGCTGGAGACAGGCCCCTTATGTGCTTCCTTTGTTTGGGCGCAGTACCACTGGTGGCCACTGGATGGCAGGGCAGCGTTTCAGTTTACCGGCCCCAGCAGTCTTTCCAGGAACTGCGGGCCTTGGCCGATAGAGATGCCGGTGCTGGGCTCTGTGCTGCTGTGGCGCGGTGCCCCGACTCAGTAGGTAGGTGGCGCTGCAGCTACGTTGACTTTGCTGGTGCCCCGGGAGGTCAGGCAGGCACGGTGCGGGAAGGTGCTTCGGATGCAGACGGATGGACACACTGCGCCCGTGAGGTAGGATGGCTCCTGTTGTGTTGAGCTCTGCGCCTGGGCTGCGGTGTGCTGAGCGTCCTTTCTTTAAAGCTGTGTGCCTCCCCCCTTCCCCCTGATTGCTCAGTGCAGGTTACTATTCAGTTTGCGGTGAAGCTCACTGACCGCATGGTGGCAATACAGCTATCCGGGACCGGCAGTCTCTTAGACCCTGCCAGCGGCGCGGAGGTTGAAGATGCAGGTACAGGCCACTGTGAGTTCCTTACAGGTGCTGGACGTCTTCAGCCTTGGGGGCCTGCTCCTTTTCGCCGCACCTCGTGGTACGCTTGAGGCCAGGGGATGACAGGGCCGCTGGCTTTCTCACGCAGTGGAGACCTCCCAGGCTTACCCGTGGCAGCAAGCTCTACCGGGCATATCAGGGGCTTGATCGGGTTGGGTGTAGCCTTGGTGTTTCCCGCTTCGGGGTCAGTGCTGCCCCCTCTTCTGTGCCGGGAGAATGCCAGTCGGGTTGTGCTGGGGGCTGTGGGGGCGCGCACAGCAGGCGCCGCCTCTACTTTTTCCTGCTTGCGTGGGCGCAGGGGGGTAGTCAACCAGCAGCGCAGAGTTCAGCATGCCGGTGCAGGCTTCATTGCCGCTGGGGGCAGGCTCAGTCTCGGCTTGCGGTGGCCGTGCCAGCAGGGACTGTGGGCGATCAGTGGTAAGGGTAGTAGTCCCGTCGCCCGCGAGGGCATTTCAGAAGCGCGCCTTGCGGTTTAAGTCGCAGATTGCGGCAAGGGCGGCTCGTCTCGCCTGAAGTTCGCCTCGTAGGGGCGGCCACTTCACGTGCAGGCCACGGGAGCCTTCCTGGCACTGCGAGCTGCGCGTGGCTTTGTAGGCGCTATGGACACGGCTAAAGCGCCTGATTCTCCTACGGCTCGCAGCCGTGCTGGTGTATGCTCTGCTCACCTGCAGGCACTGCGGCCATTGAACTCTTGGTGTAGGCTCTGCGCCCACGTGGGCACCGAAGGAGCTCCGAGAGCAGGATCCTTGTCCGCGAGGGTCAGCGGCGGGGGCTCCTCGAACGCTGTGTGTGCTGCAACACTGTTCTTCCTTTTTTCGGCACTCAGGACATGTTCCGCCGACAGCAGGGGGTGCCCTAGACAGGGGCTAGACTGTCCCTCTTTTTCAGGCGAGTGCAGGAGCTACCAGCGCACGCATGGGTGTCGACCCGCTCGTCGCCAATGTGGTGTCGGGCCTCAGGCCCTCAACCTGGAAATGACGGACACAGACACCAGGGGATGTAGTGCAGTAACTAGCCACGAGCACGTGCACCCGGGCCCTTTTATTGGCGAGGCCACGTCACTCGTGACACCCGTGATGGATGGGTGTGGGGGTGCAGTGTGTCCAGCCCTCGAGGGAGTGGCTGGGGTTACAACTTCCTGCGGAACACTAGAACCTGTCCCACAGGACATGTTACGTCACGAGCGAGCGAGCCTGACTGACATCAGAGGGATTCAATTAGGAGTGTTCTCCCGGGGAAGATTTTGAAAAACGGAGCGGCAAATGGTTATTTACAGACCACAGCAGTAATACATACAGTCCCTAGTCAGGTGAGTATGGCGAGCAATGGCTGCTAGTTTTGCACTGTGCTGGCTAGTTTTGTACAAGTGACTGGCAAATTTACATCTAAAGTGAACTGACATTAGTGGTAACTGACTAGAAGAGAATTTCGATTCTTAACTTGTCAGTTGGTGCAAGTATTTTTGCATGTGGTCTGTGCTGTAATTATGCAAAAGTCCCTAGTACCTGTGCAAAATTGCCCAGAACCAATTAAGAGCTGAATTTGCATGACACGGTCCCTAAATCTATCGGGTACTGTAAGATGTTCTCGCTGTCCCTTTGCCTTGCCCTGTGTTTCATCATAAATTACAGACATCAAGTACCTCAATGCAGAACGAGCCCAACCCCCCTCCCCAACCTGAGACGGTGTGACAAAGCTGTTGTAAAACTTAGAAAATGCGTCTTCATAAACATAGCACCTGAAAACGTTTTAAAGCAGGGGCGGCGGCGTGACCAAGATGGCGGCGCAGTAGGACACGGATCTGCAACAAGACATGCTGCGTCTTCGCGAACAGAACCTCGATCTCCAGGCCCATACGGAGGATCTGGAGAACCGCTCTAGGTGGAACAACGTGAGAATTAGAGCGATACCGTGGAAGGAGGAAGGGGACGATCTTCGAGCTTATGTCACCGCCTTATTCCAACAAATCCTCGGAGAGGAAGAGATCTCAGACATCCAGCTGGACCGGGTCCATAGGGTGGGCCTCCCCGCGGTCCAAAAGCCGCTCCTCCTGATATTCTTGTGTGTGTGCACAATTTCCAACTAAAGGAGCGCATTCTCCGGAGGGCACGTGAACAACAGCCAGTTCAGTTCCGCGGGCACCAACCAGCGCTCTTTCAGGACCTGGCTGCCTCTACCCTCGTGAAACGGAGAGAATTTAAACCTGTCACCGCTTACCTCCGAGAGAAAAATATTCCTTACTCGTGGGGTCACCCCTTCCGTATAATATTTAAACACCAGGGGAAGTTGCTGCAAATCCGGTCCCTGGAGGAAGCGTTGGGGGCCCTGGGCATCGATACTACTATGGCTACAGAGGGAGCGGAGCAACCGACTAGCGAAACGACCGCCGCACATGGGGATGGCAGCGGGTTGGCAGGCCCGCCCCGGTCCAGAAGCCCGATCGAGCCGCCAGTGATCAGGAACGAGAAGCGGTGATCACCTCGCTGTCCCAGGTTACAGGGAGACCCACGACCCCATGACGGGCTTTCTTGCTGGCCCCGGGATGTGCTCAAGGGGGCGCCGGAGGGGACAGAGACGATTGTGCAGTTTGAGGTTTCCCTCTCCCCTGCGCCTGAGTGACTGCAAGAAAAGAGTCCCTGTGGACTCGATGATACCTCTGTCGCGACCCCTGAATTTAACTACGGTGACGAACTTTTGTCATGATTATATTGTTTAGGTATTTTTCGTTGATGTTGGAATGTTTGTTCTTTTTGGGGTAGGGGTTTCTTATGGGTTTTTAAGGGGTCTCCGCATCAGTTTCCTAGTACAGATTGTCTGCTCCAGAGTACTTAGCGGTCCCGCGGGTGGCATAAATGTCCCTCAGCCGGTAGCCCACACATTGCTTGCCCCTCCTAAGCGACTACATGGGTAGAGACCTGAAAGTGGTTAGTCTGAACGTTAGAGGGCTGAATAACCCTGTGAAGCGCGCGGCAGTGCTCTCCCTACTCGATAGCACCAATAGTGATGTCTGCCTGCTGCAAGAGACCCACCTATTGTCCAAAGATACAGCGCGCATGCGCGATAGACGATTCCCGCAGCAGTTCTGGTCCTCCGGGCATCAAAGAAAAATGGGGTGGCGGTTCTGATTGGGGCGCACTGCCCTTGTAAGGTAATCTCGACGGTGGCCGAAATTAAGGGCAGGCTTTTGGCCATCAGACTACAATGGGGGAATCGCACCTTACTTTAGGGTCCCTTTACGCCCCTAACGAAAAGCAGGAGTCTTTCCTGCAAGCGGCCTTACCCGAGGTACTTGCTTCCCCAGATGCTGCGATCTTGGTGGGGAGACCTCAACCTAGTGATGGACTCGGAGCTAGATAGGTCAGGGCACAGAACACATCAGGCGGGGGCGCTTTCCCGGGAGGGAAGAGTTGGCTGGAAGATAGTGGTATGCATGATGTCTGGCGGGAGCAACACCCAGCTGAGCGCGATTACACATATTTTTCGGCAGCGCATAAAACTTACGCACGCTTGGACCATTTCCTTGCTTCATCCGCCCTTATGCCTAGTGTACATTCATCAGAGATTGCTCCCCGCTCGCTCTCGGACCATGCCCTCATCTCCGTACTCCTCCCTGCGCAACATACGCGAGCGTTCCCTCTGGGCTGGCGACTACGAGAGAGCTTGTTGAACTCCGAGGATGTGGTTCAGAGGATACGTGACACTATTGTACAATATTTTCAGAACAATGATGTGGGGTCTACTCCTCTTGCTGCGGTGTGGGAGGCAATGAAATTAGTGACGCGAGGAGAGTTTATTGCGGTGGCCGCGACTTACAATGCTCTGCGTAGGGAGAAGCGCGCGGAGTTGGAAGGGGCTGTGAGAGAACTAGAGGCGATACATAAACGTACCGGAGCGCCGCGGGTATGGCGCGAACTTGAAAATCGCAGACGTATGCTCAAACACTTAGATCTCGATAGGGCAGAACACGCCCTGCTGCGGCTGCGCCACAAATTCTACCTTAGCAGCGATAAGTGTGGGAAAATGCTGGCACACAGGCTACGAGCCTCGACACAGAGGTCCCTCATACAATCCGTGAGGACCCACGGTGGAGCTGAACAGACCGCTGATGACCAGATAGTGGAGGCCTTTCGTGATTTCTATCGCCGTCTCTATGCGGACCAACCCGCGGGCGCACTTGACCCACTTCCATATTTGAGCGATTGTGATATATCCCCCTCTCGCAAACAGTCTCCGAGAGTCTGGACTCAGCGATTCGGGTAGAGGAGGTGATAGGGGCTGTCTCTAGGCTAAAGTTGGCTAAGTCCCCGGGGCCGGACGGATTCTCAGCCGTCTTTTATAAAACATTTTGCGTGGAGCTGGCTCCATTTTTAACGCGGCTCTTTAACTCCTTTCTTGAGACAGGTGCTGTCACCCCATCGATGGCGGAGGCGGCGATATCCGTCATTTTGAAACCCGGGAAGGACCCCCGAGACTGCGGGTCCTATCGTCCCATCTCGCTCCTGAACATTGATGCGAAACTCTTTGCGGGAGTCCTGGCGGCGCGACTGAACCCCCTTATGGCGGACACAGTGGACCCGGATCAGTCCGGTTTCATTCCCACCAGGCAGGGTGGGGATAACTCCAAGCGATTGCTGCATCTCCTTGACCAGGTGCGCCGCGCTCGGACCCCAGCCTTTTTATTATCTATAGACGCGGAGAAGGCCTTCGACCGCGTTGACTGGGAGTACTTGTTCGCGGTGCTCCGCAAGTATGGTTTAGGGGACAATTTCCTGCGCTGGATCAGGTGCCTTTACGCGGTCCCCAAGGCCTTTGTACGGGTTAATGGCTGCAGGTCAGCCCTTTTTCCCATTGAGCGGGGAACCCGTCAGGGGTGCCCCTTATCACCGCTTCTCTTTGCGCTCTACATGGAGCCATTTGCCCAGCGGATCCGGGCGAACCCCGGGGTGGTTGGACTCAAGTTTGGCGCGGATATTCACAAAATTAGCCTGTACGCGGACGACGTGATCCTCTCGCTTACCCAACCTCGGACTACGCTGCAGGCGCTATCCGAAGAGCTTGCGGCTTTCGGGACGGCCTCGGGGTTCAAGGTCAACTTCACGAAATCACAGGTCCTCAACATCTCTATACCGGCTGGGGACCTGGAGGCCCTGCAGCAGGACTTCTCGTTCCCTTGGACTACCTCCGAGGTGACCTACCTAGGAGTCAGGGTGGCGCCAACAATTGCCAAGACAATTTCCCTCAACTATGCTTTGTTGTTGGAGTCCACGACCAAGGCGCTGGACGCCTGGTCGCGTCTCCGGCTGGCCTGGTACGGGAGGGTGGCTGCAGTGAAGATGACGGTCTTGCCCCGCATCTTATACCTATTTCAGATGCTACCGCTGACCCCACCTCCGGGTAGCCTTAAAAAGCTGCAGGCTCTGATTAATAAGTTTATCTGGGAGGGTAGGAAGCCGCGGTTCTCGTTACAGCAAATGACAGCCACAAAAGAACAGAGCGGTTTAGGTCTTCCACTCATAGGGGCATACTACCAGGCGGCCTGCCTCCGATACCTAGTGGAATGGAATAGACCGATGTCTAGCAAACATTGGAATTTCATGGACCAAACGGTGGCGGGAGCGAATATCTGGCGGGAATTGTGGCTGCCGCGCAAACACAGAGCGTGGGGACTCTATTCCTCTCCCGTCACCTCGTCTACGCTCAGGGTCTGGGATCGACTTGCTATTGCTAGGGGATGGACTTCATTCCCATCACCTATGACCCCCATTGTGGACAACCCCGACTTTCCCCCGGGTCAAGCGTCTCCGGTCTTTCAGCGGTGGCGGGAGGAGGGATGTAAGAGGGTTGGGTTCCTCTTTGACTTGGAGGGGCTGATTCCTTTTGCCCGGCTGCAGACAGACTACGCGCTCCCGGCCTCGGACGCATTCGCCTACGCGCAGGTGGCGCACTGGGTGACGAGTCTACCCAACTTCGCTCACATGTCGCGTACCCTCACTAGATTTGAAAAATGGCTGGTGAGCAAAGCGGATGATCGAAAGCTCATCTCAGAACTATATGCTATGATCATGGCACGCCCGGCAGGTCACCGTACAAAGGCTCAGGTGCGTTGGGAGACGGAATTGGGGAGACCTCTCACACCCAAGGAATGGGAGCATATTCTATACAGAGCACACCACACAGCACATAACACAGCAGGCGCGGAATCCGCCTTTAAGGTAACTTCATATTGGTACTATACACCGGCCCGGGTGCACAGCTGGGATAAGTCCAAATCAGACCTCTGCTGGCGGGGGTGTGGCGCTACTGGAACCCTAGTTCATCTACTATGGCGCTGCCCGAAATTGGTGCGCTATTGGAAAGCAGTCCTAGACGATATTGACACGGCATTTCAGATTACCCTGCCCCGCGCCCCTGAATACACTCTGTTAGGCCTTTCACATCCCAAAGCCTTCCCGCTGAAGTCTCTAAGGGGCAGACAGATTGCTATGGCGCTGCTGGCGGCGCGACAGGTGCTTTTAGCGCATTGGGGGTCGACCTCGGTGCCGGAGTTGAGGGACTGGATCCATCGCCTCTGGCAGCTCTTGGCAATGGAGCGCCTCTCGATGGGGGTAGACGGGAGGGGCGGAGAGTTTGCGACGCTGTGGGCCCCCTACTTACAAATCCTCACAAAGGATATGCGGGAGGTGACATGCCCTAAATTTCTACAGATCCTCCGGCTGCTGCCGCTAGAGCCGGCAGCTGCGGTTTAGTACGGCGGGACGGAGCAACACTAGTGCACGGTACGGGCCCCGGCAGTGAGCTCTTTACAATATGTTTAAATCAGATGCGGAGACAGGGGAGGGGGAGGTGGGTGAGGGAGGTGGGTTTGTTGGGGGGTTTTGTTTGATTTATGATAAAAATGGTGGAGGATTTCTATAGGACGAGCGAAACTGCTGCCAGAGGTGAATGGTATTGCGGGGGCCGTCCTCTGGGATGTAGGCCTCAACGCTGTGTAACTGCATGTCTACCTCGCTCTGCCGGCCTTGAGATGTAGGCAGTAAGCTGTGTTTGAACCATGGTTACCCACTTAATAAAAATGATTGATTCTAAAGCAGGGGCGGCTCCTCCACTAGGGCGGAGGAGCGTCGCCCCACTGCTTTCTCGCAATGCGAGAAGCAGAAACATAAAATGGTAAAACTACTATTTTATGTTTCTACTTCTCGCACTGTGAGAAAGCAGAAGTGTTTGGTTGGGGGCGGGCGGGTCTGCTCTAGGGCAGGGGAGGAGTGGCTTGCCCACTGCTGAGGGCGCTGACTGCTTGGTCAGCCCCAGGGCCGACCAAACCAGTCATGCGCACTCTGCCCTTTCTCCATGTAGGCTGCAATGCAGCCTAAATGGAGAAAATGGCCTTTCCATAGGCGCCTGGCTGGTTGGCATCCCGACCAATCACAACGCTGCCATTGCAGCATTGTGATTGGTTTGGGGGAGGGGAGGGAGGCTGCCTGCCTGCTTCCTGTTCCTGTCGGAGGCAGGACAGCAGGAGAGCAGGAGAGCAGGTCAGGAGAGATAAGGCGGGACCCGGGAAGGTAAGTTTATTTTTAAATTGACCCCCTCGCGTGAACGCCCGTACTACGCCCCCCCACCCGCAAGTCATGCCGGCCGCGACTATTTAAAGACCATGGCATACCTTAAGGTGCACTGACATAAGTAGTGCTCCAAGGTCCATATTACGTATGGGCGCATTTTCCTGGTTAGCGCTGGGTGCACCTTTCAAAAAGTGAACCCGGAAAATGTGCCGCATTATAGTGAATGTGCTGCCCACAGGGCAGCCGCAAACTCGCGCTGCCCTGGTGGCAGTGCATTCAGGTGAAAAACGGAGTCGCTGCTGTGAAGCCGCTCTGTGTTTCACAATGCAGGCAGCAACTTGCCTGCACTTTGAAGGGAGATTAGAGATCCCCTTGCAGGCGGGTGAAGTTAGTGACTGCACCCACCTGCAAGGGAATGTCTGGAGGGCCATGGGACCCCATTTCCACCCTCAAGAGGGCTGCCATCAGGGGGCGCTCTGACAGTGTGCCATCTTTTAGATGGCGCACAGTCAGTGCGCCCCCTGACAGCTTCATTGCCTCTGTGCCCACTTCTGTAATACGGCGCGGGCGCAGAGGCAAAGGGATTCCCTCATTTGCATGGGGCCACGCCCCCATGCAAATGAGGGAACGCCCTCTGATGATAGTGCTGGCGCTTTATGTGCACCAGCGGTATTACAGAAGGAGATGCACAAATATCTGCGGCCCCTTCTGTAATACCAATGTGTCCCGGGGCGCGCAAAATGGGTGCAAACGCCTGTTGCGCCCCAGGCCACTCCCGTAACATGGCCCCAGGTGTCCTGGGTTCTAATACTGGCTATACTAATGCTACATTGGGTGATCTTGAATACAAAACAGCTTCTCCCTCTTCCTGATTCTCACCAACTTGAAAGTGCTTTGAAGCAGTCTAAATGCATGCAAGCACTGTAGAGACAAGTGGGCATTTACATCTCAGCGTACAAGCCATTCTGTTCTATTCATGCCATAAGACTGTGGCAACAACACAGCATAAAATACATCCTTCCAAGGTATGTTTCCTGTTCAGAAACGTAACGCGCTGCTCGCACACTTGATATTTTTCCAAAATGAATCATGATGGCTGCATTTCGTGGGCAATGAAAAGCCAAATAAAGTTGCCAATATTTATTTTAATCCGGAAATTTTAAGTGTGTGCATTAGTAGATTAATGTACAGGGCTACTTGATGCAAATCTGAAATAGCAGGGAAAGTTATAAAAGTCGCGCCTCATCCCATATTTAATAAACAATAAAATATCCGGACTAAAAACTTTACAGCAAAGATTTTAGTCAGGATGTTTAGTTGTTTATTAAATATGGCATACCAGAAATTGTGTGAAGAAATTCAGCACTGGGCAAACAGCTCAACAATAGCCAATTTAAATTAAACAAAAGATGCCACATATATTTAATATGTCCGAATCAAACTTATAAAACCAACCTGCTTAACCTGAGCAGGCCTATTTGAATTTGTTTTTGTCTTCTATGCTTTGTTTATTGGTGCTCCTGGGCCCTAACTGTTACCTTGAGATTTGTGGCTGCTGACGACGCAGCTTCAAAAAAGCAGATCTGCCGGTTCCCGGCAAGGGAGGCCTTTGCTTCACAATCATGCATGTGCTCCCGGATATGCGTATGACAGCAGGAGGTCACACACTGCTTCTTTTGTCTCTTCCACTCGTGAGCAATGCCGTTACTGGCAGTGGACACGAACGCAAGAGAGGAAGGGACAGAAACTGGTCAGTCACCGCATGGCTTCATAATAAAGCCATACAGTGATTGGCCATTTATGTGACACACCCTCTCCAGCGCTGCCGCGTGTCTGCTGGGACTAGAGGCCTTCTCACATCTCCTCCTGTGCCAATCCAGACTCTGCTCACTTGGTGTCTTAATTTAGCAAACAGCATGAGAGCAGTGCTGGGATTGGCTGGAGCAGGCAAACCCAGCACTCCTTAGGAGCCTGGGAGGCTGTGGCTTTGATCCCCCGGCACACTAACGTTGGTCAGGTAGGGAAAGGCCTAAATTGCGCACGTCGAGCTGGTCACAGAAAGGCACTCGTCCAACCTGACATGTGCATTTCACTACAGACTGCCTCCCTGCTCAGCCTGCAATCTATAAGCCCCACCCTTACAGAAAAGCACCCAACCCGGTCTGGGCTGCGAATTACAAAAGAACAACATGGCCAGAAAAAACAACATTAATTTTACATTTCAGTTATTTGGGGGCAAAAAAATATTTTTAGGTTTGGTGTTAGCCAAGACGTTTTGATTCTACTAAAATTCTACATATAAAGTACTTACTCATAGGGGCTTTAAGCAAGCCCTCTTCATCCACTAACCTGTTATTGCGCCATTCACATTTTTCTTCTGCCACTACAGCATATAGCAAGAGGCAGTGGCTCAGCCCACTTCAGCAATCGGCTAGCTTCACTGTGAGAGATGGCATTCTGTCCTTTGACAAGAATCACATCCAAACACAAAGTAGGTCCCATAACTACCAGCGACTAAAACGGCAATGTGTGCTTTTTGAGAGTAAAAGTATTTTTTGCTCTTAGCTACTATTGTTTTCGGCTGAGGAAGGTCAGCAGCATCGCCAGCAATAAAGTTTTGCAAAAACCATGGCACAAAAAAGACAAGCATTTTGACAAAGCTGAATGGCTGGCAACCAGCGTCAGACCTACTGCCTTTGCCAATGCTGGTTTACATTTGGTGGCAGTCTCTGCATCTCTCATATCCCCCTCCCACATCTTCCCTGGGGTCATAGGATGAACTCCGAGAACCCTGGCACCGTATCGGTCACTGTGAGATCACAGGGACTGCCTTTGATATCCTTGGTCTCAATGGTCATTAAGGCAGCAGCCTTCCTCTAACTCGGGGGTATCGAATGTAGGACCAGAAGAGCCGCATCCAGATCAATTATTAAGGATTTGTACATAATGTAACCTGCACTTAATGAACATAAATGGAACTCATTTCACAGACAACAGATATCACGAAAATCTGGCTTGGACCAATCCCTCCTAGTCGTGGGCTGGCCATCCCTGCTCTAGTGCCTCTGCAGCAAATAGCTCTGCTACCCCTGGCAATTTGATGAATGGCCCTCTGGGCAATTTAAAAGAAGTCCTAATATTCATTTTACAAAATGTGTTTATTGCTTTACACTACGCCATATCATTGGTGTATGATTTGAGCAGGTGGCGGCAGATGTGGAACACCAGGACTCATTTTTAGAACGAGTGAACAAGACAGCACAAGCTGTTTGATTGCGAAATACCTATTCTGGACTTGCAATAGGCTTACAATTGGTTGGCTTTACTGTTACTCTCCGTTGCTTGCTTCTTTTTTGGTGGCTTGCATTGTCCATGATCTTTTTGCCCCTCCCCCGTAGCTTAACCTCTTTACCTCCCTCTTGTCTTGCTGACTTGTGTCCTTCCACTACTCAATTTTAGGGAACTAATTTTTCTTTTTGGTGAAGCACCCATTAAGAGTGCATGTGTTTTCCAGCTCTCTTCATCTTGTTTCTCCCCCTTTGCTGCTCTGTGTTTGCTCTCTCTCCCTCGTGGCTCCTAGCTCTCTGTCCTGTGTATTTCTTCCCCTGCTCTCCCATACTGAGTACTGCTGTGTTCTTCCTGTGCTTCCCCCACCCCCTATGCTGCTGTCTCCATTGTGCTTCTCCCCTTTGCTGCTGTGTCCCCCATGTGCTTCTGCCCTCACCCTGGTGTTGCTGTCTCCAACGTGTCCCCCTCCCACACCACAGGAAGCCCACTGCTTTCACTGAAAGCTTAGCTGTGCTTTTAAGAACACTTCTTTTGTTTTAGCTCCGCGATTCAATTTATCAATCAATCAATCAGGGGGTTTATAAAGCACGCTACTCACCCGTGAGGGTCTCAAGGCACGATTCTTAAAGTAATTCTAGTTGATCCGCCAGGATTTCTCAAATATAATATAATATAATTAGCAACTACACAGCTATGTAACGGAAGAATCCATCAGTGAGAGTAAACAGAAGTTTCATTGCAGCACAGTCTCAATCTTACAATTGGTGATACTGTATTCATCGTCCTAATTGTTTTATACGCCAATGCGGTTACTATATAACACTTTGTTGTTACAAACGTTTAACGTAATTAAATGCAACAACATACGTTTTATGAGAGCAGCACCACAAGTTTCAGTTTCCACGCCTGCTTTTACATTGTATTCCTTGCTTCCGGCAGCACAGCCCTGAACCTGTGAACGCATATTTACTCGTTCATCTACGTAGGCCTGCAGTCTTTCTCCTTAACACACACTAACAGTATATTTAGCAGCAACGCTGCCATGGAACGGACAAAAAACAACTTGGTCAGAAAACAGAAGAGTCATTTCAGTCGAGCCGGGACCTTGGTGTCAGTGACCCAGAATGTATGATCATAATTGTTTTTAGATGCCAAAACTGTTACTGCTGTAACATGCGCCATGCATTCGAAAGGCCTTGAGGGAGCAATCCCTCAAGCTGATGGTGGCTCGACGTGCGACAGTGCAATGTTCATAGTCCCAGTTGAGAGGAAGGTCGTGGGAGCGGTCGCGGAGCCCGAGGTTGTCACCGCATTCAGTCGTCGAGCCATTCAGGTAAGTCCAAGTCCCACAAGAAGAAAAAGAAGTCGAAGCAGCGCTTCGACTTTGCCTCGTCTGTCGGCCGACAAGACGAGGGAGCGTCTCAAAGCCTGGCTCCGCAGTTGAGCCAGGATCTGGGTTGGCTCTGCGCCTCTCTGAGTTTCCGGGAGCCAGAGCGACCCCCGTCCAATTGCATGAATTTTATGAGGCCATACAGCTCATCTTTGGGCAGCCTGTTCCCGCTGGCGCGCCTTCAGTCTCCACGGGTTCGGGAGGGGCCCCTGATGGATCCACGCCGGCGGCTCAGGTCCCGGTGCCAGTCGGGTCCTAGGGATCAACGGATGGATCCAGATCGGCACCGGTCATGCCACCACAACCTTCCCAGATGCAGATCCAGAGGTCGACGCTCTCCGTGGTGTCATCCCATTCTCATCACCGACACCACATGGTGCCAGAGGGGCGCGTCTGACCAGATGCATGCCTTCTGAACCGAAGCCTGAGCCCTATTCTTACATCCTAGGACTCGGGAGGACTGGGAGGGGTTGCTGAACCCTGAAGAATAACAGCCTTATGAGGAACAACTGGACTGGGCTGAAGATCTGGGTGAAGCCAGTGGACTGAATACTGCTCTAGATGCTGGCATGCTTTCTCTCCCTAACAAAGAGAGAGTTTACCCCAGTTAGACCAAAAGGGACTGGGTAGTTAACACTTGTAAAAAACAAAATTCCCTTATGTGTCTGATTCACTGAACTTGAAATAGTTTGTTATGAATTTTATGAATAAGTTACGAATGTCATAGGAGTCCTGAAGAAGGTGTCAAGAAAATATAAGATACACCGAAACGCGTCGACACACTGTTCTTTGACAACACTATTACTTGAGTTAATGTATTGATATATGGCTTCTATCATGTTTGTTTTTCTTTGAATGTATAAAATTGATGCGAGTATTATATATTTGTAATGTTTTTTACGAAAAGTTTTGTTGAACATACATTGTCAATCAGTCATATTATTATGATAATTTTTTAACATATTTTAAAAGCAATTGCAACCAAAAGCAGGTCTTTGGTTACTTGGTGTATAATAAAATAAAATATACTTATCAAAATAGACTAGTCACGATAATTTATATTGGAGTGCGGACTTTGGTTCAGTGCAATCTATTTCAAGTTCAGTGAATCTGACACATAAGGGAATTTTGTTTTTTACAAATGCTTTCTCTCCCTACCATGACTACAGAGGAGGGAGTTTCTTTTGCAATGGTGGTGCGAAGGGCAGCTGAGGTCCTGGACCTTAGCTTGCCCTCGGTGGCAGTCTAGACTAATGTCTTGATGGAAGTGCTTGATCCGGGAGTGTCCCTTTCCGAACCACTTCTCCCTTTCAATGAGGCACTTACTGATGTCCTGCTTGGGACATGATCCAAGCCCAACACAGGGCCTCCTGTGAACATGACGATTGCCCGTCGCCACCACCCTGCTCAGGAGGACCCAAATCTCCTCACCAAACACCCTACCCCGAAGAGCTTGATGGTTCAAGCCTCCATGTCCTACCTAAATCCTGGCACATTCCCTACCGCATCCCCAGATAGGAAATCTGAAAGGCTGGATAGTATTGGAAAGAAGATGTTTTCTTCCACCGGCCTGGCACTGCGGTCTGTGAACACTGCGTGCCTTTTGGGCTGCTAGTCTCATGTGCTGTGGGATACGGTTGCGCAGGTGCTGCCAATGGTCCCGGAGGAGGCCCGGGCCGTGCTCTCTCAGGCTGTTGTTGATGGGAGAGACGCAGCAAAGTAGTGGCAGTGGTTGGAGCTCATCTGCGGAGATCAGGGGAGCCAGTCTTCCCCTATCGCTGCGGACCTCCTGCATTCGCTGGGGTACACTATCAACGTGCCGAAGTCACACCTGACTCCCTCTCAGACATTCCCTTTCATCGGAGCCATTCTGTACACAACGCAGTTTCGATGATATGCTTCAGAACGGCGAGTTCAGGCTATGATACCGATCTTTCAGCCTCTATCCTCGATTTCGGTGAGACTGACTGAGGCTTCTGGGCCTCATGGCCTCCTGCATCCTGCTAGTGACGCATGCCCGTTGGCATATGCGGGCTCTACAGTGGGACCTAAAGTTCCAGTGGGCACAATAACAGGGGAATCTCTCTGATGTGGTCCAGATCTTGGAGGGAACTGCGAAAGGCCAGCAGTGGTGTCTTACGAACCGCGATTGGGTCAGTGGCAGACCCCTCTCCCTTCCCCAACCAGATCTCACAGTAGTGACAGATGCGTCACTCCTGGGATGGGAGGTAATCTGGCAAAGTTGGAGATCAGAGTACTTTAGTCTCCGGCTGAATACGGACTCCACATCAACCTGTTGGAGCTGTGAGCGATCTGATCGGCACTGAAAGCCTTTCTACCCTCCATTCAGGGAAAGCTAGTGCAGGTGTCCACGGACAACATTAGCGCCAAGTGGTACTGCAACAAGCAGGTTGGGGTGGGGTCGTGGACCCTTCGTCAAGAGGCCCTGCGTCTCTGGACATGGCTGGAACAGCAGGGCATATCCCTGGTGGTTCAACATCTGGCGGGGTCTCTAAACGCCACAGCGGACGAATTAAGCAGAAGATGCCTAGCGGATCATGAACGGCGTCTCCATCCGGAGGTGGTGCAAGGTCTCTTTCAGCAATGGGGGAAGCCTTGGTTAGATCTGTTCCCCACTGCTGAGAATGCGAAATGTCAGCAGTTCTGCACGCTGGAGTTTCCAAGGCGGCTCTTGCTCAGAGACGTTTTTCGTCTCGAGTGGAGCTCAGGCCTCCTGTACGCCATTCCGCCCATATCACTCCTACCGAGAGTTCTCAAGAAGATCAGGAACGCCCAGGCCCAAGCCATCCTTCTTCGGACTGGGCACAGAAAGTCTGGTATCCCAAGCTGTTGAGCATGTCCATCGGTCCTCCTATTAGGCTGCCCCTTTGGTAGAATCTTATGTCACAGCAAAAGGGGAGGGTTCTCCACCCAACCTGTCAACGCTCCGCCTTCTTGTGTGGAGATTGAGCTGTGACAGTTGACAGCTTCAGACCTTCCGCCTGAAGTCTGTGGCATTATCTTAGCAGCAAGGCGTCCCTCTACCAAGACGGTTTATGCCTGCCGTTGGGCTAAATTTGTGGCATGGTGTTCAGAAAGACAAATTGATTGCTTTTCTGCCCGCCTTTCTCAGGGTATCCTATTCATTCTTTCTTTTGCCCATCAGGGCTCTGCTCTGGGCACTGTTAAGGGATATCTATCTTCAATTTCTGCTTTTCTTCAGTTGCCTAACCAACCTTTCCTTATCCTATCCCCTATTGTGCATTGGTTCGTGAAAGGCTTGCAACATATGTTCCCTCCCACTCCCTTCGTTATGCCACCAGAGCTAAACCTGCACCCACTGCATTTGCTCACAGAGTTCCAGTCCTGGAAATCTGCCACGCATCAACGTGGGCCTCATTGCACAAGTTCACCAAACATTGTTGTCTGGACAGTCAGGTCCGTAGAGATGGGCACTTGCCCGTTCAGTCCTGCAGGACTTCCTCATGTGAAATTGGTCTGCAGACTCTTCTCCAGGGAGGTATTGCTTGGGTATCTATTCTAAGGTAAGGAATCTGCAGCTAGAAGTCTCTGTCAGATGAACAAGTTACTTACCTTTGGTAACACCTTATCTGGTAGAGACTCATCTAGCCGCAGATTCCTTACTGACTCACCCATCCTCTCTCGATCTGCGAATGGATTTCTAGGGACAGGGTTTTTTCCCTTTCAGGGCCCTAGTTTTCTGCACCAGCGGTCAGTGTACTTTGTGGCTCCGCGCTTCTGGTGTGGAAAGTCGTGAAAAGTAACTGACGCCAGCGTGCCTGGGTGGCACCTATATAGGCACCGCGAACGTCACTTCCAGCGCGGATGACGCCACGTACAGCCGAGCGACGCCACCTACCGGCGCGCAGGGGTACTGATCATGAAAAATTCCTAGATCCATTCTGACGCCTGGGAAATATTCTAAGGTAAGGAATCTAAGGCTAGATTGAGTCTCTACCAGATGAGGCATTACCGAAGGTAAGTAACTTGTTCATCAACACATTAATTAAATACAGCCGACCACAGATGTACCTACACTAATGTTTCTCCTACAGACGGGCACACTTGCTCCTGAGGCTCCAAAATCTGGAACTTCAGCGTGTAAGTTCCAGAACACAAACAAATGGATGTTTATAATTGTGAAATGCACATTTATTTTACAGTAAAGTCATACATTTATAAAAACGAAGTTAAGTAAAGTGGAACAACATGTAGTCTTACAAGTTTTGCTTTTTTCTCTTTACTGTTGCGCTATGTATGGATACATTGGTATGTTTAGCTTTGTACTGATTGATATAAAGACAAATTATACCTAAAGAGGCTAACACTTGCAGCAGCGGAACAATGAATTTCACTTCTGGATAAAAACACTCTGGGACCACAGACACTTTTGTGGTCCAATAGGGGGATTATTTATTTTGTAGTGTATCATGGGAGCACATATGTTTACATGCAAGAGCGGAGGTTTGTCTTCAACAACATTTTAGGTCTTGCCTAAAAAAAGTTGATAAAAGATCTATTGTCTGCAATACAAGCATTGTGTGTGATAGGGGTTGGCTGCATGATCATAATTGGACGGCTTTCTTCTTTATTGCAAATCCCTGCTTCTTATTTGATGGCTTTTCTTCTATTTGGTTGTTTGTCCCACCTCAGAAGCATTCTTTATTTACATAATTTTGGATTTGATGAGCTGTATGCTCCCACTGCTAAAGTGAGAAGACTATCTATTTTCTTTATTTTTCTTTGAGCACTCCATGGTGTGCATCACTTACGTTGCTCTCTTCCATCACCTCTACATTTTTCTGTGACCAATGGCACGGCCCATGCACACTGCTACAGAATAACTTGCTTTTGCCCATTAATTCCTGCAACATCCCCCGCTTTTTAAAATAATAGTTTTAATAACAATTTCGAGGTTCAGGAGCTGTACCATGCAACTTAGCTGATTGCTTATATCCATTTGCGTGGCATCACGTGTCATGTATTTTTAGGTTTCGCCTGCACAGCGCTTGCACTGTGCTTGTGAAATCTCTTGTATTTAATATATCTTAAAAGGGCGCGTTTATCAGTTCCCCTCGTCGAATTACTCTGTTCATTCGCTTTTGTGAGGAACTTTTTTTTTTGTTAACTTCCCCTGGCTGCACGCATTTACGATACTTCTATTAAAGCTGTTCACACTGTTTAAGCCCCATTCACTGTCAAGATAGATAGCTTCCCATGGAAAAGGCAGACAGCTTCTAATAGTATGCTGGAATGCTTGCTTTTTATTACTTAGTTGTGTAAAGCGGATGCTTTAGCCTTAGAATGTTTGTGTCATTTCCTATTCATGCCTCAGTACCTTTCCTTGCACTTTGTAGGCATTATCAGATCGATTTTTTCAACTTAATCTATTTGGTCATTTGATCAAATTCTAAATGTTGTAATAAACATTGCACGTTAAGAATAAAGTTAATATACAAGAAGCTATGCTATATTTTAGTACAAAACAGGCATCCACAAGTGCAGTTGCCTTGCAGACAACAGGGTCATGATTTGAATGCTGGAGCAGGTGCAGTGGTACCGAGCCCAAAAGTTGTCAGAACTCCTCTAAACACCTAATATTGCTATATACTACTACTAAACAGGCAGTCACAATTGCAGTTGAAAGGGGCTTGATTTAAATGGTGCAGTGGCACCAGTGCAAAAAGTTGTCATAACTCCACTGAAAAACTAATATTGCTATATTTTACAACTGAACAGGCAGTCACAAGTGCAGTCATCTTAGCAAGCACTAAGGTCATGATGTCAATAGAGCAACAGGTGCAGTGACACCAGGCCCAAAATTAGTCATGACCTCCTCGAAACACCTAATATTACTATATTTCACTACTATTAAGGCAGTCACAAATGCAGTTATCTTGCAGGCACTAGGGGCATGATTTGAATGGTGCATCAATTGCAGTGGCACCGGGCCCAAAAGTTGTCAGAACTCCTCTAAACACATAATATTGCTATTACATCAATTAATTCTAGTATTACCCTCTTTCACTTAATTTTTCAAAATGTTGCTATTACTTACCCACACTACACCATTAGTAACAGCACAATATATTGCCTTTTTGTACATAAACAAGCTATAACACTTTAACAGACTTTCTGTAATTTATATTGTACAACTACTCAGCAAGGTACAATTTACAACAAAAAAACAGCTTATTATTAATCACACAGGTGAAACCTAATGCATTTACCAATACTTGTTTAATTTACTGTTCCAAAATGGCTGAATACTACCTTGGAACGGTAAATTAAGATTACATTATTTATTTTTTATAACACTCTAAAATGACTGCCATGCGTGGCAGGCATTTCGTTTTTTTTTTGTTGCTTAAAGAAAAATCATTCAAAGATGGCCCAAGTGCATATGTATGCACCACAGCGGCCATCATGGAAATATATTTTTGCTTTAAAAAAACAAAACAGTAACTCGTGGGTGGGGGTGTGGGCTGTGTGTGTGGGGGGGGGGGGGGTGTAAAACAAGCATTGGCAAAGCCAATAGATTTCAAGCGCAAGTCAATGTTTTTGGGGGACTGGTACTTTACTTACTTTTCACCATCAGACTTTGATCCACAACAAGGGATAGAAGAAGAGAAAGACAGGGGAAAAGTGACAAACGGAGAAGCAGGGGTGTGACGAAGAACCAGCAAGAGTAAGATAAAAGGGCAGGGAGTATAGTATACGGAACGAAAGGGACATGAGGTGCAATGGAGACTTGCTAGTCCTGAGTTTCGCCAAACGTCGACCATCGGAAGTGCTGGGAGCGGCACTTATTTAACAAATTAAGCACTGCATGTCATTTAAGTGACTCTGGTTCGCTTTAATTTGTTATAAATATGATCAACATTAACAGCATGTGCCGATAAAAACGCAGCAGGGCCCTTAATGTGTTCATCCCGTCTCAGTTAGACGGCAGAAACGTTTAATGGAATAAAAGCCATCAATCACTGGAGCAAAAAAACACAACCACCAAAAGTCCTCAATTTGGGCTGTAAAAATGTTTCATTACATGATAACGTGCGTCACGAGATGCCGCACGTGCGAGAGCTCTTCAAATTCTCTCACTCGATCACATCGCTCGGGGTATTCGCCGTGCAGTCGTAACTACCATTCACCGGCCAAAAAAAGTATTATTTCATATTTTTTTTTTATCGAAATGATTATTTCATGTTGAATGGGTGATTTCATGGTTTCTGGGAAATCTGCGAGATCGAGGAAATAAATTCAGCTTTCAGCATGAACCACTTAACAGCAGCACGAGCGAATTTCTCATTCCACAAGCGGAACAAAGTGAGGAACGAATCAAGAATCTGCTCTTGAGGATGGGTGAGGACAAAACAGACGGCCCCAGTGTGCCCCGACGAGTTCTGGGGCGCATGCGAAGCAGCTGTGTCGGTTCTAATGCCATCATTTATTTCTTGATCTTGCGCCATCTTCTGGCTGGAGACGGAAGATGCATGCTGGGAAGGAGGACACACGCTCTTTACCTTTTTAGTCTGCTCTCGGCTCAATTTCAGAAATGAGACCGACAATACAGTGCAGAAAAAAACTCGGCCCAACCAACCCTTAGCAAAAATAGTGCCAGGATGGTCAGGGAAAATGCAGGCGCATCTGTCGCATCTGTCTTCCATGCTAAAACAGAGCTTCACCTTTACATCACTGTTGTCAGCAGACGTTAAATTCGGGAAACTCTCCAAGCATTGGGGCCTTCAGAGCATCATCACTCACTAGAACCTTCCAATACCTTGTGTCATCCTTTCATGTCAGTATTAGTGGCAAATACATCCTTTCATGTCAGTATTAGTGGCAAATACGGCGCTAAATAATTCTCTGTTCATATAATATGTAGAAACATGTTAATTCGTTAAAGGTATGGCTCTCTTATTCAACGATCACATTTTGCCCACCTCTCCTTAGCAATCTGTGCCCACAGCACCATTACACTATTGTGCCCCGAGTCTGAAGAAAGAAGACTGTGGCAGGCAGTCTAAAGAGCAGTGTGTGCTGAGCACAGCCAGTGATGTGCATGGAGCGTGCCCAGTAGTATATACCAAGAGCGTAGACAGATGTTTCACAGAGCAAGGGCAGAAAGTGCACACAGCAGCAGCAAAAGCTACTAAGGGCTGGCGCTGAGAATGCACAGAACAGGGGCAGGTGCTGGGGGCGCCCAGAGCATCCAGCCACGTAGAGTGGAGCAGAGGGCGGCTGGCAATGGTGCGCCCAGTATGGCCAGGGTGTCCAGAGCATGCCTGTGAGATTGCAGAGTATGACTGGCGAGGAACCATAGAGCATGACTGGCGAGGAACCATAGAGCATGACTGGCGAGGAGCCATAGAGCATGACTGGCGAGGAGCCATAGAGCATGACTGGCGAGGACCCATAGAGCATGACTGGTGAGGAACCATAGAGCATGACTGGCGAGGAACCATAGAGCATGACTGGCGAGGAACCATAGAGCATGACTGGCGAGGAGCCATAGAGCATGACTGGCGAGGAGCCATAGAGCATGGCTGGCGAGGAACCATACAGCATGGCTGACGAGGAACCACAGAGCATGACTGACGAGGAACCACAGAGCATGACTGGCGAGGAACCACAAAGCATAACTGGTATATATATATACTTAGAGTACCCCGACCCCCTCACACCCCCTCCCAAATACATGGACACTTCTTAACTAACAAATCGTTTATATAATTTACAGGCTTGTCAAGAGAGAAACTTGGAACATTTGCTATCACAGAGCATCAGTCTGAACAGGGTCCATTAGGGGTTGCTTTTCACTCCCAAGGCAGACGTCTGGGCTAGAGGGGAAGAAGCAGGGCCGGTACTTGCCCAGCTGAAAATAGCATGAGGTCGAGGCATGGACAGCACCCTAGCGAACCAAAGAATAGCTTGCTCAATGTCCGGCCCAGAGTAACCTTTATTGGAACGGTAGCCTTGAGCCTATCTCACCCGGCATTTATCATCGGAGTAGGTAGGGCCAAAATGGGACCTCTTTCTTGAAATTTTGAAAAACCCATCTGAGCTGTATTGTACAGGAATACTACCAGCAAAGAGGAAGTGAATCACTAACATTTATTGTCAGGATGTCCGTATGTGTTTATTTGAAATACACAGACGTGTACTGGGGAAGGTTCTGATCTGCTGGCGAGGTATCCTGTAGTGTCTGACCCTGAGACAATTCTGGCCAAGGACTTGTAATCAGGAAGGGTATGAGACAGGAGGAAGGCAAAGATCATACAGTAAGAGTCAGAAAAAAGCAGCTGTCTCAAATCTAAAAGGATTCCAATGTATTTTACTTTGCGGAATGTGTTTATCCCATGTATCAGTGTGCCAGAATGCTGTGTAGCTGGTAAACCATAATAGAAACATAGGTCAATATAAATACAGATAACAGAAAAATAGAGATAACTTAGTGATAACAGTGAGAAGGTGGTTTAAAACCTCACTCTTAAAATAAAGTGACACTGACCGATATTTCTTAAACAGCGGTGTTTTCATCATTTTCCGAAAATATAAGTTGTGATCGATCTGTAAGGAGAGATCGCTACCTGGACATGCTTAAATGGGAGGTTTACTTTCTTAAATTTAGATCCTTCAAGGTGGTATAGTTTTTTACTCCTTAACCCTATAGATTCACCTGCTAACCTGCATTTTGCAACCAAGTAAGTCAGAGTGGCTAGATGAATCAACTTGCAGAGAAAAGGTTATTTTCAACTAGATTGAGTTTTCTTGTTAAAGTATTTCAGAGGTTAATCCAGAATGAACAGTACCAACTCCACGTTGCATCTCTGGACATCAATGGGTTGATCCTAATGTGTCTCTTATTGATCTTTGAACAGAGAATCTGCCAGGCCTGTTATCCGGAACCTGTGTAACTCAAGGGCAATTAGGCAATCTTTGTGGCAAGGATTGCCAGTGAGCATGAAAACACAATAATCAGAAAAATGGCCTTCTTAGATGGGCAGAATATGAAAGTATCAATCTCCCTAGGGAAGCTAAGAGAGGACAGGGAACCCTGGAAGCTGCACAAGCATGGGAAGAACTCCTGAGGATACTGTAAACAGATGAGAACCCCTCATTAAATAGCTCACCTAACCGGTAAAGTGGGAGACCACCATGCTGGGATATCATTGGCTGAACACACTATGCTACAAGGACTTCTTAAAAGAACACGTCACAAACCACGGACACTAGACTGGGCGCCTACCTAACAACATCTCCTAGTACAGCCTCCTCGCACATGAGAGCCATGAAAGGAAGGAAGCACTTACATAACACACACGTGTAGAGCACCTGGGTAACTACTGGACGGGGGGAGTGTGGGGTGAAGCTGGGTGGAGTTATTCCTTGAGTATAGGCTTTGATGTATACAGTTTATCTGCATATATATTGTCAAGGAAAATTCTGTCAATGGTATAAATAGGGACACAACACTATGTACAGATAATAACAGAAATGAATAAAGCATGTTTACAAAAAAACACAGGAATCAGATTCTACTGCAAGCTCAGTGAATTGCAAAGTGCCCTTGACTTTCAGGGGGTAGCAAAGTTGAGCAGTCAGGGCTAACTCTTGTAGGGTGAGCTTCAAACGCCTGAAGCAGCTGCTCAATGAACTGAAGGTGCCGCATCGGACTATGCACACCAGATCCAACACCTACAGTATGGTCTGGAGCTCACTCCTCAGGATATTCAGTCTTTCCATTTGTAATGAGCAGTGATAGTAAGGCTACAGTCTCGGTTTGCCTGAGCAGCACAAGAATGGCGGAATCTCTGGTTCTGGGGTGCAAGGCCGGCTCTGTGTGCACTCCTGGTAGTCTACTTCTGCCTCAAATGGACTCACCAACAGCACAGACCTTGGTGCTCCGTCCTAAGGGTACCGCCCTTTCCTTCAATGGAGACAGCCACGGGTTCAGTCATTGATGCCCCTACATGGGTGTGCAGAGCTTATGCAAGTGATAGGTGAGTTATGGATATGATGCAGGAATCAGTTATTTTCAGTTCTGCGGCGGCTGGCCAAAATCCAGCTGTTTAGTTAAATTCAAAGTTAGTCTCAACTGTTTGTGGGGGACCAATGAGAGCACTGTATTTTCCTTTCAGTGTGCAACATATCCATAGCAACAAGTTTCGGGTGAAACTGTCACTCTTGGTTTGTGTATTGCTTAAAACTCTCCATCAACACAAAGCACCGTATGTGAGAGTTTAGCAGGCAGCCTAGTTTCTCCGTTTCATGTGTGCAGCCTTGGAAGTTCCTTTGGCTATATCTTTGTTCAGATGAAGCACTTGTCATTCCACAGGCCAACCTACTGTAACTATTTTGGCCCAGGCCCACTGCAACAAAGGATCCTTCCTGTTCATTTCTTCAGAATGATGACTGAAACAAGACACCTGCACTTGGCTTTAAAAACCGAGGCTGGTACACATTATATACATTTTATGCTTTCTGAAAAGCTTGAGAAAAAACACTATATGGCTTTAGATCTCTAAACTTCCAGCTCTCCTGAGGGTGAATGTGTTGCTGTAGGCTGTTCTGACTGCTCAACTTGACCTTAACAAGATTCACACGTGGACGTGACTACTTTCAGGAGTTATATGTTCTTTGGTGAGGGATATCCCTGTTGACTGGGAATGTTCTCTCTGTTTTGATCCCAAAAGCTGTCCATTTCAAAAGCGTCAAAAAGCTGTCCTAACTCTACCTTTCCCTTCAACTTTTTTTCTTCCTTCATAATTCTCCCAATAGGTGAACTTTCTAAGGTCTATGACAAAGTGGTAGCGAAAATGATAAAGTTGAAGATACTAATGGTAACTGTCGCAATGAGTCTGGCGTGTGGGACATGCACAACTGGTTTGTGATTGACTACGTCTATCGATGTTTGGTGAGGTCTGCTCTGCCTCTCCTATGTTTCATGAAATAACGGTGATTGACAAAAACAGAAATGTACTATTCTTCAGTAGAATGACAAAGGGCACTCTCAGTTATTAGATACCTTGAAGTTATGGAAGGTGGCTGTCGTCTTCATTGGCCAGGTCCTGGAAGAGCACAGCTTTCAAACAATAGCTAACTTACTGCATATTCAGTCGGAATGTCCTACCTTGCTAATATACTAGAAAACCAAATGGGACGAACCTTCCGTCTCAGTGCTCTACAAGCACAACCTCAACTCACCTAACTGTACTGCATGACATATCTGACATCAGTGGACTGTCTCCTCATAGTTATAGTTGGATATCAACATCTTTAACTGCGGCTACAATTTGTGTTTTACATTAGTATAGACAACAGAATGCGCCCCTAGCTAAAAAATGGCTAACAGAACTATTAAGGGTAACTCACCCTGAACATGTCATTTATAACATCAATAACTAATTGGAGGTCTTTGATCAGGTTTGGGGACTGCGTCTGGGAAAAGCGGCAATGTGTGTTGCGGCTGGGCTCTCATGAGAGTCCTACCACGTGAGATCGTTTTATATACTATTTTTTCAGTTTAGACTCACATGTGACGCAAGATACCTGTGTACCAACACCCTACTGCTTTTGATGCAAATAACACAGCACTTCGTCACGAAGAGCCTTGTCCTCTTCTGGTATACTAAAATGCAACAGGACACGTTGGGACACCTTATGATCAGAGGTCAGATGTGAGGTTACTGACACGTACCTGTGTAAACACAAATGTACTCTGAGAACTCCAACTGGAGTCAAGACCTTGTACTATGTACACCATTGTGTTCTACAAGCATTAATACTAGACATTTAGGCCCATGTTTCTGGTGGCTGCTTTTTTGAGTTGGATCCCGATACTGTTAACAGATCTATTATCCTAATGCAGTTTGATCTTTTGCTTACCGACCCCATGTACTGTCCCATTTCCCCCTCTGTATACATCCCCCCCCTCATTTGTTTTTGCATAATTTGTAATACACTTTTCCTGGCCAGCTACTGGGAGATGTTGCTGATAGTCGTTAATGATATTGGGCTCTTTCGATAGCTTCGCTACACTGAGGCATTTGCCCTTAGTTTTACAGCCTTATGTTTCAATCCCAATGTACTGTTACTGCACCTATGCTTTGGGAAGATGTTTATTATGTGCCACATTTACCTAGCACCAAAACCATATGTTCATTAAAGATGTGCCTTGAAAAAAGGTGGAAATGCTACATGCGAGAATGGGATGTGGAAATGGGTAGTCCGGGGAACCTGCAAGAGAAACAAAGTTAGGGAGACGTGTGATGATACTTTGCTCCTTCAAGCTAAGACCCTTTATGTGTTGTTGAGCCATTGGGGCTGTTGAGTACGTCTGTGCACCCAAGGGGTTTGGGTGCGATCCTAGGCACGTAAGGTCTGAGTGGGCTTCAACCTCCTAGCAAGGATCCCCATATGTGATCCCTCATGGAGACCAGAAATGAAGTCATGTATCTCTGACACGGGGAGCGTTGATGGTACCCAGTTCCTAGACTCAAACACAGATGCATAAGGCGTGCAAGGTTTGGTTTAACAGATTTGAGAAGCAACTTCCTGGTCAACTGCTGAGCGTCTCACATATATAGAATGGAGACATAGGAGAAAGCTATTTAAGAATACGTTGGGATAGACAACTGGGAAATTCCACCTTGATCATTTCTTCCTTTGAATAAAGACCAACAGATTGCAGAGTGGGGTAAACATGAATGTGACATAAACAAACGGTGCCCTACCTGTGTCTGGGTCATTGCGCGCTCTATCCGCCGGCTGCTGCCCTTCTCAAGCTTTGTTCTCAAGAATAGCACCGTAGTCTGAATAGACCAAAATTTGGGCTGGGAAAGCAAATACTGCAAGAAACAAACAAACACAATAAACTCTACTGCACAGCTTGTTATAGGAATGGATACACCGACATAGTCAGACTCCTTCGACTACCTGCACGAAATCAACATGGAGCAGAAGCTGCCATACTTATGATCAAAATCATAACATATTGCATTAAGTTAGCATTTTGTCACAGTGATTACTCTTTTAGTGGCTGCAGACAGGTAAAGTGAGGAAACAACTTATGACAACCAATAACATTTGGCAAACGACCCTTGCAGTTAAAATGCACAGACTGCTACATCGTTTGGTGGGTAACGAAGAACAACCAAAACTGAAGACTGAACAGTTCTCAATAATAATTTAACTCGAACTAAATTTGTTCCTAGTAGATGAATATCGGTTTACTTGCATTCACGTATTCCACAGTCTACATTTTTTACTTGCCTTTCAGCAGGACACTGCCCTTCAAAGGAAGTGCATGTGGTATTTGTATTACCAATCACTTGTAGGCGGCTTCTCTTGAATTTTGCTTTCCAGCAACAAGACACGTTTACACCCAGAATAAAAAAAAACTGTAGTCCAGTGCATTCTCTCCTCCTTTTATTTATGCCAAATTAATTTGGTTTACAGGAAGTTAATGTAACTCAGTTAGATTGGAGTTCAGAAACAGAAGCTTGTATTATTAAGTAGCATTAGCAATACTACAACGGCTAGTCAGACAAGTACCAAAGTCGGACAACACAGGTTAATTATTTACATATTTTATATAGTGGCAACATGGTTACTTACAACTTCTTTGGAGAGCTTTGAGACAATAATAGTTTAAACAATCCCTGGCAAAGTCAATAGTTTGGTCTTTTAAAGCTGATGCGATAGCTTTTAAATTTTTTTATGCTAGCTAGCATATGCCAAAAAAGAAGAAAAAAATACTCTATGCATCCTAAAAATAGTGGCCATATGCTTGCAATAACGTTTAAAAAAAAAAAAAAATTAAGCATTGCATATAATAAATTCAATGTTAGTTTGAGCATTTTCGAGCAGGCAGGTATACTTCAGTCCAGTTTAGACCCCTTATTTATTTTTCATTCAACTCACAGGAAAATATTAATCTTATTGACACAGAAAATGTATTAGTGGCCTAGAGTTGCTATAACCTGAAGATATATACAAAATACACATGGAGAATAAAAAAAACTATGAAGACTGAAAAGAGAAAAAAACATTACCAAAGGAAAATATTGTCCCACCAGCCCTGGCATCCAATCACAATTCTTTTCAGGCAGATTCAACACAAAAGAAATTGGGCAACGGACTTGTAGCAAAGCACCTCACATCTATACTGCCAACATATTAGAGTAATGGTTTGTGCACACTTCTCAGCACCCGTTGCCCTTTGGTGCTACTGTTCACAGATTCAGAAGCTATATTCCATAGGGAGCAGTGCACTTGAACAAAAAACTTTTCAGTCTCTATGTTCAATCCTTTATTATCACATCCAAATAAGATGTGGCTCCAAAACAGCGTCAAAGATTAGGAATTGATCTTTGTGACAATAATAAGTAATGTGCACCAGAGGGATGGTACCCCAAGTCAGTAGACAAAATCCCCTGTGGGATATAGTCCGCCATGATAAGCGGTCGACCACACCTCCAAACGAATCCGACGGAAGAGATCCCTGTTTTGGAGCCACATTTCTACAGTATTAGATAGCTTTTCGTCGCACTTCAGACAGTGATTCGTGGTGTCCTGGTAGTTAGAATTAAGAGACGCTGATCTGGAGCTACACTTCCACCGCATTAAATACTTATTCGTCGCACTACGGACATTGATTTTGTGTCCTGCTAGTCTAAATTAAGAGCCCTGAAGAAGTTCTCGAGGCTTGATGCCGAATAGAACGAAACGCGTTGGCTGTTTTAAAAAAAAATCTTATTTGGATGTGATAATAAAGGATTGAAAGAAACTACATAGAGACTGAAAAGTTTTTTGTTCAAGTGCACTGCTCCCTATGGAATATATCTTTTCAGGCAGATGTGCATAAGTGATCAGGCTAAATACAATCATTCACCGTGCAAAGCAGTCAATCGCTGAAGTGTGCTGACCCAAAAGCTCACCACATGCTGTATGTGGTGGTGGGCGGAAGCAAAACGTGAATCACAGGAGAGCGAATCAATGGATAAGGAAAGCAGACCCAAATTCTCTGTATAGATACATTTATGTATGTATTTTTAATTACAAATTTCTTGATTACACGAGGCTACATCCATGCCTACAAATTTGAAAGCAACAGCACAAATTAGGGAATGCAGACAGCCACTATAAGGAGGTTGTGCACTAAGTATCAAGGAGTTGTAAGTTGGCCTGGGCGGTGAACTCGGCTCCGTTCGCGGAGTTTTCTGCACTCCGCACTCCACGGAGCTTGCAGAGTGCAGAAAACTCACTCCGCGTAATGCAGCAGAGTTTTTTCCACGCTCGTGCTCGGTAAGTTCACAAGCGCGAGCTGTCACTCGGGTAGAATTTCTACCCGAGCGGCAGGAAAGCCAGCGCGAACGGCAGTTAGCACTGCACTCCGCCACTTGCAGAACTCTGGGAGTTTTTTTGTCACTTCGCGGAGTTCCTCGTAGTGAAACTTCGCGAACTACGCCCAGGCCTGGTTGTAAGGCATATGGTGTAAATTAAACCTGCATTAGAATGCACTCTTAGATTCCACAAAAGGTAAAAGAGGAAAAATGGCACCATATAATAAAGTCTACACATTTCACAAATGCAGCACCCGAGGGTGCCCAGTGAAGTCTCTGCAATTATCTTAGCTATCCCCCAACTCATCATGGTATCAGAGACTCGAAAAGCAAAATTTTCCCACTTTATATCTGGTAATTGCTTTATGCTGCTTACAAAAATTCCAAGCAGGTCTTTTTTCAAGGGACCTAGTTAGCACATCCTAGGTGTTCCCAATAAAAAACATTGTCTAGGCAAACACTTACTGAATTCCTGCCCTGCTTATAAGTTTGGCTAGCTCCATGCCGTTCCTGCCTTCAGCCTGTCATTTCTGTCTCAAACAACTGTTTCCAGTCCTGAGCTGAGTTAAATGGTGCAACTCGGGTAGACCTGAGAGTGACACTTTTGTTGTTTTGGGATCCAGGAATTTACCAGTGGAAGCACTTCTTCCCTTTCTTAAATGAAAATTCACAATTGCGACTGAGTTGTATTTTTAATTGAAGACGGCATCTTGCAGATGTGAGAGGCTCGTACTTGAGGCAGATTGTGGCGTTGGTGTTGAGTGCAAATCAGTGCTCCGAACCAAACCAGAGATCAAGGAGCTTGGAACCTCAGGCACAGGCCTGGGTTACGAGGTGGAGACTAGTGGTGGGAAGCAAAGTGCAGCGACTTGACCCTACCCGTTGCACATTTGCCTAAGTGTGGGCAACCAGTGCTTCAGATTTCTACACTTATGTTTCAGGCAATAAACAGTGCAGGGGAGTGAAACTGGGACTGGCAGTCGTTGGATTTTAGAATTTGTATGACAGCTGCAATGGGAAAGCCACAGAAGGAGACCCTTTGAGGCTCCAAGGTAAACTACGACAAAAAAGACCAAATATATTCCCCAGCGGGAGAATTTATTTCAACTACATTCTCTGGTTTGAACAGAGGCAATGTGTGCTGAGGGTGAGGATCTGGGTGCATAGGCTGGCCTTTCGAGTTCAAGAGGTCACTCACGGCTTAACTTGAGCAGCTACTTAACAAGGATGATAACTTTGAGTGTAAGTTTGAGGATAAGAGCTTACTTTGTGGACTGTAATCAACATGGATTAACAGCATATACCTTGGAAAATACAATCTCTCAAAGTATAATAGATATTGAATACAAACTACCTACCATAGTTCTGACGCTTCTCTCAGGAGATTGAGGGCGTGATTTTGATGTCAGCGGACGAGTTACTCCATCACAACGGTGACAGATATCCCATCCACCGAAATATAAATTCGCCAAAATATAAATCCCATTATATCCTATGAGATTTATATTTTGGCGGTCGGGATATCCGTCACCGTTGTAATGGAGTAACCCGTCTGCCGAGATCTAAATCAGGCCCTGAATCTTTTAAGCCCTCTTCCAAAACTGACCACTGGCCAAGCAATCACCTTCTGGGTGGCCGACCCATCGTTCTCTAAATTTTCTTGATTAACCGGAAGAGAGAATATCGACATTACTGCGAACAAATTGATCTTTCCACTGCTTGCCATCGAAATGCTATGAACGTCTGACTCTCTTCTGCTTTCGTATCCAGAAACAAAATTGAGGATCCACTCAGTTAGATTTAGTCTGAGCCACCTTGTAGCTTGCCTTCTAGTGCCACAAACCTATTGTCAAAGTTGTCATTAGTTGTCAAGGAAAAGCTAGCCAAGACTAAAGCCTGACTTGAAATAATGAAAGCAATAATTGACAAAAAAAAATGCATAGGGTACAAATGTACAGGCACATGGATTGACTGCACTTACAGTTACAGGTACATCAGGGTGTGTCCCACCTGAGAATACATTGACAATTTTTCCAAGTACTAGCAGAGATTCTGCCGCTGTCTCTTCAGTTTCAAATGATATGTTTGCTGGTGTCCTTGCTGAACTGCCTAAAGAGAGAGATGTTAATACTGGGCTTTTAAGGATTAATTTTAGAGAAATATTACAGGGTACAATAGACACAACCAGACTTGTGCCAAACAATGTCGATGAAATGAGATACTTCATCAGAGAAGCAGCGAGGTATGCGAATGAAGAACATGATAAACTGGAGCAATTAGTTGATGAGTGTGAGGTTGCCATCAGGAGAATGAGGAATATACAAAAAAAATTATAAAGTTGATTTGACTAATGAGGAAATACAAGAACTGGGATTAATGACTTCACAAGCTCACATTAAAGATCTAGTTAAATAGATAAAGGACTGGAGAGATTTGAAGAAGTGCCGATAGGTGGAAGAAGAATGTTACTACTAAAAAACAAGTCTGAGGAGGCACGAAAGAAAACAAAAGGGGTTGTTGGTGATTCAGAGTGAGAGGCAGTTGCAGAATTTCCTTTAGGAGAAGTACATGGTTGGAATTATGTGCATGTGCCTTGGACGAGAGGTGATCTTAATGCTTTTCAGACAATTTTTCCAAAATTACAAGAGGAGCCTGAGAAATGGTATAAAGAGGTTCATAGATTGACAATGATTTTGAAAATGCTTTGGACTGAATCGGATACACGGTTTGACATTGTATTCCTAGTGATTTATGGACTGAATGTAAGGTTGCTGTTACTTGGCCAACTGAGGCGCTAGCTTGTGCTGCAACTAACAACACTCCATCTGAGGTAGTTCCTGACAAGTACAGAGTAGTGATAGAGCATTTGAAAAAGAAGGTGCCGAAGAAGGAGATTAACTGGCCAAAAATCTTGAGATCCACACAAGAACCGAAGTAGTCCGTACAAGCCTATGAGGGCCTTATGCAGATTTTTAAGAAACAGAGTGGAGTTAAAGATCCTGAGAATGAAGGTGTAAGTGGTTTCGTTTCTGCCTTTGTTATGGGTTTGCATCCTGAGCTTAGTCCTCATTTTCAGCAGACTGTGGTATGTTAGCAGACTTTGATTATCAATGAGATTCTGAAGTATGCCAAATACAGTAGTGATTGGTTTGATGCGACGTAGAAAAGGATCAAAAAGATGATGAGGTCTTCCCAGACGAAGCAGTTTCAAAGAAATGGCAACAATCAGATGATAGGTTTTGATTCTGGTTTAGTGTATCCACACAATTCTGGAATGAGTGCATCCAATTTAAGTTGCGAGATTGGGAAATGAGATGATACAGATGCAATGTCATGGAAGAGGAGTTGTGAATAATTCTGGAGTGAATGCAAAAATTGATTTGCTGAAGAAGAGCACTGCTTGTCATTTTTGCAGTAAAATCGGGCACTGGAAGCACAAATGCAGGCAGAATCCAGACCGAATTGAGACTGATTTCATTCCCCCGATGCAGCGGAATGCAAATCAGGTGCAGTCATAGATAGCAGCCCCAGAGTCAAACTGGGGTGTCACAGGGGCTTCTCTCAACAAGCCAGAACCCAACCCTAAGTGAGATGGGACCGACAAGCTTGCGGGCCTCCAGCTGAAGGACTGTAGCAGCAACAATCTGAAGAATCGTTTGTGGAGTTGCGGCATAACCATGGCTGTGACTGGAAAAGCCAGCCTGAGAAAAAGCCAAGGGCAAGCAGGGACGTGGGCTGGAGGAGATTGACTATGTCCCCACCAGGTGTTGAAAGTCCAATTCCAGTGAGGCCAGAGGACTGGCACTCATTGGTATCTCCTCTCCGCTGACAGGCCCCCATGGGGCAGGAGCATGTAGGTCCCCACTGATCTGAGAACGATGTTGTGGGGTTCTATGCTGGAGTTGACACAGGATAAATTTGATCTGTTGCTCTGACGGTGAGGTTTATTTGTTTTGGTGGACATGGTGTGCAAGCTAAGAAGATCATACAAGAATTTGTAAGCTTCGGAGGGTGGCGACAGAGGATAGCAGTGACGTGTGACCTCCTTGCATGACGCAGATTAAACCTTATCACAGGAAGAGACAGCCCATAAGTGCCCTGCGCAGCGACCTGAAAGAGTAGACTGGCACCATTAAGTTGGACTTGAAGTAAGTGGAAAGGAAACTGGAGAGGCTCTGAAGTAGAGGGTTGGCTGTGGAGCATAAGAGTGGATGGAGATTAAAACAAGATGCTAAACCTGAAAGGTCATGTAAAAGATTGAGATGTGCAGCTAGTGGAGGCAAAAGCTGTGGGTGCTTTTGTCACTCTGGAGGATAGGATTGAGCTATTGGACAATTTGAGGGGATGCATCCATGTCAAAGTGCTGTGGGTCCCGATAGAGATCCCTACAGAGTCCATTAATTAGGGGAGAGGATGTAGCCTAACGGCTAGAGCGATCGACCTCCGTTCTGGGGAACCAGGTTCGAGTCTCGGCAACGACGCTCAACATCCTGTAATTCTGGGCAAATCACTTTGTCTCCCCGTACAAATATGAATGTGTCCATCTGTAACAAAACTGGTGCTCATGTAAAGCGCTCTGATACCCGATGTCTCGGGTCTAGTTCGCGCTATATAAAACTCTAAAAAAAAAAAAAAAAGAATAAAAAAATTAAGAACAAGATTAAGGACACTTTTGCTTAATTACTGGAGATTCAGCAAGGTGATAATTGTGACACTGTGTTAAAGGCGTTTATGTGCCCTCTCACTGTGGACCAATCTAAACAAGGTCCTGGCACCACCATGATACCCTTGATCAAGTCGCCGGCTATGAGAGATCAACTTTTCAGTGTGGCAACAAAGAGTAAGGAAGTAAAGGGAGGGGCAAGACTGCTGCTGTTCCCGAATTTGAGTCCTAAGACTTTGACCAGGAAAAGTGTCCATATGAGCTTTGCCAGGATCTGTTGAATTATGGGCCTGCAGCATCAATGGAATCCCCAGAGAGACTGGTAATTAAACATGGGTTTTGCCTGGATGACTCTGCTAGGGCGTTTCTTGACAGCCTGGGTTCTCCAAAGAGCTGAGCAACTTGGTTGGTCACTGCAAAGAGGTCTGTGGTATTGCTGCACATCGATGGGTGGGGGATTCTGATGGTTTCAAATGTATGCTGACTGAGGGTTTCTTCGCCACAGGGAGAGTGGATTAGAAGTATGTACTGCTTATGTGTAGGCTCTCTTTGTCTCCCTGTTTTCGTTTTCCCTGAACCCTTTCGAGATTTCTCCTATACCAGATGGAACTTTTTGGAACAACTCTGTGGCAGTTACGTTGGGAATGTTACAACGGTCAGTGTCCCTATTGGACTTGTCAGATTTAACAAAACAGGTTGAAATCTGAAATATGAATGTTGTGAAAACTGGATGGTGTTGGCTGAAGCAAAAAATGTAGATTTTTATTTCTCTTAGCACCACTGGTTTAAAAAAAAAAAAAAAAAGAGGATCATGGGTCAATCTCATTTTGACGATGTGACCACATTTTGGAACTCCCACTCCCCAGTTGTGCGCACCATCAAGTCTCATATAACATTTAAGAAGGAACTTTAGCTTCTTCCCTTCAAAAGGAATTTTCATATCTGAGTCATCTAACTGCACTTCGGACGGCTGCCTTCATCCTGGGGTGCTTTCCTCTTACACCCTCTTATATCTCAACTTCCGATATGCACTAACCTATCCTATGCAAGTTATTCTCTTGCATGATTACTGCCTGTTCTCCTTAACACATTTGTTTACTCATTCACTGGTTTCTGAGTCCCTCAGCTTCGCTTTACATACTTTTACTTTGGTTCTCACCCCAGATGTAATTCCACTCAAGAATTATTTGTGGGTAGCATTTTGCAGTGGTTTCTCTCTCGTACTGCTCATTCCATTGACATTTTGCACATTAACTATGTATCTGTACTAATCCCCTAAATATATGTACCAATTTCCTTGTATTGTATTCCTGTAAATGTATAAAGAACACAGAAATCACATACTTCTCACCCGAATGTCACTGCCTCAGAAACTAAATGACAGTAGAAAGGTCGCTACTCCAAAGTGATTGTGTAGTAATATACTCACGCATGAACTGAGAGTATAAGGTAGAGATGTTTATTAGATCTCTCATCAAACAGCACTAGGAGGTAACTGACACCCTGGACAAGAACATTCTTAGGGCAGAACATGGAACACAGAACATCATGTGTTCCACCACTGCCTTACATCACTTAATAGATCACCACAACATCTCCCTTTTCCCAAAACACAATAAAGAAGAAGGAATTATAATTAAACATCAAAATATAAATTCTCAAAAACACAAACAAAATAAAATAAAAATAATGCATGTTGTGAGATAAAATAAACACAATGCAATTTTCTTCCGCCTGTACATAGCATATAACAAATCTAAGAAACACCGCAACCTTATCGATATCTTAATGGTATTCTGATGACTCGTTTTTGATGCGTACCATTTTCCAAAGCAGTTCTATCACTCCGAACCAACACACACTCTTCACCTCATCTCTGCATTGAACCTTCACAACCCTTGAACTATTCCACCATTGATTTCCCTTCACCTTGATGGAATGACCACTCACAGCTTCAACTTATACCGGTTCCCTGAATTTAGACTGGCATTTGGGGCACATGAGAAGGTCTTGTATGCGAACCCAATCTCCCTTCATGATGGCATTGCCATGCTTGCTCCCACCATGTTTATCATCAAAATTTTGCTTTGCCTTACTCCGTGCCATTTCCACCAAAGGGCAAATACACTTATCTATATTACATTCATGAGAAGAACCAGATCTGTTCTCTTTCAGCCATGCAGGGAAAAAAACACTGGGAGGCACTTGACCTTTCATATTCACAAATGGTGTTTTGTTCGAAATGGCATTGGGACTGGGGCCATGGGCAAAAAGCATTTCCTTCACTGAGGTACGCACATCAACTCCATTCTGAATTGCCCACTGGATGCATTCTACCAAAGTTCTTTTCATTTTATCTACCAAACCATTGGCTTGTGGATGATAAGACGCCACCCTTTTGTGTGTGATACCTGCTTTGGATAAGAACTCCCTCATCTCCCTAGACACAAATTGAACATCATTGTCAGAGACCAGCTCTTTTGGTAAACCTTTTCTCCGAAAATTTTTGTTGAAGAAAGAAATAACAACATTGGTGTTTGGTTCTTGGACAAATTCTACCGCCCAGACCTTGCTATAGTAGTCCACCAGAACTTTAGCATATTTTAATTTAGTTGGCAGAACACCAAAAGGTCCAAAGAAATCCACAGCAAGTTTGGACCACGGTCTTTCCGGAAGGTCTACAGGATGTAAAGGTGGAGTGACCGTTTTAAGTGTCTTATCACTAGTGACACAAATGACACAATCTCTGACTGTTTACACAATTTCCCTGTCCATGCTGGGGCACCAATACACAGCACAAATCCTTCTCTTGGTGACCATTTGCCCCACATGGTCCTCATGACCTGCTTGAATTATACACCTTCTAAGAGAAACCGGGGGAATAAACTTATCGCCCCTCATAATGAAATCATCATCCTCTAATGTTAATTCCTCTGATATCTTGAAAAATGGTTGGACACTGGGATGAAGAGCAGATTCCTTCGCCATCCACACACAACATACTCCCGCACCTTTCTCAAAACTTCATCTTTGTCCATACCCTCCATCCATTCATCTCTACAAAAGAACTCTCCAAACACACATCCACTGCTGCTATAAGGCATTCTTGATCCTCCTCCTCAGGTTCTACCTCAGGCATACTTAGCGGAGACCTTGATAAATAGTCTGCCCTAATATTCCTCCCACCAGAAATGTGTTCCACCTCAAAATTGTATTGAAGAAGTTTTGCACTAAAACTCGCAATCCTTGGAGTCAAATCTCTAATGACATCCCCACTCAGAATCCCAAGCAGAGGTTTGCGATCTCTCAAAATTTTGAACTTTCTTCCCCACACAAAACATTTGAAACGCTCCACTGCCCAACAACAAGCAAGTTAACTCTTTTTCTATGACAGAAAATGTTTTCTTGAATTCACGCAGAGCTCTGGAAGCAAACCCAATTGTGCGTCCACACAAACCCACATTTTGTGAAAGCGTAACTCCCAGACCACTATTGCTTGCATCCACAGTGAGAATGTATACACTTCCAGGATCATAAGGTGCCAACATTTTCTGAAACCCTATCTCTGCCTTCAATTTTTCAAATTCTTCCTGACACCTCTTGTCCCACTTGAAGACGTTTTTTTGTTTAGCAGATTCTTCAAATTCTCTGTCTTGATTGCAAAATTCTTACTGAACTTCACATAAAACTCGCAAACCCCAAAAATAATGATACTTGTTCCTTAATGCAGGGTGCTGGAGCTCCTACAATAGCCTCCACTAAACCAGGACGAGGTTCTACACCCTTGGAAGAAAACACATGACCCAAATATTCTATTTGTGACTTTGCAAACTCCCATTTCTTGACATTCACCACAACACCTGCTCGTTAAAGTCTTTCCAAAACACTGTGCATAATTTCATCATGTTCCTGAATATCTCTAGCTGCAACCAAAATATCATCTTGAAAGACAACTAATCCAATAATGCCCTTCAGTATAGATTCCATAATCCATTGAAAAATGGAAGCAGCGGATGCTAGCCCAAAAGGCATCCTTTTAAATTGAAAAGTACCCATTGGTGAGACAAATGCAGTAAGGTGCCTGCATGACTGATCCAGTTCCACCTGATGATAACAGGCACGCTCAATCAATCTTGCTAAATACAGAAGCAACTGTAAAACTAGACACAATGTCATCAATCCGAGGTAAGGGATGCGAGTCAACCCAAATAGTTTTGTTCAAACTACGCAGGTCAATGCAAACCCTTAGGTCCCCAGCTTTCTTCCGTGCAATAACCAATGGAAAAAGCCACAGGGAGGACTCTATGGGTTCAATAACTCCTTGGATACACATTTTTTCCAGAATTTTGGCCAACTCTTCCCTGATGCTAAATGGCACCATTCTAAGTTTATGTTTGACGGGAATGGAATTGTCCTGGACTTTGATCTTATGTCTGAACCCACAAATCTTTCCTAAGCTTTCATCAAAAACCTTAGGAAACTTCACCATCCACTCATTACTAGTGTGTTCAATCAGCCCTCTTTGACCAACGACACTTGTACTTCCTTGCCCGGTCTTAAAGTCAATCCAAACAAACCTTGGTGATGCCACCCTAAAATGTTAAGTCCTTTTTGTGCAACATACACTTTAACTAAAATGATTTTCTCTTTAAATTGAAGAGTAGATTCAAAATATCCGACCAACTCAATCCTTTTCCCATCATATGTGACCGGACACCTGTCAGGAGGCAACAAAACTTTGTTGTTCCAGGTGCTCTTAATCAATTATTCAGTTATTATGGTTATTTTAGCACCAGAATCTACTAATAATCTCAAAGACTTTCTATCCACCCGAAAATAAGAATATGGATCTCTACACTCCTGTTCACTCTCATCATGTACAACCAAAACCATGTCCCTTGTTCCATCCATCAGCCCCTGAGTCCACATCAAGTACCACATTTACTTTGTTCTTTTTTGCTTGGCACACTTTTGCAAAATGACCCCGTTTCCCAAGGTTCTTGCATGTTGCATTTTTTGCAGGATAAGGATGACCATTAGGGAAATGTTGAGAGCACCCACATCTGAAACAAATATCCTTTTGCTTAAAAAAGGAATTATTTTCACTTCTATTAGTATCAAATTTCTCTTCTGAACACGAAATTTGGTGTTCTCACCCTTAGCAGAAACCTGTTCAAACCCTGCCCCAATAGTCTCTTTGTTTATCAACTCTCTCGAACTCTTCTGAGATATTTCAATACTTTTGACAATGTCTATTGTCTCATTCAAAGATGGATTTTTATAAGTAAGGAGTTTCTCCTGCACTTTCTCGTCATGGCATCTGGCCATATTTTGATCCCTGATCAATTGATTCAAACTCACAGTCAGCGGCTAAGACGCGTAAAGCTGCCACATAAGAATCTATTGACTCCACCTAGTGCTGCTCTCTTGTGAAAAACCTAGGCCTATTAACAATTAGACTAGGTATCACATCAAATTGTTTCTCTAACGTTTGAACTGCCTCCTGATATTCGTCCAATTCTTCTTCATCATCAGAGGCTCGTTAAATTGGAGGAAGGTGTTCGAAAATAGTTTGACCCTGAAAACCTAAATTGTGCTCAAGGAGAAACCTTTTCCTTTCTGGGCAATAACGATTTCCTCCCACAGCCCCTAAATGTTTTATAACAGCCCTATACCAAATCTTCCATTTAATTGGTGGCTCACCTGGAGATTGTAAAAATGGAGGCAGAGGATTTACTGATTGCATGTCAAGAATGGACGTCAAAAAAGGGGGGGGGGGGACCAGGAGCCGTTATTTAAACCAGGTCCTGCACACAAGGCTCCTAATTGACTGTGCTACAGAGGGGTATGCAGTTCCTAAAAAGGGGACAAGGGAAAGGCAGGTCTTTCTTCGTGATGCCCTCACACACCCCAAAGGATGTCATGCTTCATCATTGGGCTCTGCTCTGCTCCTCGTCGGGCCGGTGCTGCAATGCCAGACGGGCTCCCGTAAACGGGCCACTTTGGCGGAGATCTTTTGAAGAAGCTGTGGGGTGCGTGCGGGTAAGAGGGCAAGGATAGTGTAGTGCACAGGTACTGGGTTTTAAAATAAGTCTGGAGCAGTCCTGTTCAGAAATAATTTTAATGGTTCAGGTAGTTCCAGCTTAGTTAAAAAGTTTGGACGCCCTACGTGGATGCAATGTTCCTAGAGGGCTATCGCTATGTGATGGGTCGACATGTTTCGTGCCCTAGTTGCTCCTAACGAGTCATTTGGCACTTCATCAGGACCTAAGTGAGTGAGCGGCGCACTACTAGAGGTCTGGTTCCCTAAGTGTGGTATGGTGACCAGACACAATAGAGTGAAACCCTAGTAGACTTGTACTGGGCAGTTGTAGACCCCCAGTATGGAAGTCTACGGCCTGACGGGGGAATTCAGAGCACGTTGTTGCTCTGATGGGCTGGGTGGCAGGCAACTAGCACAGATCCTACCCTTGCTCTGGGCCAGGCTGGAATTGTTAGACTCTGTCATATTCAATATCGCGGTAGCCCCAGGAGGAGCTACCGAGTCGGAAGAACTGTGTTTCTATTGATTTTCCTGCAATTTAAAGGTTATTTTGCACAAATACTATTTTTCAAGAGTAGTGTATGTTGGATTTTTGTCGTTTGGTCTTGTTTTGGTTTAGATAAAGATTTACTATTTTTCTAAACTGGTGTGGTGTCCATTTGTAGTGTTTTCACTGTATTACTGTATGTGTTCACAAATGCTTTACACACTGCCTCTGAGATAAGCCTGTCTGCTCGTGCCAAGCTACCAAGGGGGTTAACAGGGGTTATTTTAGGAGTGTATCCCCCTTACCCTGACTAGAAGCAAGGGTCCCTACTGAGACTGTGGTTAGTTGTTGCACCTGTGAAGTCTTGAGAAAATGGAACTTGACTTCTGGCACATGTTCATCTATACAATGAGGGAGCTACGTGTGCCTGCAAGGAAAGGGGGCTGCCTGTGAAGATAAGGTCCAGGGAGGATCTAGAGACAGCCCTATTTCAGTATTAACTACCACGCTGGAGGCTAACACTACCAGATGAGTCTGAGGAGGAGGGATTCTCTGAAAATGAGGGAGAAACAGAGAAAGATGAAGAGCTTCTGGCTTGTGAGCAGAGGCTGAGGCTGAGAGAGCTTGATGAGGAGCTCGAGAGGGCTGAGGCCAAGAGGGCCTTAACCCAAGAAGAAGAAATGTGTGTAGCTCAGGAAGTGAGTTTGGCTGGGTTGGAGGTGGAGTCCAGCTCAGATGGCGGCAGCAAAATTGTGTTATCTAGAGCTGAGGGAGCAGTACACACACCCAGAGATGTGGCGCCTGACTTGAAGGAGGGGGTTGACATACACCAGGGGGTTCATGGATATGAGGTAGCTCCAGTGGTGCGCAGTGTGCTTGAGGTAGATTGGGGAACTGGCACAGGGGTTCATAGTCCTCGTGGTGGGAGGGACACTCAACTGGCTCTAGATGAGAGGTGCAGGGAGAGGGGTTCCCCCATGGTTGAAGTCCTGGTGTGTGAGTGAGGGCCCAGAAGAGTGTGGGTTGAGTGACAGAGACAGTCAGACACTGTCTTGCCAATCTCAAGAGAGTGGTGTGGGGTACGTGTGCACTGTACTAGGGACTGACTAGTACATCAAATAGCCAATCATGGAAACGCCAATCCATAAACACAATTTATACAGAGAGCATATGCACTTTAGCACTGATCAGCAGTGGTAAAGTGCCCAGAGTCATAAAACCAACAAAAACAGGTCAGAAACAATATAGGAGGAAGGCAAAAAGTTCTGGGATGACCCTGCAAAAGGGCCAAGTCCAAAACAACCCCCTTCCAGCCTAAAGCCAGGGTAGACTAATCAATAACTTGATGGGCTTCCCTGCTTGGGGCGATAGAACATGGACCCTGGCCCTCAACTGCAGGGGCATACTCCAGTTCTCCGCCAATCTGAACCCATTTGGATCCCTCTGTCCATACTCTCAGGGCCCACTAAGCTAACCCATGGGGAACCCTTCCCCTCACCTGTGGACACTATCTGTGCAGCACCTAACCTTAGCTTGCTCACAGGTGTGTCCCAACAGACAGACATTACCCACATGTCCAACACAGTGGTGTGACCCAGTCCACTCCCGGGGTGTGACTCCTGTCCCCCCCCCCACCCAGGGCAACTCTGTCCACCAGGACAGCAAGCCACAGTGGCCAATGACAGTTGTCAATGATGAGACCAAGGCCTTATGCCTCTCAGGGCTCTCAAACCTCTGTGTGTCAGAGAGCGGGGGACAGTAGCCCCAGGTGCCTGGCACCCTTTGTCCACTTCCCCTCCTGTCAGGTCAGGTATGACATCCTGACACTGACCCACCAGCTCCGGGCCTGTCCCCGGTGGTTGAACAGGAGACTGGGGTGGGCTTTCCCACACCCGGTCCTCCTCCTCGAGGCTCTGCACCCTCCCACCTGGAGCAGTACCCCCTTTCAGAATCGTCAGGGCACCTGTGGCAGGTGTCCTGCACAATTCGTCTACCAGTTCAAGGGTTTTATCCTGCAACTGGGATCCCAGCCTAGGGTCTGTACCCTTAGACTGGGCAGAGGTCAGGGGTGAGGCTGCCCTCTCCCCGCCCCCCTTACTGGGGCCCTGCACCCTCCCACCTGGAGTGGTGCCCCCCGAAGACAAAACGGTAGGGACACTGCTTACAGATGTCCTTCCCTCCAGGTCAGGCATAACCTCCTGAACCTGGTCTCCCAACCCAGGGACTACCCCCTGCGGCTGAGCACCTGCCTGGCACACCAGGACTTCCTGTGGAGCACGAATGCCCCCCTCCCCCCCAACACTGCAAAGGGACGCCCAATGCTTCTCTCACTCGGGGCTACACGGACGGCGCCATCTTGCGTGTGTAGGCCGATCCGAAGACGCGTCCCTCACCCGGTCCATGCAGCTCAGCTCCGGGATTTTCTTGCTCTCAGGGGCAGCCGTGGCGTCCCCAATCGGCTACTTGCAGTTGGTTGCCCTTGGAACAACGGATAATGGCGGATTTTGAGGGCTCACTTGCTGGCTGCTAGCGCATCTTACTTAGATGGCGGCCATCTCCATCGGCTGCTGGCCACGCCCCCCCTGGTACACTCTTGATTCCCAACAAATACCACCTGTTAGAAATGGGGGTCTCTAGTTGGCGGAGGTAGGTACCTTTGTCCAAATAGGGACCCTTGCTTCTAGTCAGGTTAAGGGGGATACACTCCTAAAATAACCCCTGCTCACCCCCTTGGTAGCTTGGCACGAGCAGACAGGCTTATTTCAGAGGCAGTGTGTAAAGCATTTGTGAACACATACAGTAATACAGTGAAAAGACTACAAATGGACACCACACCAGTTTAGAAAAATAGTAAATCTTTATCTAAACCAAAACGAGACCAAACGACAAAAATCGAACATACACTACTCTTGAAAAATAGTATTTGTGCAAAATAACCTTTAAATTGCAGGAAAACCAAGAAAACATAGTTCTTCCGACTCGGTAGCTCCTCCTGGGGCTACCGCGATATTGAATATGACAGTCTAACAATTCCAGCCAACCGCGTCGATACGGGCCAGCTAAAGCGTCGACAGACTCGGACACAGTACCTTTCTTGTTGCGACCAACATGTCGGTTCGAGTCGGTCGGGGCAATTGTCGCTGTCACGTTGTGAAGTGGAGCGTTGCAGCGGCGATGTCCTCACGATTCGGTGCAGGCAGCGGCTCGTTGACGGAGTCGGTGACACCAGGGCTTGCGTTGAAGAGTGAGACGGTGCTCGCTGCGGTGCTGGCAGGTCACAGTGCGGCGACGGAGCCGGTCGATGTTCCGGCAGGGCAGTGACGGAGTCGGTGACGTCCTTTCAGCGAGTAGCAAAGCGTTGCGGAGTGCCGTGCCCACAGGACGCGGTGCAAGCAGCGGCTCGTTCACGGAGTCGGTGAGACCAGGGTTGCGTTGGGAAGCGAGGCTTTGCTCTCGGCGGTGCTTTCAGGACACGGAATCCTGCGACTGACTCGGTGACAGAGTCAGTTACCCTTTTCTTCTGCGACGATGATCAGAGACGGTGCACACAAACACGGTGAGGTCTTTGCTGTTCCTGAGACCTCTAGAACAGGGGGCAAGCTCAGTTCAAGCCCTTGGAGATCTTCTTCAAGCAGGGGACCAAGCAAGCAGCAAAGTCCTTCTCTCCTTTCCTTGGCAGCAAGTAACCACTGCAGGCCAACCCCAGACAGCAAACAGCACAGGGGCAGTATTCCTCCTTAGCTTCTCCTTGGCAAAGGTTCCTCTTTATTTCTCAGAAGTGATCTAAAGGTCTGGGTTCTGGGCCCCTCTTTTTATGCACACAAATCCTTTGTTCTCTGAAGGCAGTGACTGTCTGTACCCAGCCAAAACCAGTTCTGTCCTCACTGGTGCAGCTTCCTGCAGGAGGTGGAGACAGCATTGTTAAAGGCAGACCAGGCCCATTCAGGTGAAAAGGAAATCTCCTCCCCCTACTCTAAATGTAGCCCAGGTCTATTCAGCCCAGCCCTGACTCATCAGACTTCTGGAGCCACTGCCCCTCTCCAGCCCCTGTCATCCAAAAGCCAGACATGCAATACACAAACCTAGCAGAGGCACACGGGATAGTTAGGCAAGAAAATGCCTACTTTCTAAAAGTGGTATTTTCAAACACAGAATGTAAAAATCACCTCCACTAAAAGATGCATTTTATCATTCTGAGTTCAGGCATACTAAACTTTATTTTCTACCTTGTTCCCAGGGCCAGTTATGTTTATAAGATGTTATAAACAAACTCCCCATTCTGTCCTATGGGAACTGGTTGCCTTGCAATAGTGAAAAACGAAATTGGCAGTATTTCACTATCAGGACATGCTACACACATCAGGGCATGTCCTACCTTTCACATACAATGCACCCTGCCCACAGGGGTACCTTGGGCCTGCCTTAGGGGTGACTAACATGTAAGAAAGGGGAAGGTTAGGGACTGGCAAGCGCGTGCACTTGCCAAGTCAACATGGCAGTCCCAGACTGCACACAGGCTCTGCAATGGCAGGCCAGAGTTACATTTTACAGGCTGCTTCTGTAGGTGGCACAATCAGTGCTGTAAGCCCCCTAGCAGCATTTGATTTACAGGCTAGAAGGGTGGCGTACCGTCAGTCACAAAGGGGGTAAAAATCGTACATCGCCTAAGAATGGACAAACTGCGACGGAGCAGGAAGCGGAGCATGCGCCCAGCAATCAAGAACAGCGACAACGTACAGATAAGTGACACAAGAGACGCTCTCCTGGGCACTGGAACTAAATCTTACCTTCCCAGAGACACTGAGGGAGGTAACGGGGAGGTCCGGGGATGATATAGCATTTGAAAGGGCTCACTTAGGGGGGAGCGCAGACTGTAAACCTGTGGTGTGAGGACTCTCAAGGTCCACTACAAAGACCCAAAAGGTGCTCCGGTGGGCAAGGTTGCTTTTGAGTTATTTTAATAGGGCTTGACTGTATCCAACAGCAGATTTATTTTACTTCATGCTGGAGGCTGGCTCATGACCCCTCAATAATGTTTGTTAATACACAGTTTGGGCGACAGGCACTCTGCACGTTTGGGAGGTGGGAGGTTTGCTACTCACCCAGCAGGGCTGCAGGGAGGGGGGAGTTGGGGATAATGTTTAGCTTTGTTGTGGGGAATTGCATGGGTGCTCAAGACCGCTATAACCAGAAAGTACAGCAGGTGGGCACAAGAACAATGCAGGAGAGGGGGGGATTCCCAGGGGTGTATTTCCCCACCAGACGTCATGGGAGATCTAACTAGCCTTCAGGTATGGACCTGGAACGCAAAATGGTTTGGGGAACAAAATCAAACGTACACTTATTCTTCAACACATTAAGAGACACTTCCCAGATGAAGGATTGATATAGGAGTCGCATTTGAGAGGGAGTAAATGCAAGGCACTAGATCGCTTTGGATATAGGCTGGTTGCCCACTCCGGGTAATCCACTGGGGCCCGGGGGGTGGGAATCCTGACTCGTAACATGATACCCCTGGTCATAACAGGTACTTGGACAGACGATGCAGGCTGCTGCGCTGCAGCAGCGGGTAAATGGGAGGGGCGCTCGATTATACTGTGCTCGATTTACATACCCCCAGGGCTTCATGCTGTCGCCTTCCCGAAGATAAGCTCTTTCCTGACGGGGCTGCCCCTGGGCACTCTCCTGATAGGTGGGGACAATAACACAGAATGAATCCGGAGTTCGACCGATCCGGCTCCCGCTCGGCCGAAAAGGGGAGCGTGATCTGTCGGGTTTCATCACGGCCATGGGCATGGAAGACCTATGGCGGGCGCATAATCCACAGATGCGGCAATATACCTATTACTCGGCAAGACACGACTCCTTCTCTAGAATAGACTACTTCTTCGCACGAAATGACCGGGTGGAAGAGTTTGCAAATCCAAGGCACATGGCAAGGGGCATTTCTGATCATTCCCCGGTGAGCGTTGCCATTTAGGCCTGCTCCTAGACAGAGCAGCATTTCCGAGGGTTGACCCATGGCACCTATGAGATCCAACACTCAGAGACAAAATCCGAGAGAGCTTGGAGCTTTACTTTAGAGAGAACAAAGGGACAGTGGACTCACACATAATTCTATGGGAAGCATATAAGACGGTGTTGAGGGGGCAGGCACAAGCGCTGATCGGGGCCAAAAAGAAAGAAGAAACCATACAGATCCAATTACTAGAGCAGGACATTATTCAGATGGAAGGGGAGGCAGCAATCGAGAACAATGCTAACTTATGTCATAGACTAGCATTGCGGCAGCGAGACCTGCGCGCCTTAGCAGATAGCGAAGCGAGAGCCTATGCCCTGGCAACGCAGCATCGCTTATACGATGTGGGCGACAAGGCATCGAAGCTCCTGGCGTGGCTTGAGAGATGGGACAAAGAACGCTCAAGGGTGACGGGGGTGCGAGACCACACAGGGACATTGAAAACAACGTCCTCAGACATAGCAGAAGCCTTCGCCATGCATTTTGAAGGGGTTTATGCACCAGTAAGCACTAGGTCCGAAAACGATTGCGAAAAACTACTGAGAGACTTCTCCTTGCCCACACTATCTGAGGAAGCACGTGAGGCGCTGGACGCTGACCTCACAGAGGAAGAGGTGGGAGGGGCCCTGGGGTCCCTAAAGTCAGGAAAGGCAGCGGGTCCAAATGGGCTTCCAGTCGAGATATACAAAGGTCAGGCCTACATAATAATACCACTGCTACGTAACATGCTACTGGAAGCACGAGAAAAAGGGCAACTTCCACTGGACCAACGGGCAGCCATGATCGTGGTAATACACAAGGCAGGGAAACCTCCTGATCAATGCAGCTCCTACCATCCAATCTCCCTGATCAATGTAGAGGCAAAGGTGTTGGCCAAGGCTTTGGCTAGCAGACTGGCGACGGTGATTTCTGAAGTGATGCACTTGGACCAATCCGGCTTCATGCCTAACAGAAGCACCCGCCATTACCTGCGGAGGCTCTATGGGGTGCTCCATATAACGGGAGGCCCCGCGGCGCAGCAGACGGCATTGATGGCGCTGGACGCATCAATGGCGTTTGACAGTATAGAATGGTCCTACCTGTTTATGGTGCTTCATAAGATGGGGTTTGGCCCTCATTTCTGCAGTTGGGTCAGGTTGTTGTATATGACACCTCTGGCCCGAGTGCGGGTCAATAGGGCATTGTCCCGACCCTTTCAACTACGGAGAGGAACTAGACAGGGTTGCCCCCTGTCCCCGTTGCTATTCGCCCAAGCAATGGAGCCACTGGCGCACTGGATCAGGAGAGACCCGATGATTTGGGGTAAAGAGGCGCCGGGAGGATGGGAAGAGCGAATTTCGCTCTACGCAGACGACATTGTTTTGTATCTTGCAAGGCCGTACCATTCAATGGCAAGAGTACTTCACATCTTTGAGCTGTTTGGAAGCTATTCGGGCTATACCATCAACTGGTCCAAGTCGGTGGTCTTCCCATTATTGGGCCCTCCGCCTAAGGTTCCAACGAGGTGCGCGGCCCCTGTGGTGAAGGAGGGTTTCAAGTACCTAGGCATCTATGTCACGCGGAACCAAAAGGAGTTCCTCAGGGAAAACCTTGAACCCCAGATAGACCGACTCAGCGCTGACGTATGTCACCGGTGAACCTTACCGCTGTCTCTCATGGGCAGGGCGGCCCTCTACAAAATGATGGAATCGATGTTCCATGATTCGCCACGCCTCTTGTATGTTCTCCAGAACACCCCATACCCGGTCCCTGCGACAGTTTTCAAGCGGTGGCCCAAGAGGTCAGATCACTGCTGTGGCAGGGTGGCTCTCCCAGAATAGCGCTACATAAACTACAAAAGGGAGTGTATGATGGAGGCCTGGCGGTTCCGGACATCAAGTTATACTATTGGGCCTCGCAGCTACTGGTCATAAACGACTGGGTATACACTGATACCAAAGAGCCGGCCTACAGAGCAGATAGAGCCGCCATGCCGGAAAGAAGTTGTGAACCGCTCTTGTACTCCCGGAAGAAGCGTCCGGAGTGGCCTGCGCACACTGGGGTGGTGATAGAATGCTGGAGGGAGGCCAACAAATTTCTGGGTTGGGAGGGTAAATTGACTAGTCGAACCCCACTATGGGTGGGAGATGCACTGAAAGAAGTGGCTGCCCTAACGGGCTTTAGAGAGTGGAAACTGATAGGCATCGAGAACCTGGGGGATGTGTGGAGGGGTGCAGCCCCCCTCGCCTTCGAGGACTTACAGCAGGAGTACGATCTAAATCAGATGCAGAGGTACCACTACCTCAGACTAATGCATGCAGTACGGGGATACATCCAACATGGTACCCCTGTCCCGGATCATACCCCATTAGACGACAGGTTGCTACTGATCCCATCCCTGAAAAAGCGACATGTACGATATACTGCAAACTGATTAACAAAGTGCCGGATCCCCTGACGACCCTGCGTGGGGCATGGACTAACAACTTGGGAAATTTAGACGATGAAGAATAGCAGGAGGCAATACAGAGCCCAAGAGAGATCACGATCCGCTCAAGATTTAGACTAATACAACTCAAGGTACTACATCGTACCTACTATCCCCATATGCATCTATATAAATGGGGTAGGGCACCAACAGCGATGTGCGTTAGGGGTTGCCAGCAGGAGGGAACTTTTCTACATATCCTATGGGATTGTCCAGAAATTGTCCGGTTCTGGAGGACAGTAACAGACGTTATGTCCAGGGTGACAGGGGTGACGGTCCCAATGGTTGCTAGATGGCTTCTTCTAATGAGTAAAGGGGACTCTGACTGGCCCAGACACGTGGGAGTATGGTTGGCCCTTGCAGCTGGGGTTGCTAAAAGAAACATTGCCAGAGGTGGGGAGCACACCTGCCACCGTCATTGAGAGAGTGGGAGAGGGACCTTGATTGGTGCCAGCGAGCTGAAGAGACGGTGTATAGGAGTAGGGGCTGTGGTAAAAAATGGGAGAAAATATGGGCACCATGGCAACGATACAGAGCACCCCTGGGGGAAGAGTGACGAGTATCGGCTCAGCTGGGGTGGAGTGATAGATGGAGTGGGTGCACCAGGCTTTGACATGTTTTGGAATAATGTGTCCTGTTGCAAAAGTATGCTCTGGGAGCCATTACTGTTGCACGGTCTCTTACCTCTGTTGCATATTATAGCTATAATACTGAAACCTCACCATGTACGAATATCAGTGATTCTTGTAAACAATGGTCTTTTGAGCAAAGTTAATAAAAAGAGTTTAAAAAAAAAAAAAAAGAGTGTACCACAGGGGAGTGCTGAGAGCGGATATGGGGGATGGAGGGCTATTAGGGTTTAGCAGTTCAGCTCTGCGGAAAACATTATTAATTTTGTTGATATAGAAGTGTTTTTTATTAGGGGATGTTTCAGTTGCATACAGAATGGCAGGTGGAGGGAGCAGACCTACACAGTATGCTATTGCCTACCAGTGCTTAATTTGAGTCGGTGGTTTCCGGTGCTCAGCACCGGCACTTAATTGTCAACACCGGCACTTATAACAGCTGCCACATGGTGGCACTGTTTGTGTAATTTAGAGATAAGCAGAACCACAGTTGTTTGTTAATACAATATACATTAAAAACAACTAAAGCCGGCCACCCAAGCCATTCTTATAGATTTGGAGGTGTGAAACAGTCTGAATTGTCACACTTGTGATAGTTAGTAGTTGTGTACGTACTGTCATTGGCCGAGCTGGCAGTGGTAATGGATGGTGCAAGGTACGGTTGTCCCCTTACCAGGGCCCTGGCACTTACTTTTCTACAAATTAAGCCCTGTTGCCTACTAGGCCTCGTTGGTATTATTTGAGATGACTTAAACAGAGAAACCAAATCTTGCTCTGCAGATGGGGAAGCTGCAGATGATGCATGCAATTTTGAGAGCCACATTATTGTCTGGGAAACTGAAGAGTGACATGTCTTTTCTAGCTAGGTGTAGTGTTCTGGTTTTTTAGTTTGACCTATTGGGAGCAAAAAGGTGTAGGAAATCAGTGAGGGCTCAGTGATTGGAAATTACATTGTAATGGATGGTGTCAAGGTTGCTGTTTGAATGAGATGTAGAGTGATCAGGGTCTGTTGTAAGGAGCCGGGAGAAAGTATTTGGAACGGTTGTAAGGATCTGAAAGTTACTGTCAAAGTTTTAGGAAGTCTTTCGTTGGAAGGTTTTACAAAAATGACGTCAAAGTGTAGTAAAGTGGTAGATCCAGTCAAAAGGGGGATTAAGGCAGAAAATAGAAGACGCAGAAATAATAAGTTCAGACTGTTATGGACTCCATGAATGGGTGAGGTAAAAATGACATTATTATGTAACTTCCAACAGATGGAATATCTGAGGGCATAACCTATTGTTTTTTTTTTTTTTTAAAGATAAGGCCAACACGTGGGGACTGAAAGATCAAACAAACGGCAAAGTACCAAGTAGGGTCTACACTGTACAAGTAGGCATGGTAATGGGCAGGCTAGATGGGTCTGTGGTATATCCTATGGTGTAATATACTTTATTATACTTATATTTGTAGTAGCTGTAATAATTTCAGGTTTATTCTCTCTCGCTCTCTAGCGAGAACAATTCCGATTTAGCAGGGCCTTAGCTGCACATGTTTGGCTTTTGAAACGAAGACATGCCTTCTTCAAAGGCATGAATGTGTGAAAAATGAAGACGAAACTATTCATGGTGAATGCACAAAGAAAAGCAGAGTGAGCCAAGTACTGACCCTTTCTGAACTAGGTCGGTGGAACAATTATTTATTTTTAAATACATCACATGATTTACAAGATTTCTGTAAAAAGGCAGGCCATAGTTAAAGACAGATGCGACATGTACGCAGGCCTGGATCAACTTTTGAAAGACCTTGGAGCGGCCAATGATTTTTGCTGCACATAATGTCTCACTGTCGAGTGCATTCAAGGTGAAGCCATAATTCTAGCAGTAGCTGGGGGAGAGATGTGCTCAAAATCTAGGCTCTGCTGGGTTAAGAGAGACCGAGTCAACGACAGGTGCTTACTATGAGATATTTTATCTATTTAAAAAAAAAAAAAAAAACAGGCTTATGAGAACCGAGATGCCTAGCCACGTATCTGGATTCTGTAGAAAAACTGGCAGCCTGATTCGTGGGTACTCTGATGAGATTATCAAATCCACCTTTCAAAAAGAACTTGTGTTGTCATCGCTCGCAGGATGGTGGATATGCAGTGAATGGTTGTGCCTTGTTTACAGTGGAGTTAGGATGTAAATGATAGCTCAGGAGAAGCCTGTATGCAGTATAATACGTAGATGCAGGAGTAAAAGAAAATTCGGGGTGCAGATGTAGAAGTAAAAGAAATGAGTGCTAGCTTTGGAACTGTGCTATTGCTCTGATCTCCTATAGTTGGGGAGTAGGAGGGAAGAAGTATATCTTTGAAACTGGAGATCGTTCCTCTATCAAGCCGGTGCACTGGAGGGTGCTACCTGGCTGGGGATTAAGTCGCTGGAAGATCTGAATTTCAGATCGTAATGCCCTCACACACCTGTTAGGGTGTCATGCTTCATCATAGGGCGCTCCTCGCCAGACCGGCGCTGCAATGTCTGACGGGCCTGGTGGCTTCTTTGGCAGATTTCTTTTGATCTGAGGACCCCGTATGTGATGAGTGCACGTGGGCAAAATGCGGTGGATAGTGTTTTTTTTTTTAAATATATTTTTATTATTTTTTAGACAAACAAATGCAATTTAAATCAGCTATATCTGTACACTCAACATCATGTTATGAAAAAGAATTACTGTCTGGAGAGAATCTCCTGCTTCCGATTATGCATTAGAAGTTATAGAAGACACTGTTCATAGCATAGCGTCAACTCCGAAGTCATCATAACATCAATCAGAGTTTCTGGGAATAACGTCTCCTTCAACATCATATGGTTGCAACTATCCATATCTCAGTGTATCAAATAACTCTAAATGCAATCACAGTCCCTCCCACTTATCCCTCCCCCCTCCCTGATGGCGTAACAATGATTTGTAAACAATGTTTAATGACAAGTCATAGTTGTGTCAATAGTAAGTGCGCCCACCACAGCAACCCAGAGCGCCAGTCTATGTTGTCAGAGGTAGTGTCATGAGAGAAAGCATTGTAGCCATCCTCTTAAGGAGGGGTAATCCCTCGAGGAGCTCCAACCCTGGTGTGCTCGAGTCTTCGTCAGTGTCAGTTTGTGGTGCTTTCAATAATTGTACTAGCGCCTCCCAGGCCCTCGCCATCTCCATCACTTTTAGCGCGGGTTGCCAGTTGCAGTCGCGCAGTTCCCTCGCATTCCGCCCATTTAAGAAATTCAGTACGCCACCTCTGAAAACTAGGGCCCTTCGTGGCCTTCCAGTGGGCTGTTATTTCCCTTTTTGCCAGTAAAAGCCCCAGGTCTATAAATTTACTTGTTATCTTATTCTTAGAGGTATGGGGGAACCAGTGCAGCAAACAGAGGCCTAAGGTGGGTTCCATGTCCCTGTCTGTAACAGCATGCAAAAGAGCAACCACTTCTTCCCAGAATGTGCCAAGTTGAGGACAATTCCAGAGCATGTGACAGAAATCCGACCCTATCATACTGCAGCGCGGGCACATTGCTGAGGTCACATTAAAATATTTATTAATTTTTTCAGGTGTAAGATATGCCCGATGAAGAATAAAGAAATGTACCAGCTGGAAGCGTGCGTTCCGAGTGCTTTTCCATGCACGTTCCACCAGTCCCGCCCATGCCTTCTCAGGAATTTCATCACCTAGGTCCACTTCCCACCGCCGCCGGAGCGTTACCAGTGGGGTCAGTCGTTCATTTGTCATTCGGCGATATAGACAAGTAACTGCCTTGATGGTGCCAGCAGCTAAGACCACATACTGACAAACCATGGAGGTGGGCGGTTCCCTGAGTCCCATTTTCCAATGTGCCTGGATGGCCGTTACAAGCGCTAGGTGTAGTAAGTAGTCTCCCCGAGCCAGTTCATATCTGTCTTGTAATACCTCATATGGAATCACTGAGCCATCTTCATACAGATCTCCTATGGTGGTCAACCCTCTCTCCGCCCAGTCCCCCAGCGTCGCCCAGTTACCGCCATGCGGTAGAGCACTACATACCGCCAACGGGACTTCAGGGGCATACGGACGCACTATTTGTGCGCGTCTTTGACTCCTATTCCAGCAGAGCTTAAACGTCCCCTTCTCTCGAGTTAGAGAGGAGGCTGGGAGTGGTAATTGCAATAGTAGTTTGGAAAGCGTTTGCCTATGTAGTTGATTCCTCCCCCCTTCATCATCACTGCGGAACGATCGTGCCACCGCCTGAGTAAGCCACTGTAGTTGTGCCGCCAAGTAATACAATTCAAAATCAGGGACCGCCAGTCCACCCTCCGATCGCGGCCTCATGAGTGTATTGAGAGCTACTCTCCGTCGTCCCCCAGCCCAAAGAAACCCAACCACCATCGACTGGAGTTGCTTAAAAACCGATGCCGGGATCCAAATCGGCAGTGTTCTGAAATAATACAACAGTCTGGGGAGCGCTACCATCTTGAGAACGGCCACTCGCCCAACTACCGAGAGTGGGAGCGAACCCCAAAACTCAGTACAACCCTTAAGTGCTCTAATGGCCCTGCCCACGTTACCCTCTAATAGGTCAGTTTGGGTGTGATAAATGCGAGTGCCAAGGTACGTCAGACATTGTCGCTCCCATCGTACCTCCTGCGTATATTCTCGGCCCTCAGGCTGCAGCGCCGCAGGGAACAGGCAAGTCTTTGTCCAATTTACCTTCAGACTGGCAAACTCGCCAAGGTCTTCCAATAAAACCTTCGCGCCACGAAGGGCACCCTCTACATCCGCCAAAAATAGAAGGAGATCGTCAGCATATAATGCGATATGATGAATTTGCTCTTGTACTCTCAATCCTGAATAGTGCAAGCCCGTCCTAGCCCGTGCCGCCAGGGCGAACAGCAGAGGAGAAAGGGGACAACCCTGTCTCGTCCCTCGACCCACAGAACAAGTGTCCGATATCACCACTCCCGTCTTCACCCGCGCTGTTGCTTGTCTATACAATAGAGATGTCCAATCTACAAAACCATCCCCCAATCCAAATTGTCGCATGACTTGGAACAAATATGGCCATTCCAAGCTGTCAAAGGCCTTTTCAATATCTATCGCCAATATGGCAGCAGATTCTTTGTGGTAGGTGTCTGCCTCTAAGATAGTAATGAGGCGCCGAACATTCTGAGCCGTATTCCGTGTGGGTATAAATCCCGCTTGATCCGTGTGTATTAAGTGGACCATATATGGGAGTAGGCGGGTCGCCAGAATTCGACTCAAGATTTTATAATCCGTGGTCAGCATTGAAAATGGACGATAGGCGGTCCTGTCATGGGGAGGCTTACCCGGTTTTAGCAACGGTATAATTAACGCCTCTCGAGTGGTGGCAGGCAAAAGGCTCTTTCTCCTTGCAGTATTATACAGTGTCACCAACCTAGGGGCCAACAGGTCGACATACGCGCTATAAAATTCCACCGGTAGACCATCCACACCAGGGGTTTTCTTCCGGGCCATATGCTTAATCGTGCCACGGACCTCCCCCAGGGTAATGTCCTGACCCAGTAGCACCGCCCTCTCACGATCTAGCACTGGGAGATCCGCCGCCTCTAGGAACTGCTGAATAACCTCTTCGCCAGGGGCCACTTTGCTTTGGTATAAATCATTATAATAAGCAAAGAACAGGTCATTTATCCCCTTCTGCGTATAGCAAGCTTCCCCATCTGGGGCACAGAGTTCTAAAATGACCGTCCCTCTGCGCGCTGGGTTAGCCAGCCATGCCAACAGCGCCCCAGATTTATCGCGCTCTGCATGCGCCCGTGCAGCGTATTTTTTATAGTCAAAGCAGTGTAACCGCTCCACTTGGACTGCGACCTCCTCTCTCGCTGCCATTAAGTCTCGCTGGCGATCTGGGCGCTCAGGCCTCTCCCCCTCAATATCCCGTAACTTTTGATCCGCCCTCTCTAAATCCTGCAATAGCACTCTACGCACTCCCAACTTATACGCTATGCAGTGTCCCCGTACTACACTTTTGAAAGCGTCCCACTCCACCATTAGCGATGAGGCAGTACCAGTATTTCTCTGAAAATAATCAGTAATGCCAGTTCCCACCACTTCGCGAAATGCTTGATCTTCCAGTAATTCTGGGTTCAAGCTCCAAATCGGAATTTTGGGGCGATCAGGCAATAAATTCACCCGTAATAATAATGGGTTATGGTCAGATAGCGTTCTAGTTAGGTATTCGCTATGTTGTACTACAGCATGTATGTCAGGAGAGCAAAGCATCGCATCAAGTCGAACATGGAGGTCGTGTATGGCAGAAAAGAACGAATAATCCCGGGTAGTCGGGTGGTACACCCTCCAGGTGTCTATCAGCCCCCATCTATGCTGCCATTCCCGCCTGACCTTTGAAAGAGCATGAGTAGGTGCGTCCGGGAGGGGGGGATGAGATCTATCTATGTGGACATCCGTGACAGAGTTGAAATCCCCACCCATTAGCACTGACCCAGTTAAGAATGGAGCGAATTTCCCAGACAATTGTGTGAAAAGGGCCGATTGTTCTGTGTTTGGTGCATATATGCTGCCCAGCACTACATCCCTACCATTTAGCCGCCCTGCAACCAATATATAACGACCCTCGGGATCCTTCAGTTGTCGAGTGGGTTGAAAAGGAACACCCGCCCTGACCCATATCAGGACCCCTCGTGCAAAGGCGGAATACGTTGTGCAAAAAATCTGCCCTCTCCACCTACGCTGTAATGCCACATCTTCCTTTGGCGCTATATGTGTTTCCTGAAGAAAAGCCAGTTGGACCCCCCTACGGACTAAGTATTCGTGTATTTTATGTCTCCGTATCATGGTGTGCATAACCCTGACATTCCAAGATAAGCATTTCAAGTCAGATATCGAGCCCATGATGTTGATCCACACTGATTCCACACAACCAATTTTAAAAGGTTACGCCATATACCCCATAACATTCCAGTACTGTAAAAGAAACAAGCCCAACAACCTCACCCTAGGACAGGCACTAAAAAACTAGTCCCCATCCAAACTACTCTAAACTGATTTCCCTCTGGTAACTACAGAGGAACAATGGGGAAAAGTGGACGCAGTCCGTCAATTACCAACAATAAGATTACGAAGAAAAGACCACCCCCATGCCCTACGTTGTACAATCCGCTCCCATCCCCGGAAGGTGCCGCGGCAGCAGAAGCACCCAACTCCCATCCGGCCTCAACCCACAAGCAGTATCACAATAAAGACCAAATACATATAATACCAATAACAAGAAGGCCCATAGCTCGTCCAACAACCTGCAAGGAAATCAAATCAATAAGACATGATGAACAATTTCAAACAATATCATCAGCAGTTCCTGGCGTGACATGTGGCATCCGCAGGCCACTAGCCTGGAACTCGTCCGTGTCCGTCCTGCAGCTAAATCATCCGTTGTTGTGCCAGCCCCTGAGCCGTTTGCAGGGTCCCGGAGCAATTCTGACACTGCACGTAGCGCTTCATTTCTCTCCCTCTCTGTCTGGGAAGTGCTGGGCGCCTTCAAAGTGACAGGACGTCGCCGTGGCAATAGCTTCTGGGCTATACTAGTCCCAGTGTCCCCAGCCAGTCTCTTGCCTGTCTTATATGTTTCCAGCCAGTCCCATGCTTCCGACGGATCCTCACAAAAGTGCGTTGTACCATCCAGGATAATCCGCAAACGGGCCGGAAACATCAGTGAGTACTGTAGCCCCTCATCACGGAAAGCTCTTTTGACAGCCAGGAAAGACGCACGGCGGCGCTGCACCTCCAGCGTATAATCCGGAAAGATGGAAACCTTGCTGTTGTCCACCATATATGGCCCGGCTGTGCGCGCCGGCTGCAGAAGATGGTCCCTATCCTTGTAGTGAAGGAGCCTGGCCACCACTGGACGCGGAGGTCGACCCGGCGCCAGGGAGCGGGCCGGAACTCGATGAGCCCTTTCCAGCGTGTAGAACTGCGTCAGCCCCTCCGGCGCCACCTTGTCGCGGAGCCAGTCTTCCAGATACTGGACCATGTTGGACCCCTCAATTCCTTCCGGAAGGCCCAAAACTCGGATGTTGTTCCTCCTATTTCTCCCTTCGGCGCCCTCGGCCCTTTTCTCCAGCACTGAAAGTCTGCGGGTGACGTCTCCTACCTGGTCAGCGATGAACTTCTGCGCCGGCTCCAGAGTCGCCAGGGAGGTCTCGGCCTGTTCCACTCTGTCCGCAAGCTTGGCGTGCTCGGTCCGCAGCAGCTCCAGGCCCACCGACACTGTTGCAATGTCCTGATGCAGGGCCTCCCTTGTATCAGTGATAGCCTGGAGTATACGGGTCAGTTGCTGTTGCACCCCTGCATCCCCTGACCCTCCAGGAGAAGGCAGCCGTTCCTCCTCCTGACCCGCGTCTTCTTGATCCGGCAGAGCCGTCTGAGGCTTCCCTATAGGCTTACCCATAGCGCAGCCGTGAATCAGAGTTGCGTCTTCAGGGCAGGGCACTCCCTTCCTGCAGCGATGCACTCACCACAACAAGCTCCCACCAACGCCCTACCGATACTTAATAAAGCGCTATTGGGCCCATAACTACTGATCTGTCGGGGTCTTCAGGCCACCCACTCCACCAGAAGGGCAGCGGGATTCCCAGCCCGCAATGCAATCAAACAACCAGGCAGTGGTCCAGTACTAAATCCATATGTCCCGGGGGGCCGCCAGTCTTCCCGTGGTATGTTTAGGCAGTCCAGAGCTTATGTGCAATAAACCAGCTTGGGTTCCTAGAATGCCCAGGCGTTTAGCTATAGCGAGTAGACCCCAGGGGTAGCATTATGGAAGGCCCCTACCAGATCCAATGCTCAGTTCAATAAAGGGCGCGCGTGCCAACACTCACCCACGAGCGCCCTCGATGCTATCAGGTCTCAGACGGGGGGCCTCCTGCGCAGCAAGGAGGCCGCCCCAAGGCACCCCAGGAGCAGCGTCCGTCGAGGTAATCTTTGCCGCCCCCGCAATTGCTCGCGCAAGGAGCCCACCACGTAGTACAGCGGCTCAGTATCTCAGGCCGTTACCAGTCTCTGTGCGTCCGCTACTGGGGCATATACAGGTACTTGGGTTTCAGCCACGAGCCCCCCACGCATTCAGACCGTCTCAGCTCAGGCTCGTGACCCCCGTTGTAGCTCGGGCATCTGCTCCTCTGTGTTCCGCGTCAGCTCACCCGCCGCGGCCTATAACTGCGCAGGGCCGCCGCCGCTTTCACGCACCTCAAGGCAGCCAAGCGGAGTGCCGCGATGTCCTCTTCGAGGTGCCGTATCACGGCTGGAGCAGTCCGCAATGCTCAGTACCGCCAAGTCTCAAACGGGGACCCCCCGTGCAGCAAGTTGGGCGGCCAGCCCAAGCCAGGAAACACCGCCGTACGTCGGCGACGATCGTCGTCTTTCGGCCCATTCACCACTGCCTCCTCCGGCCGATCTTGTCAGGGATTCACCACAGGGAACAGCAGTCTGTGGCTGCGAGTCGTTGCAATCCGCGTCGCTGCCGCCGCAATAAGAGGCTCGGGCACTCACTTCCCAGCCGCTGGACTCCGTGTGTCCCAAACCAGGGCCACGGGACAGCCCCTACGCGTTCCTCTTTCAGGCCGGTGCCATCTTGCCTTCCCCGGCCTGCAGTCCCTCATGGCCGCCGTCGAGGCCACACATCTCAATTCGGCCGGAAAAGGGCCGCGATCAACCCCTCGGAGTCCCACACTGCCGTGGGAGCGCTCCGCAACGACCTCCCGGGGACAGGACGGCCGTTTGGCCGGATAATTCACAGGGCCGGCGCGGAGCTCAGAGCTCACGCGACTGCCTCCATCAGCCTGCAAGCCACGCCCCCAAAATGCGGTGGATAGTGATGTGTAGAAAGTGGCTTAAAATAGGCACCGGAACCCAGAAATTTTTAATTCAATATGGGTCCAGGACTAGATAAAAACAGTGGCGCTATCTTGTGGTCCCTAGGTACCAGGATAGCATTATAGGTGCATGGTCGACACGTTTCGTGCCATTCTGGCCCAACCGTCGGGCGGCACTTCTTCAGGACCTTAATAAAAATAATAATACACCCTAGTGGGGCGGGGGGTCTCCCCGCTATTCGAGGATGACCGAATGAAGTGTGTTTCTGGTCCCCAATGTGGAACCAGTATGATATCTCCACCTAAAAAGGAAAGAGGAGAAAAAACACAAAGAAGAACGCAACATAAATATTCCAGAAATATACATAGTGCACAGTGGAAACAGTGACACAGGTAACAGCCTAGTCGTACCCCTCATGTGTGTAGTAGCACAATGGTGGCTGCAATAAACCTAGACAGGACAAAAGTGCCTCTCCAGACGTGAATGCTAACTAACAATGTACAAACAATAACGTTAAAAACAAGGCGCGCATAAACTAGTCCAAGGTTGGACAGCCAACTGAGGAAAAAAGAGAAAATAGAACTTCCTTGTCCAGAAGAAAGGTACACAAAGGATTCTAGCGTAGCTTACCTCAAAGGTAGGAGTGCACTACTTCATAGGCGAAGGGGAGGGTCCCGACCTCTGTAGGGAACACCTTGGGGTAAACATAGTATCAGTAGGACAAAGCAATGACTCCAGCGATAAGTAATCCATTCTCACTGATGTGCATCAAATGGAACTCCGCACATTCAACACCCCTGCGGAGAGACAGGCCACCTCGTGGCATCTGGTGGCTTGGACCCAGGGTGAATATAAGTGGGGAAACACAGGGCTGAGCATTCCACACAAACACACAGGTGGGAGTCGTGTGAACGGTTAGCCATGGCAACAGTGACCTGGCTGGTGACACCCGTAAGGGGAAACTCAAGTGTGGGTACCGACTAACCCCGTGATTATGGTAGAGTAATGCCACCTATTGCAATACCGGAACGAGGTGCAAGACAACTCTGAACCGCCAAAATGTGCAGTGGGGACACACCAGCGTGTCTATAGGCATGGCTGGGACACGCGGTAGGGGCGTGGACGCTGAGCTAGAAAGTGGGGGCACCCGTGTAGTGGTGCAAGCGGTAAATGGTCTTGAGGCAGTTGTAGAACCGAGCGATAATGGTGCCGCCGAGGTGGGAAAGTGACGGACAGTCAGGCACGTGACCGCGAGCTACAAGTGGAGGCACCCACGTGGTGGTGCTGGCGGTTACACAGTGGGATTCAAGCAGTTGTAAAATGAGGCATTAAAATGGTGAAAGTTAACAGACAATAGGCGCGTAATCGCGAGCGTGGTAGAATTTACTTGGAAGGAAGATCGAGCAGTGTCGTCTCACCTCAGCAGCTCCCCCGCGTATGAATATTACCGGGTGTGCTTCCGGACAGCGGTAATGAAGGCATAGTCACGTGTTGCAGGTACCCGCAGCCCTCGCGCTGGACACAGGGAACATCGCGGCCAACTTGGACTGGTGGCGGATGTTCACAGATGGATAAAGGCATCTCAAAAATCGGCATGGAGATTGCGGGGAAGTGCTCCAAAATCGGAAAAGGGGGATGAACAGCTGGCAGCCAGATAATGTTGTGATTGTGACAGAATAAATCAGCCCAAAAAAATAAAATTAAAATATAGGCTGATCCCAGCAGCGCTCCCCTGCAAAGGAAATGTTGTTTAATAGGGCCTAGAAATTGGTGGCCATCGTGGAATAGTGTGCTCTATCACCCAGGGAAATCTACAAGGAGGAAAGGCAAAGTCCTAAGGGGTAGTATGATATAATCACCCGTAATGATGTAGTGTCTACCATCATAAGACACTACTATATGAGTGTGGAGTGATCTAGTAGGTATTGGTAGATAATGTCATGAGAGTTAAGTGACATGATTATGTTAGAGGGTCTTGAAGCAGATGCAGACAGAAAGAAGAGGGTCCGCCCTGTAATGGCACACCTGGCAAGTGATATCTCCCTACACATATATATGGAGGTGAGATCATGATTCACAATGTAGGGCCAGTAGTACCAGTTATAAGCCAGAAGGCAGGTGGTCGGGTCTATAGTTCAGTCCAAGGTATCTCGTTGTTCAGACCTCTTGTCTGTGTGGAAAGGCGAAAGATCCAACGCTGTTCTGTTTCAAACAGTTTTCGTGCAGACCATGTGGCGTTGCTTTCAATCACTGTCCATTGTATGTCTTCTGGTCTGTGTGGGTGAGAGAGGAAGTGAGCGCTCATTTTTGTGGTGGTTCTTCCACATCTAATGTTGCTTCGATGTTCCATGATTAGAAGCAACATGATTCCGGCTTGATAGAGGAACGATCTCCTTCCTGTGTTATACTTGACATTAGTAGCTGGAGGAGCATAGGAGTAGGACCTCTTTAAACAACCTGCTCTTCCGTCCCCCCTCTTTGATTTAAGACATCTTTCAAACTGGCCAGGTAAAATAAAGTCTCAGCATTTCTGAAGGGCACAGACACACATTGGGGTATCTAGTATCTCCTCTGGAGGTTTAGTGGTCACTGATTATAAAGGTAAATAGACAGTTTACACCCATATCTTAAACAGGTTAGATGGCTAATCAAGCTCTGGACTTTAAACTACTCTATCAATCAGGGTGGGCCCAAGACATACTAAATCAGCACAACTTATTATAAGATCCTTTCCAGACCTTAATTTAGAGACTTCACCTGACCTTTTATCAGTCCGCTTTCCTGTAGACCGACATAGCAATGCAGAATCAACTTCAGCAATCTAGTCTTCAGAGAAGATCACATGCAAGATCTGGGCTAAGAAAAAAGAGCTGGGGGAGTGGAGAATTCTACTAGCACACGTGGATAAAGCAAAATACCTACCTATGTTCACACCCCCAAGGAAATGTATTTGAGCATGAGCAGCATAAACTTTAAAGCAACATACACAAGAGAACAACTTACCTAACACCAACACTCTGCATAAAAATGATCAACAGCAAATCATACAGATTTGCTCGTGGAATATCGCTGGTGTTGCTCGCCACTTGAAAAGCTCAAAATATGATCTCAATACTTTCCTAAACAGGTTCTATGTGATGTATCTGCAAAAATCCTGGGAAAACGAGTTTCAGTCAACCCAACTTTACTACATTTGAGAATAAGGTCACAAAGGCAAGATTTAGCCATCCATTCGGAGGATTACTTACACTAATTAACATCCAATTCAAACTCGGTTGTAAAGAGATTGTGACTCTTTCAAATCACATTTTGGTCATAAAGGCGAGCAACTCTAGTAAGGAACAGCTATATATTATAAATATTTACTTACTATCTTCCATCTTCCAGGACTGATCTGGTAAACTTCATTAGAACATTGGATGAGGTAGAATATCTAATTGAGCATTTTATAGATTTTCCATGCGTCTTTACAGGAGACTTAAATGAAGACCTTTTTGTTGTTGTTGAAAATATCATGTCCCGTCGGGAGTGTCTACTCAGTGCCCTGTGTACATTTCCAAGTTACACATTTTCGCCTTCAACTGTTATAATCATTCTGCACCCCAGCTAAATTCAACCACGTAGAGTTAGAACAAATTTACCATGTTGGGGCAATCGAGTGTGCAGTGTACAGAAGTAATCGTGAAAACAATATTACTGCTAACAAAACCAATAATGCTAACAAACAGTGGGCTCTGGGTGGGGTATCATCCAGCATATTAAACAGGAGAATGTGGGTGAGGGGTATTCCCCACCGCCCACTGCCCCCGTAGGCACATCACACGTCCGACAAGCATTCTCCGCCTATCAATTGTAACGTGTACTGGGAGTAACGTACTTGGGGCCATTGATGCCGACCCGCCTGGTGCTATCCCTTTCATACATGTGTCATTCAGTCCTCACGCAGGCTCCAAGTCTGTCAATCTGCTCTCTTTCCTGGACTCCAAATATTTTTAGAACTGAACATTTCCAAAGAACGGCCTGAAGAAGCTTTTTTAATTCCCCCGCCTATGTTTCAAAGAAAAGCGTGAAGACACTCTCAGAACTTCAAACTTCTGAAAACGTTTATAGTGGAGTCGGGACTTTGCTGTCTCAACGGACGCTTTCCGAATGATCAACCAGCAAGAAAGACATTCCTTACAACAAACACAAGTTTTACTATAGACTTTACTATCAGTGACTTCTCATATTTCTACATGAATGAAAACTACGAAATCATTCCTAGGGGAGAAAGCAATCCTAACCTACAGGCAATTACCTTAATATATTCACTTTCATGCTTTCAGATAATACAATCTTTGCCAGTCTCTTGAACGACCATAAATAACAAGATAGCTTGGAACTCAAAACTACCAAGGAAGACAACATCATTAGTTACAAATCAATGCTTGGAGAAGCATTGAACGAACTCAAGAAACTCAATGGAAAGGATGGAATGTGGAGAGAAGCGTGGGATAAAATAACAAAAATGATCATTGATCATATGACTTCACAAGACATCACAGCCTACTTCACAGCATCGAGGAAGGCAGTTTTTTTTTAAGACGACCTAGTGAAATATCTATTATAAAGAAGTAATACAGGAGAGCCTTGAGTTGACCACTCACTTATCCACAAAGCACAGAGAACTCGAATGCCCTTAAGCAATTAAAAGCGGACAACAGCAAGTCGGTCAAGAGAAAAAAAAATTGAAGAAGCTCACAAAAAATGGGCCATATTACATAAAATAACTAAATCAAAAGATTCCAAAGAATTCTAGCAATTAGTGTGGACGGGATCATCCTCTAGTACGCCGGCCATGGATAACGATATTCCATCTGATATATGGTAAACGCACCTCCCTTATCATTATGCGAGTCACAATTTCCCAACTTGTACATTAAACTAGTATGTTTACAAGGGGACAGAAATATAAGAGAAGCAGCTTGCATCACTAATAACTAAACGCAAGACCTCTCGAGCCCCCGGCCCTAATAGAATTCCAATCTCCATAATAAAACATGATCCAAGGATGACGAGCAGAATAATAAAGCTCGTCTTTGATCATGTTTTGCTGACGGGTGAAATACCAGCTTCGTGGCAAGGTTCAATAATCCAACCACTTCACAAACCAGCAAGTAGAAAAGACCCAGCTAACGTCTGTTTGATATCTTTCTTAGATGCTGAAGGAAAACTCTTTGGCAAATATTTATTATCACATTTAACTGATTGGATTACATCAACTTGTTTTCTGGTTCACCAAATAGGTTTCAAAAATCAGAATTCTTGCCACCAAAACGGGTAAATTGCTCTGTTCGCTACTTAGCACATGTAGATGACCTCGTGATCTGCTCCCAGACTCCAATCGGATTACAGCACCAACTTACCGCACTCAATGAATATAACCAGATCATTTGTTCATAGGCAAACATCAGCAAAACAAAAATCATATTGTTCGGGAAGAGTTTGCAGAAATTCAAGTGTAAATTAGGGAATACTACAAGTGGAACCAGTAACCTCATTCGTTTACCTAGGATTCCATTTGGATAAACATTTAACTTCAGTGCAACAGCAAGCTACATTAAAATCAAAGGCAATCACTGTAACAAAAGCCTTAAAAAGGTTTTCACAAGCATATGGAGGGCGTGCTATCAGACACACCATAACAACTTTTAGGGCTAAACTGACTGCACTCTTGATTTATGCCGCGTTAGTATTATATGAAAAAACGGTGAATAGATTAAGAACGATTTTAATCCAAAATGGTCACCTACTATTCAATTTATGAAGCTCTGCCTCATACACAATTATCAGACCCAAACTAAGCCTTCCATCAACGGAGGCATTTCACTTGACGCAAAAAATCAATTATTACGGTGATTGTGCCTCTGCAAAAGCAGATTCTTTTATGAGTCTTGATGTATCAAGAATAAACACAGAATTCCTCGACTAGTTCGTGTCTCCCTCCCGATCAAATCGCTGATGGTCTCCTAGATCACAACTTACCATCTCTAAAGGATCTTTTGAAAATGTCAAAGTCTACCTGCAAGAGAGTCATTCACAAAATGAAAATTCCTAAGAGTCCTTTTACTATATGTAGGAAGCTGGCCCTCTATATAGTGTACTAAAAAGATGTACACTGTGCAGAGAGTCCAGTGGGTCCCCAATTTGTTTACAAAGGCTGAAGTAGATAATACTAACACTCTCTTTTGTGGTAGTGTAGGTGAGCATTTAGGCTTATCAGAGGGTAGTGCTAAGCATCTGTTGTACTCACAGAGGTAATAATTGACACACACACTCAAAGAATAAATCTGAGACCAATTTAGAAAAATAACACTTCATTTTATATATATAGTTTGAACTCAAGATCTTTGCTTAAAGATAAGTACAGTTTTCAATAAAGTATTCACAGGTAAGTAAAACGTTCAATCCTGTGTGCTTTTACGCACAATGCAATCCTATAGAAGGAAAAGTCAAAGATGCATAACGGTAGGTACACTCGGTTTCAGGGATTCACCTTCTGGGATCGGAATAGTATTGGACCAAGATTCAAAGTCCTACCAGCAGTTCTTCAGGAACCACCCGGGTTCTACCAGGAGCACGGTGCTGATGAAGCTGGTAGCTGGTGCGCTATGGAGAAGGGGGGGCCACCTAAAAAGAGACGACACAGGGGGATTTGTGGGCAAATCCGAGGGCTCCCAAATGGGGTCTCAGGTCGCAAGGGGTCTTGGAGCAAGGGGACACAGCCGGTTCATCGGGACCCGGGCCGGGTGGCTCAGGTGCAGAGTGGTTAGGTCGGCTGGCTGGTCGCGCAAAGATGCACCTCGTGGTCAGGGACAAACACCTGGCAGGGGCAAAATCAAGGCAGCTGGGCCGCTCTCGAAGTGGGTTTCAGTGATGCTGATGTCCCTTGATGGCCGCTTGGTCCTGGTGCAGTGAGAATCCAGACTGGACTCTCACTGTTGGTGTTTGGTGCAGGGCGTCTGGTACCCCGGGGGTTGGTGCTGCAGGGCTCCGGTTGGTCCTGGTGTCTTCACACTCAGTAGGGAGACAGATCTGACCTTCCAGGGCACGAGTACCTTCTCCTGGTCATCTGCGGTGTCGGCCGGGGAGCTGCAAGATAGTGGACTGGATTCTGCTCGTCGGTGCCTGCGGACTGCATGGGAGTAGCTCCTCTACTCCAAGGGAGACTGTAGGTTGTTTCTGAATTGCTGGCAGGCTACCCAAGGATTTGGTAGTTCTCCAGCGCACAGAACGAGTCACTCTGTTGATACTGTTGAGAGAGGACTGAAGATGGCAGGGGTTAGTGCCCAAGTCAAAAGTTCTGCTGCAGTTCTTGCTGGCCCATGACTCTTCTTCGTCCTTCTTCTGTTTCTCTGTCAAATCAGAGTTCTTGGGTTCAGGGGTGCCACCCAGGGCCGGACTGGCCATAGCGGGCACCGGGCATTTCCCCGGTGGGCCGCCAGGGTTGGGGGCCGGTTTTGGGACCCTGGGGGCCGATTTTGTTACAGGGCCATTTTTGCAGCATAGCTGCAATATCGGCCGCTGTAACGAAATTGGCAGAAACCGGCCCTGGTAAACAGCTCGGCCGCACCCCCAAACCCCTGGGGGGCTGGCCAAGCAGTTTGCCAGGGCCGGTTTTGGGTCCCAGTCCGGCCCTGGTGCCACCTAAATACTCAATTTAGGAGTGTTTACAGAGAGTAACAGGTAGTAGCCAAACTCAGGCATCTCTCCTGGGCCATCCTGAGCAAATATAAGTTTTACTTCTCAATGTCAACAATCAAAGAAAAAGTTGCTAAAATTAAATAAAAAGATAAATATGTAATGCTAAATTATTTGTGTTAGAGGTGTTTGTGTCCCCTTTTTGACACTTTGTCGTGGAAGTCAAGGGCTACACTTCCCCCACAGAGATCACACTTGGGTATAGTGCATCCTGCATTAGGGCTACACTTTACATTCATCTGAAATAGTTTGCAGGTTCCTGGAACCCTATATTTAGTATACCTAACTGCAGACTTTGTTATCATCGAAATGAAATTTTATAACATATTATATGTCTTTGTCCCGGGCTGAGCGATATTCATAAGAAATATTTACTACCTTCCTTCAGGGAATTATCATTGCACACTTTAAAGGGAGCTACTTAAGCGTGTTTTCAGATAAAATCTAATGCCTTCATTGGAAAACTGATAACTTACGACAGACTCAAATTAAAAGACATTACAAATGAGCATGCAAAGACAACAGACTACATTTTACACATTTTTTACAAATGCCTTTTAGTACCTGAAGAGTGACAGGTCATCTATTTATTATCCTTCAGGATTCTTCTGAATGCACTTTTGTAATTTTACCCAATAGTCACTGTATGATTTTTTATGTTTTGCCTAAAGTAATGAAAATCATAAATAACTGCATTTAAAAAAAAAATAATAGAATAAAAGTTTTAACTATTTCTGAGACTGTTATGCACTGTCAGAGTTACTGAAAGGCGGGGCAGGGCTAGTTTGGCTCCAAAGTTGGTCAACCTTAATTGACTTTCTGATGAAACGTACCTTTTACATGGCAAATATTAAAGATCTGAGGGGTTTAGGAGTTGTACCAGCGCAATGGAGTGATAATGAAATTAAAAGATGCTTTTATACACCAACATCTAAACTTGGAAAACTGACATCTGATTGCAGAATACGAGTTTGGCATTCATTCTTTATAATGAAAATGCAACGTATCTGTCATATTTCATTAACGGATTAATGAGTAAGCACGAAAAAAATGCCGTGCAAAAAATACGCTACAATCGTTCATTCTTGCTGCCCCAGGGATCCACCAAGAGAAACGTTCAGATTTTGTGCAGTCTGAGCAAATCATTTAGATTGATTGAGGCTTCAAAATATTTGTGCAGTGTTTACAATGCAGCAGCAGTCTGGTTAGTGTTCCCAAACATTTGGGGCTCCAAACCAATTAGCACATCCTGGAAAATGAGCAGAAGTTGGGCACCAGTGATGCAAGCCTGGGTACTCATATTAATATAATTAGTTACATCTGGTCTCATTAAGGCCCTTTGCATGACAAACAGATCTTGCTGCATATGCTGACCACCATCACGAAAGTCCGGTGAACCCAACTCATCATGCTACAGCAACCACCAGCAACGACTGGCAACGTAAGGTCTGCACCTCGCATTACAACATCGTCAGTCCGCGGGGACCACCAACGTAAATTTCCAGCAATGACTGTCCACGATGCCCAACAGGATCTGTGCGCTACAGCGATGATCATCTGTAACACCCAGCCTGCTCTTCCCATAACAGCGATGTCCATACGCAATGCTCTCCCTACTCCTCGTGGCCTCCTCCACTCTGAATGATACTCTTCGTCCTGGACTTTAGAAGTAACTTTTTCAGTGGGAATAACCTGTTCCCTGTATCCGGCCCGGACTGCATCGCAGTCGGCCTGAGCGTGTGACTCACACCTGGTCTCACACGACCAGGTAACTGGCAGTGGGACTTTGTGCTTTTAGGCGCTATACTCACCTGAAAACTTTAAAATTGACTATTTCTGATTCTACTGATTGGATTTTTGTCATTTTGGTTCAAATAATTTATCAAATTTTAATCTATTTTTCTAAATTGGAGTGGGATTTTTCTTATTTTGTGTTTTCAATGACTGCTTGTGTGCTGCATAAATACTTTACACATTGCTTCTAAGTTAAGCCGGACTGCTTTTACGCCACGCTACCAGAGAGTTAACCACAGGTTAATTTAGTGACTTTTGGGGTTCACCCTGACAAGGAGTGTCGCTGTTGCTTGAGAAGGGCTCACATCCCCCTCAACGAACAACCATTTTCTCACACACACTTTCTGTGGGAAATGCTTACTGGAGAGCTTCAAATATTGGTCTAGAAATGCATGCTAAATGGGCTTTGAACCAGGTTCTCTGTTTTATATTCACCATCAACCTACACCGTGAGCACTGTTAGAAATGGGGGTCTCTACTTGTCAGTGGTATGCACCCTGTTCAAGTAGGGATCCTTCCTTCTAGTCAGAGTAAGAGAGTTACATACCCAAGATAACCCCTGCTCACCCCCTTGGTAGTCAGACCTATCTCAGATGCAATGTGTAAAGTATTTGTACTTAACACACACAGTGAAAATACTACAAATGGACACCATACCAGTTTAGAAAAATAAAGTATCTTTTATCTAAACCAAACAAGACCAGAACGACAAAAATCCAAAATACAAAATTCAAAATATGACTTTTTAAAGGTTTCAAGCAATTCGGTCTATCGAACTCTATGGATGTAGTGATTTTAAACAAAGTACCTTAATGGTCTGCGGGTGAACTGGTGCACAGGTGCAATGCGTGGAAATCCGGATGCGCTGCGGTGCTGCATTGGAAAAACAGGCACTGGTAGGGCGAAGCGCCCATTTTGAAGACTTTTGAAGCTTTTTGCAGCAGGAACAACCTCCAAGGGACCACAACTGGAATTGCCACCACTTGGAAGGTCAGAACTTGCAGCAGTGAAGTTCAGGGATGATGCCGGAAGTCTTTGATGGCCCTGAGACTTCTTAACAGGAGGCAAGCACACACAAGCCCTTGGAGAAACTTCACAAGCAGGATACATAGCAAAGATCAGTCCCTTTCCTCTCCAAAGGAGAAGCAGCAACTGCAGGTCAATCCAGCAAAGCAACACACAGCTTACAGTTCTTCAGCTCTTCTCCTTGGCAGAGTCTCCTCTTGATCCAGAAGTGTTCCAAAGCCTGGGGTTTTGGGTCCAATACTTATACCTATTTTGGCCTCTGAAGTAGACATTCTTCAAAGGACTGTCTTTGTAGTGCACAAGTTCTTGTCCTGCCTGGTCTTGGCTCCAGACACACTCCAGGGGGTGGAGACAGCAGTGTGAGAGGCCAGGCACAGCCCTATTGAGGTGTCAGTGACAACTCCTCCCACCACTCTAGCTAAGGAAGGCCCATCAGCCAATCAGGATATGCAGGGCACACCTCAACTCCCTTTGTGTGACTGTTTAGAGTGAATGCACAAACAGGCCCCTGTCAGTCTAAACCAGACATTGATTCCACAGACAGGCAGAGGCACAGGATGGTTAAACAAGAATATTCCCACTTTCTAAAAATTGGCATTTTCAAACACACAATTTAAAAACCACCTTCACTAAAATATATGTTGTTAAATTCTGAGCTCAGAGAGCCCAAACTCCAAATGTCTAGCTGTTCCCAATTGAAAGTTACAATTGTGATATGTTACAATGCAACTCCAATGATAGCCTATGGGAGAGCTAGTCCTTGCAATAGTGAAAAACGAAATTGGCAGTATTTCACTATCAGGACATGTATAACACACCAGCACATGTCCTACCTTTCAGATACACTGCACCCTGCCCATAGGGCTACCTTGGGCCTATCTTAGGGGTGCCTTACATATAGCAAAAGGGAAAGTTAGGACATGGCAAGTGGGTGCACTTGTCAGGTCGGCATGGCAGTTTAAAGCTGCACCCACAGACACTGCAATGGCAGGCCTGAGACAATTTTACATGGCTACTCATGTGGGTGGCACAATCAGTACTGCAGGCCCACTAGTAGCATTTGATTTACGGGCCATGGTCAAACATAGTGCACTTTACTAGGGACTTACCAGTAAATCAAATATGCCAATCATGGAGAACCAATCAGAATTACAATTTACCCAGGGAGCACTTGCACTTTAGCACTGATCAGCAGTGGTAAAGTGCCCAGAGTACATAAACCAGCAAACACTAAGTCCAGCATAGCATCAAAAATACCGGAGGTAGAGGCAAAAAGACTGGGGAAACCATGCCAAGAAAGCCAGGTCTAACAAGCACCACCTCCCTATTAGAGCCTTACTTAGTTTAGCTGGAAGAGTTTCTTACTGGAGTCTCTGGGCTATTTTTGCTAGTGCGCATTTCTGAAGACATTGGGAGATTTGTAAAGGCAAATGTTTGGAAACACATTTGCGTCCTTTACCGAGAGTTTGCGAAATTGGATTTACTGTGGAAAGCAAGGTGGCATTCTAGAGTGGAGAATAAAATAATAAGGGATATTTCCTAGAGCGACTACAGTGTACATCCAGACTTCTCCACAAATAAATTACAATACCGCTGAGAGTTATTTTTAAAATAAGTTTGCAGCATTGGTTGAAACTGAATTTTCTAAGGTACTTGAAGAAAAACCTGGTAGTTTAAAAAATGATACTTGCAAATAAAATTGAGAACTGATTTCAACTCATTAGTCAGCAAGGTACACAAATTGCCTATCAGTGTGAGACACGGTGTAAAAAAAGGTTGGAGAGGCGTGGAATGGTAATCATTGAGCCAGAAGAGGGCACAGAATGGCTGGCACCTGTTAAGGCAGCTAAGAAATCTAATGGGAATATTCGTCTCTGTGTTGATTTAAGATATTTAAAACAACAGCTTCTCTTTAATATTAATGAGATAATTTTAATGCTGCCAAAGCAATCGTTTTTTCAATTTCTAGACTTGGATTCAGTACACCATCAGATATGGTTGCATTAGGGTTCAAAATATTTCACAGCATTCATCACTCCTATGAGGACATATATGTTTGTACGCATGTCTGTTAAACTTGTGTCAGCTGCCTCTCTTTTTCTGAAATTACAAACAATGAGGTGACCCAAATTTAGCCCGAAGGACCTGGGTAATATATGATGCAAACAAACAATGGTCCGAACGGGAAAAGCACCCAAAACACTGGGAAATGATTGTATCACTATCTCCTAGACATATATGAAATTTAAATAAAACTGAGGGACACACAAATTGCAACAAAATCCAATTAATCCAGCAAAAATGAGTGACACACAGAGAAATCTCTTATACAAATTTTAGTTGTATTTTTTGAAAAACAGGGTAACTTAAGCACTACATATATAAACATTTGGATCAAGAAAGTTGATGCTCATGGTTAAAGTCGAAATTAAAGGATAAAGAAGGTGCTCAGAGAGGAGAGGAAATGAAAGGTTTCCTGACCCTGTTCTTTAACTAAATTTCTTTATCTAAAAGCCTGGTTCAATGCATACATATCATAATAACTCCATCCCATGGGGCAAAGCTGATAATTGACAATTGCCACAGACGGATAGTAAATATTAATCCAGGCTAGGTTAAAAGGGCATTTTGTTTACATTTCATATATTGCTAGGAGGTAGTGATACAATCATCTCTCCATGTTTTGTTTGCTTGCTCCGATAGAAGCATTGTTTGTTTGTATCATCAGCTTTTCAGAAGGCAATGACTAACATGTTAAGGAATTTGTAAAGAGACATATTTTTTCTACTTGTGTTACTAATTGAGAATACCAGGCATAATCATGACTTGAGGGTTAAAGAGGTTTTGGAAGGTTTTGCCAAGAGGGTTTGACACTTAAGTCTGCAAAACGCTATATTCGGGGTGGAGATTTGTTATTTTTAATACTGTATTTCGGTTGCTTGCATCAGGCCTAAGGTGGAGTTGGTAGAGACAATAAAGTGCTTGTGCCGAGTAACAAGGAAGAACTTCTTACATTGTTAGGAATGGCTAAGTATTATAGTAAGTTCACTCAAGATTTTGCCAAGAAAACAGTAGTTATGAGTATAATGGTTAATTTTTATTGGAATTTGGATTGTGATACAGAATGTAGATTTTCCACAGCCTTGGTGGGCTGAAAATCTGGATTTTATTAAGGACACGGAGGCTAATATTATGCAATAAATCCTTTATTGCCACCACTCAGCAGCATGAATAAAGGTTCTTAGAATAGAGAATACAGAACCTTGAAGAACATTCCAAATAACAATAAAACTCCTCATCATCATCTCCTCTTCCTTCTTTACATTGCCTGCTAAAAAGAGAGTAACATGAAACAAATAAACTCTTTCAGTCTTCAGTCACTAAATAATCCAAACAAAAGAAATCTTCTTGCTTCAAGTAACGTAGAGATGAGATATGTTCGAATCCAACAAGCCCCAGTCAGCTTAATTTTGACCTGCATTAATAATAAAGCAGAAACAACATCAGGGTTGGGTAAAAGAAAACATGGAAGGGATAATATTAGCCTCCGTGTCCTTAATAAAATCCAGATTTTCAGCCCACCAAGGCTGTGGAAAATCTACATTTTATGGCAGGACACGGAGGCCAACATTATGCAAGTTCAAAGCATATTAACCAGGCATTGAGCTGCACTTTCAATGGGTTTAAAGTAAAAACGTCTAAAAATGGAATCAGTTGACCAATCAGCACATCTTAGAATGTCCTGCAGGCTACCCCCCAAGATACAAGCTTTAGAAGCAGCTGCCCCCCTCACAGAATGTGCACCAAACATACTAATATCAATACCTGCCTTCTTCATTAAATCTTTTACCCATCTAGCCAAAGTGGGTGAAGAAACAGCTTTATAAGGATACCTGAAAGAAATGAGTAATTGATCCACCCCAAAAGGTCTTAATGGGGACGTTCTACGTTCATATTCCTTCACACAACGCACCACACAAAGTTTTTCCTTTTCAATCAGGAACGGGTAAAAAACAGAAGATGAATTTGTTTTTGTTCTCTGTTTAATGTAAAAACAAATACCCTCAGGAGTAAAACACCTACTTGTGATTTCTAAAGCACGCACATCAGAAACTCTTCTGAATGAAAGAAGGCACAACAACATCGTAAGTTTGTAGGATAAGTCATTTAGATCCAAATGTATATTGTCATTCCATGACTCAAGAAAACGCAAAACATGTGACACATCCCAAAGAGAAGTATATTTTGGACCAGGGGGCTTAGCCAACCTGATGCTTCTTAACAATCTCTTAACCATAATGTCCTGACCGACAGTAATACCATTCACCAGAACATGACCTGCCGAAATAGCAGACCTATGTAGATTCACTGACCTATAAGCCAAACCCCTTGAAAACAAATCAGTTAAGAAATTCAACACATGAACTAAACGGGATCCAGATTCCTTTCCACACACCAACCATTCCACTTATTCCAGGCCGACTTATATACCTTCCTAGTTCCATGTGCCCATGATTCTTCAATGAGTTTCGAAGCCTCAGAGGAAAGTCCTGGCTTTTTCCAGACTCTCCTGAAAGTCTCCAAGCCACAAGCTGAAGCTGACCTGATTCTACCAGACTGTGAACCTCCCCCAGAGGACCTCGTAAGATTCCTTGAAACATTGGCAGAAGTATTGGGAAGTCCACACTCATCTCCAACAACATAGGGTACCAAGCTTGAGAACTCTAAAACGGTGTGATCACCACCACCATTTCCTTCCATTTCCGAATCATCCCTGTTACTCTGCTGATCATTGAAAAAGGAGGGAAAGCATAAGGCCGAAGGCCCCTCCAGTCCTGAAGAAAAGCATCTATCCCCAGAGCCTCCGGATCTGGATGCCAGCTGAAAAACCTCCCTAGTTGAGTGTTTATTCTGTTCGCAAAAAGGTCTACCTGAAAAGGTCCCCAAAAAAGATTCAACTTCGCAAAAACTATCCTGTCTAAGGTCCAGTCGCTGGAATCGTAAAAATTCCTCGAGTACCAATCTGCTACTGAATTGGAATTGCCTGGGATATGTTCTGCTTGGACATAAATGTTTCTCTCCAAACAATACTCACAAAAGATCCTCGCAAAATCTGCTAGACCTTTCGATCGTGGACCTCCCATCCTGTTGACATACCTCACAGCAGAAACATTGTCCAGCCTTAAGATAACTGAGCATCTTGCAGTCTGTTCCCCAAAACATTTTATTGCAAAAGAGCCAGCTAACAATTCCAAACAATTTATATGCAGCTTCCTTTCCTGACTCATCCATCGCCTGCTAGTACTTAGCGATCCGCATTTTGCACCCCAGCCTTCCAAACTTGCATCTGACTCCACAACCAGATCCGCATTTTCGCCAAAAATTGCTCGCCCATTCCAAGCTTCCATATTCCTCAACCACCAAATTAATTCCTGTCTTGGCTCCTGCGAAAGACATACATTCTCTGAATATTTTAAACCATTTCTCAAAAGCAAAGCCTTTAACCTCTGTAATGCCCTGTAATGTAAAGGACCTGGGAAAATGGCTTGAATTGTAGAGGAAAGAAGTCCAACAATGCGTGCTAACATTCTTAAAGAGACAGTTATAATTTCAGAACATTTTTCAATTCCTTTCGAATTCTCTTTAGTTTCTCTTTTGGAAGCTTCAGAACAGCCTTCACCGTATCCACTACAAAACCCAAAAATTGTGTTTGTTGACTTGGAATACATTGTGATTTCATTCTGTTCACCACAAAACCCAGCAACTCTAGCAACTCTACAGCTAACTTTGTGTGAGAAAGAAGAATGTTTTTGTCCTGATCCATAAGCAAAATGTCGTCCAAATAGATTATTAGACGAACACCCCTCTCTCTCAGAAAAGCCGCCACCGGTCGTAATACCTTCGTGAAACACCACGGAGCTGACGACAGGCCGAATGGCAAACAAACAAACTTTCACATTTGGCTTTTCCACACAAACCTCAGAAATCTCTGATGATCTTTCCAAATTGGTATTGTAAGATAAGCATCTTTCAAATCCAACCGGGTCATCCAATCTCCTTTCAACAACACATCCTTCAACAGATGTATCCCCTCCATTTTGAAATGGTGATAAACCACCCAATCGTTCATCTGCCGCAAATTTATCACAGGACGCATACCCCCTTTGTCCTTTTTCTCTACTAAAAAGATGTTGCTGATAAAACCTACTACAAGCTCTCTCTCTCTTTCTATCGCTCCTTTCTTTAATAAATCTTGTACCTCCAAGTCTATCAATTTCACTTGATCCTTCTGAAAAGTAATTCTTTTTGGTATAACCCTCTGAATTGGGTGTGCGATAAACTCTAATCTTGAAACCTTGAACGGTTTCCAAAACCCAAGGGTCCCTTGTAATCGACCACCAAATTTGAGAAAATTGGGCAAGTCTGCTGCCCAATTTTAATTGGATAGCAGAAGGGTCTAGACTTACCAGTCGAGCCTCTGCCTCGTCTTTCACCTCTGTTGTATCTTCCTCTTGAACGTTGTCTCTGGGGGTAAAATCTGCCCCCGCGGAAATACTGTTGACCCTGGTAACCTCTATATCCAAAGCCACGTGAAAATGAGCCTCTCGTGATGCCTTGGCCTCGGCCGGGGAACCGACTTCGCGTTCTCCCGGCCGACCCAAAAACACGATCGCTGAAAACCTTTTTAATCTCTCTGTCTGAGACTTTTGAAGACTGCTGAATGCTCCTACGTATCTTGACAAATCCTTAATAAATTTCTCTCCAAAAAGAAGACCCTTAGCCGAAGGGCCTTCCTCTTTTGAAGCTAAGTCTACCAACTTAGGGTCTATTTTAAGTAAAACACTTTTCCTCCTTTCAATGGAGAGAGCCGTATTTGCATTGCCTAGTAAGCAGACCCCTCTTTGAATCCACTCACGTAGCTCCTCCACATCAACACTGCTCTTACAGACATAAGCCTCCTCTACCATGTCAAATATCTTTGATACAGGCCCAACAACATCCAATAATCTGTCCTGGCAGGACTTCAACCCTCGATCTATCCCTTTCCTAGGGTCACGACCCCCTTTAGCAATAAATGCAATCATCTTTGAGTCAACTTCCGGTGTTACCAACACCTTATTATCAATAGTTGGGCGAGGGCACTCAGATCTGAGCCTTACACGCACCTCTTTCGGTATCTCCCTTCTGATCCAGTATTGTAAATACTCAGCCACATGATCAGATGGGGACCATTCTGTAGAAAAAGGGTGTTTTATAAGTAAAGGATCAAACATATTTTCACCCAATGGGTCTTTTATATTTTTTGTCTCTGTGCATGAGGTCTCTTCCTTTTTCGAACTTTTATTTAATAATTCATCCTTAGTATCAAAATCGGAACTACAACTTAATTCAACCTCTGCACTCCCAGAGGAATCCTCACATACCACATATTTATGTTTGCGCACTCTCTTAGTCGCATCATCTCTTGGGCCTCTTACTTGCCCATCTTTCATGCCCGAGGCATCCTCCTCTTGCCTGTCTGCACAGCATACATGTTCTACCATAGTAGATTTCTTCTTCTTCCCCAGTTGCACACTGGAAGAAACATGTTTCCTTTTTCGTGAAACCTTTCTTTTACTGGTATGCGCATTTTCATTTTCAGGAGCGGACCAAAACCTTTCCTCCTCTTGTCTACTAGACTTTGAAACAGCCAGTAGTTCCAACTTCCTTTCCATTCGCAGTGAAACCTCTGTGGTAATCTTTTCTATTGCTTTATTTAGTTTCTCCTCAAGAGAACCCTCTCCTTGCTCCATTATTACAAACTAAACGTACGCCACACCAAAAAACTTTCTTAAATACCAGAGTATTCGCACTTAAATAATTCTAATTTCTAAATACTTTTTCTCTCTCCAAAATCTAACTTCACAAAATAATTACCTCTCAATACTAAAATTCCTTTCTCCAAGCGTAAATCCACTTAATTACAAGCATAAATCCAAACCTCAATTCGATTCCTTATCGTATGCGTGAACAACACCTAAACCGATCTCCTCTCAAAACGAACCTGACAGAAAAACCCGATCGTGACTGAAATGCGGCATTGCTAAGCAATACAACATGTACGGCAACTCAACTTGGACAAATAAGCTCAAACTCGAACGTACACGCGTAAGCGCGCGTTCACGCACGTTCGAAAGTCAAAGAAGATCGAGCTCGCGTCACGTAGAAGGGCTCGAGGTAAGAATTCTGTTTATTCGCTCGTGCAAGCATTGCGATCGTTAACGGTTCTCCTGAAACCAAACGTATCCAATTACCAAAAAATTCTTTCATCTTAATAGCCTCACATTTTCTCAAAGTCTACTACGCGCTAAGCTATGCCATCAACACCAACCAAAAACGCACAATAAAACACAAATTTAAATTCGAATTTCTCGTTTATCGAGTAGACCAAAAAACTTCCCATGAGCTCTAAACTTCAGTAATTTTTAAAACGAACGGTCTCTTATCTAGTTGAAATTAATATATGACATTACTATCAAAAAATTAACTCCACAAATATTAAATGTAATTTCTTAAATTATATATAAGCTTCTTTAAGATAAATGCTTAACTAAAACATGTCACAAACGTTATGATTACTAAAACCACTTATATTTTAATTTAATATTAATAAATATAAATATAAACTTCTCAAAGTAATAAATAAACCATTTCCATAGAATTCAATTAGTAATACTTATCTCTTTGAGCAGCAGCAATAAAAGAAGGAAGAGGAGATGATGATGAGGAGTTTTATTGTTATTTGGAATGTTCTTCAAGGTTCTGTATTCTCTTTTCTAAGAACCTTTATTCATGCTGCGGAGTGGTGGCAATAAAGGATTTATTGCATAATGTTGGCCTCCGTGTCGTGCCATAAAATTCAAAGTGATCGAGGATGATTTCAACAGGGCTCCCCACTTCAAAGGATTTAAACCAGGGTTGGAGAGCATTATGACAGATGCATGTAACAAAGGGTAGGAGTGGTATTATTCTAGAATAAGAAATGGCAAAGAAAAGACAATTTCATTTGCAGCAAGAGCACTAAAAGATGCTGAAAGAAATTATTCAGTGACCAAAGGGGAGAATGTAGCAGCGGTCTGGGGGGATTAAAATATAAACCTTTTGTTTGTGGGATCAATTTTATAGAGAGGACATTTCATAAATCAGTTTAAAAAAACCTTTATGATTGTGGGGTGTGTTGTGTTATCCACCGGTTTTGTGAAAAGTTTACAGCAACTTCTTCTGATGTAGTGTCGATCAAAATAGCTCTGTTAAATATCATGGACAACCTTAACATTGCCAGACCATGCGTACTTTGTGGAGTTAGACTGCTGATTGTTGAAAAGAGACACTGCACACACATGGAGGACATTCAAAACACAAAGTTGGACAAAATGTGAAACAAACCTAGAAAACTGCATGATTAAGGATAAGTCAATCTAAGAGGCACAAGGATGCCTGCAAAAATTTGGGGAGTGTGGGTGGCCTACAGGGACTGGTGCAGTAGCACATTATTATCTGCATCTCTGAAGAGGAGGGGTTGCTGGGTTTTCCCAGTAACCCTTATGTTAGTATCTTAAGTGTTAATGTAAATAACTGTGGATTGACCGGGTATGGTGTAGCGGTTAGAGATGCTGTAGTTCTTGATAAAATGTTTTATACAAAAAAACTCTTCATGAAGAAGGACTTAGATGTGGTGTCGGATCTGTAAGCGGGTTGTAAGTTTACAAGACCATATATTTAAGTTAAAATTTATAACTGAACTAGAACATTTTGCAGTGGATTGTTTATGAAGGTTGGAGGAGCATTATTATGAGAACTGTACATTGAGGAATGAAGAAGAGGAAGAATCGTGTAGGAAAGCGCGTAGTTACATGCATGGAAGGAATAGATAGCAGCATTGAGCAAAGAAGCAACTCTACAAGAGGTAATGGATTCACAAAAAGAAAGACAGAAGGTTAAAAAAATGAGTGAATGCAGCAAACCATTGTGGTTAGTGAGGGAAGAGTTTTCTGTGAATTATGCATTTTTTTTTAGCTGGACTGGGTGGATTTTTCCTTTCTGGCTTAAGAGAAAACTATTATTGGTGGCTCATGATGATCACTTAGGAGATGTCAAAATCAAATAGAGGTTGAGTGTTGATTATTGGTGGCTGTTAGACTTGGCATCTTTTGGCGTGTTTCCCCTGACTTTTTGCTTTCTGACCTCCCGGTTTTGACTCTGTTTTTGCTGGTGTGATGATTCTGCGCACTTTCCTCACTGCGGTCCAGTGGGAAAGTGCAAGTGCTCCTGTATAAAATGTGTTATGGATTGGTGTTTCCATGATTGGCCTATTTGGTCTATGTGTCAGTCCCTTGTAAAGTGCACTACGAGTGCCAGGGCCTATAGACCAAATGCTGTTGGTGGGCTGCAGCACTGGATTGTGCCACCCCCGCAAACAGCCCGTAAAGTGTAACTCGGGCCTGCCACCGCAGAGCCTGTGCGCAGCCTGGGGCTGCCATGTCGACTTGGCAAGTGCACACACTTGCAAGTCCCTAAACCTTCCCTTTGCTGCATGTTAGTCACCCCTAAGGTAGGCCCAAGGTACCCCTATGGGCAGGGTGCGGTGTATGCGAAAGGTAGGAAATGCCCGGGTGTGTGCGGCATGTCCTGATAGTGAATTACAGCCTAGTTCGTTTTTCACTATTGCAAGGCTACCTGTTCCCCTAGGCCAGAACGGGCGGTTTTGATTATTACAGTATATAATCCTAACTGACCCCGGGAACATGGTAGAAATTCGAGTTTAGTATGCCTGGACTCAGAATGATAAAATGCATCTTTTAGTGAAGTTGGTTTTAACATTCTGTGTTTGAAAATACCACTTTTAGAAAGTGGGTATTTTCTTGTCTAACCATCCAAGCCTGCCTCTGCGAGGTTGTGTATTCCGTGTCTGGAATGTGAGTGACAGGGGCTGGGGGATGCCAGGAGACAGGGTGAGTCAGCGCAGGGCTGAATAGCCAGATCGACCTGTAGATGGGTGGGAGGGGTCGCACCTGGGCCCTGAATAGGACAGTGCCTTCCCTCCACAATGCTGGCTCCACCTCCTGTGGTGCGTCTGATGTCCCTGGCCTACTCACTGAAAGAAGGGACGGAGACTTGTCAACAAAGTGCTCCAGAACTGGTTTGGACTAGGCAAAGGCCTCTCTGCCTTCAGAGAACAAAGAAATTTGGGATATAAATATTGGGGCCCTGACCCCATGAATTTAGATCTCGCTGGAATCAAGGAACCTGCCAAGACGAAGAGCTGGAAGAGCTGCCAGGAGGAGTACTGCCCCTTTGCTGTGTTGTTGCTTTGTTGGGTTGGCCTGCAGTTGCTGCTTCTGTCTTGGGCAGTGAAAGGACTGGACTGAACTTTCTCCAAACTTGTGCTGAGTATCTCCAAGGGCCAGGAACCGAGCTGGCCTCCTGTTAAGAAGTCTCAGGGACTACAAAGACTTCACAAGCCTCTGGGTACCGCTTCTGGAACGCTGTTTCAGTTGCCACCGAGGAAGGGAACTGCAACCGACTCCGTCAACCGAATCCATCCCTGGCCGGTGACCTGTTTGCACCGCAGACCGCATCGCCCCGCTTCGCATCGCAACCCTGGTCTCACCGTGGGCGACGTCCGACGCCGCCAACATCGAGCCGCTGCTTGCACCGTGACCTGTGGGCACCGCAGTTCGCATCGCATCGCTTCACTGGGCCAGCCGGACCAGACCGACCTGTCGTTGCAACTGGCTCAAGAGTCGAGACGCACCGCATTTGGGGCACCGCTCGCACGTCTGCGACGCACCGCTCCGACTCGCACCGCTGTCCGACGCCAGCTCCCGCACTCAGGCTTGGTCGCCTGCATCGCAACCTGTCAGCACCGCATCGAGCATCGTCTCGCCCTGCATCGCACGCCTTGGACTCACCGACTCCGTCTGCACGACGCTCATCGAGCCGCTGCCTGCACCGCATCGAGGGACACCGCACCTTGCATCGCTCCATCTTGCACCGCAACCGCGACGAACGCCGACCGGCTCGTACACTCCGTACCAGCCACAACGAGAAAGGTACTGTAACCGAGTCTGTTCATGACTCTGCTGGCCCGTATCGACGCGGTCGGCTGGAACTGTTAGACTCTGGGGTTTTCAGCATCACGGTAGGCTCGGATGGAGCTACCGACTCGTACGAACTTTGCTTTTGTGCTATTCCCGCAAAGAAGAAGTTAACGTATCAAGTATTCATTCGTAAAGTACAGTATTGTGGATTTTTGTCGTAATTGGTCTTGTCTTGAGTATATAAAATATTGGTTATTTTTCTAAACGGGTGTGGTGTCCGTTTGTAGTGCTTACACTGTATTACTGTTGGTTATGTGCAAATGCTTTACACACTGCCTCTGAATTAAGCCTGACTGCTCGTGCCAAGCTACCACGAGGGTGAGCAGGGGTTACTTCACGAGTGTAACAACCCTTACCCTGACTAGGAAGAAGGGTCCCTACTTGGACAAAGGTGCAAGCCCTTGCCAACTAGAGATCCCATTTCTAACATTGGTTGTCAGCGGTGAGGATAGGACTTGTGTTTGCACTTGACTTACAGTGATTGGTGTGCACTACTACCATATCGCAGACCATTACGTACCACATACTGGTTCTTTTTCTTTTGGCCTATTTTTGATCTTGCCAGTTTTCAACTCACGACTTTTGTCATGCCTGAATCAATTGCATCATCCGTTGCATCTCTGGAAGTTATCTTTGAGGAGGACAGGTTGGAATCCTACGCCGTAAAGGAGTTACGAGCGATTTGTAAAAACCTGAAAGTCCAAATTAAAGGCCTCACAAGGAAGGAGGAGCTACAGAAGGCGCTGAGGGCCTGGGTAGCAGCCAGACATGCCAATGGGCAGCCTGGTAATCTCAGTGAGGAGGCGGAGGAGCCTATTTCCAGGGTGGATGTGCTTTTGGGTAGGGGGGAACCCGCCAGGTCAGGCAGCAGCAGTCTGTCCCCAGAGGAGCTGGAGGACAGGCGGGAGGCAAGGCAGTTCGAGCTGCAGAAGCTCAGGCTGGAGAGTGAGCGGGAGGAGAAGAGATTGGCCATAGAGGAGAGGAAGATGCTCTTAGAGCATGAGAGAGAACTGAAGGAGCTAGAACTTAGGAGTAAGTCAGGCTCAGATGGTGGCAGCAATTCGTCCAGAAAGGCAGACAGGATTGTGCACATTCCCAAGAACGTAGGCAAGGAGTTCAAGAAGGGGGATGACATACAAAGGTGGTTCCAGGGTTATGAGGCAGCCATACACATGAATGGGGTCCCTGAGGAGAATTGGGGAGCAGGATTGTGGCCACTTTTCCCGGAAGAAGCAAGGGATGCTCTGATAGCTTTGGGTAAGGGGTATCACCTCACCTATGCTGACATGAAGGATGCCCTTCTCACGAAGTATGGTCTTACTCCTGAAAAGTACAGGGATCAGTTCAGGTCCAGTAAGAAGTCTGATGCCAACACTTGGTTGGAATGTGTGGATGTGTTCTGCAGGTCTCTGGATGGTTGGGTGAAGGGCAGTAGTGTAACAGATTTTCAGGGGCTCTACAACTTGATTGCATGGGAGCACTTGTCTAGTCTATGTTTTGCAGATCTGCGCCAGCACCTAGTTGATAGTAAGCTAACTGACCCCAGGAAGCTTGCTATGGAAGCGGACCGCTGGGTGAGTACCAGGGTCCACAAGAAAGCGTTTGGGGGAGACTCAGCCAAAGGTGGGCAGGGTCCCCAGCAGAAAGGTGGGGGGACAAGGGTAAAGCACAGGAGTTCTCTAAAGGGCCCCAAACTAGTACCCAGGGTAAAGGTTCCCAGCCCCCCGGTGATAAGAAGAAAGGGGTCTCTACAGGGAAGCCTGTTGAGACCGGCCCCCGCAAGTGTTATGCATGTGACCAGGTAGGTCACTTTAAGGGGGACCCCAAGTGCCCGAAGGGGACACAGCCACCCACCGGTGGACAATCCAAAGTGTTGGCTAGTGTAGCGCTTGGGGAGGAGGGGTGCCCACAGGAGGGTGGGGATCCCGCAGAAATGACCCTTGTCTCACTAGGGGACAGTGAGATGGTCCCAGGAAACCAGGTGCCCCCTAACACAAAGAAATATAGCACCTGGGTGACCATTAATGGGAACAGGGTAGAGGCTCTCAGAGATACTGGAGCCAGTGTGACCTCAGTCCGGTGTCACCTGGTGTCTGAGAAGCAAGTAGTCCCAGGAGCATTCCACCAAGTAGTTGCTGTCGACAACTCAGAGCGCCAATGTATGGTGGCGCAGGTTCCCTTTGAATGGGGGGGTCTCAGGTCCCTTAAGGGTGGTTGTGAGCCCTACCATGCCTGTAGATTGTCTGCTAGGAAACGACCTGGAGCAGTCCTCATGGAAGGAGGTTGAGCTCAGGTCCCACTTGGAGATGCTTGGGTTGCCAGAGTGGGCATGCGTGTCTACTCGGTCAATGGCGGCCAGAAAGGGTGATCAAGAGGACTTGGAGCCTGAAACAGTGGCCAAGTCCCTGCCAAGAGAAAGGGCAGGGGGCGCGGAAACCGGCCCCCGAAGTTCCCACGGACCGGGAGGAGGCGGACCTCGAGGGGGACGCCCCGGTGCCTACAGGGGAGCAAGTAGCCGAACTGGGAGACATCTCTGAGCTGACCCATTGGCAGCAAGAAGGGGGTCCCACCAGGGAGGAGTTCTGCAGGGAGCAGAACGAGTGCCCTACTCTGGAGGGTCTGCGGCGGCAGGCTGCAGACCAGGCAGCTGGTAATCAGTCCGGGTCACATCTGATCTACTGGGAGAGTGGTCTCCTATACAGTGAGCCTAAGGTTGCTGAGCCTGGGTCAGCCCGTGTGCTGGTGGTACCCCAGCGCTTCAGGACCTTCCTACTGGGTCTGGCTCATGACGTGCCTTTGGCAGGACATTTGGGGCAGGACAAGACCTTTGACAGGCTTGTCACCCACTTCTTTTGGCCCCAAATGCGAAGGCAGTCAGATGCACACTGTAGGTCTTGCCAAACTTGCCAGGCAAGTGGTAAGAGTGGGAGGAAGGTCAAAGCTCCTCTCCAACCTTTTCCGTTTGTTGGAACACCCTTTGAAAGGGTAGGGATGGATATTGTGGGGCCACTGGATCCCAAGACAGCCATGGGCAACAGGTACATCCTGGTCTTGGTGGACCATGCCACCCGGTACCCGGAGGCAATCCCTCTTAGGACAACGACGGCGCCAGTGGTGGGCCGGGCGTTAATGGGGATCTTTTCCCGTGTGGGATTCCCCAGAGAGGTGGTTTCCGATAGGGGGACCAATTTCATATCGAAGTATATGACATCCCTGTGGAAGGAGTGTGGGGTAACCTACAAGTTCACCACTCCTTACCACCCACAAGGAAACGGTCTGGTGGAGAGATTCAACCAGACCTTGAAAGGCATGATCAAGGGTCTAACAGAACCCATGAGGCGTAAGTGGGACGTCCTCTTGCCATGCCTACTCTTTGCGTACAGGGAGGTGCCTCAGAAGTCTCTTGGGTACAGCCCCTTTGAGCTCCTGTATGGCCACCCTGTCAGAGGGCCTCTGAGTTTGGTGAAGGAAGGCTGGGAGGCGGCTCCCAGGAAAACTCCCCAGGATGTATTTAGCTACATGCTGGCCTTTAGAAACCAAACTGCCCGCTTCAGGAAACTCGCTCAGGCGAACCTAGAAGCAAGCCAGGAAGAAATGAAGAGATGGTATGACCAGAACGCCACTCTGGTCGAATTTCAACCTGGGCAAAAAGTGTGGGTAATGGCCCCAGTGGCACCTTGTGCCTTGCAGGACAAGTGGACTGGGCCATATGAGGTAAAGGAGCGCAAAAGTGACGTCACCTACCTGGTGGATTTGCAGGCTCCAAGGAACCCTTTGAGGGTCCTTCACGTGAACCGCCTCAAGCCCCACTTCGAGAGGTCCGAAGTGAGTATGCTCTTGGCGACAGATGATGGGGTGGAAGAGGAGAGCGAGCCTCTCCCTGACCTCCTGTCTACCAAGGAGCATGATGGGTCAGTAGAGGGTGTGATCCTCTCCCCTACTCTGACTCAGGAGCAGCAGGGGGACTGTCGCCAGTTGTTGGGACAGTTCGCCCCACTGTTCTCTCTGACTCCCGGTGTTACTCACTGGTGTACCCATGACGTGGACACCGGTGACAGCCATCCTGTGAAGCACAAGATTTACAGGTTGACTGACCGGGTCAGATCCAGCATCAAGGAGGAGGTCTCTAAGATGTTGGCGTTAGGGGTGATTGAGCCCTCCCACAGTCCTTGGGCCAGCCCAGTGGTCTTGGTCCCAAAGGCTGCGGCGCCCGGTGCCACTCCAGAACTCCGGTTTTGTGTGGACTACCGTGGGCTCAATGCCGTCACCAGGACTGACGCGCACCCCATCCCCAGAGCTGATGAGCTCATTGATCGGTTGGGAGCTGCCCGGTTCCTCAGCACGTTTGATTTAACGTCTGGGTACTGGCAGATTGCCTTAACCGATGGGGCCAAGGAGAGATCAGCATTCTCAACCCCAGAAGGTCATTACCAATTCCGGGTGATGCCCTTTGGGTTGAAGAATGCCCCTGCCACCTTTCAGAGGTTGGTCAATCAGGTGTTGGCTGGGCTGGAGGATTTCAGTGCCGCCTACCTGGATGACATTGCTGTGTTCAGTTCCAGCTGGGAAGAACATTTACAGCACCTTGAGAAAGTGTTGAGGGCTCTGCAAGGTGCAGGCCTCACGATCAAGGCCAGTAAGTGCCAGATCGGGCAGGGTTCTGTGGTGTACTTGGGACACCAGGTAGGAAGCGGCCAGGTGGCGCCCCTACAACCCAAGATTGACACCATTCTGGCTTGGGAGCCCCCAAGACCCAGACAGAGGTGAGAGCCTTCTTAGGTCTCACCGGTTATTATAGGAGATTTGTTAAGGGCTATGGCACCATCGTGGCCCCCTTAACAGAGCTGACCTCTAAGAGGCAGCCCAGGAAAGTGATCTGGACTGAGTCCTGCCAGAAAGCTTTTGATGCCCTGAAGGCAGCCATGTGCACGGCGCCCGTGCTCAAGGCACCTGACTTCTCCAAAGAATTTGTCGTGCAGACTGACGCTTCAGAGCATGGTGTGGGAGCGGTGCTCTCACAACTGAACGAAGAGGGCCTGGATCAGCCTGTAGTCTTCCTTAGCAGGAGACTACTTCCCAGGGAACAGAGGTGGAGTGCCATAGAAAGGGAAGCTTTTGCTGTGGTCTGGGCGCTGAAGAAGTTGAGACCATACCTGTTTGGGACTCACTTCCGGGTTCAGACAGACCACAGGCCCCTCAGATGGTTAATGCAAATGAGGGGCGAGAATCCAAAACTGCTGAGGTGGTCCATCTCCCTACAGGGAATGGACTTTACGGTGGAACACCGTCCTGGTACAGAACACGCCAACGCAGATGGTCTGTCCAGGTTCTTCCGCCTTAGTGAAGAGAACTCCAATGGGGTTGGGTAGTTCTCCCTACTTTCAGCTGGAGGGGACATGTGTTAGACTTGGCATCTTTTGGCGTGTTTCCCCTGACTTTTTGCTTTCTGACCTCCCGGTTTTGACTCTGTTTTTGCTGGTGTAATGATTCTGCGCACTTTCCTCACTGCGGTCCAGTGGGAAAGTGCAAGTGCTCCTGTATAAAATGTGTTATGGATTGGTGTTTCCATGATTGGCCTATTTGGTCTATGTGTCAGTCCCTTGTAAAGTGCACTACGAGTGCCAGGGCCTATAGACCAAATGCTGTTGGTGGGCTGCAGCACTGGATTGTGCCACCCCCGCAAACAGCCCGTAAAGTGTAACTCGGGCCTGCCACCACAGAGCCTGTGCGCAGCCTGGGGCTGCCATGTCGACTTGGCAAGTGCACACACTTGCAAGTCCCTAAACCTTCCCTTTGCTGCATGTTAGTCACCCCTAAGGTAGGCCCAAGGTACCCCTATGGGCAGGGTGCGGTGTATGCGAAAGATAGGACATGCCCGGGTGTGTGCGGCATGTCCTGATAGTGAATTACAGCCTAGTTCGTTTTTCACTATTGCAAGGCTACCTGTTCCCCCTAGGCCAGAACGGGCGGTTTTGATTATTACAGTATATAATCCTAACTGACCCCGGGAACATGGTAGAAATTCGAGTTTAGTATGCCTGGACTCAGAATGATAAAATGCATCTTTTAGTGAAGTTGGTTTTAACATTCTGTGTTTGAAAATACCACTTTTAGAAAGTGGGTATTTTCTTGTCTAACCATCCAAGCCTGCCTCTGCGAGGTTGTGTATTCCGTGTCTGGAATGTGAGTGACAGGGGCTGGGGGATGCCAGGAGACAGGGTGAGTCAGCGCAGGGCTGAATAGCCAGATCGACCTGTAGATGGGTGGGAGGGGTCGCACCTGGGCCCTGAATAGGACAGTGCCTTCCCTCCACAATGCTGGCTCCACCTCCTGTGGTGCGTCTGATGTCCCTGGCCTACTCACTGAAAGAAGGGACGGAGACTTGTCAACAAAGTGCTCCAGAACTGGTTTGGACTAGGCAAAGGCCTCTCTGCCTTCAGAGAACAAAGAAATTTGGGATATAAATATTGGGGCCCTGACCCCATGAATTTAGATCTCGCTGGAATCAAGGAACCTGCCAAGACGAAGAGCTGGAAGAGCTGCCAGGAGGAGTACTGCCCCTTTGCTGTGTTGTTGCTTTGTTGGGTTGGCCTGCAGTTGCTGCTTCTGTCTTGGGCAGTGAAAGGACTGGACTGAACTTTCTCCAAACTTGTGCTGAGTATCTCCAAGGGCCAGGAACCGAGCTGGCCTCCTGTTAAGAAGTCTCAGGGACTACAAAGACTTCACAAGCCTCTGGGTACCGCTTCTGGAACGCTGTTTCAGTTGCCACCGAGGAAGGGAACTGCAACCGACTCCGTCAACCGAATCCATCCCTGGCCGGTGACCTGTTTGCACCGCAGACCGCATCGCCCCGCTTCGCATCGCAACCCTGGTCTCACCGTGGGCGACGTCCGACGCCGCCAACATCGAGCCGCTGCTTGCACCGTGACCTGTGGGCACCGCAGTTCGCATCGCATCGCTTCACTGGGCCAGCCGGACCAGACCGACCTGTCGTTGCAACTGGCTCAAGAGTCGAGACCGCACCGCATTTGGGGCACCGCTCGCACGTCTGCGACGCACCGCTCCGACTCGCACCGCTGTCCGACGCCAGCTCCCGCACTCCGGCTTGGTCGCCTGCATCGCAACCTGTCAGCACCGCATCGAGCATCGTCTCACCCTGCATCGCACGCCTTGGACTCACCGACTCCGTCTGCACGACGCTCATCGAGCCGCTGCCTGCACCGCATCGAGGGACACCGCACCTTGCATCGCTCCATCTTGCACCGCAACCGCGACGAACGCCGACCGGCTCGTACACTCCGTACCAGCCACAACGAGAAAGGTACTGTAACCGAGTCTGTTCATGACTCTGCTGGCCCGTATCGACGCGGTCGGCTGGAACTGTTAGACTCTGGGGTTTTCAGCATCACGGTAGGCTCGGACGGAGCTACCGACTCGTACGAACTTTGCTTTTGTGCTATTCCCGCAAAGAAGAAGTTAACGTATCAAGTATTCATTCGTAAAGTACAGTATTGTGGATTTTTGTCGTAATTGGTCTTGTCTTGAGTATATAAAATATTGGTTATTTTTCTAAACTGGTGTGGTGTCCGTTTGTAGTGCTTACACTGTATTACTGTTGGTTATGTGCAAATGCTTTACACACTGCCTCTGAATTAAGCCTGACTGCTCGTGCCAAGCTACCACGAGGGTGAGCAGGGGTTACTTCACGAGTGTAACAACCCTTACCCTGACTAGGAAGAAGGGTCCCTACTTGGACAAAGGTGCAAGCCCTTGCCAACTAGAGATCCCATTTCTAACAGTGGCCTAGAACCGATAACAATGTAGAAAATCTGGTCAGAGAGTATGTGGAGTGCTACACGAGTGGTAAAATGTGTGTAACCAAAACTCCTAGCATGGTATGCCAGAAATTGCCATCAGGACCATGAGAACAGTTGCCACTGGGTACTGTGGGTCTTTTGACTGGGAAATCTGCTACACTGCATATTTTAGTTATTGTTGACATGTTTTCAAGGTGGCAGGAGATACCTTCTGTAAGTGACAGCACCAGTGGGGTCATCAATTTCATGAATGAGGTTTTACTGAGAGGGTTAATCAAGTACAACCTTAACTGATAATGGAGTGCAATTAGCCTCAAGTGAAGTGGTTATTTAAGTGAAACAGACATACAACACAAAAGGTGCTCATTATCATCCATAGAAAAATAGAATGTTGGACAGATTCAATACCATGATTAAGGATATCATTCAATTACCTCCCTACAATGGTTTGACTTTGAAAATAAAACCGCAGAATCGTACTGTGGTGTTGTCACTGCATGCCACTACAGGCCAGACTCACTATTAAGTTTTGAGGGCAGAAAACTAAATATCAGTTTGCGTCACATGTGGATAATATGGGACAAAGGAGAGGATGATTTGAATGTGAATGGTAAAAGACTTGTAAGAGAACTGGTTAAACAGAGGCACAGGAAAAGTCAGTATGATGTAAGGAAAGCAACTGATGGTGTGCAGATAGAAGTTGGTGACATTAAGGGTCACTGTGGGAAGACATGAAAGATCTAAGTTTCAAGATTTTTGTGTGTGACTAAATTATTTAGAAATTATATGAAAATGGAGGACAGTTGTGTTTGGAATTTGAGTCATGTCTCTCTATATAAACAGAAGGCCAGATGCGCATGAGAACAAGGGAAGGAACATATGAATTTTGATGTAGGCATGAGACGTAACATTAACATTGGTTTGAAGTCTTCAGATAGCGAAGGAAGAGGAAAACTGCGATGACCAGAACTCAAGCTGCTGCTGTTTGCGCCACTTGAATTGAATGTAACTGAGTTGTATAGAGCGCAGAATACCCAAAGGTGTCATGGTGCTAAAGAACAAGAACAATGACTAGAAGACATGAAAGCATGATAACAGTCAACGGTGAAAAGCCATGTCTTCAAGTGCTTTCTAAAAAGGTAGTTGTTAGATCCAGCAGTTTCGGGCTGGCTGTGACGCATCAAAACCATTCAGAATACACCTTTTCAAATAGGATAGATATGATACACTTGTCCGATAACCTGTGCTCACCCTCTGGTAGCTTGGCACCGAACAGTCAGGCTTATTCTCAGGGATCGAGTGTAAAGTATTGGCACAACCCCACCCTTGCAACACACTGCGTACAAAAAGACTCCACACCGTATATATAAAACCCTTGTCTTTGTATTACACACACATACTGAAATTAAAATGATACACATTGCATATACACACTATAGTTATATGCAATTGTCAAACTTCTCTACTGAAATCAAAACAAAACACACATTGTATATACACTTTACAGTTATATGCAATTGTCTGACTTTCCTATTAGCAGAATGGTCAAACAGTCACAGGTCTTTGACTACGCCTCATGCCCTAGCCCATCAGTCCTTCAACTCCACCAGCCAATGATGCCCGTCACCCCGGTTGACTAGACAGTCAGAACCACCTTACACGGAAAGAAACAGTTACTTAGTTTCGTCCCTCTGGATTCGACCTCCAGGCGGCACCTGCACGAGTTTGGTATCGCTATCCCCCTTAGACAAAAGGTTATGACCCAGGAAGCTGGCGCTCTTCCCAAGTCAGAAGAAATGTTTTCCCCTCAAGCGGAGGCGTGACCTGCCGTAGCCCACGACAGTCAGCTGTAGGTGCCCCCCAAGGCAATCTAAACCCCTCGGGCCCCATCACGGTGTTCTCCCCAACAAAGCACCTTGTGGCGTGGGTCCAGGGAGGGGGAGCCAACAACCTCGGTCAGAGGCCGCAATGTCAGGCACTGTCGTCCTCCCGATTTGGCGGCCGAAGACAGTTTCAGCTCCTGGCTCAGATTCCCACAACACCCCTCATACACCACATGTTCTGGAATGCAAGTTAGCACAGGTCCCCTGGTTGCAAGAACGGGTCCCTTGGACTCTGCAAGCTTCCACAGCACTCCTCGAACTTCTCACGTCCCGACACCACAGGTGGCTGCTGACCTTTATGCGCACACTCCTCTGCACAGCGTGATGATGGTGTATGTCAGGACAGTTCTTGTCCCAACCACAATCACTTCCACATGTCTCCGCCGCACCATGTGCGGTCCTTACGATCTCGTCGAGACAGTGAGAACCTTTGTGTCAGTGGGATCTCGTGGACAGGAGGCCAGCTCACCGGCCCTTGGAGAGTACCTGGTGGACCCAGGCCACGACAGTTTGCACTTAGCTGCATGCCAGCAACGTCCAGGCAAAATCGGGGGGGCCGAGCTTGCCGCAGCGCAAGATGGCCGCGTGAGGACAGAGCTCCGTGTGCCATCGGCACCATAAGTTAATTATCCTGGCACTCGGCGCTCCTAGCCAGCCACAATATACAGATTTTGCAAGCTGAGGATCAGGGCTACCACCCGACACCAAATTTGGGAAAACAGCATTACCGGAATAGGAGGAGTGCAGCTCATACTCAGAACGGAGAGAGGCGGGCCGTCGGAGGCCTAGCGAGCGCGATCAGACTCCGTGGTAACGTGGAAGAAGATGCTGCTGTGACCCGAGCGCCTCCCCCTTCGTGCGAAACAGAACTGCCGCTGTAAAATCCCCCTGGCGCGGGTCTCTAAGGCCGCCGCACTATCCCTAAGACCCGCCTCACCCCTGGAGCAATACTGCGGCATCCGGGCATGGATGATACGGAGCGAGAGGCTCCGGGAGGCAGAACACGCTAACCGCCTCTGGGGGAGCGCTGCTCCTGCGCGTTTACTCGGCCCCCGGCGGATATTAGCTGCCGCGCCCTGGGACGACTCCTGAGCTCAACGCGCGGAGCGACGCGAGAGGCTGGACTTCGCAGGGGGACAAGCCGGAGGTGAGTCCTGAGCCCCCTGCGCACCTCCGCTACTGGCAGTGGGCGGGAAGCTGCGGAGACTCCCGGCGGTGGGTTCCGTCCGCCGATAGTGAATCCCAGGACCTGCTGCGCACTTGAGGCGCCGCAGTATCTACTGACGCTGGGCTACTGAGCGGGGATCGGCCAGGAGAGAGACTGAACCCAACATCCCCAGCATAGCGTGACCTCACGGCACCACCCGGGCCCCGCGGACAGACGAGAACACAGGGCCCAGAAGAGTATGGTACTGGTGTGAGGCGCGCTTCAAGCGGCGGTCCCCCATACAGCTGCATTCCATAGGGGGAACCCCGGGCCCAAGCGGCATACAAATACTGGGACACTAAATCAGACCCTGAGGAGGCCTTCCAAGCTGGGCGCGCCGCTCTCACACGGCCCTCGACTCACCACTTGAGGCGTACTCATCCCCCTGCAGGAGGTGCGCTTCCGCTGCCGGGTCCCACAGCTGCTGCCCTGCATCCTGGAGATATTGGTCTTGCGCCCACCGCTGCAATCCACCCAGACACTCAAAAACACTATCGAGCTGAACTAGCTGGAGAGGGCACGAAGGGGAGGTACGCCTTACCCCTGGAAAAGCCGTTGCGCGTCCGTGCGAGAAGAGAACCTGAGAGGTGCGGCCTGCAACATCACTGATTCGCCCCGTTCTACCGCGGCTGCCCCGGGGCCACCCCCGGCCCTTCGAGAAAGCACGCCATGGGCAAGGTCGACAAGACGCAAACGAAGCTACTTTTTGACCCTAAACGCACCAGAACTAGAGACATGGGCGGTGCTAGTTCCACGGACAGCCAAATGGAAGCCCTAGAGGACGAGCCTGGAGAGGTCAAACAAATGTTCGCCGCAGTCCATAAAAGCTTACAGATGATAGATGGGAAGATAGACTCGCTGGTATACCGCATGGACAGAATGTCGGAACGGCTAGACAAGCATGCGGAGCGAATAGACATGACAGAACGCAGAGTCACCGAAGTAGAAGAGGCTCAGACCGAGGCGTCCTCGACCCAGCAGCAAATGGCAAAAGAGCTCACGACCTTACAGGATAGGGCCGAGGACCTCGAAGCCCGATCCAGAAGGAGTAACATCCGTATAACTGGCCTGCCGGAGTCCACCCAGATGCCTAAAGCGGAACAATTCATAGAACAGCTCCTGATCACCTTGCTGGGCAGAGACGCCTTTTCAAACATATTCGTGGTGGAAAGGGCCCACTGCTCGCTGGGACCGCGCCCGCAGCCAGGGGCTCTCCCACGCGCGATAATCGCGAAAGTGCTGAACTATCGCGACAGAGATTCTGCTCTGCGACGAGCTAGGGAATTGGGAGAACTCAAGTACGAAGGATCGGTGCTCTCCCTCTACCCGGACTTCACGATGAAAGTCCAAGAAGCTCGTCGCCTGTTTACAACTGTGAAACGACAACTCCTGGAGCAGAATATCGACTACGCCATGCTCTACCCGGCTAGGTTGAGAGTTAACCTCAACGGATCATCGCGCATCTTCTCGGACCCTAAAACATTGCAAAAGACACTAAAAGACTTCTTAAAGAAAGAGAGGCAGGCGAAAACAACGAACAAGCTGGTTGAGGCAACGGCTGGAGGAGCAGAAGGTGGTCGAGACGATCCGGAATGACGCGACGACACAGGGGAGTCTGTGTCACTGAGAGACGCCCGGCTGAGCAGGACTGGCTGATGCACAAGACCTCGCCAACTGACAGCCAATAAACTGCTGATCTGCTGCGTTCCTGACACTATCTGCCTCTGCACGTGCTCCTCCAAGAGACTTGCTCACTTGAACCTTCGCAAGTATCATTAATTTTCCATGGCCTAGAGCCATATGTCACTGCTTATCTAATCCTAATGTAACTGCTTTAGGTTAGTGGGGGGTTTCCCCTTCTTTTGACTCGTGACAGGACTCGTTTTGGATTGTCATAATGGCATAGCTAAGTTTTTTTTCCTCCCCACTACATGTTGAGGCTGGTAGAGGCCTAGATAAGTCCGAATGTCCACACTTATGTAAAAATATATGGAACTATTGCTGATGGTTGCTCGTAGCGATGTGGTAACATCCGCCCCAAAGTGTTACACACTACATGGCCTGTTGCCAAAGGTTTCTAAGGAGTAGGGTAAGGGGGTAGGGGGGGTGGGGGGTCACTGTCTATGCTAAGTTGGGGAATGCATGGCGTGGGTGGGGGGAAGGGAGTTTCGTTGACTTCTTTTTTGTTTCTCATTGTTTTACTTTTGCCAGAACGAGAACATTACACAGGGGTCACATACCAACCAGATCGAAGGACATGCAGTCTCCTGTAGGCCTAGTCGTCGGGGTACATTCACACACTATAGCTGAGGCCCCACCGCCCCCTAATTAGTCCACATGGAAGATAAACTACGGTTACTAACTTGGAATGTCAGGGGCCTCAACGATCAAAGCAAAACCCGGAAAGTAATGGCTTATCTAGCGAGGCACAATATTGACATAGCGTTGTTGCAGGAGATACACCTGCCCCTGACTAGTCTCCCACTGGCTCGTAGACGGATACGTGGGACTTTTCATGCAGCAGGCTTTATCTCACACGCCAGGGGGGTGCTAACTTGGGTTGACCCCAGAGCTCAACTCACCCTAGAAGAATTACACACGGACTCTGAAGGGAGATACACGATTTCCACATGCAGAGGAAGGGGACTGGCGTGCATCCTAATTAACGTATATGGCCCCAATTACGACTGCCCCCAATTCTTCCACAACTTGCGGGCCCTAGTACGCCAATTGCCTCCACTTCCGCTTATATGGGGCAGTGATTTCAATTGCACACTAAACCCGGACATAGACCGTTCGGGCGGCCCCGCACGGCGACAATCTATGGCAGCTAAAACAATTACAGATATCCTGCTTGAGCTTGAATTGATGGATGTCTGGCGCTCACGCTCATCCCAAGCTGACAGATTCACACATTATTCCGCCCCGCACAATCTACATACCAGGATCGATTATTGGTTCCTGGCGTGGACCCTCGGGCATGCCACTCGTGATTGCGTGGTGTTCCCTTGTTCCTATTCCGACCACTCACCAGTTCTCCTTATACTAGCGTCACCTACCAAACGGCCCCCCCATTCACCTGGCGGTTCCCTCCGTATGCCCTACTAGATGAAGTATTCAAGGCTGAAATGTTGGGAGGCCATAGACACTTTCTTTGCCACTAATATAGGATCAGTTGATCAGTTTGCCACGATATGGGAGGCTTTTAAAGTCTACATCCGGGGTGTAGCCATCTCTAAGAACTCCGGTGTGCTAAAGTCCATAAGAGGGTGGCTCGCGCTTCTGGAACAAACTCTTGCCAGGCTGGAATGGGAGTCACTAGCGGGAGGGACCGTTGAGACCGTTGAGACCAGTGAGAACCTTAAGTCCACTTTGGAAGAATATCACCAAGAAGCAGATAGAGAGATTAAGCTGATGGGAAAATATGCCATAGCGAGAACATATGGGGAGGGTGAGCGCCCGGGTGCCTCTTTAGCGTCCCTTATGAAGGGACGGCGCGCAGCCAACCATTCTGTCGAGCTTAACTCGGACTCAGGTGAGAAGATCACAGACCCGGAGGAGGTTGCAGAACTTTTTAGATCCTTCTATGCGGACCTTTACCGCTCCAGAACCCATGACTCAGACGCGGACATGTTATCCTACTTAGAACATATAAAGTTACCTTGGTTATCGAACAACCACAGGGAGTACTTAATGAGGCCGCTGGAAGCCTGGGAGATCCATGATGCACTTAGCTCAATGAGCTCAGGCGGGGCGCCGGGACAAGATGGCCTCACAGTGGGGTTTTATAAAGAATTTAAACAACAAATTACTCCTCATCTGATATCCCTGTTCGAGGAAATGGGCGAAAACGGATCCATGCCCCCCACGATGCGGGAAGCTCTGCTAATTACAATCCCTAAACCGGGTAAATCCCCACACGACTGCGCCACATATCGCCCTTTATCTCTCTTAAATGTGGATACCAAAATTTTCGCCAAAGTCCTGGCAAACCGCCTAGGCCCGCTGCTTCCAACCCTGGTAGGCCCAGAACAAGCAGGCTTTGTCCCGGGAAGGACCTTAACCCACAATCTCCGCACAGTATTTGGGGCAATCCAACACATTAACCCTAACACTAACGTTGCTGCGGTTTTCCTGGACGCAGAGAAAGCGTTCGATTCGGTTGAGTGGAACTTCATGATGCTGGTGCTCGAACGCATGGGACTGGGCAGTATATTCCTCCAACTAGTTAGAACGCTTTACACCACCCCAACAGCCAGAGTACGAGTGGGCAATACGGTCACGACGCCCTTGGAGATATCTAGAGGTACACGACAGGGCTGCCCGCTCTCCCCACTACTGTACGCCCTAGTCGCGGAACCGCTAGCATGCACCCTAAGAGAGTACCACAGCCATAGAGGGGTTAGGTTCCTGGACTACAATCTTATCATCTCAGCTTATGCTGACGATACCCTCCTTTACGTCCGAGACCCTGCGGTAAATCTCTCCCCAATACTGCGAGAAGTGGTTAGATTTGGAGAATTCTCTGGCCTACGAATCAACTGGGCAAAGTCCATTATTTTCCCCTTGACTCCAATGCCGATCCTAGAAGACTTGGATTTTCCGCTAACTTGGTCCACTGACCCGATCCGATACCTAGGGACACAGATCCATACGGACTCCGAAGTGGTACTCCAGAAGAATTACGGTAGAGCTATTGCCAAACTGGAGGAGGACGTCAACAGATGGATCCGCCTTCCCCTCTCACTCCTGGGAAGGATTTCCATCATGAAAATGGTGGCACTGCCCAGACTTCTCTTCCTGTTTAAAACATCCCTATAGTTTTGCCCGCACACTTCTTCAAACGTCTGAAAACACTGCAGATCAAACTGGCTTGGGCCGGCAAGCAACCTAGAGCCAAGTGGGATACTCTCACTCTTCCTTATGCTATGGGAGGACTGGGAGCCCCTGACCTAGACCTTTACTATCGAGCCGCACAGGCATCACATGCATACTATTGGCTCCATCAGCAAGACCCCCCCTACACCTCCACATAGAACGTATTGCGATGGCCCCGTAGCACTTGACCGCTGCACTGTTCCAAGTGACATCCCGCCGCACAGGAACGTTAGATTCGATAAACGCGACAGCGCATCCCTGGCGCAATCTGATAAACAGCCAAGCAACTACTATACTTTACTCTCCCCTTACACCCCTGGAATGGTGTGCGTGGCTCCCTGAGCTCACTACACCTGAGATGACCAGAGCCCTCCGTACCTTGGGAATGGACTCAATTGGCGACTTCTTTATCGAGGGACGAGGACGAGACTGGGACGAACTAGTAGCTAATGACACCCCCAAGTCCACCCTAACAGTGTTTCACTATTTCAGGGCCCGGGATGCGCTCCGCGAGGTGCTAGGGGATGACCTATTAGAACCACCGGAGGTCCTCGCCTTCTCGCACATACTCCGCACTGAATCCCCAAGCAGACTGGTCACACACATCTACAAAAAAACACAAGAGCTGCGCAGTAACCAATACGCTAAAGCAAGGCTGGAGTGGCAGCGCGATCTAGAAATCACGATAGACGATAAAATGTGGACATATTGCTGCGAAGCCACCAAACGCATTTCTCTTAACGGCAGACACCGACTCATACAGTTTAAATTTCTGAATCGAACATATCACACACCCGTGCGGCTCCATAGATTCGGGTTGCGAGAATCGGACTGCTGAGAGAGATGCGGGGATAGAGGGGCGGGCTTTTTGCACTTAGCTTGGCTCTGCCCATCCGTCGCTGCTTTCTGGATACAAATCTTCACCAAACTGAGCGACATTACTGACGTACATATTAGCCCGGACCCATTAATGGCAATACTGGGATACTCGAAACACCTAAAAAAAAGTATTAGAAACTAGTTGATATGGGCTTATTAATAGCCAAAAGAGTGGTGGCAATGCATTGGGCCCGAGGTCCCCCCCCCTCACTAACGCAATGGGCTAGAGACATGGTGTTTTGCAATACACAAACAGAATCATACAGCAAACTACTTCCTCCTAGAAGTCGTCCTAAAATGTTTTGGAGTTTATACAATACCTACCTGGCAAACCAGGCTGTATAGAGTAATATCTTGGCAAGGCTATCCACAACATCCATAATGGGGGAGCTGTTAGTTCCATTTGCCCCTGACGACTAAGGTGTCTGCGACATCGTCACTCATTTGATATGTACTATATGTCCTTGATAGCAATAACCTGCTTGTAATATGGTTTTTACACGATAATTTCCAAAAGCTCTTTGGGTTAATATAACTGTACAATGACGAACCCGGATATGTATGTTCAGAATCTGGCTCTAGAAGATAATTTGTTGTCCCATTTCTTTTCCTTATATATGGTTTGTTTACCCCCCCTATTTGTATGTTTGTATGACAAAAAGCTGAATAAAGATTTTTTTTAAAACACAAAAAAAAACGTCCAGGCAAAATCAACCAAGTGATAGTCACCACCCCATGCCATTCATGACCCTTGCATTTAACGCACATATGCACATGCCATACCTCTTCCCAAAACTGCACCCTGTCACCAAGGAGAACTCTGATATAGCAAGAACCATGCAGAATCTTGGCAGCTAGCTTTTTAAATGCCAGTACAGTAACAGTAACCCATGCACACAAGCCCCACCAGGGCAAACCTGTGGCACATTCGATGAGCTACCTCCGTGGATGGCACAACCATTGCGGCAGGCTCACAGAAATGCATTTGAGATACATGCCCCGGGTTTCGGTCTTACCCCTTGACAAGGGACTTACAGCTAACTCGAATCAGCCAATCATATATACACCAATCACCAGTATGTATATGACAAACACAGCGCTTTGAACGCGCTCAAAGTCCTAAGGCTAGCATCCACAGCAGCGGAAAACTGGGAAGGAGAAAAGCAAAAAGTTGAGGGAAAGCACCGTAGAAAGGGCCATTTCCAACAGTAGTGTTTTTTAGTCGCTGCAATATGGCGGAGCACCACAATCCACTGTCTAGCTGTGGAATAAGAGAAAGATCTGCCACCCCATCTAGGTTTATGAATTTGGGCACAAAAGACCCGTTGTTAACAGACCACAGCATCCTCCCAAGTACACACTACTGAAATTTGGATTTGAAAAAATGGGGGGGCAATATTATGAAGGGCCTTGTGAGCTATGCAAAGAGCTTTAAAATTATTATTTTCCAAAGAAGCCAATGCAGGCTCCTAAGCTCCTACGCTATAAACTGAAATTTTGGAATATCCAAAATAAGAAGATCCACCGCATTCTGAATCATCTATAATCTGTTGAATGAAACCTGACTGATGTTGAGATAAGAGTTGCAGTAGTCCAAGCGAGAGGATGCCAAAGCGAGAACAAACGCTTTATGTAGCTCAACTGGAATAAAAGGAAACCCCTTTTTTCAGGATCTGATAATGTGAAAGCATGAGCCAGTGATATGGCTAACTTGTTTGTGAAAGATAAGCTGATCATCTACAGGATCACCCCAAGGTTCTTGGCTGAGCTGACTGGTGATGGAAGATACCCAAGATCGTCTGGCCACCATGCAGAATTCCAGACTGAGCAGTGAGTGCCAAAAACCAGAACCTCTGTTTTATCAAGAAGTTGTCCTTCATCCACTTGCTAACTAATAGTAGTCAAAACCTGAAACTAGATTCGACGGAAGAGACATCATCCGATCGTTTTTAAGCTCTTTCAGATCAAAGTTGGGCTTTTTCAATAGGGGAATAACGATAGCTTCTTTCCAAGAACTAGGGAAATGCCCCGCCTCAATAGCCACATTGCAAGTCTGAGTGATGTGCTCCACCACTACGTCTGAGGACAATAGCAGAATTTTAAGGGGCAAGGGTCCAAAGGGGACTCAGGTTTAGTCCTAGAGAGCAGCTCACCGACCTAAGATACCAAAGTGAGGGAAACCAGAAGGAATGTCACATAAAGTGGCACCTGACGCTAAGTTAAAGTGCCCAGACTCAGATGAACAAGAGAATTCTGTAAAACTATTAAGAACCTTGGATTGAAAAAAGGTGGCGATGTCATTACAAAAAAACTGAGAATTCTCTGCATGTGATGTATTTGGTGGGCTAGACAATTGATTGACTACTTTAAAAATGGCCTCGGAAGAACTGCCGGAGGACTTGATCTTGGGGGTAAAATATTTAGAATTTGCCTGGAAGATAGCACGTTTATACTCCTGTATCAACAACTTTTGTTTAACCTTTGCTTGCAGATCCCGAGTTAAACGCCACTAGCGTTCCTGTCAACGACACTGCTGCCACACTATCCTGAGATTTTTGGAAAACCAGGGAGCCCTGCGTTTATTTCTAGAAGCCTTAACATATTTCAGAGGGGCAACACTGTCAAGAGCGGACGGGAGCCACTTGGAGTATTCGGATGCAGCAAGTTAACTGTCTGAGTAGCAGGCAACAGGAGCCGCCTCTAGAGCGGACTTAAAATCTGCAGCCGGCTACAAGAGTGGGAGACTGCACAATTTGAGAAAACCCCTAACTGGCCATAGAGTCAATTAGTATAGAAGAGTCTCAACAGGACAGATTATCCAAATAAAAGTTAAAATCCTCAGTGACAAGTGATTTTAAAAACTACCACCAAACCACCTGGTCTATTAGGAATCCTGCCTGCAGTGGCGGCTACTCCACTAAGGCGGAGGAGCATCGCCCAACTGCTTTGAAGCAGTGAAAGAAAGGAAAAATAAAATGATAATAACTTGATGTTATTATAATTTTATTTCTTCCTGCTGCGGCAGCATGGGGCGGGCCGGGGCTGCTCTGCTCAAAGAGCAGGGGAGGAGTGGTGAGCACACTGAATTGCGCTTGACGCTTTGGCTGGGCGTCTCGGGCCGGCCAAACAGTCATGCTCACTTAGCATGTTCTCCACCCAGGCCGAATAACAGCCTGGGTGGAGAACATGCCCAGGCCCCCGTCCCTGTCTGAGCGCGAACTACAGCGCCAGACCAATCACAACGCTGCATTGAGGCATTGTGATTGCATTAGGGGAGCCAATCACAACGTTGCATTGCAGCGTTGTGATTGGCACAGGGGAGCCTGTCTGCTTCCTGTTCGGAGGAGGAGAGACGACGTGGGACAGAGCGGCGAGGACGTAGGTGTCTCTTTCTGTTTTTTACACCCCATCACCCCCTGCCCCGCCACCCCAGATCTGTGCCGGCCGCCATTGCCTGCCTAACTAACAAAGGAATATCCTGGCGGGACAGCTTCAACAAGATCGGGTCCATAGTGCTCACACGGCCAGGTTTCTATAATAAATGCGCATTCTAAGTTACGTGCTTAAATGAAGTCCATGACTTCAATACTATTTTTATTAAGTGAGCGAACGTTAATAAGTGTGCATGCAGCCGTAAACTCCTTATCTCCGACCAACTGCATTTTTTACATTATTCTTTAACGCAAAATGTGTCCTTCAATCCAAAATGAAGATGAGAACACATTACAGGGTAAAATACAGTGGTGAAAGCTGGTTTCACATTTCACGTTATCATGCTTAATTTCCCGCCATTTTTTCCAAAAGTTCATATAATTACTCAAAAAGAAATTATGCAAACAGTTTTGGGTTTCAGTTATCCAGGTCTCTAATAATTCAACCGGAGTTTGATCTCTGAGGCTTGGGTGTTGCTTTACCTTGCAAATTCAAAATCTGCCAACATTTCTGTCATATTAAGAAATGAAGTACTGTAACCTTTAAGATATTCTGCCACCGTCGGAGAAAAGAAGCAAAAATATTGAATGCAGCACTAACAATGCGCAACACATTCTTATCCTTTACCATCTTTCACAGAGTTTTCGTGTCTGGCTTCTTAGAGGCACTCAATAACATAACGTAACGTGTATTTGTAACGCGGACGTTCACCCCCAAAGGGGCATCTTGGCACAGAATAACAGATGTTTATTGTTACCCAACTCAATGTTACTCATTTTATCGACCTCAGAAAGGATGAAAGGCTGAGTGGACCTGTCTGGAATTGCACCTGTAACCATGAGGTCAAACACAGGCCCCTGCAGTGGATGCATTAGTCCACTGAGCCACCAGACTCGGCTGTGGCAATGTACAAACATTCCTTGCAGACCCTCTCCCCAGTTTTCTCCTGGTGGGTAAAGTTTCCATTAGGACCAGGGCTTTAAGTGGGGAAAAAAAACTGGGGGTGCTCTAAAAGGGGCGTGACAAATTTCTTAAAGGGGTGTGGCCTATCCGAGTAGGGGCGTGGTCTAAATCAAGATAACTAGCATTGTGTGCTTAAGAAAATCATGAAGTCGCATCCAGCAAAGGATAATAAAATAGGCAAAAAGGTATATTTATTAAGTATAAGCCATAAAATACCAAACACTTTAAAAAACATGTAAAAATGATTTACATTACTTAGAAATCTATTGCAGGATTTCCCAAAACCCTTGAAGATATTCACTGTGTCTATTTTGCTGGGGTTTCTCACAACAATTTTCTTCAGCAGACCTTCTACCTTTTGCCAGGCAACTCTTTACATACAGCTTTGCGTCAAATGTTTCAAATGGAGGACCATTGAGTTTTACCCATAAGCATGAAGAAATGGTCTCTACAAGACTGCGCACAGGCGCTGCGTGGCAGGCCTGAGACACCATTTTAGGGCTACTCATGTGGGTTTCACAATCAGTGCTGCAGGCCCACTAGTATTTATTTATTTTATTTATGTCATTTATAAAGCGCATGAATCACCCCAAATGGGGTATCTCCGCGCTAATGCTAGTAGCATTTGAATTACCCGCCCCGGCACACTTAGTGCATTTTACTAGGGACCTACTGGTAAAACAAATATGCCAATCATGGATAACCAATCACAGTAATAATTTAACCAGGGAGCACTTGCACTTTGGCACTGATCAGCAGTGGCAAAGTGCCCAAAGCATCTAAACCAGCAAAACGAAATCCCTCACAGTGTCAAAATGTAGGAGGTAGAGGCAAAAAGTCAGGGGAAACCACGCCAAGGATGCCAGGTCTAACAGTCACACAGGACTTAATTACATCAGTGTTAGTAAACATAGGAAGAGCAGAGCAATGTGAAAGTGATGAAAATGAAACTCAGAGGGGTCCGTCTGGGTCGGCTTTACTATTGACTTGAGATATCTACTTACTTCTGAATTGTGCCTGAACATTTTCAATGCAGCCACAAGTTACATTACACAAGATCATATACATTTTTGGGGGACTGGGGGCACAGTGAGATTAAGTCTTAATCTCACTGTGCCCCCAGTCCCCACAAAATGTATATGATCTTGTGTAATGTAACTAGTGCTCATGTAGCTCACGTAAAGCGCTCCAATACGTTCGGGTCGAGACAGAGCTATATTAAACTGTAATATATATATCAACTCCCTTCCTAATGCATCCAGAGTTATTATATTCAGTGGCTGGGTGGTTTATTGGTATTTTCCGGCGATGGCACAAGTCCTTCTGAAGGCTCACAGGCTCACAGGTTGTGTGTGCGAGCACCGGCGCTAGAGTGTATGCCAACGTCGGTATGTATTTCATGTGTTATTGTTCATCCTATGTGTGATTTGACATGTGTGGTTCCACGTTATCACATATGTGTTACTGTAAACGTTATTTATTAGGCGATCAGTAAACAGAAGCAGACACCTGGACGGACTAACACACAGAAGGGAATATAATGTAAATGAAACGACCCATGGATGGATAAACTGACTGATGGGTGGACGGTCGGTTGGTTAGAAATAGACATATGATTGAGAAAAAGACGGGCAGGTATGTATCAAGAGAAATCAGACAGGTTTTTGAGGCATAGAGATGACGGGCCGACAGGGGCAGGGCTGCACTGGTAGTGGTAGTGTCACTGCTGCTGGATTCTGTTGTAGACCCTCGTCCCTCGCTTGCTTTAAGGCAGAGCAGGGTCACACTGGTTGCTGGAGAAATCTTGCTGCAGGCCGTAAAAGCAGGACGTGCCGGTTCTAACCAGCTGTTGTTGTGCCGATGGCTGGCACGATGACGTAGGTGGCGCTGCGTGTTCAAAGAGAAGGGAAATCCCGAGAGAAAGTGTCTCTCTTCAAAGGATTTCCTTCCTGCTACAATGACATCACGCCTTAAGCAGTGCGCGTGCATGCTCACCAGAAACACCAAACAAAACCGGGACGTCTGGTCACCCTACCTTTGACCTTTGAGGCCCGAAAATAGAGCCCCCTAGAGACCCCTTTTGAGGCCCCCCCAAAAAAACTGGGGGTGCTCAGACCCCCACAGACCCCCCCCCACTTAAAGCCCTGATTAGGACAAATATCCTTAATTCATAAAAGTAAAAAAAAAAACTAGGCTCTAGCCTGCGTATGACGAACGACGTTTCTTCACTCCTCAGCGATGTTTAGGTGCATTGCCCTTTCTGGCGGGTTTACAAAGGGAGATTCTTCAATCCAGAAATAAGGATCCTGAAAGCCTATCAAAGCACAAATGTTTGGGAAAAACCGACGGAGTCCCTCAGACAAGCTCGTATTTACACACGCTGACTGATTTATAACGTGCCCTGAAGGCCCAGACTTGAAAAGCAAAAACATTACCTCATAATTATGGTCTGATTCCCGACACAAAAATGTAGGCTCGTGATTACTGTGAAGGAAGGTTAATAACGGCCCTCCTTTTCGGCAGATTCTTCGAGGGTTTGCAAGTACCTGGCTCTGGTATCGCTCATCCGTCGGCCACCGCTGAGATGGAAGCCTCTTTGGCAAGAGGCCCGTAATCCCTTTTAGTAATCCACCGCGCGCACCGTCAAGGCGGGAAGAGCTGTCTTCCAAGCCATGCCAGCTAGACATCAAGGTCTGCTACCTTTGGAAACCGACACAGACCTGAACGTCTGGTTCAAAATGTATTTGCACTCACAGGATGATAATAAATGTCTCAAAGGTGAATTTACTTAGCATAGACATAATGTCTTAAATAATGTTTGTGTCTGATGTAAAAAAAAAAAAAATCCTTTTCTAGATCCAGGAGGAAATATTCTGTCTGAAGCATTTCAGACGAATTTAAAAAAGCAAATAAATCCAGTGCTTAATTTGTAAAAGAATAAGTGCTGTGGCCCAAAGACTTGCTCAGAAGACTGTGGTAAGTGCTATGAAATTGGAGCTTTGCTACATGCAATATATTACCAATAGCTAATGATGATGGCTGTCCTTCAGTCCCCACTGAAGCAATTTTGTTTCTGACTATGTCAGTTAATGTAGGCATCTGTCATGGTGTTCTGATCCGGGGAAGTCAGAAGTGGTCTTATGACTCGGAGAATTCTAAGATACAAAATGCATGATTTGACATTAGCAAATACCTGTGTTTTCAAGATAATAAACCAATGGGTTAAGAGCATCACAAGATCATGGAATGTAGTCCAGGAAGTTGGTAGCTCTATTTGATTAATGACAGTGCAGTCTCCATCGTTAATAAAGAACCTTCTGCAGATGTTTGTTGCGGTTCTCCTCATACAGTTATCCTCTGTGGTCAGACAAATGGATAACGCGTTGAATGCTTCCTACGGGCATCTGTGGAATGAGAAACTGCTCTATGTGCTAGCAGCACAAAGACGACGAGGCAGAATGTATTCCCGGATGACGTCCCAAGTATCCTTACGTACACCCCCAACAACAGAGGGACCCAACAAACCCAGGGAAGGTGCGAAAAAGAGAACAGAGCCCATCAGCAACACATTGTAGCCATTGGTCCAGAGACACTCACTAGTCAGAGCAAGGACTCTCAGACAGAGAAAGAGGGCTCTATGTTCAGTGAACTTGTTCTTTCCTCATTTTAAGGGTAAAACTTGTAAATGTTAACCTCTATTATACACGTAGCACTGCTCCGCCACACCATCATTTCCAATCAAACTTCTCAAATGAAGAATTTACAGAAAATGTATTGCTCAATTATACTGTTTTTCCATACATGGTAAGAAACCTATAGGATCAAAAATAATGTTAATTTTGAAAGGGTATGTTTCTGTCTGAATACAATAAACTAAGACTTTCAGAAGATTTTTGTGAAAATAATGATGGAAAAATCCTTCATGATGTAAAACAACGAGGTTCTTTTGAATTAAAATTATATATATAAGCAAGGGATCTTGTTCCCGAAACGCGTTGAGTGAAGCATTTGCCAAAATAAATTTCTGCTTGAAGCAATTGGGTGCCGTGGAACATTATTTAGTACCGTAATAATGGAATATGGATATATTACCTCCTGGCAGTCGCCAGTAGGTAGTTATAGTTAGGACCTAGTTTCCATAGGAAAAGCGTTTTTTGATTTGCCAATATCTTTGGCGCCGTTTGACGAATCTTCGCAAAATTTTCAAAACTAATGGAGCGCTCCGGTCAACTCCTGTCTTGAAAGTTTCGGGGTGATTCGTCAAGCCGGGGCGGAGAAAAAAGGGGGGTCCCAAAACGCGTTTTCTCCATGTTAATTTCCATAGGAACTTTTGTCGCGGCTACAGCCCGAACTGCTGAACGGAATTACACCAAATTTGGCAGAGAGGTAGCTCTTGGTCCAGAGTGCACTCTTTGCTTTAAATGGTGTAAATCCATTCAGTAGTTCCTGAGAAATTGAAAAATAAAAAATATCGATATCTGGTGACCGCAGTGGACCTGCGAACCCTCCCGAGCATGAGCTTGTCTCTGATTGGCTGCCAACACTCCAAACCAGGAAGTGTTGGCAGCCATCTTGTGAAGAAAACCAGTGAAAAAGGAAGAAAAGGGGGCAGGGTAGAAACACCCTGACCCCCTAGGCCTGCTCAGGGGGTCCCAAAAAAGCATTTTTTTTAAAAAACAATTCGAGGGATTCGCGCTGGGAGCGCAAATCCGGCCGAAGTTTTTTTTAACAAACGAAGCGCGGGCTCCCGCGCTTCGTTTTCTAGAAGCCCCCGGGTGGGCCAGGTCCCGGGGGCAATACCAAATTATCATGCGGGGGCCCGCCACCTCCCCGGGGCTTTATTATTAATGTGCGGGGGCACGCGCACCCCACAGCCCCGGGGACTGCCACCTCCACGGGGCTTTTCATTTAAAAATGTGTGGGGGGCTCCTGCCCCCCCAACGCTGCCCCAGGGACTGCCACCTCCCCGGGGCATAACAAATTACATGCAGGGGGCCCCGCAGACCCCCCAAGCCCCGGAGACCGCCACCTCCCCGAGGCTTCAATATAAATAAACAAGTGTGGGGGGCTCCTGCTCCCCCACACTGCCCCGGGGACCACCACCTCCCCAGGGCACACTAAAATTAAGGGCGGGGGGCCTCGCTGGCCCCCCCCAAGCCCCTGGGACCGCCACCTCCGTGTGGCCCCCCTCCAGGAGCCCTTCATGGCCCTGGGGACTGCCAGGGCCGGCTCCAGCAATGTCCTGGGTGCCCACCCCCGGGACATTGCAGTTTGCAATGGCAGGGCGGGAGCACGGCTTCCGCCTTGTCATTGAAAACTCTGCGTCGCTTCATGGAAGAGAGAGCAGAAAACCTCCTCTCGCTTCCATGAAGCGAAGCAGAGTTCCTTTTGGATAAGGGGGAGCTGCATGTCAGCAGCTCCCCTTGTCCAAAAGCAGTGCCAGCTCCCGCAGGAGGCGGGGAGCCGGCTGGGACCGCAGGGGCATTGGGGCTCCCCCCGCGGTCCCCAACGTAAGGCCAGGCCCCGGGGGATGGGTTCCCCGGGTCCATAATTGGCCTCAAGAGGGGGGCATGCGGCCCCCCTCCAAAAAAAAAAAAAAAAACAAGGCTGGCCAGGCCCCGGGGGATGGGGTCCCCGGGGCCATAATTGGCCTCAGGAGGGGGGCCACGCGGGTCCCGTCCAAAGTAAAAAAATAAATAAAAAAAAGAAGGCTGGTCAGTCCCCGGGGGATGGGGCCCCTGGAGCCATAATTGGGCTCAGGAGGAGGGCCACGTGGCCCCCCTCCAAAGTAAAAATAAAAAAAAAGCCAAGGCTGGCCAAGCTCCGGGGGATGGGGTCCCGGGGCCATTAGTGGCCCAGGGAAGGGGGGCCATGCGGCCCTCCTTCCATACAATAACTTTGCCGGGTCCCGGGGGATGGGGTCCCCGGGGCCAAAATCGGCCAGGGAGGGGTGCCTCGCGCCCCCCTCCCTTTTCAAAATTAGAAAAAAAAAAGGGGATTGGGTCCCCGGGGCCCAAAAGGTTCTAGGGAAGGGGGGGCCACACAGCCCCCTCCCTAAAATAAAAAAATTTAAAAGAAACCGGCAACTCGCCGGAGGCCCCGCCCCCTCCCTGTACCACTCTGCAAACGCGCCTCCTGGCGCGCTCTGCGTTGGGGGATTAAGTCCCCATCGCTTGGGGGGCGCTAGAGGGCGCACGGCAAGATGGCCGCACCTTAAGGTCGCTCTGCCCGGCTGAGCCACCATCCGCCTATAATCCGCCTGGAACAGCAGAAACTGCGCTACGGAAACCGCGCGACCCTAGCTGGCCAAGACCCCTGCATACTTTGGTGGCATTGCGGAGCGGCGGATCGCTCTGTGGCGGCGCTTCACCGGAGCGATCGAGACCCGTGGCGGGCGCACAAAATGGCGGCCACCTGCACACTCCGCTGACGCGGCCGGGCTGTGGCGACCCTGCCTGCCGCGGAGCTGAGGCGCCGATTGGAGGTGGCCGAGAGCTGCTGCCGGCGGCGTACCTGCCTGCTCTGAGGAGGGGTGCTGTCTGAGGGCGGCCGGGACCTACAAGGCCTGTGCGGGCCCTACGAGGACGAGGCCGAGTACTGCGCTGTTGGGCGCTGCAGTCACGAGCACAACCACTGTGTGGGAGAGGCGAGCGGCGGCGGCCCGGTGCGAGCTTTGGGGACCCGCGCCGAGGTGCAGAGACACACTTGCGGACTGCCGGCGGAGACGACTCCTGGGTGCTGGTCACGGTGAGTGGGGCGCGGCCCGGCCGGGGTTCGCACCAGTGGAGGTGGGCGAGGGCCCTGGTCGGCGCTGCGGCCTGCGAGCTTGGGCGGGCGCCTGGGGGGGAGTTGTAGGCCGGAGTGGGAGATCGCGCTCCAGTTGCTGCCGTCTGCTGGCTGTCACTGCCGCGGCTACTGCTGGGCCCGTGCTTGGTGGTCCCACGGGACAGATAGAGCGTTAGGCCTCTGTACCGATCTGGGAGAGGAGGGACTGGCACACTTACCCCTGCATTGCCACTGGTTATCCTCAAGGCTGTTGTGGCGGGTCTCTGACGGAGAGTGCAGCTGGGACCAAGGCTTGGGTCTGGAATACACCCCTCATTGCTTTGAACTGCTGTGGATCCTTCGCTGATGCGACTCCGGGGTGCGCACCACCTCGCATCTGGGTGGCCGGGGCCTGTGCTGAATCCCCTTGATTAGATCGAGCTGCTAACTCACTGGCTCTTGATGAGGGGCTAGTGGACACGAGAACTTTCACTGGTGGGGGGCCTTCATGCTCTGACCCCAAGCCCATTCCCTGCTGTCGGGCGACCTCCTGTGCTGGTGCGGGCCTGCATATCTCGGGCGGGCAGTTGCGCTCCCCGGGAGGAACGGGGTGAGCGGTGGATTCATTTGACGACCCGCCTGGAGTCTGCGAGGGATTCGGCTTGCTCCCCTGCAGAGGACTTGCCTAGATATCTGGCGCTATGGGCAGGACAGACAGAACCCAGCCTCGCCTCACGTTCGAGGCCCGAAAATCCACTAAAACCCCACAGAAGGCTGCCTCGGACTCGGAGGCTGACGCCCAGGAGGGAGGGCCCACTGGCCTCGAGACCACGCTTTTGGCCATGCAGCGCAGCCTCCAATCCATCGAAGGAACAATGGCGGCTGTCAACAACCGGCTGGACCACATGTCCTCGCAGCTGGAAAAACAGAGTGCCCGTATGGGGGAAGTCGAGCAGCGGGTTTCTACAGTGGAGGATGGTCTAAGTGAAGTCGCCGGGAAAACGCTTAACATGGAAAAAGTCCTTTCAGTCATCCAAGCCAAGAACGAGGATTTAGAGGCCCGCTCCAGGCGCAATAACCTCCGCATTACTGGGCTGCCGGAATCCACCAATGTGGGCAAAATGGAGACCTACATTGAAACATTGATCACAGACCTATTCGGTACGGAGCAGCTTTCACACATGTTCATTGTGGAACGGGCACACCGCTCATTGGCGGCTCGACCGGCCCCGGCCGCTCCCCCCCGCCCCATTATTGCACGAGTATTGAATTATAGGGACCGGGACACTATACTACGTCTGGCGAGAGAGAAAGGGGCCATAGAACATCAAGGCAATAAACTCTCCTTCTTTCCCGACTTTACTGTCACTGTCTAGGCTGCGAGGAGGGAGTTTGGAGGTGTCAAAAAATTTCTACAAGCGGAAGGGGTCCCGTATGCCATGCTATACCCTGCTCGCCTGAAGATAGGCCCTGACGGGGACTCTCACATTTTCAATAACCCCAAAGCAGCCTTAGAACATGCCAAACGCCTCAAGAGGAGGCGACGCGAATCCCGATCGCCATCAGAGACTGAGGAACAATAGACCCATAGGGTGCATTGGCTGAATTGTTTTGCTGCCACGGTTGCCTATTTGACTTTCCAGGTTTCACATTCCTCATGATGTATCACTTATCAGTATGATTTGCTCTTCCTTCCATTCACAGGTGTCTTTGGCCGGGGCTGACTGGGATATGCCTGCTCGCATACCATGGGCGCGCTCCATGATGTTGTAATTTCCAGGCATAGTTACCGACCCCTGCTCAGCCTCCTCCTACTAGATAGGAGGATAGTAGCACTCTGACGCCCTCACACGGGTGCACCCATCTAAGTTTTGCATTGCTGGTAGTTCGTTGGGACGGGGGAGGGGTGGGTAGGGATGGCTTTGGCGAGTTGGGGATGCTGAAGTGGGAGGGGGGATGGGGGATTGCGATGGGGGGGATGCTCTCTGGCACTGTCTTTTTAGGATTTTATGATTTTTACTATTTTCAATGTAATTGCAAAGGCATGTCTTTGAAATATTCGATAGGTACATCATTTCATAACCTGCTGATAGATGAGTGGTAAAATACGCCTTTTAACGTGGAATGTCCGTGGCCTCAATACTCCCAAAAAGATCAGGTCGGTGTTTGCCTACTTAGACAGGATGGAGGTCCACATTGCCTTCTTACAGGAGACACATCTTACCAAAGCTTCCGAAGGGAAGGTGGGGGCTTGATGGGCTAGCTTTCGTGCCTCTTCCTCTTATTCTAGCTATGCAAGGGGAGTGATTATTCTGATCAAGAAAGGGATACCGTTCCAAGTCACGCGCACAGAGACTGATGATCAGGGACGAGTGGTGTTGGTGCATGGTCAACTAGGTCGGTCGAGTGTCCTTTTTGTAAATGTGTATGGGCCGAATGTTGATGACCCGGCCTTTTTTGCTGATGTATGGTGCCGCATCTCGGGGTTTCCAGACGCGGAGATTATATGGGGAGGGGATTTTAATGTCTGTCTGGATATGGAGGCTGACCGGAGGGGTAGTGAAAATGCACGGCCTAAACAGGTGGCGGAGGTGCTGCGTGGCCTGATGGATGCGGGACGCTTGAGGGATATATGGCGTATGCAACATTTGGGGGAGCGAGAGAGCACGTTTGTTTCATTTGTGCATGGGACTTGGTCCCGCTTGGACTTATGGCTGGCTACGGAGGCTGCGTGTGCGTGGGCGACTGGAGTGCGCCACTTAGCCAGGACGCTCTCGGACCACTCCCCGGTGCTCCTGGATCTACAGGTCCCAGCATGTGATCGACCACCCTTCCAGTGGCGCTTACAACCGTCCTCCCTGACGGACCTGGTCTTCCGGGCCTCAGTAGGAGAGGCTATTCGTAATTTTTTCCGGGAAAATGCTGGCACAGTTGATAGCACAGGCACCATGTGGGAAGCGTTCAAAGTCACTATCAGAGGGGTCTGTATGGGGGCGCAGGCTGGAGTACTGCGAGACTTACGGCGCAGAATTCACAAATTGGCCGCCGATATTTCCACTCTGGAGCGAGCCTATGAGATGGACCCGCTGCCCGAAACTCTGTCCAAGATCCGTGCACTGGTGACAGAACATAACGACACGGCTGACCAGGAACTGGTACATAGGTCCAGGCGTAGCAAGGCCCGATACTATGGTGAGGGGGACGGCCTAGCCGTTCGCTCGCGCAAAAACTGGCTGCGCCGCGGAGGCAAGAGTATATCACGGAAATCCTAGACGAGGCAGGGACAGCTTGTTACGGCACAACCGCCATTAGTGAGACCATACTTGACTATTACACGGCACTCTATAGCAATAGAGATGTAGTGCAGCCGGCCGAGATCCATTCATACTTGGATGATGTCGCACTGGGCTGGCTGTCTCCCGGCCACAGGGAATATCTTACTCAACCTTTTGATGAGGAAGATGTAAAACTCGCTATTATGTCCCTCCCTACCTGCAAAGCTGCGGGATTAGACGGGTTCCCGAGCGAGTTCTATAAGACATTCGCGGAGGACCTGGCCCCTCGCCTTCTTGAAGTATATGCGGAAGCGTATGATACTGGACAGCTCCCACCCTCATTGCGGGAGGCTCTACTGGTGATGCTACTGAAACCGGATAAGGAGCCTAGCCACTGCGATTCATACAGACCACTCTCAATGATTAATATCGACACCAAGATACTGGCGAAAATGATTGTACTCCGTCTTCAGCCTCTGGTTCCCCTGCTGGTACTCCCTGACCAGTCTGGTTTTGTGCCTGCCCGGTCTACTGTGCATAACCTGCGAACTCTCTTCGCCACTCTTCACTATTTTGACGCAGACTTCCAAGCCGTGGCGGTGCTACTAGACGCCGCCAAGGCGTTTGATTCCCTCTCCTGGGAGTATATGTTTACCGTTCTCACGCGAATGGGTGTTCCCCGTTTTTTTGCAATGGATCAGGGTCCTGTATACCAAACCTGCGGCTAGAGTTCGCGTGAATGGCTGGGTATCCTCGGCGTTTCCCATTGGCAGAGGCACACGGCAGGGATGTCCTCTGTCACCAATGCTATTTGCGCTGGCGCTGGAGCCACTGGCATGTAAGTTGCGCCAATTGCACGCCTCCGCTGCGCTTTAGACAACGGCCACTTGTTGTTTTGCTCTATGCGGATGACATGCTTTTATATGTCCGTGAGCCTGCAACCCACCTCCCTGAACTGCTGAGGGAATATGTTAAATTTGAAGGATTCTCTGGCTTAGGTATAAACTGGGCCAAGTCGACGGTATTTCCCTTAACAGCGGGTACTGACGAATTTGAGATGGACTTCCCCCTGTCTTGGGCCCGGGATCCGGTGAAATACTTAGGGATCTGGCTGCACAGGGACCCTGCCCAGGTCATATTCATGAATTACGGACGCACCATCACACAACTCACGGAAAAAACGGAGAGGTGGGCCCGCCTGCCCCTCTCGTTAGCGGACCGCATCGCTGTGATTAAAATGACCATTTTGCCCAAACTATTATATTTATTCGTGAATATCCCACTCCGCCTGAATATTTCGGCCTTCAAGGCATTACAGACGGCCTTACTATCATTTGTGTGGGGCGGCAAAAACCTCGTTGTAGCTGGGACACCCTAGTCCAACCCTTTGAACGCGGTGGCTTCGAGGCCCCAGATATGCGCCTTTATTACCTATGCGCTCAGGCACATTTTGCGCATTATTGGTTCTTCCCACACCGCTATCTCCCCCATACGGCGATTGAGGCGGACGCAATACTCCCCTTGCCACTGGTGGCAGCTGCTCTCTCGGGTGGGAGTGGAGGCCCCCGAACGGAAATCAATCCGGTGCAGTGCACCGCCTGGGCCTGGCAGACATTGGCTAGACGAGCGAAACTGCCCTACCTTTATGCCCCCAAATTGCCGATTGCGGCACATCCTGGCATATCCGCGGCGCAAGAGCGTTCGGCGCTGGGCGCATTGCAAGCGGTCGGGGTCACGCAGCTGGGGGACTTGTACAAACAAAGCCAGTTCCGCTCACTGCTGGACGTACAGGCGGGTCGGTCACATGGAGCTATGCTATGCTTCACATACGTGAGGGTTCGGCAGGCAATCAGGGATATATATCCTAACTACCCCACTGAGCCTCAGCCACTGCGGGCGCTGCAGGCGGTGCTCGCAAGTGAGGATCGTAAGGGACTGATCACTAAACTATACGCTGCATCGCTTCGTGAGCGTGAGGAGGAGGCGCACCCCTCATACGCTAAATGGAACGAAGCTCTGGGTAGCACGATGTCCATAGACCATTGGCATGCTTGCTGTAAACTGACTGGGCGCCTCACAGCTAACTGTAATCTACGTATCATACATTTTAACTTTTTACACCAGCTCTACTACACCCCTGTGCAGCTGAGGAAATTTGGCCTGAGGGATACGGCTAATTGTGTGCGGTGTGGGCATGCGGACGCCGATTTTCTACACCTCTCCTGGCTCTGTGCGGGGTTAGTTACATTTTGGTCTAGGGTGGTGGATGTGTTAACGGAGGTCGTGCTGGAACGAGTGGGATGCACGCCTGAGCTATGCTTGTTGGGCAATGTGACACCCTTAAAGCCCTGTAACAGGAGGTTGGTGGCTGTGGCGACGCTAATGGCCAAGCGGGCCGTGGCGCAGCACTGGGGTGCACGGGGTTGCCCACGGTTCGTAAATGGATCCGGGACTTGACCTACTGTAGGGAACAACTAGAGACCTATGCTGAAGAACTCCCTGAGTCATCAAGGCCCAAGGATTTCTGGGCCCCACTTACCATATATTTATCAAGCCACCCTGATTTGTAAGATGTCACACATTCTTATTTCTATGCTAATGATACTTAATGCAATTGATCCCAGGTTATTGTACTATTCCGACATGTGTGCGCATCAGAAGTCTAAATGTTGCCGCTATGTAGGTCACATCATTGCAGTGCCAGAGGGCGAGGCAGGGGGGGGGGGGTTTCGTTTGCCTTATGGCATTTTCTTTGGGTATCTGTTCATATATTGCTTGATATGTATATGCACCTAAAAAGTTGCTTGTCCTGAATTCCTGGGCGCGTTGCTCCGGGCACGCGCGTGATATTGTTGTATGGTATGACAAGCTGTTAATAAACAAAAAAAACAACAAAAAAAGTCCCCATCGCTACTGAGGGTCCCTGGGGGCCACCAGGAACCTTCAGTAAGCCCCACACAGTGGGATTGCTGAGAGGTGGTATGAGGCCACGCCCCTTTTTACAACACTCTGCAAACGGGCCTCTTGGCGCACTGCTGGTGGGTCGATGAGGTCCCCTTGTGTCCTGAGGACTTCAGGACTAAAGTGGACTTCATCCCCCAAGCAGCAGTGCGCCAGGAGCTGCGTTTGCAGAGTGGTGTAAAAAGGGGACATGGCCTTGGACCACCTCTCAGCAATCCAGCTGTGTTGGGCTTACTAGAGATAACAGGAGGGCTAGTTGGCCCCCAGGGACCCTCAGGAGGCAAGGGGACTTCATCCCCCAACCAAGAGCGCGCCAGGAGGCGCGTTTGCAGAGTGGTGGAGAAAGGGGGCGTGGCCTGTGTCAACCTCTCAGCAATCCCACTGTGTGGGGCTTACTGGAGGTAACAGGTAGGCTAGTTGGCCCCTAAGTACCCCCAGCAGCGAAGGGGACTTCAATCCCCATCCAAGAGCGCGCCAGGGAGCGCATTTGCAGAGTGGTGGGCAAAGGGGGCGTGGCCTACTATGAAAACTTAGCAATCCTGCAGTGTGGGATTTACTGGAGGTAATAGAAGCGGTAGTTGGCCCCCAAGGATGTCCTTGGGGGCCAACTACCCCTTGTGTTACCTCCAGTAAGTCCCATACAGTGGGATTGCTAAGAAGTCTTCGGAGGCCATGCCCCCCTTTCTCCACCACTCTGCAAACGCACCTCCTGGCACACTACTGGTTGGGGGATGAATTCCACCTTACTCCTGAGGGACCTTGGGGGCCAAGAAACCTTCCTGGTACCTCCTGTAAGTCCTATGCAGCGGAATTCCTGAGCGCTGGTCGGAGGCCCAGCCACCTTTCTCCACCACTCTGCAAACGCGACTACTAGTTAAAGAAGCATTTGGAATGTAATAGGTCTCGCATTTGCGAAAGTTACGACTATTGGCGTTGTAAATGTAAAAGTTTTTTACTTATGTTTTTTGGAGTGGAGTGGATGTAGGTTGTGTGTAGTGGAATTATGTGGTATGTTGTGCAGTGAAATTATGTGGATAGAAAGTATGTGGTATTTAGCGTATAGGAATTCTGTAGAGTGGGATTATGTGTTATGGAGAGTAATTGTGTGTCTGTGCTGTGGAGTGGTAACCTCAGGTTTAGTCTTCCTCGTTTCCATAGAAGCTAAACTATAAACTCAATGAGACAAAAAAAGAAGGGACCACTTAGGAGCACTTCTGGACCTAGTCAGAGGTATGAGCAGGGCCACTGGAATTATGCGACTGTTTGGCTGCACCGACTTTTGCACAATTATACATTTTCTGCATTTGCCACATAATCCATCATCTGCTGCATAATCTTCAGATTTGAACAAAAAAAACCTTGTTTCTAGCTCAAACGTTACCAAAAATGCAGCGACAAGTGTTACAGCGTGGTGGAAGGCCCTTTGCAAACCTAGAATGGTCACGTGTTACTTATTGCTAAAAGTGGGTATTAAATTGGTACTAATTTCTGTTGATTCTTTCTGCACCTTTCTTTCTTTTTCTGACCTTCTTTTGCCTATTTCTGCTCATCTCTTCCACTTTCTGCACGTCTCTTGCCTCTTTCTGTACCCCTCTTGCCACTTTCTGCACCCTTCGTCCCTCTTTCTGCACCTCTTTTGCCTCTTTATGTACCCCTGTTCCCTCTTTCTGCACCTCTCTTGCCGCTTTCTGCACTTCTCTGGCCTCTTTCTGCACCTCTCTTGCTTCTTTCTGCATCTCTGTTGCTTCTTCCTGCACTTCTCTTGCTTCTTTCTGCACCTCTGTTGCTTCTTTCTGCACCCCTCTTGCCTCTTTCTGCACTCTTCTTCCCTCTTTGTGCAACTCTCTTGCCTCTTTCTACACCTCTCTTCCCTCTTTCTGCACCCCTTTTGCCTCTTTGTGCACCTCTGTTCCTTCTTTCTGCACTTCTCTTGTGTCTTCCTTCACCCATCTTGCCTCTTTACGCACTTCTGTTGGTTCTTTTGCACTGCTCTTGCTTCTTTCTGCACCTCTCTTGCAAATTTGTGCACCCCTCTTGCCTCTTTCTGCACCCCTCTTGCCTCTTTCTGCACCCCTCTTCCCACTTTCTGCACCTCTCTTGCCTCTGTCTGCACCCCTGTTCCCTCTTTCTGCACCTCTTTTGCCTGTTTCTGCAACTTTCTTGCCTCTTTCTGAAGTTCTCTTGCCTCCTTCTGCACCTCTGTTGCTCCTTTCTGCACTTCTTTTGCCTCTTTCTGCACTTCTCACTTCTTTCTGCACCCCTGTTGTCTCTTTCTGCACCCCTCTTCCCACTTTCTGCACCTCTCTTGCCTCTGTCTGCACCCCTGTTCCTTCCTTCTGCACCTCTTTTGCCTGTTTCTGCAACTTTCTTGCCTCTTTCTGAAGTTCTCTTGCCTCCTTCTGCACATCTGTTGCTTCTTTCTGCACTTCTCTTGCTTCTTTCTGCACCCCCGATGTCTCTTTCTGCACTTGTCTTCCCTCTTTCTGCACCTCTCTTGCTTCTTTCTGCACCCTTCTTCCCTTTTTGCATCCCTCTTGCCTCTTTCTGCAGTTCTCTTGCCATTTTCTGCACCTCTTGCCTCTTTCTGCACCTCACTTGCCTCTTTCTGCACTTCTCTTGCTTCTTTATACACCTCTGTTGCTTCTTTCAGTAATTCTCTTGCCTCTTTCTGCACTTCTCTTGCTTGTTTCTGCACCTCTCTTGCGTCTTTCTGCACCTCTGTTGCCTCTTTCTGCACCTCACTTGCTTCTTTCTGCACCCCTGTTCCCTCTTTCTGCACCTTTCCTGCCTGTTTCTGCACCTCTCTTGCCTCTTTCTGTACCTCTGTTGCTTCTTTCTGCACTTCTTTTGCCTCTTTCTGCACTTCTTTTGCCTCTTTCTGCAGTTCTCTTGCCTCTTTATGCACCTCACTTGCCTCTTTATGCACCTCACTTGCTTCTTTATGCACCTCAATTGCTTCTTTATACACCTCTGTTGCTTCCTTCAGTAATTCTCTTGCCTCTTTCTGCACTTCTCTTACTTGTTTCTGCACCTCTCTTGCGCCTTTCTGCACCTCTGTTGCCTCTTTCTGCACCTCACTTCCTTCTTACTGCACCCCTCTTCCTGCACGTCTCTTGCCTCTTTCTGCACCCTTCGCGCCTCTTTCAGCACCTCTGTTGCTTCTTTCTGCACCCCTCCTGCCTCTTTCTGTACCCCTCTTGCCTCTTTCTACACCCTGCACCCCTCTTGCCTCTTTCTGCACCCCTCTACACACTTTCTGCACCTCTCTTGCCTGTTTCTGCAACTTTCTTGCCTCTTTCTGAAGTTCTCTTGCCTCCTTCTTTACCTCTGTTGCTTCTTTCTGCACTTCTTTTGCCTCTTTCTGCACTTCTCTTGCTTCTTTCTGCACCCGTTGTCTCTTTCTGCACTCGTCTTCCCTCTTTCTGCACCTCTCTTCCTTCTTTCTGCACCCTTCTTCCCTTTTTTGCATCCCTCTTGCCTCTTTCTGCAGTTCTCTTGCCATTTTCTGCACCTCTTGCCTCTTTCTGCACCTCACTTGCCTCTTTCTGCACTTCTCTTGCTTCTTTATACACCTCTGTTGCTTCTTTCAGTAATTCTGTTGCCTCTTTCTGCACTTCTCTTGCTTGTTTCTGCACCTCTCTTGCGTCTTTCTGCACCTATGTTGCCTCTTTCTGCACCTCACTTGCTTCTTACTGCACCCCTCTTCCTGCACTTCTCTTGCCTCTTTCTGCATCCTTCGCGCCTCTTTCAGCACCTCTGTTGCTTCTTTCTGTACCCCTCCTGTCTCTTTCTGTACCTCTCTTGCCTCTTTGTGCACCTCTCCTACCTCTTTCTGCACCCCTCTTGCCTCTTTTTGCACCTCTGTTGGTTCTTTCTGCACTGCTCTTGCTTCTTTTTGCACCTCTTTTGCAAATTTCTGCACCCCTCATGCCTCTTTCTGCACCCCTCTTCCCTATTTCTGCACCCCTCATGCCTCTTTCTGCACCCCTCTTCCCTATTTCTTCACCTCTCTTGCTTATTTCTGCACTTCTCTTGCTTCTTTCTGCACTGTTCTTGCTTCTTTCTGCACCTCTCTTGCAAATTTCTGTATCCCTCTTACCTCTTTCTGCACCCGTTACCTCTTTCTGTACCTTTCTTGCTGTTTCTGCACCTCTCTTGCCTCTTTCAGCACCTCTGTTGCTTCTTTCTGCACTTCTCTTGCATTTTTCTGCACCCCTCTTGCCTCTTTAAGCACCTCTGTTGCTTCTTTCTGCACTTCTCTTGCTTCTTTCTGCACCCTCTTGCCTCTTTCTGTACCCCTTTTGCCTCTTTGTGCACCTCTCCTGCTTCTTTCTGCACCTCGCTTGCCTTTTTCTGCAGTTCTCTTGCCTCTTTCTGCACCTCTTTTGCTTCTTTCTCCACTTTCCATGCCTCTTTCTGTACCCCTCTTGCCTCTTTCTGCACCTCCGTTGGTTCTTTCTGCACTGGTCTTGCTTCTTTTTGCACCTCTGTTGCAAATTTCTGCATCCCTCTTGCCTCTTCCTGTACCCGTTCCCTCTTTCTGCACCCCTTTTGCCTGTATCTGCAACTCTCTTGCCGCTTTATGCAGTTCTCTTGCCTTCTTCTGCACCTCACTTGCCTCTTTCTGCACTTCTCTTGCTTCTTTCTGCACCCTTCTTCCTTTTTTCTGCACATCTCTTGCCTCTTTCTGCACCTCTCTTGACTGTTTCTACACATCTCTTGGTTCTTTCTGCACTGCTCTTGCCTCTTTCTGCACCCCTCTTACCTCTTTCTGCACCTCTTTTGCTTCTTTTTGCACTTCTTTCTCCTCTTTCTGCACCCCTCTTGCTCTTTGTGCACCTCTGTTCCTTCTTTCTGCACTTCTCGTGTCTTCCTGCACCCATCTTGCCTCTTTCCGCACTTCTGTTGGTTCTTTTGCACTGCTCTTTCTTCTTTCTGCACCTCTCTTGCAAATTTGTGCACCCCACTTGCCTCTTTCTGCACCCTTCTTGCCTCTTTCTGCACCCCTCTTCCCGCTTTCTGCACCTCTCTTGCCTGTTTCTGCAACTTTCTTGCCTCTTTCTGAAGTTCTCTTGCCTCCTTCTGCACCTCTGTTGCTGCTTTCTGCACTTCTTTTGCCTCTTTCTGCTTTTCTCTTGCCTCTTTCTGCACTTCTCTTGCTTGTTTCTGCACCTCTCTTGCGTCTGTCTGCACCTCTGTTGCCTCTTTCTGCACCTCACTTGCTTCTTACTGCACCCCTCTACCTGCAAGTCTCTTGCCTCTTTCTGCACCCTTCGCGCCTCTTTCAGCACCTCTGTTGCTTCTTTCTGTACCCCTCCTGCCTCTTTCTGTACCCCTCTTGCCTCTTTCTGCACCCTGCACCCCTGCCTCTTTCTGCACCCCTCTTCCCACTTTCTGCACCTCTCTTGCCTCTGTCTGCACCCCTGTTCCCTCCTTCTGCACCTCTTTTGCCTGTTTCTGCAACTTTCTTGCCTCTTTCTGAAGTTCTCTTGCCTCCTTCTGCACCTCTGTTGCTTCTTTCTGCACTCGTCTTCCCTCTTTCTGCACCTCTCTTGCTTCTTTCCGCACCCCTCTAGCTTCTTTCTGTACCCTTCTTCCCTTTTTTGCATTCCTCTTGTCTCTTTCTGCAGTTCTCTTGCCATTTTCTGCACCTCTCTTGCCTCTTTCTGCACCTCACTTGCCTCTTTCTGCACTTCTCTTGCTTCTTTATACACCTCTGTTGCTTCTTTCAGTAATTCTCTTGCCTCTTTCTGCAGTTCTCTTGCTTCTTTCTGCACCTCTCTTGCGTCTTTCTGCACCTCTGTTGCCTCTTTCTGCACCTCACTTGCTTCTTACTGCACCCCTCTTCCTGCACTTCTCTTGCCTCTTTCTGCACCCTTTGCGCCTCTTTCAGCACCTCTGTTGCTTCTTTCTGCACCCCTCCTGCCTCTTTCTGTACCCCTCTTTGTGCACCTCGCCTACCTCTTTCTGCACCCCTCCTGCCTCTTTCTGCACCTCTGTTGGTTCTTTCTGCACTGCTCTTGCTTCTTTTTGCACCTCTTTTGCAAATTTCTGCACCCCTCATGCCTCTTTCTGCACCACTCTTCCCTATATATCGACCTCTCTTGCTTCTTTCTGCACTTCTCTTGCTTCTTTCTGCACTGTGCTTGCTTCTTTCTGCACCTCTCGCAAATTTCTGTATCCCTCTTACCTCTTTCTGCACCCCTGTTCCCTTTCTGTACCTTTCTTGCCTGTTTCTGCACCTCTCTTGCCTCTTTCAGCACCTCTGTTGCTTCTTTCTGCACTTCTCTTGCTTCTTTCTGCACCCTCTTGCCTCTTTCTGTACCCCTTTTGCCTCTTTGTGCACCTCTCCTGCCTCTTTCTGCACCTCGCTTCCCTTTTTCTGCAGTTCTCTTGCCTCTTTCTGCACCTCTTTTGCTTCTTTCTCCACTTTCCATGCCTCTTTCTGTACCCCTATTGCCTCTTTCTGCACCTCCGTTGGTTCTTTCTGCACTGCTCTTGCTTCTTTTTGCACCTCTGTTGCAAATTTCTGCATCCCTCTTGCCTCTTTCTGTACCCCTGTTCCCCTGTTTCTGCACCCCTTTTGCCTGTTTCTGCAACTCTCTTGCCGCTTTATGCAGTTCTCTTGCCTCCTTCTGCACCTCACTTGCCTCTTTCTGCACTTCTCTTGCTTCTTTCTGCAACCTTCTTCCCTTTTTCTGCACATCTCTTGCCTGTTTCTGCACCTCTCTTGCCTGTTTCTGCACATCTCTTGGTTCTTTCTGCACTGCTCTTGCCTCTTTCTGCACCCCTCTTACCTCTTTCTGCACCCCTCTTGCCTCTTTCTGCACCTCTGTTGCTTCTTTCTTCACTTCTTTTGCCTCTTTCTGCACCTCTCTAGCTTCCTTCTGCACCCCTGTTGTCTCTTTTGGCACTCGTCTTCCCTCTTTCTGCACCTCTCTTGCTTCTTTCTGCACTTCTCTTGCTTCTTTCTGCACCTCTGTTGCTTCTTTCTGCACCCTTCTTCCCTTTTTTGCATCACTCTTGCCTCTTTCTGCACCTCTCTTGCCATTTTCTGCACCTCACCTCGCTTGCCTCTTTCTGCACCTCACTTGCCTATTTCTGCACTTCTCTTGCTTCTTTCTACACCTCTGTTGCTTCTTTCTGCACCTCTGTTGCCTCTTTCTGCACCTCACTTTCTTCTTTCTGCAATGTTCTTCTCTTTCTGCACCGCTCTTGCCTCTTTCTGCACCCCTCTTTTCTCTTTCTGTACCTCTCTTGCCTCTTTATGCACCCGTTCCCTCTTTCTGCACCTCTCCTGCCTGTTTCTGCACCTCTCTTGCCTCTTTCTGTACCTCTGTTGCTTCTTTCTGCACTTCTCTAGCTCTTTCTGCACCCCTCGTGCCTTTCTGTACCTCTCTTGCCTCTTTGTGCACCTCTTCTACCTTTTTCTGCACCCCTCTTGCCTCTTTTCGCACCTCATTTGGTTCTTTCTGCACTTCTCTTGCTTCTTTCTGCACCACTCCTGCCTCTTTCTGCACCTCTCTTGCCTCTTTCGGCACCTGTGTTGCTTCTTTCTGCACTTCTCTTGCCTCCTTCTGCACCGCTTAGTTAGAGGTAGTTTTAATCCCCCTGCCCTATTATGTACTAGGGCCATACAGGGGAGGTCATGCCAATCACAGGGGTACCCCAACCCATAGTGTACCCTAGTGTATGTAGGTGTTTTCACTGTATTCTAAGTGTCTTTCAGCATAGCACTGGCTCCGGGCCTGGTTAGTCAGAGTCAGTTACCACCAGTACCAGTCAGCAAAACGTTGGGGGCACAGGATGACTTTGCAAGAAGGCCTCTTTCTGCACCTCTGTTGGTTCTTTCTGCATATCTCTTGCTTCTTTCTGCACCTTTCTTCGTCTTTCTGGACTTCTGTTGCCTCTTTCTGCATTTCTCTTGCTTCTTTCTGCGCTTTTCTTCCTCTTTCTGCACATGTCCTACCTCTGTAGGAAGTTAGAAATTAGCATTTAAAAAACCTTTGAAATTTACTGAAAAAACCATAGGTTTCAGGGACATTATAGTTAGAAATTAGCATTTAAAAAACCTTAGAAATTCACTGAAAAAAAACACAGGTTTCAGGGACGTTATTGTTAGGCTGACATTTCACTCGTACAAAACCAGAGAAATTCGGCCGCTATAATTAGTTGAGCTAACTATAACTCGCGCCCCCGCAATGCACTGCTGATGACGTCACATATTACATCATTCATGACATGGTCAGTGATGCAGTCAGTAAAGTTCCTACACTGCAACTCTCAAGGTGTCCTTGCATTTTTTCTGGAAACGTCCGAAAAACTGTGTTTGTATATATATATATATTTTTTTTTTGGTACATAGGCCTAGAGTTAAGAATAGTAAATCTAACTTGCCTATATATATACTTACCTTCACAATATAAGCATGACATTTATAATTCGATGTTCGGGTAGTATACTATATTGTTGAATTTAAAATGAATAGTATTTTCTAGCCAGTCGTTTGCTTAGGCTATAATGGAATATTAAAAAGGAATCAACATACTGCACGGGCTGCATGCTAAGCAATAAGCCAAAGCTACGTTTTTATCCCATACAATGCAGGTCACTCATTTCCTGTGACGTCAAATGGGACCGTTAATTTTAGAAACCTATATTTATGTTGAATAAATATTTCCATTGAAGCGATGTTTATGTTAAGTTAAACTGAAATAGCCTTCAAATTGTGGAACAATACAAGAATAAGTTCCAAGCTTTTGCATCTGTGAAACACTGTATGAAGGAAATGAATATTGCAATAAGAGTTATGGAAAATGTTCAGAGCTTTCCAAATTAAAAAGGTACAAAGTCTCAAGAAGACTAAACAAAATCTAATAATTGATTTGATGACAATAGACAGGCAGAGTATGATATTTTAATTTCGCCATGTTGACCCTGGATTTTCCAGCTGAAGCTTATTCTGACACACAATTTTAAGTCTATAATATCCTATTTTTGAAGCACTAAACCGAATATTTTTGACATCCTTAAAATGGACTCAAATCGCACAATCGACTCCAGGCAAACACTGAAAATCCCATTGAAACAATGGAAAAAATAGCCTTTTCTTCATAGGTAGTTCTCTCCCTCCTTCTCTACCCCATCCTGCTCGCGCACAGTTATGACAACCAAAGTCTCTGAAAGAGGTAGCAAGGGGAATGCGGTTTAATTCTTGTCAGGGCAGAAACACGTGCAATAATTATCCAAGTGCTTCTTGAACTTGCTATTCCAGGAAACGTGATTCACCCATTGGTTTAAAGCCTCTCAGAAGCAGTGTAATGGAACCAGCATGGCCATGAATTCATGATTTGGCGCTTACCACTGAAGGCACTAACAGAAAAAAGCCCTCTCCTATGGAAAGAGAACTTGAGATCTGCAATCATGTATTGGAGTTTGCCTTTGAAGTGGAAATGCACAGTGGAAAAGGAGGAGTTGTAGTTTTTCTTTAAACGAAAGCGATTTATAGGAAACCACAGAAAAAGCCCATTCTCTCTGGAGACCACATTTTCTGTCTCTATAATTTAAACTTTACAACCATGACTCACGTTCATTGAGAGCATGTCCCTGTACTTACACAATACCTCAAAGTAAATACTGGGCCGTACACAACAATGGGGCATTGTCCAGAGTCTTGAAAAATGTTCTGCTCTCCTCAGCACTGCCATCTTCCACCCTCATTACCTCATAACTCTAACCATCAAAACAACATGAATGGGCAGGTGCAGCTAAAAGGGTATCTATCATCCAGAGACAGACCACCCTGCTAAAACACTTACGACCCTGTACAGGTCGAAGGCAAACACTCACATCCAAAAATCAACATTTTCTGAAGAAAAACACTCTAGGTCTTGAAGTAGATCATTTCAGGAATACTATCAAAATTCTGCAAATCAAATAACTTAATCTTTAAAAAGAACGTAGGCAATCCTAAAAACTAATGGTCTTCTTTTGTCAATTCTGTTACTTTAATCATATGGCAAACTTGTTATCATACATTCAAGATCATATGAAGGGAAGTATTGGAATTATTTAGTGAGCAAGCGGAGAGGTTGTTTTTCTCTGAGCTCAATCCCTCCTTACTAATATGAATCCTTCAAAATCCTATGGTCCACTGGTTACTGGGTTCTAGATCCTACACCCTTGAGTCCACGTATTGTAACAAAAATTCTAGCATGGGAGTGAGGAGTTGACAGTCGGCAGTGTACTATGCGCCATGTTATGGATCTTGTGATGAGGTACTGCGGAGACTTACAACATGGAGCCACACCAAGCAACAGTAAGAAGCCTGAGCATTTCTTTTGAAGATTAGATTTAGAGTCAGTGCAGACTGAGGCTTGTTGCCAGACCGAAGGGCATTTGTATAGTGAATGTACCTGTTACTGCCAGTAGTGTATTTACAGCTGGGAGGATGTGATGTTGTGGCCTATCTTAACAGAGGGAATCACCCGGTCTCTCTGGTGAGGCAGTTCAGGAGCCTACTCAAAGGCAGGTGCGGCTGGCATGGCTCGCGGGTGGGGCGGCGGGCGTGGGGGTCGCGGGGTGGGGGGGTCAGGGGGAGCATGCGCGGGGATATTTAAAAAAAGGTAAACTTACCTTGAGGCCGGGTCCCGCGTCTTCTCTGCTCCTGCTCTCCTGCCTCTGACAGGGACAAGAAGCAGGCAGCCAGGCTCCCTCCCCTAAGCCAATCACAACGCTGCAATGCAGCGTTGTGATTGGTCTGAGCGGACACAGCGCTCAGTCAGGGGGTGGAGGGGTGGGCATGTTCTCCATGCAGGCTGTAATGCAGCCTGCATGGAGAACACTGAAAGTGCGCATGACTGGTTTGGGTGGCCCAAGAGGGCCGACTAAACAGTCATTGCGCACTTAGGAGTGGGCAAACCACTCCTGCCCTGCTCCGTTAGCAGAGCAGCCCCGCCCGCAAAGGAAACATAAAATGGTAATAGCAGTTATTACCATTTTATGTTTTTGCTTATCGCACTGCGAGAAAGCAGTGGGGCAACGCTCCTCCGCCATAGCGGAGGAGCTGCCACTGCTCACAGGGCCTTCTACAGATGAAAACTGCTCCCCCTCGTAGACCCAAGAGCCTGATGTACAAAGGTACTTTGTAGACGCAAAGCCTATGAATGGCAAAAGCACAGGGTTTGGAACCGTTTTTGAAATCCATAAACCCCTTTTGTGAATCGGAAAAGACACTCTGACTCGCAAAAGGAGTTTTTCAACCCTTACTGACTGCTAAATAGGAGGATGGAAAGCTTCTCTCTGGGAATCGTGTTGGGCACGCTCATGAGGGAACAGAAATTCGTCCATGAGAACACTGCATGCTCCCCCAAAGCCATTCACTTTAAGTAAACTTTTTTTTTTTAATCAGCCTACTAGGTTCCAGCAAACTGCGACATTATTACATGAAGATCAACTTTCCCCAACACACTCTAGACGGCTCCAATCCTAGATAAGAGTCTGGTTTTCAAAGAGACGAGTTAAAAAATAGGATAGAGCCTGTAAGTTTTCCATGTTTCCTTTATCTGAACCCTTCACAAACCATATATTAAACAGTTCATACACGGCCACGATATTTGAATTATAAGTAATACAAAATGGTGTGGGGTTATTTATCTTCCCGGGAATGCTGTATTTTTTGCGCGCATCTACATTTTTAGGTCGAGCCTAGTGCAGCGCACATGCGCTGTTCTATGGAAGGCTTCTTGTGAGCACTCCAAACTTCTCCGTGTGGGTCGGACTCCTCCCACACATTGGATTGGCCTTTGCGTGTGTCTTTCAATAATGAAAGCACGCAAATGGCCAAAGGCGGGTGCATGTCCCACCTCTCCTCCAAAGGTTCACTCCCACGGCGTTTTGCTCTCGGGAGCGAGCAGCGACGCGCAGGCTGGCAGCTGCATTCCTCCCTCGTCGTGGATCATGTTACTAATTAAACACAGCGCAGTCGCTTTCACTTTAGCGGCTGCGCTTGTTTTGTTTGTGATGTCTTGTTCGCACTACAAAAAACACATACTTAATGCAAAGTATTACATTCTTTATAGAAGTGCTGATCGTTGTGTATGCTTTTATTTTTACGAAGCCGGTAGGTACGTTTGTTTTAACTTTACAGAATTGTATTAATATACGAATGACATAATCAACTATTCCTCTAATGGAATGCTGGTGCACGGTGCTCTACCAGTGGTCAGAGGCTGGTTTCCGCTGATTGTGCAGTCAGGTGGTTTCTCTTCGTCAAATGACAACAGTCTTGTCTCAGTAGCACCTGCAATGAAATAAAGCCTCTGTCAGTGAGATCGCCGCCTCTCACTGAACACCTCACTTTTGCGAAGCTCCATTTTCAGACCCCTTAACCACTGAAAGGAAGTTCTCACTTGCGAAGCTCTGAAGTTTTACATTGTTGAATGACCGTGTTGTGAGCCGAAAGAGGTCTGAACGGGTTCAGTGTTGTTTCACTGTTACCTATGATGCTACTTACAAAACACCCCTCAGCCCCATTTACTGCTGCAGTAAACACGTGGGTAAGGTTTACTGGGACACATCGTGTTAATGTATCCATTTGTACGTAGATCTGAGTAGCTGGTTTATGTGTTTTAGTTGCTAAGTAATTGCAATGGGCTGTACATTTTGGTGCATCTGCTTTTGTGTTTTTTTTTTTACCTTGGACAATGGAAAATTGTGCCCACACAACATGCAGGTGTTGGCTTCCGTCACATATTTTGTGCCACTTTCCCAGATGAGTAGTCGGGGCAGTGCGTTTTGTAATGGGGATGTGTGTGTTCTGCGTGACTCAGAGGCGAGTGGCCTTCTGCCTTTAGCATGCCCCGGGAGCCTCGCTGATCCTTGAGTAAAGGTGCTTAGGGAGAGCGCCGGGATTTGTGTGCTCTCGCTGTGTAAATGCACTTAGGGTGCACAGCCCAAGGCTAGCAGATAGTGAGGTTTATTTTCGTCCAGTGTGTTGGAAAGGAAGACAAACGAGTGACCACTAAGATTGCAGTTTTACCGGTTTGCCTATTGCACGGCATTGTTCCTCCGTTATCAGACACTGATCAGGTGACACGGTGTCTAGAGTGAAAGGTAACCCTTATTCCAGCGGGCCTGTTCATTAAACACAGTCTAGGAATAGCAGCGCTGTGTGCTGAACCCCTTCAGCATCTGATAACGCGTGAGCCGAAGGGGGCACGCTTGTACGAGGGTATTGCGGGTGCTGGAAGGGTCTTCCAGTAGGGTTCATCCAGACTTGAAATGTACTAGTTTACTTTTGCAAGCCTGGCGGTGTCTCAAACACCACTATCTTAATTGTGTACTCCTTCCAAAAGAGTGCATTTATTTACAAAGCTGTTTCAAAGGCGCCTTAGTTAGAAGGCTAACCGCATTTACTTAGGATGTGCTGTGCCTTTATACAATCAGAGTACAGTACAACGCCTCGTCAGGGGTAGTAAGCACTATATAAATGGAATTTAAATACATTTGGCCTGGTGTACTTACAGTGATTGTAGTGGGCCTCACAGATGATGGCTTCCCCAAACCCACTCACTTGAGCCTAGCATAAACTTGCAACAGGGCTGTGCCAGTTTTACGTTAGAGTCCATGCCCACTTGTCACGCATGAAGCAGACGTAAAATTGGCTCCACTCCTCTGTCTTCTCATACTTCCTGGTTTTTTTTAAAGCAAAAAACGCTATAGTGCTTGTTTTTTGTACAGCCTTCATGCAAGCACATTTTCTGAAAAGAAGAAATACACAGAGGAGCCAGGTTCTCATGTCCTGGTAAAAATCACTTTTGACAGTCTGATGACGTCACTATTTGAAATGTATTCTGTGATGTTTTAATTACTTAAAATACTGTAGAACATAGAAAGAGCGAAGTGTTTGAAATCTTGCTTTCAGCCAGGGTACTTAATCGGGCAAAGTTTTGCCAAGTAATTTATTTCCAGTACTTTCAATGCTAAACATTTTCGGTTGTATCCCTTTCGGCATCAGAATGTTCAGATAAAGACCAACGATTGAACTCCTCCATAATACAGGTTCCGAGTCTGTTTTCATTGTTCACCTCAGCCCGAGGTCATGCTCTTTGGTGAAGGGTGAAAAATAGTGCATCTGGCTGCCGTACCAGCATTTCTGTTCAGGACGTCTTTGCATTAGCCGCAGGGTGTCATTAGCCCCACAGACAAATCTGAAGAGGCTATGTGTTAGATAGCTGGGTATGTGCATATGTATGTGCTACAAAGTTTAAGTAAATGTATATTGATAATGCGGCCACATTTTCAATATGTACCACAGAGCCCTCAATATATTGTGGTACATCCATTCACTCTGCCATCCTTTCACCTGTCCAGGGTTGTCCGTCTATACTGGCATAAGACCTAACCCTGCCGGCAAGGGGCTGCACGCTATCCAACAACTTATGCTTATCTAATGATAAGAACCAACCACTATTACTTTAGTCCACCATAAAAAACTGAAAAGACTCCATGGAATGGTTTGCTTTGAGCGCACAAGACTAATCACAGTAACTAACAGTAATAACACTAAACTATACATTAATCTTGGTATCCGGAGCAGAGTGTTGCCCGGCGTAAAGCGCTTAAATGCCTCGTCAGGGGAAGTAAGCGCTATATAAATGCAATTACAATCTATATGGCCACACAGTATTACGTTTATGACGTATTAGGTAGTCTGATAATGTGCTGCATGGCTAAACATTTATAAGTTCCCAAAGGCGAGACCTAATGGCTATGCCAATGCTTGTTACCCTTCGTACTCTTTTAAACATGTAGCTCTCACTGGACCATGACGCTCACCGAGTGTTAGTAATTTGCATTTTATAGAATCCGAACAGCACCTCTTTTAATGTCTTGGCTCTGCATTAAGCTTTGCAAAACAACATTACAGACATATTCCGGTTAGTGCCAAACAGCAAAAGTGGAATACCTGCCCTGAAAGTCCAAGCTGAAAAGGGCAAGATGGGGGCGGTCATGAGCGCCATACCAGCAGAGAACTGGAATTTATTGGCACACCTTTGGCCTATCGGAATAATCTTGCAAATCTAGCCCGTTTAGAAGCTGTGTGTTACCTTTGGGGTCAGGGAAATTGAAGGGAAGGCTCCCAGTGGAAACATAATAGATCCAGTTTAGGACTGATCAAGGCACAGAGAATCCTTCTTTGTATTGGAATGCAAATAGATGCACTCCTGGAAGAAGGGTTCACACACTGTAATGAAAAAGAAGAGTTGGCAGTGATCACTTATCAGTTCTGGAACTTTTCAGGGATCTCAAGATTGGGTGGCCTAACACATGGTAATAGATTGTGGCTCTTCAAGGGAAGCAAAGATTGAATTTAGAAGAGGAGGAGGAAGAAGATGAAAAGGAGGTGGAAAAATAATGAATGAAAGAAGAGGAGGAGGAAATAGAGGAGGGAAAAGAAGGAGGACGAAGCAGACAAAGGAGGGGGAGGAAAGAATGAGAAGAAGGACGAAGAGGACGATGACAGCGAAGAGGATGAGGAGTAGGAAGAGGAAGAAAAGGGTGACTAGGAGGAGAGAGAGGAGGAAGGAGCAGCAGAGAGTAATCTGTTGTTTCAATCAAACTGATGGGGCAATGCTGACACACACACATATGGTGAAAAAATCCGTCCTAGGAAACATTTCTACGAGTAACAATATATTTAGGGTTGTATGACAGGGGAACGCATGCCTAAACCACGCAGCCCGAAACACGAATGCGTCTTAACCACACATTCCTTTACCACTCATTTTTGTTGTACAGGAATGAATGGTAAGGGTGTATGCGTGGTTAAGTTCGCCACTACCGTGACCCCCCCGCCCTAAGCCCTAAAATTCTCACCCCCCTACCTTGCCCCTCCCCCACCGTGAGGCCTAAAACCAGCCCTGCCCTTAAAACTACTCTTTCCCCTCCCCCTGCCCTGAGGCCTAAAACCCTGCCCCCTACCATAAACTACCCTGACCCCCGCCCTGAGCTCTAGAACTTACCCCAGCGCTGTCCATAAAACTACCCCAACATCATCCACTGCCTTAAGTTCTTTGACGTCCTACTTATGAGAGTTACATGGGCATGAATACACAGCAGTAATGATAAATATGTCTCTCACTTTTCATCAAGACCCTCCAGGTGCTGCGGTTAAATGAAAGTCATCCAGTGCACTTTTGGGGTTGAGGTTGCCTTTCTATCAATAATCTATTTTATAGCCTTTTGGACAGCTCACACAGTATTTCATAATTCTTTATATCACTTCAGAACAGGTTTGAATAAACTAATTAATTTGCTCACATAAATAAAGTTCTCCTAGTGTCAACGTTTTGCTGTGCCACTGTTAATAAAATGGGTAAGTATTAGGTTTAGGGTGGAAAAAAGATACGTTGCCGACAAACGGAACCCATTTTAAGAATGGAGGTTATTTAATTTTAAATCAGAAAATCTAAGCCCATGCGTGACTCAGAACGGACTATTTGAAAATGCACTTATGTTTCGGATTCTTTGCTTATGGTAATTAACATTTGATTGTTAATACGTTTTCCTTTTGCATATATTATGTCATAATTGTTGCAAGAAGCCAAACATGAGAGAAATCTCCTTAATAGCCGTATCAGTCGGACTGAACCTTGAGCAGGAACAGAGAAACGTCTGGAAACATGTTCCAGCTGACAGCCATTTTGTTTTTACTGGATCAACATGAAACGTTCTTTGATTAGCTTTCAACATGTTCACTGATGAGAGCACATGCGCAGCTCTCAAAAGCCAACAAAAAAGGGTTTATGTTTAAACATTTTGAGGGCTTTCACAGACAGTGTGCAGCAAACTAAATATAGCATTTATTTAAAGGCATAGGAGACATGAACTTTTTTTGGGGAGGTCGGGACACGGACATCCTTGGAGAGAGCCAAGGCAGGGTCTGCCTCGGCTCGAAGAGCCAAAGCACGAGCCAAGCCATCAAAAGATGTATCATCATTTCAAGTTTATTTCGGGGACTTAACCAATAAAATACATTGAGCATCATGAAAATACATCCCATTAATAAAAAAGATTTCTATAATAGATATTTTTCCGATAAAAATGAGCATCAGTACAGCATAAATTCCAGGAATCTAATGTCAATAAAGAAGAATCTAAAACATAAATATAGCAGCAGTGGTATTGCCCTAAAAACAGTTGTAGGGTTCTCAAGACATAGCACCCGTCATGAGCCTGGAATTAAGATGGTGTATAACAACCTGGACAAGATACATAAAATAATGCATACATTGTTCAAAGCAGCGCTCCCACCTTTTTCCTAAGTAACCATACTGCCTATAGGTATTGGCTAATTCCGAAGACCAAAATCTGGCTTGTATCAGACCGCAAGATACGATAGGCCTCCCGGAAATGTCTCACCCCAATCGAAGTACATAAGGGTTTAAGCCAATTTTGCCTAGGTCTGTCGTACTTAGGGAAAAGGAATAACTAGTGGTCAACATATTCGCTTACACAGTTGCAGAATACATATGCTGCTGAAATAGGTTGGTGAGTTTTCCATCTATTTATACATGTATTAACTAATAGCGTTCCCAACCTAAATTATATAAAAAAGTATGCGAGCTGTGGGTGCTGCAATCTGGTCTAGGTGCATTTCTTTTGCAAGGGTGGATTTAAAGGCTAAATATCCTCCCACCAGACCCCCAGTTTTAGTCTTGTAGTGGTGTTCAATAATGTTTCTGTTCTAAAAGGCAGCTGTAACTCCGCCCTTGGTCCCAGCACCAATTGTAGATGGATTACTCCAGTACCCACCCAGACCTAAGTCATTGAGATGGAATTTAACAAACTTAAACCAAGGGAGCAGTTGCGCTTTGCTCAGGCTCAAAACTTCGCCCACTTGCAGCCTGTAGTGGTGACGCTCTGAAGTGGACCAGAGTCAGACCCAGTATAACAGAGGTTTCAGCATCGCGATATCTCCCACCCTTTTAATACCCGTGTCAAAAAATAGTGGTAACATGGGGGTGCTCTGTGGTAGGCTAAATAGGGATCTCAAGAAGTTATTTTCTTTTAAAATCAAGCCTTTAATATTTGCGGTCCCCCAGACTTCTGCCCCATAGAGCGCTGTGGCCTGGGCTTTTACCCTATAAACCTCTATAGCAGGGGTTGCGGATTTGAGAGAGGTTGCCTTAAACCTCTTATCAATTGCTGAGGCAGGATGTAGCAATACTAATTCACTTTTCTCAATGTGTGATTTCCAGATTCTGCTCTCGTCAATTCTAATCCCCAGATAATCAAATTTCCTACTATTTGCAGGAGCTCACATTCATTGAAAAATTGCCTCTGCAAGCTTTGTGTGGGTTAAAAATCAATCTCGGTTTTTATGGTATTCACCTCCAAACCATGGGTGTCACAAAACTCAGTGAATTTGTTAAGAAGGTTTTGAAGCCCAGATGGAGTTCAGGAGAGCAGATGGGTATCATCTGCAAAAAGCAGTGCAGGGATAGTACAACAGCTAGCCTTGGGAAATCATGAGCACAGCCGCCTAGGAATTTGACCACATCGTTAATATACAATGAGAAAAGTGTTGGCGCGAGTACGCACCCCTCGCTGCACCGGTACATGATCAGTTAGGTTTCCACCCGACCCTCACCTAACTTGTGCAGTGGTGGAGTTGTGTAATCTAATGAGTGTGTCCAACAAGGTATGATCTATGCCCATGTCGGCTGTCGTGAACCAGAGGTGCTGTCTGCGGACCAAGTAAAAGGCTGCTCTAAGACCCACAAAGGCAGGTATAAGTGATCCCTAGAGAGCCTAAGATATGTTGCCACAATAAGATCAACTCGGAAGATTTGATCTATTGTGCTCACCTTTGAATGAAACCCAACCTGTAGCGGTGACAGGATAGAGGCTTCGTCGATCCAGTCCAGTAATATGGCTAGGATCTGACGACAGAAGACCTTCTGAAGGTTATCTATAAGGCTGATAGTTGATTGGAATTCCTCTATCTCCCTTTTTATGGACTGACATAATTTCAGCATTTTTCCAAGATTCCGGGAATCTCCACCTGACAGTATCTCGTTCGATAGTGCATTTATGTAAGGTCCCCAAACAACGGGTTCAGAACGAAACAAATTGCTGGGAACTCTATTGGGGCACCGAGCCTTCCCAGGTGGCATGGCCTGAATAGCTCGAAGGGTTTCTTGGAAGGTGAAGCAAATGGGGTTGTTACTATAACATTCTTCAGGGCTAACATTTTTGTCACTGAAACATTCGACCCTGTGCTAGGTTGAGCATAAATTGCGGACATTTTTTTGACCCACTGTTGTGGTTGAATTATTAGTCCTACAGGGCTGTTAGATCTAGGCCAGCCATGTGTAAACATATGCAGGGCCGGCTCTAGGGTGGTGCGATCGGTGCCACCGCACCGGGCGCTGACTTGGGGTGGGGGCATCATTTTTGCAAGTATATTATCATTTTAGGAGAACCTGCTGCCGCGTTCCTGGCCTCCAGCAATTTTCAGGCATCAATTAAAATGTCAAGATCACTCTGGTGATTAATCGTCTTTGTGGCAAGAGACCGGAGGTTTGTTTAGTGGAGGTTTTGACTAAACCTAAGGTAGGGCAGAGGGTTAAAATGCCTGCTGCTAAGAACGTGTACTATGCAGCTAACAAACTGCAAATAATGTAAATAGGTTAGTGGGTTACTGCTTCTGTAAGAGAGCTCCTTTTGTTACTTGTCGTAAGTACGTGAAAATCCTAATATAGAACATTGAGCTATTAACTGTCATCAAAGAGCTGCGTGCAAACTGCAAGGTATATGTTAGAGCTATATGTTTTATTGCCCAGTCTTTCATAATCCTAATCTTGCCAAAAGGGTTCACTTGGGTAGAAAACAATTCTTATCATTAACGAGAATCCCTAACAATGGTTTTACGTTTTAAATTCTGAATTTGTGCTTTAAAGAATAAGGACTCTGAAACTATATTGCCTACCAGTATTGATGACATGTCACTCCTACATTACACCTTGTAGTCCTGTCTGATGTAACATTTCCTATACACTGATTTACACCCATATGATTGTCTCTGTGCAATGTGTGTGTGGTGTAAAGTGCTCTGACACCTTACACTGGTATGAGTGGTGCGATATAACTAAATGAATCTGAGAGACAGTGGATATGGAGACTTGAGGGGCACTGTTAAAAGATGCTAGTGAGGGAATCCGTGGCAGAGGTGGTCATTGGGGGGGGGGTGGGGGGCAACATACATTGACGCACAGGGCGCCACCAGTGTTAAAGACGGCCCTGAACATATACCAGAATGTCTGAGAGTCATAGTTATTGGAAGCCTCAACTAGAGCTATCCAATTAGAGTCTACCCAGCGCGGTTAGGTGCTTGTAATTATCCGTTTATAGTTTGTACGGGCAGAATGGATTTCCTCATGGACTCCCTTTTTAACAGCTTCAATAAGTTGTCCCTTTCATTAGCAACAAGCCCCCCTGTGTTGGTAACAAGAGTGGTAGTTTTGCAGGGACGAAGTGAGGGTTGGCTGGCCTGCAATAGACCATGGGCTACGACCGAGGCAGAATTCAAGACATGTGACATAGTATCGGCTCCCGCATGGTACTGGTTATAGACCCTTTGATCTATCATGTTATCATGTGATTTCAAGAGCTGAGATACTGCGACTTCCAGTTTGCTAAGCCTGTCCAAAATCGGAGAGACTCACATTCACCATTTGCTGGAATTTACCAAGGATTTGGTCCCAGTCTGCAGTGTCTTGGGCCGCTAGGCCCGCATGCTAACAGAGGACCACAAGGACACAGTACTAGTATACTGGAATTGGCTCAGGGCACGTGCGCCCGGCCCCTTTTATTAGGAGGGTCACCTGACTGATGACGCCTGTGATGGGTGGGTGTTGGTGTGAGTGTTAACACAGAGCAAAACACTAGAACGTGTCCAGCAGGACACTACACAGTCCAAGTTAAGTGCAAGATCTATGCCGCTAAAATAAAAAGTTTTAGCTGGGTTGGACGGTGATAATGGAACAAACATATTGTTCGTAGCGATGTGCTCTTTAGCGGCCCTAGTGGCTCTGGGGGCCCTATGTTGACCTGCTTGTTTAACTTTCTTTGTTTTCTTGTGGGGGCCCACCTTCGTTGCTGTCTGGTGGGTAAAAGGTAGGCGTCGCATTTGCAGGGGGGAATGCAGACTGCAGTGGCGGCTGGTGACATTTCAAAGTGGTGGGCGTAAATTAATAGTCATCCTGCACCGTAGCAAGTGAGCGAGCCCAAACAACGTAAGGGGGGTTCTCCCCCCGAGAAAATTTTGAAAAAAGAGTGGACAAATGGTGCATTTTTAAGCAAATTTGAGAAAGCAGGAAGGTTAATAAAGCAATGTATTTTTCATAGTTAAAACATTGCATCAGACAATCCATGAGTATATGAAAGTATGTGTATTTGGAATTAAAAATACACATGCATTTCACTTAATTTGCTGTAATCCGTGCCAAAACACCAGAGATAGGTCCGTCCTGCTCTGTATTCGGTACCTTTGTCCACAGTAAATGTGATGCATTGTCAACAGGCATGGCATGTCCCTACAGTTATGGTAGGAGATATAGCACGACAAAGCTTCCTACAATTTTATACAGTGTAGACAGGGCATCACCTTCTGTCTTAGGTTTTGGCATTCTCACTTCCCAAAAATTCCATGCGGCAATACAAAAGGGCATTATAACTTCTGGGACTGGCCCTATGACATCGCACCTGATCTGTGACCAGTCTCTTTTGGTATTACTCGCAGGGCCTAGTCTTTGACCATGTCCTTTGCAGAGTACCCTTGCTTGCATTACTTGTAGGACATGGCCTGCCAACATGTTCTACAGACTTACGGTTGCACTGGCCCATGAACATAATGGTTAAGAATGATGCAAAACCTAAAAAAAACAATGAAAGGAAACAGAAGTAAATAAACAGGTTCTATATCTCCGACGTGGATTTTGCAGGTGACTAGTTCTAATCTTTGCTAGAGCAGTCCGTGCGTATTCTGCAGGTCCCAGGTTCTGACTAAACCCTGTCAAAAGTCAATGCATATGGGGCTGCTGCAGGGCAGAAACTCTGATCTCCGGGAGAAATCTCGTGAATAGTACGCCTATTGCACAGATTTGGGTTTAACATGGTGATCAGAGGTTCCAATCATAGTGAAATGGCTCAGTGAGTCAAAGTCAACGCTGATAGATATTAAAAACAAGTAGAAAGCTTAGGGTTTTGAAGTGAAAAATAGAGGAAACACATGGAAGAAACGAAAAAGAAAGAAACAATTAGAGATCTGAAGAAACGGCGAGATTTCCGCGAGAAAGAAAGAATTGTAAAATAAACAAGCACATGGAGCAGTGCACACGCTGGGCACTCAGAAGTAACCTTTTACACGCATGGAGCGAGGGGGAGCTCTTACCTGCAGTCTCGGGACAGGCACCTGACTCCCCCTCGCTCTTCAATTGGCCACGCACCGTGGCAAACAAACGACCCGGAGATCTCACCAGCACCCCCATCCCCCCACGCTCTTCACTCCGTACGCGCACAGCGGCAAAATAAGGGACTGCCACGGGCGGCCAAAGGCCAGGGCTAGCTAGCTACAGCAGGCCTGCGGCCTGGCTCTAGGATTCATGCACTACCAATGCCATCACCCAAATACTCAGCAGTTGTTTTCCTGCAACTATACAACACGATCCGGTTAGGAACTCTAAGACGTATCGTGCAGTCCTATGTATAAATATGCACTGTTATTTTAGTTTTTTTTATCACAACAATTATGTCTGCGGTTGGCGGAATGAACAAGAGAAGGGAGCTCGAGCTAAGATAATAAAATGGCGCGATATTTTACACTGGCATTGTTGAGAAGATCACAGAGGCCCAGCACCAGACGCCGTGACTCCGGCGCGGGCTCGTTTGTCTACACTGGTGGAATGACGCAAAATGTCTCAACAATGTGTTAGGCCGATCAGTACACCGACTGCCTCTCGGCGAGCTTGTTTAGCGGCTCAGGGTCGTAGCACGGCATCAACGTCATGTGAGTGTGCGCAAATGGAGGCGTGTTTACTCTGGCTGGCACACAGGGGGGCGAGCAGGATTACTGGAGCCACGGGGAAATAATCAGCAATAAAATGCCTTCCAGGCTGGCTTGCTGGCTGCAGACTTGTTTTGCTGTTTTATAAAGTAAGGCCAGATTGACTCAGTGCTTTAAAAGGGATACAGTACTGTCCGGGGACTGTCCGGACCAGACTCGAAAGCGAGTTGGGTCACCCAAGCGTGGCCACTTCTGACTTCACTCAGTATCGTCATTGCCCCCAATGCCCCGGCCCGAAGAGCTCTAAAGGCTAAAGCTGACTTACCTTACGAGTTAGTCGACGTCGGTCTATCAATGGTGATCCGAGCACCAGTGACCAGGCAGCCACGACGCGCAGTACTTAGGCAGGCTGCAGCAGGCACTCGTCGAGTCGTGTGTGTCCGTGTGTGGCGCCGCGTGGTCTGCTGTGACGACGTCATCCTCCTGAGCAAATGGCCAATCACTGTCTCTGCATGGCTTGATAAGCCACAGTGATTGGCCACACGTGCCACCCACGCGCAGCAACCAATGCCTGGCTATTATGCCAGCCAGCCTCCTGCGCGGTGAAGTGTGAACGCGTGCGGTGCCTCTCTCAGCCAATCCTGGCGCTGCCCCTGGCTTGAGCAGGCATTCTACCCGCCCATTAGGAGACCGGGGGCTGCGGCATGAAGCAACCCTCGCTCTCCTAAGGGGAAGGCTAGGGCGCATGTTCGGGCTGGTCATTAAAATGACTAGCCCAAAACCGAACATGCGCACTACTGAGTGCTGCCGCGGCCCGACCCCCTTCAGATTCCTGGTTGCCTCGGGCGTGGCCCGGTGACCGGGCAAGGAATGGAGTTGCTGAAGTATTTATTTTTTACGCACATTTTACATTTTGTAAACGGTAAATGGGGGCATGTGGCGGTTAGTGGGGCAACGCACCAGCGCCCCAATGGACGCACCGCCACTGGCAGACTGCAATACCTGGGCAGTCACCTCTAACATAGGGCTGAATGTTGCTGGAGAAGCATCTTGTCCCCAGAGTCTTTAGGTAGCCTCAGATGCCTCGGAGGAGGCTCGCCCATCTCCAGAGATAAGCACCATTCGGCTTAAGTAATTTCTTGACCAATAACCCCCACAGCACGTACCAGGAAAGAGTTGTGCGTAGTGTGCTGCGCAGGCTTTTGGGGGTAGCTTCCTTGTCCCCTTGCAACTTTCGTTTGACCATTTTTGCACGCTGAAACCCTGGCAGGCCCACGGAGGCTAGTCTTAAACCCCCAGTGAAAAACACTCACCGCTGGCCGATGGCTTTGCCCGGGCGTGTCCCACACCACGGGAGAACTGATGACGCTTTATGGCGCTGGCAGCAAGTGCAGGAAATTGCAGGCTGCCCCTTCGCCGCCTGAAGGGTACAGAGTTATGGGACAGCGAGTCCCGAACAAACAGAAGCAGGCAGCGTGTAAATCAGGCTGCAAATGTCATGACAAATATGATAAAGACTGTAAAATGAAAAAATATGTATTTTTCAACATTTCTGAGTGTCTCTATTTAACTACATTCAATTATGTCACCGAATTGAGTGACATTTATTGAAAGTAATAACTTTTAAACATTCAAAAATACACTTGCGCCCTGTCAACATGGCCATGAGTTGCCCAAAATGTGTACATTTTTCATGTTTTCTATTTATATAACTATGTTATTAAATTTGAAGAACGCTTTATAATAACTATATATAAGTGAGGTTTTATTAGAATGCAGATCCTGTAGTGAATTATGCCAATGTGCTCTCAAACTGGGTGGTTAAGGAAAATGATAACAGCTAAGTAAAGCGATGAGCTTTAGATCATACAATTTGGTCAAGTAGGGAAGGTAGGATTTGAGTCCAGGATTGCATATTGTGCAGTTCAGAGACTGTAGAGTTACATCCTTTCCTCTTCCATTTAACACCAGAGCTCAGTGCTTTGTGTTCAGTTATTCAAGCCTTTTCATTCAATTAGTGTTAAACTATGGAGTTCAATAAATCCACTTATCACACCTGATACGATTTAAAGGTGTGATTTTCTGTTTTGAATGTTTCCACAGTCACCAAAGTTCAAACAAAGAGACAGAACATGCCTGTTTGAAGCCATGCTGCATTTCACAAGTATCTCCTTGAAGAGCTGTAACCTAAGGAGCAAACTCTTAGTGGGCTCCCAGACCCCTTCCTTTTTGGTAATGAATCAATTGTGGTCATTCTTTTTCTCAAGTCAGCCACCGGAAGTAACATAGCGTCCCTTGCCTTCCCATACTCTGCTGGCTCGCCTGCCATGAAAACACCGACCGATTTTGAGGTCACTGAGGTTCAACACCTCAATAACCACATTTAAATAATGATCAAAACAAAGAGATCTTGGAGCCTACAGAGCTTACTCCTCAGATTACAATGCTTTAAGGAGACAGACTATGTGCAGCATGGCTACAGAGAGGCATGTTCTGTCTGCAAGTATTTACTCTTCAGTTCCACCTCCAAATCTAGGGGGATATTGCCCTCTGCATCCCCAAACTTGGGGGGGAGGGGGGGGGAAATAAATACCTCATCCTCCAAGGGTCCGACACCCATGCATTTATCATAAAGTATTATCAGTACCACTCTTTTTGTACCACTCAAATGCTTGGCCATGAGGAAATGTGGAAAAAGCCAGGGATGTCTTGAAGGGATGCTCAAGGCCCTTCTAGTCAACAGTACTTGGAGCAAGCATTGACATGAATTTAGGGAGCCAGGATTTCCCACTTCGGAAGAAATGTGAATACCTTTCCAGGAAGAATCTCTGATTACTGTGTTATGGGTAAGCAGTGCCACAGAAGAGGACCACCTTGGCAAAAGGAGATGGGCTATGTGGTGTGACCAATTCCTGCAGCTCCTTGGGGCTTGTGGTAGCCCAGTTCAAACATTGCACAGGCATCCTACATCGCTGGGAATCTCTTTATGCCATTACATGCTGTTTCGGGCAACTCTTGCTTTATGGGAGTTAGGCAGCAGTGGAAACTTTTGTGACTGTGCAATAGAAAATATGTTTCCCTTGAGAGCGAGCACTTTCCAGGACCATCCATCCACACCAGACCATGCGTAAGTGATGCACAGATGTCAGATCTGCATTTCCTAAACATTAGGTGCCACCATATCAATAGCTCAAAAAAGGCCAAAAGTAAAGTGTTTTGCCAGCTCCCTAAACATAGGGCTCTGTTTCTCTCTGATTCCAGGAAGGGTAATTTGTGAGTATGGTTGGTTGAAAATCAACGGTTATTTCACCATCTATTAGATGGAAAACATTTGACTTTATTGAGCAAGGGCAGGCTACACCAACTCCCTAAAAGCAACACTGCATGCAATTAGGTACCATACTGCTTCCCTGTAATCGATATCTGAATGAACAACAGTTGTATAAATCTACAAAGAACGAAAATTGACTTCTTCTGTGAGTCAGTATCTCCAGTCTATGTTCTTTAGGATGGCTCTTGTGTTTTAAAAAACCCAAATACTTGGGTTAACATACAGATAGGGGTTTCTTTAAGCACAAGTTAGTACAGTCGTTGCCTAAGCCACACTAAAAAAAGCAAATACTCAATCAACTTATTGGAAATTCTCAGGTCTCCTTGGAAGTTACCAGCTGCAGTAACAACTGTGCTTGGAGGCTTTGGCTAATACAACTTACTCTATGAAGATCTCCCACGCAAACCCCTGAGGAGGCACCAACTGATTCAGAACAACAAAGTTAGAATCATTCTGAAAATGGGGAATAAAGACGAGACCAAAGCAGCTCATGGACCTTACACTGTGTCCTGTTTACACAAAGAACAATATTCAAAAGGGGGAAGGATACCACGCATATTTCAGAAATGGGGACATCATATACTCGGAACTAACAACTAGGATCCTTCCATTACAGACTTATGAGAGTCCCCCCCCCCCACCCCCCCAAAAAACTGCAACACCATGTTTCAAAGCTGCTCAGTTGCAGTGCCTTGTGCAGTAGTTATCGAAGCAGTAAGAGTGGAGCTGGGTGTGGAGCAACAGAAAAAGAGGCAGACAACTTGGGCAGTATATGTATTACTGGTTTGATTAATGCTGAAACATCGACCGCTTTACTTTGTTTGAAAGAATAAGTTTAGTATAAAAAGACAATGGGAAAAGCGGACTAGTCATAAAGTTAATAAATTATTTCAAAATTATGATTCAATCTTTAAAGAAAGATGTTTTATGAGAGGCTTTGGTTAAAATGTGCAAACTCTTATTTAACGCTGAAAAAACCACTCACATGAAGCAGATCAAAGGCATATAAGAATGAAATTGACACTGCAACATTTGAATAATTTGAAATTGTAATGTGGTAAGTCTTTCTTTTTTAAGTGTCCCCTGCCTGGAGCTAAGAGGAAGGCTTCTGTCAGTACGATTAAGCCAGTTAGTTAATCCCTATGAGAGTAAGATAACTGATTTGTGCTCCTTTCTTTAATTGCAGTACCATACCTGGGGCTCGTTTATGTAAATGCTCATTGTGCTGGTTTGCACCGCGCGCCGGGTGCAAACAGGAACAGTGCGCCCTATTACTAATATTGCGCTGCCCATAGGGCAGCCCCGAGCTCGAGCACACCCTGGGGAAAGGCTGCACCGGGTCTGTTTTTGAAACAGCCGGGCAACCTTTCAAAGTGCAGGCGGCACCTGGCCTGCTTTTGAAAGGGATGCAGAGATCCTCCCAGGATGGTGAAGTGAGTGACTGTACCTGCCTGCAGGGGATGCCTAGGGCATCCATGGGACCCTCTTGCCTCCCTAGCTGAGTTTTCCCTCGGGGAGCACACAGACTAAGTTTCACCTCATATGTGGTGCACATTCACTGGCTCTCTTGACAGCCCCTTTGCCTCTGTGCCCGTGTCCATAATATGGAGCTGGCACAGAGGCGAAGTGGTTCCCTGACTAACATGGATCCACGCCCTCGTGCTAATGAGGGAATGCTCCCCAACAATCGTGATGGTGCTCTATGTGCACCGCCACGATCAATACTAGACTACATAGGAAAAAAATAAACTCCAACTCAACAGCGTTTGAATCTTTCTCTTGAGCAGTTCCATGTCTGTGGAAGTCATTCCCAAAACACCTGAGGTGCAAAGGAGAATAGAGCGGCTTTTAAAAAAAAAAATCATCAAAGCTTTACTCTTTGGTATTCACCTGAACGTTTACCTACCCATTTCCCTTCTAAATAGTTGAAAATTATTATCTCCATCTATTGACTGAAACAACTCATTATCATTCCTCCCATTCCTTTTTCTCTTTTTATTTCCCAAGTACTCTTCTCCTCTTTTCTAGATGCTCCCCCAACTGCTTCCTTACTTCTTGTCTCCCAGGGTGGGCTCATTACTTTTAGTATATGTGCAATCACATTCCCTTTCTCTTGCTCAGTGTCGCCACTGTGTAGTTTCCATACAAAGAACGTTTTTTGTTTTGAAAATAACATTGGCGCCGAGTAACTAATCTGCACGAAATTTACCCAGAAAACAGTTCATCCACCTCAGCACCTTCATGGAAAGTTCCGCGCTGATCATTAAGCGGAGCCAACAAAAAGGGGGTTTCCAAAAGTGCAATTTCCCATGTTAATTCTCATACAAACTTTTGCTCTCCTATAACAAAAAAATGACCATATTGCTGTACACCAAATTTGGTAAAAAGATAGAATTCACTCAGAAAGTATGCTCTTGTGATTTGGTGTAAACCCATTCAGCGGTTTTCAAGCAAATTAATGTTTTAAGATTGGCTGCAGTTGTCATCAAGGGCTTACAAAGTAAGGTATATCTGGGCCATTGGTCTCCACGTACGCTCTGATTTGCCAGCTTAAAGGTGACTAGTCAATCCCGATCAGCCGGACACAGCATGAACAATATGTTGTGCCTTCCATCATAGGACTTAGGGACATGCTCCCTGTGTCCTGATAATTAATTAAAAATCTATAAGGGGCAGAGTGAGCACATCCTGACTCCTAGGGCAGTGACGCCCGGTGCAGGTAAGAGTGGTGGGGCAGGGGAGGGGGAGTCAACAGACAACGAGGGAAAATAACATTTAAAAAAGAAAAACTCTTACCTTGCGCTCGTCGCAACGCAATGCGGCGAGCGCAAGGTAATGCATTGCCGATTCGGCGATGCGGCAAGCGCAAGGTAAGTGTTTTTCTTTTATTTTCCCTAGTCGTCGTCTGTTGACTCCCCACCGCTCTTACCTGCACTGGCCGTCACTGTCCTAGGGGCAAGTAGGGTGGGGTCCCAAAGGGACCCACCCTTTGATTACCTGCCTACAACATGGACAACACATTGTGGCAACCATTATAGAGCTTGGGGACATGGTCCCTATTGAAAAGCATTGTAGTGAATGCCAAGTTTTAAGGGTCAGAAAAAGGAGCACAAATAAAGGTTGATAACAGATTTCAGTATCAATATAAATCACTTGGTGGTGGTGTTATACTCATTTTATGAACTCTGATGCATTTTCAGGTGATTTTACCCTGTGAAAAATGCTGACCGTGTGCTGGGAGCTGATAAACCATGTTTGAGAAAAAAAAATTCTCACATTATTTTCTCAGAGGTTATAGAACATGCTACTAAAGCTAAAATGAGAGCTCATTTTCCATAAGTTTACACTATCTTCTTCAGCCATTAGAGTACAAAGTTTGATATTCTAAAAAACAATGTACCTCCAACAGTAGCAGCAGCCAATCAGTTTATTTCCCAGTGTTCTATTGCAGCTCCATTACAGCATAATCAACAACTAGAGAGCTAACATTCTGTATTTATGACAAAGGTATGGCACACCTGAATGCCAGCTTGATAGAATCAAAGCTGAAAAACATACAGCATGTCCTTTAGAAATGAAGAAAATGAGAGGGTTCAGTTTTCTATTGAAATTATGGTTAGTGCTCTAGAAAGCTAAAACGAGGACACATTATCTATATATTCTCAAACATCTTCCTCATTCATGTCAGTAAAACATTCTAACATGCAGGCTAAAACGGACTTTCAACACCAGCATCAGACTGTCAGTTAACTTTCTAGTGCTCAACTGAGGCTTCACCACAGAGATCTAATGAGCAAATAGTGTGTTAGCTTTCGATATTTATGGCAAGTGTGGCACACCTTAACGCCGCTTGATAGGTTCAAAGTTGTAAAATGGAAAGCACTTCCTACAAAGGAGACTGCAGGGAAGGAACAAAATGAGGGGGTTCTTTTGTCATAGAAATTATTGTTAGTGCTCCAGGAAAGCTAAAATGAGGACACATTTTCTATGAGGTCTCAAACATCTTTATGATCCATGTCTGCAAAACATTCTGACATGCAGACTGAAATATGTACTTCCAACCCCAGCAGCAGTCTGTCAGTTAACTCCCTAGGGATCAAATGCAGCTTCACCACAGAGTTGTAATGAACAACTAGAGTGTTAACATTCTGAATTTATGACATAAGTGTGGCCCTCCTGAACCTGATGGCCTTGACTGATGCTATCACATCTGCCTATGCAGCCCTGCATTATACATCGAAAAATGAAACTCATAGAAAGACCTGTGTGTGCATCTAATAGTTTTCTGTTAGTTTGTTTACCTCTGCTGAACCTCCATGAAACAACTCCCATGTGCACATACTGACTTGATGATCTGGCACAATATATATGCAATGCAAGATAAATGATTGATATGCATAAAATCTAATAAAAATAGGTTTGAAATAAGAAGTGCAGCACTCCTGAATGCCATTTTGCTGGCATATACGTTTTCAAATGTGATGCCTTTCCTGAGGAGCAGGTGTAAGTAAATGAGCATTAAGATGTCAATGCAGGCATGAAACCAGCAGATACAAATGTGAGGGGAGGTATGGGTTTTAGAAATTTGAGGCATAATCACATTTTAAAGGGGTTAAAACAGTTAAGAAAGAGACGTGTGCACACATACATCATTCTCTTTCCACATCTGTTTAACAGTTACCTAATTTTAAAAATTGTAACATTTTGGTAAGTAAATATATATGTATATATTCATGGGGAAAAAACAAAGGTTTAAGTGCTGTTATAGTTAGGTTTGAGGCTAAGACCGTAACTTATATTAAAAAAAAAATCAAAACAAACTCACTGAAAAAACAACAACATTCCAAGTGACATCATCGTTAGGTGTTTGAATGAGACACAAGCTAATGTTAAAAAACAAACAGATATACACCAGTTTAGTGAACTAAGTCTAACTTGCGCCCCCATCATACACTGCTTATGATCGAGGTGGAAGAGCAGTGAGAATCTGGGGTTAGAGTATCAGGGACAGGTGTGGCGCAGCGGCCAGGGCTGCTGACTCTGGGGCGCAGGGCTCGTGGTTCAATCCCCGCACCGTCAGCAGCTCAGCTCAGCACCATGTGACTCTGAGCAATAGCTCACTTAATCTCCCCAAAGGCCGTCAGCACCTTGAGACCCTTAGGGGTGAGTAGTTCGCGCTTTTCAAATACCGGATTTAGATTTAGATTATCCACCAGAAAGTGTTACTGAAGGTAAGTTAGATAGGGCATCCACCAGAAAGAGCACTACTGAAGGCAAGAAACGTGTCCTTCAGGTGGCTACTTCTAGCTGCAGACTCCTCACCTTGTGAATAGATACTAAAGCAATACTTCCCAAGGTAGTGGGTCTCTGGAATGGCTCAAACTAAAATATCCTTCAGGACAGGGCGGGCAAAATGCCCATCTCAAGGGACCTCACTCTCGAGGCAGTATTGCTTTGGGAACATGCCAACTGATGTTAGTAGCTGCCTGGACAAGCGTTCTGCATGCCAGCGCAGTGGTAACAGCCTTGGCCTTGGTTGAGTGGACCCTTAGACCATATGGAGGCTGCTCCTTAGCCAATGTGTAGGAGGTCATAATACAGAGAACAATACATCACAAGACAAGACAGTCCTTTTCTACACTGCCTTGCCCTTCTTCGCTCCAGAAAACCCCACAAAGAGCTGATCACCCACCCGACGTTCTTTGGTACGATTGATGTAAACATTTAGTGCACATTTGGGGTCCAAATGATGGAGTCTCTCTTCCTCTTTGAAGGGCTGAGGTGGAGCAAAAAAAGTCGGAAGTGTGATGCATTGTCCAACGTAAAACAGCATCTCCAACTTTGGAAGGAACATGCTTTGATGCCTTAACACCAGTTTGTCCAGAAAAAAGGTGATATATGGAGGAAGGACCGAAAGTGTCTGCAGTTAACTCACCCATCAAGCAGATGTTACTGCAACCAGGAAAACATTTTATGGGTGAAGAGGCCCAATGGACACTGTGCATCAGTTCAAAAGGGGTGCACATTAGAAATGTGAGAACCAAATTTAGGTTCAACTCTGGCATCATGAAGGGTGTAGGTCAAAAGGTGTGGTAAACCTTTTAGAAAAAGCATCACAACTGGTGATGAGAATAGGGACTGTTGGTCCGGCAAACTTAACAAGCATTGGCATAGCCAATAGGTCTCGCCTTTGGGACCTTATAAGTATTTAGTTATGCAGCACAATATAATTGGTACAACAGCATCAATTGTTGCATGGCTAAACACTTATAAGGTCCCAAAGGCGAGACATATTGGCTATGCCAATGCTTGTTTTGTTATGGGGGGGCATAAATAACAGGAGGGTGAAGGTCAGTCTGTCAGTCAGTTAGTTAGTGAGAGAGTCAGTCAGTGAGAGAGAGTCAGTCAGTGAGAGAGTGAGAGAGTCAGTGAGTGAGAGTCAGTCAGTCAGTGAGAGAGTGAGAGTCAGTGAGAGAGTGAGAGTCAGTGAGAGAGTGAGAGAGTCAGTCAGTGAGAGTGAGAGAGTCAGTCAGTGAGAGTGAATGAGAGTGAGAGAGTGAGTCAGTTAGTCAATGAGTGAAAGAGAGTGAGTCAGTGGGATAGTCAGTCAGTGAGAGTGAGTCAGTCTTTTAGCGAGAGTCAGTCAGTCTTTTAGCGAGAGTCAGTCAGTCTTTTAGCGAGAGTCAGTCAGTCAGTGAGAGAGTCAGTGAGAGAGAGTCAGTGAGAGAGAGTCAGTGAGAGAGAGTCAGTGAGAGAGAGTCAGTCAGTGACAGTGAGTCTGTCAGTCAGTGACAGTGAGTCTGTCAGTCAGTGAGAGTGAGTCTGTCAGTCAGTGAGAGTGAGTGAGTCAGTGAGAGAGAGTGGGAGTGTCTGTCAGTGAGAGTCTGTCAGTCAGTGAGAGTATGTCAGTGAGAGTGAGTCAGTGAGAGTGAGTCAGTGAGAGTGAGTCAGTGAGAGTGAGTCAGTGAGAGTGAGTCAGTGAGAGGGAGTCAGTGAGAGTGAGTCAGTCAGTGAGTGAGAGAGATTCTGTCAGTCAGTGAGAGAGAGTGAGTCAGTCAGTCAGTGAGAGAGAGTGGGAGAGTCTGTCAGTGAGAGTCTGTCAGTCAGTGAGAGTATGTCAGTGAGAGTGAGTCAGTGAGAGTGAGTCAGTGAGAGTGAGTCAGTGAGAGTGAGTCAGTGAGAGTGAGTCAGTGAGAGGGAGTCAGTGAGAGTGAGTCAGTGAGAGTGAGTCAGTCAGTGAGAGCGAGTCAGTCAGTGAGAGCGAGTCAGTGAGACTGAGTCAGTGAGACTGAGTCAGTGAGACTGTGAGAGCGAGTCAGTGAGACTGTGAGAGCGAGTCAGTGAGACTGTGAGAGCGAGTCAGTGAGACTGTGAGAGCGAGTCAGTGAGACTGAGTCAGTGAGACTGAGTGAGTCAGTCAGTGAGACTGAGTCAGTGAGACTGAGTCAGTCAGTCAGTCAGTGAGAGTGAGTGAGTCAGTGAGTGAGTGGGAGAGTCAGTGAGTGAGTGGGAGAGTCAGTGAGTGAGAGTGAGTCAGTGAGTGAGAGTGAGTCAGTCAGTGAGTGAGAGTGAGTCAGTCAGTCAGTGAGAGAGAGAGAGTGGGAGAGTCAGTGAGTGAGAGTGGGAGAGTCAGTGAGTGAGAGTGGGAGAGTCTGTCAGTGAGAGTCTATCAGTGAGAGTCTGTCAGTGAGAGTGAGTGAGTCAGTCAGTGAGAGAGAGTGGGAGAGTCAGTTAGTGAGAGAGTGGGAGAGTCTGTCAGTGAGAGTGAGTGAGTCAGTCTGTCAGTGAGAGTGTCAGTGTGAGAGAGTCAGTGAGTCAGTGAGAGTGAGAGAGTCAGTGTGAGTGAGAGAGTCAGTGTGAGTGTCAGTGAGAGTGTCAGTGAGAGTGTCAGTGAGAGTGTCAGTGAGAGTGTGAGAGAGTGAGAGTGTCAGTGAGAGTGTGAGAGAGTGAGAGTCTGTGAGAGTGTCAGTGAGAGTGTGATAGTCAGTGTGAGTGTCAGCCATAAATGCAAGGCATTTGCAGTTAGGGTGAGCACTCTAAAGCTCAACTTTCATTGTGACAATGGTTCGAATATAAAACCTGTACATGTTTGCAGAGTTTAACGATTTGTGGCTATTCCTAATGCTCTGAGGATACAACATTATTAAATGCAAATAAATACATGCAGAACAAATAAAAGAAACAATTATAGTGAAGACTTGAATCCGCATGTTCCGAAAACCTGTAATTTCCCATCTTTCAAAAGAGCACAAGCAGCAGCTGTTTTAAAGCACTCGTGCTTGTGCTCGTCATTGCTAATTTATATTAATCGATTTCATTTTAAAGTAATTCAATGAAGATAGAGAGACAGCACATCGGGTAAGGATTACAACGCACCTGAGAAAACACGTTAAACTCTTATCTTATCAAGCCCGGGAGTGGTGCATGTGTGTGTGCGTGCGCGCGCAGTCTGCTCTTTTTCGAAGCACATACTTGTGCTTGTGGCGCGCTCCTGCAAGGTGTATGCCGCCACAAGCACGAGTATGTGCTACGAAAAAGAGCTGAACGACGGCTAAAGGTCTCCTATGCAGCGCATGCGCGCTGCGTAGGCGAGACCTAAAAAGGCCGAAAGGGCAGACAACCTTAAACTGTGCCCAGAGCAAGAGCCTGAGGGCTAAAAACAACACAAACAACAGTTTTGCATGCAACCAATCCAACTGACCAGTCCCGGCCCAAGCTAAAAATCTGTCCCAGTGTCCAGCATACACAGGTTTCGCTGAAGGATGCCTGGCAGCCAAGAGGAGTACAACTACCTCGGCAGAAAGCTCAAAGGGGATCAACTGTTGCTCCCGAATCTCCATGCATGAAGTTGTAAGTTGCACAGCTTTGGGTGCAGGACCCTACACTGCTGTTGTAACAGGATATCCTCCCAAAGTGGCAGACTGATTGGAATACACATGCTCAAGCCTAGATGTTCCGGGTCAACACTCTCCTTGCCCTAATCCAGAATCACTTGAATGGCTTGGGCCCGGTCGTTCCTAATCTTCTTCAGAACTCGGGACAGGAGAGGTACTGGTGGAAAGGCGGAAATTAGTCCTGTGCTACATTTAAACTGGAATGTATCTCTGAAGGAGAGCCTTGTTGGGAACTCCAGCAAGCTAAAACTTGGACATTGTGCGTTCTCTGCATAGTCAAGATCGTCCCAGGATTCTCACCATTGTTGGAAGAAACTCTGTGCCACCTCCAGGTGAAACTGCCAATTGCTAAGTGCCATCGACTGAGCTTCTCCGCTGTGGCATTTAAAGATCGCACCAGGTGGGGTACCAGCAACAGATCCGTTGATGATTTATCCAGCTCCCATGCAGAGAGGATTTTGGCACAGGACCCCACCCCACCCTGCTTGTTGCAGTATCACAAGACGATTGTGCTGTCTGTGAGTCCTTTGATGGCGAGTAGGAAGGCTTTCGGCTCCAAGCAAATCACCCGCAACTCCAACAGATTGAAGTGCAGGTGTATCGCTGCCAAAGTCTTCTGATCTCCACTTCTCCCAGATGTCCTCTCCTACCCAATATGACATATCTGTCACCACCATCCACTCTGTGTGAGACAGGGAGAGAGGTCTGTCACTGGTTTAATTGTGGTTGAGCAGCTACCAATGCAGATCTTTTGCATCTCCTCTGACATCTGGATGGAATCTGACAGGTTCCTTTGATGCTGGGCCCACTGTCTTCCAGTCCCACTGCAAAGCTTGTGTGTAACAACTGACATGGTTGGCGAGCAGATGCAAGAGGAAGTAAGCCCAAGAGTCTCAGAGCCATTCTCACTGAGATCAAGGGCTGAAATATCGGGATCATAGTCCTAATGTTCTGGACCCATTAGACCAGAGAAAAGGCTCAAAAGTGCACCTTATCCAGGATGGCTCCGATGAAGGAGAACCTTTGCGAAGGAGTCAGGTGTGACTCTGCCAAGTTGACTGAGACCTCCAAAGATTTAAGAAGGTCCATGACTAATTTTGACAGGACCACCATCAACAGCTAGTCATGGTAGGGGAAGGTTGGTACCCCGACCTCTGAAGATGGGCAGCGACCACCGCCACCACCTTTGTAAACACCCAAGGAGCACTGGTGAGGCTGAAAGGGAGCACAGCAAGCTGAAGGTGCTTGTGACCAACCATGAGCTGCAGGTAATGCCTGTGGGCCTGAGGACAGGGTTCAGGTCCAAAGCCACCATCCTGGGAAGAGACAGCCTGGGCTAGGGAGAGCATTTTGAACTTGTTCTTGTACAGAAAGGCATTGAGATGGCAAAGATCTAGAACAAGATGGAGGCTTCTGTCCTTCTTCGATACAAGGAAGGGGAGGAATAACACTCGGTCCCTACTTCCGAGGCAAGTACCCTCTCAGTACCTTCTTTGGCCAAGAGGCACTTCCTGCCATAAAACAGACATGCAGTTCTCTGAAAATCAGTCTGACGTAGGACGCAGGTGCAGTGGGTTGAAAAGGAAAGGCGCCAATAGAGTTGGACAATCGGCAGGATCCATTTGATGGATGTTATTTGTTGTCAACCCTGCAGAAAGTGGATGATTCGGTCTCCTAACGGATATCTCTGCGCTGGTAAGGGTGCATTAATGGACTTTGAGGCTATGTCTGGGGGAGAGGAAGATTGAGAGGAACGTTGCCCCTAGTGGTCAGGTTTAGGTCTGTTGGACCTACACACCTAGCAAGAAAGGGCTGGGAAACCTGTTGTGTGGGTAGTGGAGCCTGATGTTGTCGATTTGCCAAGACCCTAGTATAGCACAGAAAAGGACAGAATTGTTAGGGTGACTGCCTGACAGGAGCTGAAACACTCTGTTGCCTGGCTCTCCTAAAAATGCTCAGACGCCATCAAAAGGTATATCCAACAAAGGTGCCTGAATGATTCCCAAGAAGCCAGTGGATCTCATCCTTATGTGGCATAAAAGCACCACTCTGGTCCCAATAACCCTAACAAACAAGTTACTTACCATCGGTAACGATACATCTGTAAGAAACATAGGTTAGTTATAGATTCCTTACCTTAGAATTACCCCCAGGCATCAGACTGGATCCGGAAAGTTTTTCGTCAGCAGTACCCCTGTTCGTCGGTAGGTGGCGTTGGTCGACTCAGCGTCCGTTGTCGGCGTCGTGGTCGCCGTGATGACGTCGCCGAAGTTACTTAGACGCTGCCCTCGCGCACGGACGTCAGTTCTGTACACGACTTTCCGCGCCAGGAACGCAGAGCCATGCAAGACACTGACCACTGGTGCACAAAAATAGGGCCCTGAAAGGATGTCCTTAACCCTAGAAGTCAGTTCGCAGAACGGGGAGGATGGGTGGGGCGGTAAGGAATCTATAACTAACCTATGTTTCTTACAGATATATTGTTACCGAAGGTAAGTAACTTGTTCATCTGAAAGAAACAGTTAGTTATAGATTCCTTACCTTAGAATAGATACCCCAGCAATACCAACCCCGGAGGTGGGTCTGCGAACCAAGTTCACACCGGAAAGTCCTGGAGGACAGAAAGGCCAAAGAAGCCATCTCTCCGGACTTGGCTGTCCAGGCAGTAGTGTTTAGTGAAGTGTGCAAGGATGCCTACGTCGCTGCCTGGCAAATGTCATTCAGAGGAACTCCTCGTCCCAAAGCAATAGTGGCTGCCGTCACCCTGGTGGAATGGGCACGTAGCCCCACTGGTTGCTCCTTTTTAGCTAGAGAATAGCAGGCTTTAATACACAAAACAACCCATCTAGAAATGGTCCGCTTGTGTACGGCCCGACCTTTCTTGGCGCCCACGTAGCCAACAAAGAGCTGGTCATCCACCTGGAACTGTTTGGTGCGATCCAGATAAAAGGAAAGCGCACGTTTTGGGTCCAGACGGTAGAGCCTCTCTTCCTCTTTCGAAGGATGCGGAGGCGGAAAGAAGGTGGGCAAAGTGATGGTCTGCCCAATATGAAAGGAGGTGACCACCTTGGGAAGGAAGGATGGACGAGTTCTTAGGACAACCTTGTCCGGATGTACAGCCAGAAAAGGAGGTTTGGATGAAAGAGCCTGGAGCTCACTCACTCTTCTGGCAGATGTGATGGCCACCAGAAATGCAGTCTTAAGAGTTAAAAGTCTTAAAGGACAGTTGTGAAGCACCTCAAAGGGAGCGCACATCAAATAGGTCAAGACCAGATTCAAGTCCCACTGAGGCATAACGAAGGGGATAGGAGGAAACAGATGAGTTATGCCTTTCAAGAAACGATTAACAACCTAGGACTTGAAGAGAGAAGGCTGATCAGAAAGCCGAAGAAAGGCTGAAATGGCCGAAAGATAGCCCTTGATAGTGCCCAAAGCAGCACAAACTTCGGGAGGCAAATCGAATGACGTCACCTGCCACCGCTCAATCTCCACGCAAGGAGGTGGAGGCTGGACAGGTTCGGGTGGAGGACCGTCCCCTGCTGCTGCGAAAGAAGATCCTCCCGAAGAGACAGTCGGATCGGAGGATCGATGGCCATGTTGAGCAGCTCGGGATACCAGACTCTTCGTGCCCAATCCGGAGCCACAAGAATGACTTGGGCCCGGTCGCGCTTGATCTTCTTCAGCACTCTGGGCAGAAGTGGTATAGGCGAAAAGGCGTATAGAAGACCGCAACTCCACTCGCGACGAAAAGCGTTGCCTAGCGAGTGCCGCCTTGGAAATTCCAACGCGCAGAATTGCTGACATTGCGCGTTCTCTTCGGTGGCGAATAGATCTAACCAAGGCTCTCCCCACTGTTGAAAGAGACCTTGCACCACCTCCGATTGAAGACGCCATTCGTGATCCATCATGCACCTGCGGCTGAGTTTGTCCGCCCTGGCGTTCAGTGAACCTGCCAGGTGTTGAACCACCAGGGATATGCCCTGATGTTCCAGCCATGTCCAGAGATGGAGAGCCTCTTGACATAGGGTCCACGACCCCACCCCGCCTTGTTTGTTGCAGTACCACATGGCGGTGGTGTTGTCCGTGAACACCTGCACTACTCTTCCCCGGACAGAGGGAAGGAATGCTTTTAGTGCAAGACGGATCGCCCGAAGCTCCAGAAGGTTGATGTGGAGCTCGGACTCCGCCGGAGACCAGAGGCCTCTGATCTCCGCCTCTCCCATGTGGCTGCCCCATCCCAGAAGGGATGCGTCTGTGACCACTGTGTGTTCTGGTTGGGGAAGGGAGAGGGATCTGCCGTTGACCCAATCCTGGTTCGTGAGCCACCACTGCAATTGTCACGCAGTGCCCTCTGAGATCTGGACGCAATCGGACAGATTCCCCTGATGCTGCGCCCACTGGAACTTCAGGTCCCACTGCAGAGCCCGCATATGCCACCTGGCATGATCGACCAGCAGGATGCAGGAGGCCATGAGGCCCAGCAGCCTCAGGGTCATCCTGACTGAAACCCGCGATAGAGGCTGAAAGATCGGAATCATAGCCCGAATATCCCAGACTCGCCGTTCGGGAGGATAAACCCGAAACTGCATCGTGTCCAGAACCGCTCCGATGAAGAGGAGCTTCTGAGAGGGGGTCAGGTGTGACTTCGGCACATTGATGGAGAACCCCAGCGAATGCAGGAGGTCGGCCGTAGTCTGGAGGTGGGAGACGAATGCCTGGGGCGAGCCCGCCTTCAACAACCAGTCGTCGAGATAGGGGAAGACTGGAACCCCTGATCTGCGCAGATGAGCTGCGACCACCGCCATCACTTTCGTAAACACCCGAGGGGCGGGGGTAAGGCCAAAGGGAAGCACGGTAAACTGAAAGTGCTTGTGGCCTACCGTGAACCGCAGGTAACGCCGGTGGGCCGGCAGGACGGAGATGTGGAAATAAGCCTCCTGCAAGTCCAATGCTACCATCCAGTCTCCAGGGTCGAGGGCAGACAAGACCTGAACCAGGGTCAACATTTTGAACTTCTCCTTCCGGAGGAAGCGGTTGACGTCCCGGAGATCCAAGATAGGACGCAGGCCCTTGTCCTTCTTGGGCACCAGAAAGTAGTGGGAATAACAACCACGACCTACTTCTGGGGCAGGAACGCGCTCGATGGCTCCCTTGGCCAAGAGAGCTGTAACTTCCTGTTGGAGAAGGGTCATATGATCCCCCGACATGCGATGGTACTGGGGTGGCATGGGTGGAGGGATAGTCTCGAAGGGGAGGGAGTAGCCCCTTCGGACTATTTGCAAAACCCACCTGTCTGACGTGATGGTGCACCAGTGAGGGAGGTGATGGCGAATCCTGCCGCCCACTGGCGTTTGATTGGCCTGAAAGGTCGGACTAGGAGGGTTTGGAGGCTGCTGCAGAGGGGGCTGTGGTGGACTGGCCCGCCCTCTGGCCCCCAGAACCACGTCGGTGGTTCCCACGTCACCGGCCGCGCTAAGGTGGAACAGCTTGCGCTGGCGTGTGGCTCTGAAAGGAACGTGTTGGGGCACCCCTTCCGTGGCCACGAAAGGGGCGAAAGGCAGACCGTGCAGGGATGGTGGAGAGGCCCAAGGACTTGGCCGTAGCACGAGAGTCCTTGAAGCGCTCTAGCGCACTGTCTGCCTTGTCGCCGAACAGGCAACGGCCATCAAAAGGCATGTCCATCAAGGTGTTCTGGACATCCCCAGAAAAGCCAGTCGTCCTCAACCAGGCGTGACGACGAAGCGCCACCGACGTTGAAATGGTCCTACCCAGTGAGTCGGCAGTGTCCAGTCCACAACGGATGGTGAACTTTGCTGCGTCTCTCCCCTCGGCAACAGCACGGGAGAGCACGGCCCGGGCCTCCTCCGGACACTGAGGCAGCACTTGCGCGACCGTATCCCACACGGAGTGGGAATAACGGCCCAAGAGGCATGCGGTGTTCACCGACCGCAGCCCTAAGCTGGAGGAAGAAAACAACTTCTTCCCAAGCTGATCCAGCTTCTTGGATTCCCTGTCCGGTGGTGCGGTAGGGAATGCACTTTGGGCCGCTGAGGCTTGGACCCCCAAGCTCTCGGGGGAGGGGTGTTGGGAGAGGAAAGTGGGGTCGCCCGGAGCCGGCGTCGGGCAACCATCCTATCCACAGGAGCCCATGTGGTGGGCCTGGACCAGGTGCCCAAAAGGATGTCCGTAAGGGCCTCATTAAACGGCAGCAGGGGCTCCGAAGAGCTCGCTGCCAGTTGAAGCACCTCTGTCAGGAGGTTAGTCCTGACTGCCACAGTAGGTAGCTCGAGGTTTAGGGCCTCGGCCGCCCTACGCAACACCACTGCGTAAGTCGCTCCCTCCTCCGTAGCCACGGTAGGAGGAGACAACATGCCAAGGTCTAATGGGGTGTCTAGACCACTGGCATCCCCCAGGTCCTCCCTCCAGTCCTGGTCGTACTCCAATTGAGCAGTGAGAGGGTCCTCAGACCCCTCCCAGTCTTCCTCACCCTCCTCTGGTTGCCAAACTGGCTGAAATGCCAGGGTGGAATGCAGGCACAAAAGTACCCATCTGCGTCGGGTCCGGCGTCGGCTGACGCGGGCCCGACTCCGTATCCACGTGGAGGTGGGAGCCAGGGTCAACGGCGGCTGGGGGTCCAGCCATCGTCGTCTGCGGACGTGGTGCCCGTGGCGTCGGCGCCGGTGGAGGTGTAACGAGGTCGACCGGCGCCGATCCGGACCCAGGCCTGTATCCAAGGGGGCCCTGCGGTGCCGAGGACGAAGCCGCCGGCGTCGAAGGCCTAGGGCCCCCAGCCGACTCCGCGGGGCCCGAAGGCGCGCCGGCGGAGTCTAACTGCCCAAAGATGGCGTGCATCGCTTCGTAAAATTGACGAAGCTGGGCAGGGGTCGCTCCCGGTCTCGGGAAGGCCGGAGTCGGCCCTGAAGGCTCCACACGCAGAGCCGCAGGAGTGGCACCACCCGCACCCTGCGTAGCGTCGGCCGACGGACGAGGGTAAGTTGAAGGGCGATGCCGCTTCGTCGACTTCTTCTTATGCTTCGACTTACCTGACCCCGAGTGCGAAGACTTAGAAGAGGAGTGATGATGACTCCGCGATCGGTCCCTCGACCTCCCACGTGACTGGGACCTTGCGAGACGCGGAGCCGACTGCCGGGCCTCGAGGAACTTTTGGGACCGCTCCCGCAAAGACTTCGGGGCCATGGTTCGACGGTCGGAGCACGACTTGGGGCCATGGTCGCGCTCCAGGCAGAAGAGGCACACGGGGTGCGGATCCGTCACCGACATCATTCGGGAACAGGAGCCGCAGGCCTTGAAACCGGGCATCCCTCGTGCACCAGGAGTCATAAGACTCGAAAATGAAGTCGACAAAAGTCGCAAAAAACTCAGTCAAAAAATGACTGGGCGTACCGCTCTTCCCAGATCTGCGCTTGCTGGCGCGGAAAAAGAAAGAACTGACGCCAGTGCACGAGGGCGGTGTCTAAGTAACTTCCGTGACGTCATCACGGCGACGACGACGGATATGGAGTCGACCAACGCGCAGGGGTACTGCTGACGAAAAACTTTCCGGATCCAGTCTGACGCCTGGGGGTAATTCTAAGGTAAGGAATCTATAACTAACTGTTTCTTTCAGATTAGAAAGTACTTAGTGTCCAAGTCAGCGCAGATGACCAATATGGCTGCATCCTGACCATCTTGAATAATTTGGGTTAGAGAAGCCTGTATGTCTCCGGGGACCACAGGCAATATCTCATTAACCATGTCCCACACTGCTTGGGTATAGCGACCTAATAAAACAGCTCACACTGACCGACCTCAAGGTGAGGCTGTTGTGACTTGAAATGTATTGGGTCTGAAGCTTGGAATATGGACCTTCTCCATGTTCCAAATTCCAGCTCTTTATTGAGGGTTCCACTTATGCCAGTTGGTGTCTGATTGGCTGAGGGACAGCTGTGCGCAGTTGTAGCGGGAGCAACTTAAATAAATCAAAAGGTACTCACCACTTCCTGCGTCTAGAGTTTCTGTGGTTGTTGTCTGACTGGCTGAGGGACAGATGCGTGCAGTTGTAGCTGGAGCAACTTAAATAAATCAAAAGGTACTCACCACTTCCTGCATCTAGAGTCTCAGTGGGAGCACGGTACAAGAATTTGGCGACAAGTTGGCTAGCTAGGAGCTACGACTGCCGCAGCAGTGAATCCATTTCCGTTTCTTGATTATTATGTCTGGAACTTCATCGCAGCCTGCACTGTCTATACAGGTGGATGGGACCTATAATGGTACTCTTTTTCATATTTTCTCTGTTTGTGACCAAGTTCTTACATGCAACGCTAGCCCAGTGCAATACTCCACTGTTTAATTGAGGGGCGTGCGGGGAGGGCACTCCTTACTACTGTGCGAGTGATTCATCCACTGGCGCGTGCCCCTGCTCTTTGTGGGAGAAGCGAGCGGAGCAACGAAACGGCAAGTGTTCACGCAGCTGCGTCGGGATGCAACACACGCTGCATGAAGCCGCCATTTTTGATTAGGCTCGACAGCCGTAGTAAGGAGTTCAATCCTGCATGTATCACTACTATTTGTACGGTGATGCGCACACCATTTCATTTGATGTACCAGTAATCCATCAGTTCGAATCACGCTACACCCCATACACGGTAATGCGCACACCATTCGTCTATTATCCACAATGACTGAGTTTCCTCCCTACTGTGCATCGGCGATTCACATGCCACTGTAGTACTGTGAGTCACACTTCTTTATGCTTAACAGTGAACTGTAGATCGGTGACTCGCACACCAGTATATTTTTATTAGTCATACTTTTAAGCAATATATTTTACTGTAATTACTTAAAAGTCCAGCTTTTAGTGAAAGTAGGGTTTTGACTGTTGTCCACTTGCATATTTTTGTGCAATATTCAGTTACTCCTGTGCTGTGAGCAGTATGCAGTCTCAGAACTCTATTAGGTCTCCATCTTTATTTCTATCAACATCGGTCCATTATCCATAGAATGGGAGGATTGGATAGGTATGTTCGAGACATACATTGAAGCCCTGGATGGTGATAAATGTTGTGCTACACGAAAAAAGGCCCTGCTGTTAAACAATTTACCCAAGGAGGGTCAACATATGTTTAAGTATTTGCCTACTGCCACTCAGGCCAATGGTGACCCTATTGAAGATGTTTATGAAGAAACAAAAAAAGTCTTGCACTCAGATTTGCTAAGGATGTTAATTTGGTGATGAATCGCTATAAGTTCTACACCCATCCGCAGGGAGAGACTGAGTTTATTGATGACTTTGTATCAAAGTTAAGAGCATTGGCCTTGAAATGAAATTTTGGTGCAATGACTGATGAATTAGTCCGTGACCAATTGATTGTACATTGTAAATGCAAGAAGACACAGGAACACTTATGGGATGTCAAGTACCCCACTCTCAAGGATGCAATAGACATTGCTATGGTTGTTGAATAATCTCAAATGTGTATGTGGCAGATGGAAAAGGAAGATAGTGCCAGAGCTGCTGTCTCTAAGGCTGTTAAAGAAGGTGTTGATGTAGTATTTAAGTCGGGTCGTACTAGTGCTAAAACCAAAAATCATTCTAAATATTATTACAGGTGTGGAAGCAATTTCCACACTGCTGATTCAAGTGTGTGGCCATAAACAAGGATTGCAGGAAATGTGGGCCCAGAGGCCATTTTGCAACAGTTTGTAAACAACGTACCAAACAAAAGGTAGCTAGCGCGGATGATGATACTAACATTATAGAGCAACAAGAAAAGATTCTCTGTGTGGGTGAGGTGGATGTGCTGGGAAGGAGGAACAGACCTAAGGCTGAGTTCGTAATAAATGGGAAAACAGTGGAGCTTAGGGCTCCATGTTTACCATTATCCCCAAAGCTTTATTTATGCAACACTGGGTTGGAGTGACCCTTTCACCTAAATACATTAATCCAGTACAGTATCAGGGTACCACTATTGAGATGCTAGGATACATGAAGACAACCATGGAGTTTGGTGGGAGAATGATTGAAGGGAAAATGTATGTAGCAGAGGATGGGCCACCAATTCTGAGCTGGATGCACCAATATTTCCTCAACATTGTGGTTAATCCCAGGGCACCCAATCAGGTAATGGTGTTTAATGACATGACTTTATCAGACATATTAGAGGAGGCTTAGGATGTATGTAAAGAGCGGTTGGGATATCTGAAAGGTTATGCCCACAAGATTGTGTTAAAACCAGATTTGGTTCCTGTTCAACAAAGTACGTAGGATTCCTTTAGTGGCATGGGCAGCAACGAAAGAAATGTTGGAGGAAATTATTTCCACTAGGGTAATTGAACTTCTGGAAACGTTAAGGTGGATATCCCCAGTTGTTATCACTGATAAGGCTGATGGCAAGTACAGATTCTGTGTGGATCTCAGATCTCTTAACCAGAATGTGGTAGTAGACACTTACCCGTTCCCGAATAAAAATGAACTGATATTGGCCTTGGGTGGAGGTAGGTATTTCTCCAAGTCGGACTTGTAGAATGCCTACCACCAAATCAATTGCACGACTACTCAATGCCCTTGACAGCCTTCATTACTATGGAAGGTACATTTCAGTTTACCCGAATGCTATCGGGTTGTGTTCAGCGGTGACAAAGTCCAACGCATGATGAATGAGGTGTTCAAAGGGATGGCTAACATTCTTCACTTCAAAGATGACATCCTGATATTTGGCGATTCTGTAGAACAACATAACATGGTCCTAAGGCAAGCTCTCCATATGATAAAGGAGGGTGGTTTATCCCTTAGGCGAGATAAGTGTATATTTTGGTAAATCAGGTAGACAATTTAGGGTACAAAATCACTGCAGATGGAGTGAAACCAAAAGATAACCTGTTGGATGCTATAAGATTAGCACCTTCACCAGAGGATAAGGACTGTTTGAGATCTTTCCTTGGTCTCATTGAATACTATGCTAAATTTGTACCAAGGTTTTCAGATAAAACGGAATGCCTTAGGTTCTTACTAAAGAAAGGCACCAACTTCCAGTGGGGTGATGAGCAACAGAAAAGATTTGAGCAGGTTAAGGAAGAAATTTGTGGGGCAGGCATCCGACACTGTTTGATACTTGATTGAAGTCCATCCTTACGGTTGATACAAGTGCCAAGGGGTTGGGGCAGTCCTGTCACAAATCCATGGTACACAGGATAAAACAGTGACATTTGCATCCTGAACCATGACCACATCTGAAAGGAACTATTCCGTTATCGAACGGGAAGCACTTGCAGCAGCTTGGGGGGGCGGAGTATTTCAGAATTTACCAGTGGGGTTCGAAATTTATTCTGCGCACAGACCACAAGCCCTTAGTTAAAATATTGTTGCCAGGTGGAGCAGTGAAGGGCTCCAGGAGGTTAGCCAGGCTGACAGCACGTCTTCAAGAATATTGCTACATTTTAGAGCACATACAGGGGTGGAAGAATTCTCAAGCAGACTATTTATCACGGTTATCTTTAGATTGGCGTGAGGTGGATGGGCCTGCTGTCTTAACCAAAGTGAGTGAAGGTGCTGTGGCGACTGTATTAAATGTGCTTGATCTTAATAGTGTGTATGCCATTTCCAAGAGGAATAGTTGAAAGAAATGGAATTGGATCTCTCCCTTAAGGAAGTGAAACACTTGATTTTGTTAGGGGGCACACAGGAGAGTTTGGTGTCACTCTCTGTCAGGCCTTACCTTAAATTATTGGATGAGATGTTGATATGCAAAGATAATGTGATAACGAGGGGGGAACAATTCATACTACCACATGGATTCCGGCGAAGACTTGTAGGGATGGCGCATGAGAGACACCCGAGACAATCTAAAACTAATATAAGATTGAGAACTGAATGGTGGTGGCCAGGAATGGATGAATAAGTGGATAAATGGTTTGAGGAGTGCAGTGGGGGTAAAGAAGGAGAAAAACGTTTAAAGGTTGGAGTACAGGCGGATTTAGGACACATAGACGACCCAGGGAAACCGTGGCATACAGTGTGCTTAGATTTCCTTGGACCAATGAGTGAGTTGTGAGGAGAAATTAGGTATGCCATGGTAGTGGTGGAGATGCACACCAAGTGGATCGTGGTTACGTTTATTAGAGAGATCACCACCAGAGCCACTGTTGCTTTATTAAAAGACATTATGTGTGATGAAGGGGTCCCGTCTGTCATTATCATTGATAATGGCACTCAATTGATGTCACATGAGATGTGGAATTTGCTGGAGTCTGTTGGAGTCAAGCACAATCGCACTGCACTATATAACCCGCAAAACAATGGTATTGTGGAAAGAGGCAACACGATGGTCAAGGGGACCATGCAAATGGCGGCTGCCAGTGGATTAGAGTTTGGTAAGATGGTGATGAAAATGGTTTGGGCATACCGCATGAGTATTTATGGAGTGACCAGTATGTCGTATTTTGAGATGATTCGTGGGAGAATGCCAGGAACCAAGTTAGTCCCTACGTGAAGAAGTGAAGCGTGCTCAAGGGGGCAGTTCAGGAAGTGATCAAGGAAAGGAGAGTTGGTGCAAAAGGCGTATTAGTGAAGGAGATCGGGTGAAACTTCGATGTGGTCAGAAAAGTGGGGGTTTATCCAAGTTTAGAGGCCCATTCAGGGTTGCGCGTGTCCTTCGCTTTTCGGTTGTGTTGGACAAAGGTGAGACATGGAACAATAGGCGAGTGGCCTTGTATCAAAGAGGTAGCCAATGTGAAGAGGCAAACCATGAGGCTGGCAATAGCGCCTTCATGTTAATGTCTGATCAAGAGTTATGTCGGTCTTCACCTAACATGAGCAACGCAGGAAGAACATCTCAGGATAGAGGTGATGTGAGGGAAGAAACTCAAGGTGACCCCAATGGCTTGAATTTCATGGTAAACCGGGTGGGAGTGAGGAGGGTTGGTTTACCCCCTAGGTATTTAAGAGATTATTTTCGCTGAACATGTGATCTTTTCCAATTTAGTTTTTTTTTTTTTTGCTAAATCTTTATGCTTTACTGTATATATGTTAAAATAATTCTTCCTACCCTGTGTTTGTAATGGAGGAGGATGTGTTGTGACTTGAAATGTTTTGAGTCTGAAGCTTGGAATATGGACCTTCTCCATGTTCCAAGTTCCAGCTCTTTATTGAGGGTTCCACTTATGCCACTTGGTGTCTGACTGGCTGAGAGACAGCTGCGTGCAGTTGTAGCTGGAGCAACTTAAATAAATCAAAAGGTACTCGCCACTTCCTGCGTCTAGAGTCTCTGTGGGAGCATGGTACAAGAGAGGCTTTTCTAATGTGTCCACCCTTTTTGATTCTCTGTCAGGTGGCGTGGTATGAAAGGCGTTAGGGTTTACTCTACTTGTGGATGCCGGGTCCACCAGACTTTGAGGTGCTGGATGCTGTGTGGGAAGCAGGTCTATGGTGGCAGACGGCCTGTCGGTTGACTGGGGGACTAGACCATGGTTTCGCCCAGGTGCCCAGTATTGTGTCACTGAGGGCTTCATTGGCAGGCAACAGTGGTTCGGTCGGTGCCTGGCCAGGCTGTAGGACCTCTATCACCACATTAGTTTTCACCTCCATAGTGAGGAGGTGAATGTCAAGGACTTCAGCAGCCTTTTTTATTATTGTTGCAATGAAGTGCTTTCCTCAGTTGATGGCCCGAGGTAAGCGCAGCCCAGTATTGATGAGGTATCTAGCTCTCTAGCATCCTGCAGCACCATGTACCAGTTGTAATCATTATAGGATGGGGCAAATCCTTTCCCATCCGCACCATTGTCCTCTCCATAAGACTGGCTCTGGACAGAGTCGAGCCAAAAAGCTGGTGTAATGTCTGTGGAGAACTGCACGGCAGAGGAATTGTGTCTGACTCAGGCGGGTCCTGCAGAGGCTACAGCACATCAAGATCTGGATGTGGCTGAGGTCGAGGCGATGCAGGCTCGGAGTCAGACACCACAATGGGTTGCAGGTCTACCCCCGGCGTGGGTAGCATCAGTGCCAGCATTGACGCTGGAGGAGTTGGCATGGAGTTAGGCACCAGTCACAACGCCAGCACAAAACCCTAAACAAGTTCAAGGGGCCTAGAAGGCGCAGAGGATGGACTCACCAGTTGTAACTCGACTGGGAGTCTCTGCGGAATCTTGGGGCCCAAAAGTGTGCCAGAGAGAACCAAAAGTGCACAAAAGACACAGCATGGCCTTTCGAAAGGCCACTACCGGTTGCGATGTCGGCAATGGACCCGCAAACTCAGGTGCTTTGGGACCAGGGATGGAATCAGCTCCTGGGATGAACAGGGGCAAAACCTGGAGGCACAGTGATGCCCTTGCGCGTTTTCTGGCGATTCAGAGTGGCGGAAAGGGGCCAAGTCCCTCTTGGACTTCTGGTGTTTCTTCTTCGACTAACCAGAAGACTTTGACCCTGGAGTGGGACCAGTGTGAAGCCTTCCAGATTTTCACCACGTAGAGTTTTGGCTCAAGCTCACAGATGGCCTAAGGGTTCATCTGGGCGCAGTCGCTTGGAGTCATGTGAAGAATCTAAACAGTAGAGGCACACCTTTTGGGACCTATCACAGACATCTGTTTGCGAATGTCCCTACAAGGTTTGAATCCTGTCGTTTTAGGAGATGACATTCTTGCACATTGGAAAATTTGTAAAAGAAAAAATCTCTTCACAGATTGAAGAAAGAAGGAGTAGAGCTCTGGATGTGTGTCCAAAAGTGCAGGATGAAGAACCAGGTTTCAGCAAGAATGGGTGACGCTATGTGGCTCAGATTTTCCCTTTCAGAGGGGAATGACATTGACACAGAGTCACACAGCGCCGCATACCAGTGCACAGGAGCATTGCTATTGAATTTTTTGGATCCAGTCTTGTGCCTGGGGGAAATTTACAAGGTGAGAAATCTGCGGTTAGAAATCTCCATCAGAAATTCACCTATGTGTTAAAGTCCAAAATTAATTTGCCATGGATTTGCAAAGGCAATTTGGGGAGTATATTACAAAAAACAAGAATATGCCTGCATATTAACACACATTCAAAACTATAGGTGCTTTTGGAATTGATTCATACAAATCCAAATGTATTTCTATTGATTCTAAAAATAATACAATGAAACAAAAGAATAAACTTTGAAACATCAACAAAGAGCTGGGGCATTAATTAGTATAAATCTGCACAGCCAATTGACAATGGCATTCAAGCAAAGCATGGTTGAACATCACTGTATATGAGCCAGAAAGTAGGATCAGTGAGCTAAATCTCCTCATTCACATACGCAGAGATTTGCAGGTCGTGAGTTCAAATCCCAGCTAGGACAACTCAGCTTTCTATCCTTTTGAGGGCAGTGAATTGAGAACCATTACATTGGGTAAAAAGTTACATCCATTATTTATAGTACTCTGGAATGGCAAAAGCGTCATATTGAAAAAAAGCAGGTTACTGGTATTATTACATTGTTAGCTAAACAAACGGTTTCAGGTTTTGACCTAGCCTTGTGTAGTTTTGCTGGTTCTGAATTCACTGGATATGTCATAGTTCTCGCTTAATAAGTTGCCTGTGGTTGGTTGGAAAAACGTGACCTGAACCACATCAGGTAAGAGACACGATCGCTCTCATTTAGGTTTGGGGCTCGCAGACACCGCTCTGGGGGGGATTTGATGACCAGAAAGGGCTCATAACTGCAGTGTGGTGCAAGAAAGAGCTCAAGGGAACTGATCATTTCAGGTAATGGTGGTCCCCCAGACAGGCACCTGGTCACACATCTCATGAGTATCTCCCTGACATTCCTCTATATTGAATTGTCTTAATGTACGCCACATTAATTATATTGAATGTTTCGAATTCCAGCATTAACATGATTTAGTATGGCTCATAACATTCTTTATTAACACACTGAAGGTGTTGTTTGTTTGTCTTCTATTTAAAGTTTATCACTTCAACTGATTTATGCAAGTCCCCTGATAAAGGGCTTTTACCTGAAATGCACTAGCACACTGTGAAAAAACCCATCATGGATGTAGTGTCTTGCGAGTTAACGATGACGGAACCCTTTTGTCTCCTGATGAACTCCATAGAGCCATGATGTAATTGATGGTGTATTGCAATGAAGGTTGTTTTAGAATGTTGAGTACGCAGCTACACGCAGACAAATGAAGACGTGTGATAACAAGCTCTGTGTGTGGCGTAGTCATTTACGGGTTTCCCGGCTGGAAAGATGCTACAAATGGCGACGAGATAGGGGATAAGTAATCCGAAGATTGACAGTGCTCTCTCACAGAGTTTGCCGTGGTCAAGGCAAACCGCTTGTGCATGCCACTTGTGTCGTCATTGAAGTACATAATCATTGCTGAATGCATGTTGAGTTAAAACGCAGTTCCAGCTGCTGTGAAGCAGTTGAAAACTAAAGCATTTACAGTGAATCTACACGTTGTTGGCTGAGAACCTGTTGGTCAGGCCATACATAAATGTACCGCACTACTACGCAACATAGAGCCATTCGTAGTTCGGAGTGATAACGCTGCGAATACAAGTGCTGCCAAGCAGAGATCAACCAGGTGTCAAAAAGTACAAAGCGGCAGCCGAGCGCAAAATAACCCTGCAATTAGAAGTGCTGTGAGGTAGAGACAAACCAGGTATAAGCAAGTGGACAGAGACACCAGAAGCAAAGGAACCTAGATGCAAGAAACAGTTGTCTGCTTACCAGAAGTAATTAAAGAGAGTCTTCATACCGCAGCACTCGGCAAAGCAACCCAAGGAGAAGTGCTATACCAGAAAAGCTGAGCTACCAAAGCCGTTGAGTGGGGCTCAGAGCAACTCCACAGTTCTTTGAAGAGTGAAAGTCGGCGAGGGGTTTGGGATAGTAGCAGGTTGGTGTTCCGATGGAGACCAAGAAGAAAATCACGTTTCCCTATATCATAAAGGATGATCCAGAGGCCGGAACTTCACAAGGTCTCAGAGAGAATGAGCTAGAAACAGTGGGCAAAAGATTGCCATGTCCCTCCTAATTAAGTTCCACACTAGTCTACAACTCTGTTGTTGACATTAGCCCAGTTGGGTTAGGTGCTATCCCTGCACAGCACAGCCACACCTGAATGCTCGAGGGCATATTGTGGCGTATGCAAGTAGTAGCTTGCCCCAACCAGAATATGCTTACTCACAACCTGAAAAAGAAAGTTTAGCCGTGGTATGGGTGTGTGAACACTTCCATGTATTACTGTATGGAAAGCCTTTTATGCTGGTAACTGATCATCAAGCGTTACTAACAATATTTGGCAATCCAAAGGCCAAGTTGCCTCCTCGCATTGAATGTTGGGGACTATGGTTACAAGAGTACAATTATAACATTGTGTATCATCGAGGAAAGGCTCAAAACCCTGCTGACTACTTTTCCAGAGTGCCCATTCAAGGTAATGGTACTCATCCAAGTCAGCTGAAGCTTATATGAACTTTATCGTAAGGTCAAACACACCAGCTGCCATTTTGTTAGCTCAGCTTATCACTGCCAAGAGCCACGATAGTGACATGATAAAGTTGCAAGATATAATTACACATCAGTCGTGGAACCAGCACACTCGACCTCTCACCAGTGAGGGTGAATATCAAAAAGACAGAAATGTCAAAGATGAACTGTCCATAACTCAAGAGGGAGTTATATTGCGAGGGTCGAGAATCTTGATTCCGGAGAGTCTGTGGCAGAAAACGATTGAAGTGGCCCAAGAAGGACATAGGGGAATCGTTGCCACAAAATGAGCTCTCCGAAACAGAGTCTGGTTTCTGTATCTCAACAAGCGGGTTGAGAAGCAATTAAAGGCCTGCCATCTATGCAACTGTCTATCTCTAAAAGTTACTCAACACACCCTAAACATGTCAGCACTCCCGAAGCAGGCTTGGGAGAGAATAGCCATTGACTTTTTCGGTCCACTCGACAACGGACATCACCTGATGGTGACTGTGGACTAATGCTCGTGATTTCCATTATTTAAGGATCTCTCATCCACCACTCAAGAGCGAGTTATTGAGAGACTGGATGGCATCTTTGCGACATGGGGTGTTCCAGTCATACTAAAATCTGACAATGGCCCGCCTTTTAAAATAGTCTAGAGTTCAAAGACTTCTTAGAGCATCTGAATATAAAACATCAAAAGAGCACTCCACTGTGGCCGCAAGCCAACGGACTTGTTGAAAGGTTTATGAGCATGTTAAAGAAATCTGTGCAGCGTGCTATCCTTGAGAAGCTCAATGTATAAACGGTGTTAAACTCTACATTGAGAGCTTACCATTTAACATCTCACTCAACCACAGGTGAAAGTCCGGCGACATTGAGACAACCAAGATATCTCAGTGGACCACTCTGAGAGAAAGAGATGAGAATGCAACTCGTACAAGGGTCTTGGTTCAGAAACAAAAGATGAAGATATATGCTGACCGAAGACGACAAGCAAAAGACATCGTCTACCAGAGAGGAGACAGAGTGTTCGTACGTCGGATGCGCAAAAGAAAATCTGATGCTCCCTTTGCTGCAGAACCTTTCCAAGTGGTGTCTACCAAAGGACATATGGTGGCTGTCCAGTGCTCTAGGAAGTCTATTACCAGAGACTCGTCTCACTTTCAGCATTTAATTCTTTGTTCACCAGATCTCCGTGATGAAGGAGGGACTGATTCTGAAGCACCATTGACAGCTGCTGCCTTTTCACCATCACAGCAGATCTTGAATCATGATGCTGGCAGGTCTCAACTTCACACAACACGTTCAGGCCAAACAAACAAATAAAAAGAAAATAAATAAATAAATATATATATATATATATACGCTTGCTGTTCGTCTTGCTTCAGCCTGTGAACAAGGACGGAGGCGTCCGAAATGCGTCAGGCTTTTTTGAACTATGATTTGAGGTGTGACGCTGACATAACTACAGTCTTCAATTAAAGGTTTTAACTTTCCCTGAGTGGCGTCTTCATGTAGGGGCAACCTTTCTGTTGGATATATATATATATATATATATATATATGTTGTAAAATTGGTAAGTTTTCGTTTAAAAGAGGGGGAGATGTAGTGTCTTGTGAGTTAACAATGACGGAACCCTTTTGGCTCCTGATGAACTCCGTAGAACTATGACGTAATGGATAGATTGAATTGCAGTGAAGTTTGCTTTAGATTGTCGAGTTCGCAGCTACACACAGACGAATAAACACGTGTGATACCAAACTCTGTGTGTGGCGTAGTCATTTATGGGTACCTGGCTGGGAAGACACTACAATGGATTAATGCTAGTTCCTGCACTTGACCTCAGCCGCCCTTCTCACGACCACAGTAAATGACGCTACCTCCTCCTTAGCCATCGTAGGGGGAGGAAGCCTGTCAGCATCGGGGTAAGTGTCCAGTCCACCTGCCTCAGCCAAGTCTTCACACCAGTCCATGGTGGGTTCTGGGGGTTGGTATTCTTGAGGGTCCAGTGAATCGTCCCCAAGTCCTAGCCCATAGGAATAGGATTCAGGCTCCAGTCGACGCTGGAGTTGGCGTTGGACGCCGCCCCTCCAGCTCTGTGTCGGAGTGGGGATTAGAATGGGGATGGTGGCGCCGGAAGCGTCGAGATGGTACGACCAGTGTCGGTCCAGATCCATCTGTGGATCCAAGGGGCCCAACTGGCGCCGGGGACAGGCTGGCCAAATATGAGGTGCATGGCCTCATAAAACTCAGGGAGGTGTGAAGCTGGCCCAGGCACAGGCTCAACCACGGAGCCAGGCTTCGAAGGACTATGCTCCCTCGTCTCGTCTGAAGACCATAACAGACAGGGTGAAGTCCTCTTCGACTTCTTGTTCTTTTTTTCTTGTGGGGCTTACCCGTAACCCCCGACTACTTCAAGTTCGATGAGGATCTTGGGCTCCGCGACCGATCCTAGTACCTTCCTCTCGACCAGGATCGAGACCATCACGGTGTCGTGCAGCAAGCACCTTGAGGAACCGCTACCTCAAAAACTTGGGTGCATGGCAATCAGCGCAGGTCTTTGTGTCGCGGTCGCGCTCTAGGCACCAGAGGCAAACAAGGTGCAGGTCAGTCACCGACATCTGTCGATGACAAGCGCTGCAGGGCTTGAAGCCAGCCTTCCTAGAAAACATCCCTGCCACACCAGGAGAAGATCGCTCAAAAAAGACTTTGACAAAAATTGAAAAAAGGTCATTCAAAAAATAACTGGGGTTAGCTCTCACCGGAACTGCGCTGACTGGCGTGGAAAGAAAAGAACTGACGTCAGCACGCTGGTGTTGCGCCTATATAAGCACCACGCACATCGCCATGCGGATCCGAAAGGCAACAACTACCGGCACACAAGAGTGCTGCTCACGAAAAATTTCCGGATCCAGTCTGACGCCTGGGAATAATTCTAAGGTAAAGAATCTGCGGCTAGATGTCTCAATTAGATACCCTGCCTAGTAGATAGGGTTCTGTTATCTTTTATTCCTGAAGAAATGCCTTCGACCCACTGGGCAACTAGGGCATGAAACATGTCGACCACACTGTGAAACCAATGGCTTATCCCCATGCCTGGTTGGTTCATATTTTGTTTTTAACCTTGGCATTGATACTCGCCAGGAATAAAATTTAGTTGAAGAGGGATGGTACATAGCCAATTTTAACTTCACCCTAACCCCATCTACCCTTCCCTCCCTCAACCCACACTGAAGGCCAGTCACCTGTGCTTTGGCAAATGCCAAGCCAGGGTGAGAAAAGATCTCTGCTAAAGAGCCCCTCCCTTGGGAGCCCGCTGGGTATTGCAGCGCCCACTGAGCGAAGAGCTAGCCCGATGATGAAGCATACCACCTAGGTGGGTGAAGGCATTCTCCATGACAAAAGGCCGACATTGATTCATTATTCGAATCTGAAAATGGTGGGAATGCAAATGCACTCACCATCCACCCATTCACTAACCCTCAGCACCAACCAGTAGGCCACTGCAAGGGGATGTGGGGGGTGAAACTGTGGAGTTAAGATCGCCCTATTCTACCCTCAACCTCTCAACAGTGTCCTAGTTGCTGCTGAATGGCTTGGGGAGCACAAGGAGTGAAAGCTATAAAGAAGATAAAAGTGACTTGTGTACTATCTGTGGCGGCTCCTCAGCAATGGCGGAGGAGCATCGCCCCACTGCTTGGCTCAGAGCCAGCAAATGTAAAATAAAACCATGTTCTTGCATCATTTTATTTTACATTTGCCGGCTCTTAGCCAACGGTGTTGGGAGGGGCAGGCCGAGGCACGGGAGGGGAGAGGAGGAGTGCTAGTGCACTCCACTCCCTAAGTGCTCATTTGTGTTTGGCCGGCCGTCTCAGGCCGACCAAAACACACATGCGCACTTAGGTTTTCTCCAGCCAGCTGCATTTAGCAGGCGAGCTGGAGAAACCCCACAGACTCCCTTTTCTGAGCAGGGTGTCTTTCCTGCCCGCTCAGACCAATTCCAGCGCTGCTCTGCAGTGCGGGGATTGGACAGGGAGTCTGTCCCAGGGGCTGCTGGGACCAGGCAGGTAGAGGAGAGGCGGAGTGACGCGACACTGGAGACGGCCAGCGGCAAAAGGTAAGTTTTTTGTTTTTTTTATATTTTATCCCCACCCCGTGCGATGCCTCCCACCCGCCCCACCACCCTTTGTTTATGGCAGCCGGCGCTGCTGTTTTTGGAATACTGGTCCTGGGACTTCAGAGGTCTGAGGATGCAGAACACGTAAATGATGTGCATACCTTGTATTATTAGAATAGGGTACCATGATTTTAAATTCTGTCTAGCCTTGATTCCTCTCAATCTCACGTTCATACACGACATCTAGCTCCAAATCTTTTCTGCCACTAGGACACCCAGATAGGTAACAGAGCACTTTATAAAAACTACAATTGATCAATTACCCAGCTCCTGCTGTTGCCCTCTTAACTTTTTACCTGGCGACATTATACTTACAACCTGTTACCCACAACATACTATTCTTACATCAGGTAGTTTTTGGGGGACATCCACAACAACTTTCCATTGTCCCATCCACCCTTCCCCTCCCCATATTCCCGAATTGCCATCTATCCTGCCCCAGTCGCACTCTGAGATGACTTTAGGGTGCCAAAGTGTACTAAATTAATAATTCTCTATAGGGATGGGTCAGCATTTTTTCTTTCAAGGCGGAGTAACATCTCATTTTCTCTTTATATGTTATGTCTTCACAGGGAGACAATTATCTGCCAAGTGGCCCCATATAATATGCAACATTCCTTGCTTTTTTTAAAGGCTCTAAATGGTAGCAAAAAATCAAAAAGCACAGTCGGTGCCTCAGTGTTGCACAATTGTCATTAAATATTAAACAATGATCATGAGGGGTTAAATTAATGGCATTGAGGTAAAATCATACTGACCACATCAAAACAGACTCTGCATTTTAACTAGCCGCACATAGCATTCTGGAACTGGTTTTGTTTTTAACACTATGAGAAAAGGCCCAAATTCACAGCATGCCAAGTGCTGCTAGCTTAAAATCATTGACTGGCCCAAGATCTCTCACATTACACAGGGCCACTTGGCAGTTATGTTTCACTCCGATTACCAGACGTCTGTCTACTGACTCCCTCTGTACACTACTTAAATATAGGCAGGGCCACTGTAATTATGCGACCCTGCAGCCTGGCGTTTTCTGCATAGTTATGGATTTGCTGCATTTGACACATAGTCCATCATCTGCTTCATAAACTGCAAATCTTAACAAAAAACAGTGTTTCTAGCACAGACCGCTCACACCTGCTGCACCATTAATAGTAACGTTCCCTGGTGCACGGTCTCAGTTGTTTTAAATGCGCTCTGTTCAGCTGCGATCTACATGTGCGGTTAATTGAGCCCAGAGCCGCTCTCCTGCTGGAGATGAGCTCGCGCTGAAGTATCTCTAGAGCTAAAGAGGAGACGCATCGAAGTGGGCCCCCGCCCTAGATTTTGTGCACTGACGTCTCTAGAGGGGACCAGATGGGTGTCAGGACCCCCCGGTTCAATGTGGCCTTGCCCTTTTGAGCCCCACTGACAGCTGTTGAATATACTGGTCTGGGAGGCTACCGAGAAATAAAACACCGCACCTTGCTACAAACAGGAATTTTCCTTTTACAGCACAGCAATGATTGAGGCAATCCACGAGCCTACTTGTTTGCATCAAATGTTTAAATTTGATTTTGTATGTATGTGTGTTTTATGTACATAGATTTTATACACAGATACATACAAAGTCAGATTTAAACATTTTAAGCAAACGTACACATATACATTTGGCCACTGATAAAACGGGTGAGGATACCTACAGCTTTCAATAAAGGGACATAGCCAGCTCCCTCCCGCTTTAAATAAATATAACCATCACTTCCAGCATCCTCTCTGAAGGGTCCCCATCCGTCTCCTCGCCGGACATGTCACTAGCTGGGAAGTGTGAGAGAGTGTGAGGGAGAGAGAGTGTGAGGGAGAGGGAGAGAGAGTGTGAGGGAGAGAGAGAGAGAGTGTGAGGGAGAGAGAGAGTGTGAGGGAGAGAGAGTGTGAGGGAGAGAGAGAGAGAGTGAGAGAGAGAGAGAGAGAGAGAGAGAGAGAGAGAGAGTGAGTGTGAGGGAGAGAGAGAGAGAGTGAGAGAGAGAGAGTGAGTGAGAGAGTGAGTGAGAGAGAGAGTGAGTGAGTGAGAGAGAGAGAGAGAGAGTGTGAGAGAGAGAGAGTGTGAGAGAGAGTGTGTGAGAGAGAGTGTGAGAGAGAGTGTGAGAGAGAGAGAGAGAGAGAGAGAGAGAGAGTGTGAGGGAGAGAGTGTGAGGGAGAGAGTGAGAGAGGGAGTGTGTGTGTGAGGGAGAGAGTGTGTGAGGGAGAGAGAGAGTGTGAGGGAGAGAGTGAGAGAGAGAGAGAGAGAGAGAGAGAGAGTGTGTGAGTGAGTGAGTGAGTGTGTGTGTGTGTGTGTGTGTTATTTCTTTTTCTGGAAAACATTTACTCCGGGACCCATAAATTGGGACTCAATTGGCAATAAGGGCATATTCGACAGTAAGCCTGTTCTAGATTACTCAATTGGTCACAAAGAGGCTGCATTTTGAAATATTTTACAAGGTTAAGGCACATGTTGCAGTGATCACTGTGTGCCCAGCAATTCTGAGACTAGTGGTAAGATAACTCTAGTGATTAACACAGTTCTGGAAGAGTATTGTGTTTTGTTCAGTCTGAGTTCCGACACACAAAATATCTTAGAGGGTAAATGTGACTGCTGCAAAGCACCTCGTGTAGCATTCACATCACAGATTTTTATTTTATTTAGAAAGGTGAGTGGGCTACTGCTTTTGACACTGAGATCATGTTGTTACCTCCAGTTCATAAGTTTGAAGCCTTCTACTATACCACAGTGATCTATTTACCGGCATCAAGGAGCTGCATGGAAACTGCAAGCCATGGGTTTAGATCCTTATTTTTTTCTTGATCTGTTGTTATTCTTAGATTGCAAAGAAGTGTTAATTGGGAAGTAATAAAATATGGTTCGTACAGACAACCACAATTACTACGTTACGTTTTACACCCAGCCTTAGTGTTTCTCCCTATCAATCACTCAACATAGTGTTTACATGTATGGATGATGTGTGACTTCTACACCTTAAAACTCTCACTGTCTTATGTAACATTTCCTGTACACTGATTTACACACTTGTACGATTTAGTGTGCCTCTGTGTGTGATGTAAAGCGCTCTGACACCTTACGCTGGGATGAGCAGCACTATAAAACAATTACATTTTTAAAAAGTAGGTGCCTTTTCAATCAATAGTTGTGTAATTACTCATATATACACATAAATCTTGCATTCTTACAGTGCAAGCACATCTCTTACATAGGGAGTTAAAGAAAGTTAAAAACCTGCCTCGAAATGATAGTTTTTCTTAAGTACTTGTGAAGTGATAACAAGCTGAGCGCCTTTGTTTCCTTTCATTCCATTCGCGTCTAAGTGTTAGGCTACAAATGGCTCACAGCCAGGAAGATACTTGAACAAGGGGGGGCTGATGAGCCTTTAAATCAGGCCTTTGTTTTGGGCGCAGCTGGAATGTAAAATAAGAAAGCCCCCCTATCTCCCTGCAGGAATGCGGACAACGTGCCAGTGCCGCCGCATTATGTCCAGTGTCGGAAAATGACACCAGGACAAATGCAGCATGGTTCCCTGGTTCAGCCAGATCCCAGATGAAGCCCGGGTATAGCTGCCAGAACCGGAAGTAGGTGAGACCCCCTACACCCCCAACCTTCCAGCACTGATATCAGGGCTTTCGACTGGAAATGAAGAAGCGCTTGCAGCTGATGTCAGATGAATGCGTGACAACCATCTAACCAGCCTGCAGATCCAATATTCCACATGTAGGCTGAGAAGATGCCTGCTCACACAAGCACAGCAAACCTCGGGTGTGGTGATCTGGTCACAAAGAAGAACCACGCCATTGCCAATTTAATCAACACGTTCTGAACACAAGTTTAAACATAACCATAAAAAGCCCTTAAAGTTATATTTACGTTTGTTAGACATTGTGGATGATGTGGTGCTCTAGATTAGGGATGTATATATACATACACACACACACATTACATGTTTGTATAACAACAGCCCACAACCTAATCTGCAGGGATTTACCACTGTGAGACTGCTAGAATTGTGCGCCAAGGTGGACCACTTTATTTGGCAAAGTTATCTAAATTATGCACCAAAACCTGCAAAGTATACAGCATATTCTCTGGCTTTGTTATTTTCATTTTAAACAGAAACAATCTTTTTTGTGAAACCAGCAACATATGTAGCATATTATGTGGAAAATATGGTAAATAATTGTGGGGAACCTGCTGCCACAGAATTGCATAAATCCACTTGCCCTCACCATTATACACATAGCTTTTGTGATTTATATGTCTTACCAATGTCGGCACCTGTATTGAGTGGGAACAATGTGCATCGTCACTGTGGCATGTCTGCAGGAGACTTACTGCATGCCCCTCTTGACATCATTTTATTGTATATATAATATGTATTTTAAGTTTTGACTGGCATGGCCTAATTCTATTGGACGACGCTTTTGTGTGTTATGTCATGTGTGTAATCATATTGTGGAAGTAAGTGTAGTCTTGTTGTTTGGGTCCTGTTTTTAACACCCTTTGTGGTTGTCATTTATATTTGTTTCTGTCGTGACTTATGTTGTGTTATATATCATTTTTCAGCCCTGATGAAGTTCCCTTTGAGGGAATGAAACGCGTTGGCTGAGCTTTGCTTATTACTGAATTGATTTATGAAGTTGAAATAAAGAACTTTTTGACATCACTCGCAGCCTACTGGACTTCATTTCCTGGCGCACCCCCATTCGTTGAAATCAATCTGCCTTTGCTTCAATATAAGCCAATAGGGAAAAACATTCCCCTATTTTTTTCAAATTCTCCCACTTTCAAAATGTTGGCATGTATGATTTAGCCCTGCCAAGTATCACACGTCAGGGGTTAGACTAGCACATTGTAGTACTGGTGTCTGCATCTCTTCACTAAAATGCATTGGATGTGCATTTACAGTGCCCCTGATCACTACCAGTGATGAGGTGTGCTTAATGCCAGTCAGTCTGAGCTGCATAATTACCAAGCAGCAGTCCAGGCATTAACATATTTGGGTTGCTCTGTCTGCTGCCTCTAAAGAATGAAAAAATTCTACGGCTTCAGGCAGGAGATGATTGACCAGCATGCAAACACAGAAGGTGCTGGCGGCGGTTTTGCTTGTTTTCCTTCCCGCACCGACCAATCATGATGTCACAGCCCAGCGGAGAACTGGTGCTTTCTGTCCTTGCACCTCTTCACAGTGGTGCTCATTGTGGAGGAGGGTTGTGCTCTCTGTAGAGTGCTTTTTTTCTGGGCCTGGCACCCAGTCACGCGTCCTGCCAGTGGGCTAGGTTGGTAGGCCACTGAAAGCTCGCGCACGATACCCCATTGGTGGTCCTCTTGGAACCTTGAACCTAAATGAGACGAGTTTTCACGAGGGTCATGTGGCCTAGTGGCTAAAGCTGCCACCCTTGCAACACAGGAAACCCAGTTCGAATACAGCCCCGGCTCAACAGCCTGCAAATTCAGGCAAATCTCAGTCTGCTAAATAAAATAAACCTGTATTGTACTCTGTGGCTGCTGCCAAGCACTCTTTTGTCTTTGGGCAATAATTGTGCTATAGACTACCAAAAAATATAGCTACATGGTACTTGGCAGGGCTAGCCAACAATATTAAAGCTTTAACCTTTGATGTGAGAAAGTGACACCCATCGAGTCACACTGCAAATCAAACCCCACAGTCGCCTCTCTGCTCAAGCACACCTGGAACTCATGCATATGTGTGACCCTTAACAAAAAGTAGGCTTGGTGAAACAAAGTGATATGGAGAATAAAAGAATTTGGCTAAGATCACAAAACCCGGTCAAACATGGAAGCCGGGAATGGTGCCAGATCTCTTACATTCATGCTGTGCAACCCAGCCATACGACAGGTATCTTCTTTCGATTTCAATGGCCAACGTCTTGTACTTACTCGCCAAAGGATTATACTAAAAAGTGGGTGCCAGGCACAATCCACGTCCTATTTATTGGCAGTTCTATATAGCTCAAACCTTAGCCATGATATAACATCATTCAGCAAACAAAACACAAAATACTAACCCAATTACAGCACACACAGTTCGACAAAGAGGTGGTCAAACACCATAGGTTGCGAGGCACCACAGGCACAAACGAAAATGCACTCAGAAACTCTGTAAACACTGTGCACAGAGCCCATGGGCACCAACAATCCCTCCACCCCACAAGTTTCAACATTATCACAGAAGGAGCATTTTATGCAATCTTTTCAACATGAATGAAAAATACACCAGTCATATTCTTCGAGAAAGTGATGTCCACATCAGGGACACCAGACCTGGTCACTCCTCCTCCTCCTGGTCGCCATAACTATGCCCCAAAGACTCCTTGATTCCAGCTACGAAACTTCCCAATGTCATGTGCCAATAAACCTTTTAATAGACTTGAACTAGGCCTCTGCGCCCTTTAAAATAACCCCAATACCAATCAAATGCTTAACTTCCTGGCCCGCACAATCCAGTAGAGGCATATCCACTAACCTCACATCAAACCTCTCCCATTTTCCCATTTGATATTCAGCATATTCTCATGAAACACTAAGGGCCTGATTATGCGCCTTAGCCAATGGTGGCTGTGCGGACACCGCTGGTCTGACCGCCCTATTACAAGTAGGGCAGTCGGACCGCCATGGGACTGCCACAACCGCCAGTTATCAGAGATCCCTGGCAGTGTTGCTGCGGTCTTTAGGCCGCAGTATGCTTGGCGGTGCCGCTGCGGCACCGCCAAGCATATTACAAGTTCCCTCTCTGACATGGTTTTCATGGCAGTGAGCCCGCAATTAAAACTGTGGCGGAGAGGAAACAAAGAGGGTCCTACAGGGCACCCTGTTGCCTCAGGGCCATGGGGTGCATGCAGGAGGGCACATGTTATGCCCCCCTGTGTGCATGCACCCCAGTTCCTGCAGAGTCCATGCTGTGCAAGAACTGCCTTTGACGTTACCATTGCGGTGCCCTTTCTCAGAGGCACCACTGTGGGACCACCAACGAAATGCCCGCCAGATACGAAAAAACTCATAATCTGGCGGTCGGTGCTCACACTGCTTTGGCGGGGTGGGAGCGGGGCGGCGACGTGGCGGCCCTGCTCCCACACTGCCAAAGTCTTAATCGGGCCCTAAATCAGGAAGAAGCATGCCAGTGCAGTGCGCCTATGATCTATAGTGGCCCAATCTGTGTGCAACCCGTACTGACATATCAGCTGCAATATGTAGCAAAACATTACACCCGAAAGTAAGGACAATGGAAAGACTTCCAGCACACATGAGAGATGTTAGACCCCAAAGGTGGGCTCACTCTGGGTGCATCACCTCAATACCTAGCTATCATACCGTAAGCTACGAGTGAGACTGTACAAGAAAAAGGCCTGATTCTGATGCGGCCCAATCAATCTTTCAAACCAGAGGGCCAGCTTTGCTGTCTAAGGTGCAAGCGGGGTACCAGCAAGGGACTCCTATTGTGTCATGTAGACCAGTGCCTTCAGCCACATCTCTGGTGTTACAGATGTGAGGTTCCGAAGATATGTAATGTAATGGATAGCTCTGCTGTCTGACAAATGAGATTTGTGTCTGTCAGAGGGCCTCTGTGTGCTGTGAATGTGCAGATTATGGGAGGTAGTGAGTATCCCATTCACTGCCCGCTCAGTAAAGACCTCAATATGCACTCACGATCTTCAGTCAGTGACATACTTGTTTTTTGTTTAAGATCATGGTGCAGTACAAAATCACATTAGTAAGGGACATTTTGTTAGTGCTGCAGCAGTTTCAAGGGCATTCTTAGTCACATTGCCCAAAGAGGGGAATCTGTGATATTTATATGTTTACATAGACTGCATAGCATGATTTACTGACTTAATGTGCAATTTGAAGTGACACATATTTGGCAATGGAATATCACACATATACAAACTGAAGAAATGTCACACATGGCAATCTGAAAACCTGGCAGCTATGACGATTAAACTGTCACCCACTAATAAATAAATATATATATATATATATATATATATATATATATATATATATATATATGTTGATTAAACCTGCATCGCAGGTATCACCACAGCACAGCAGGTACGGACCATATATATATATAAATCGTCTCTTGTAGCCTTCATTTGTAGAAAAGATGAAGCAAACCCAAAGTATGGTGCAATTTAGTTTAATCAGTCCCGTGCACCGCCGCCGCCATAACGCGTTTCAGCCCTCGTGGGGCCTTGATCACATGACACGTTAGAGGAGCAAACATAACCTTTTTAAAGTGACAGTGCTGCTAGCCGTGACTATAGAGTTCATAGACATGGAAAAAATCTTAACACTATTGTTCAAAATGGCAAATCAGTTCCACATATTAAGAACTAACGTTGGCATAATAGGTATGATGCAAAATGAGCAATAAAGATATAAATATGTAAATAAATAAATAAATATTAAATAAGTACATACAGTGCTCATAAAAGATGCAAGAATAAAATGGTATTCAGAACCCCACAGATTGGATAAAAATGCATATTAAAAGTAAATCAAATGTAAACTTTATCATATAAATAATGGCATATTCCCAATCTAACACGGTTCAATTTTGTGCATCCCATTGCCAAATTATTGCAATAGTAAATACAAACTAATATAGCCCATGTGGGCTTTGGATTAATCATTCCATGCCTAATAATAAAGTGCCAGTGCAATTTAAAGTGTCACCTAGTGAACCCAGAGGTTCACATGTGCAAAATAGTGCAAAGAAAATTACAAAAACTAAATGTTAAAAACATTGATGAGGCAGCGACAAGATTAGAACAGTTCGATTAAAATCGGAATTTTTATAAATATGTAAAGAAATCCTCACTAAAATTCAAACCATGTGGTGTCTTACAGTCCAGCTCCAAAATATACTTGGTCTCGAGCCTTCTCAGCATTGCCTCTCGGTCACCACCTCTTCTCAGAGGTGGGACCGAGTCCACAACAAAATATTTGAGCTCAAGTGATTTCTTTGCATGCACTTCCCCGAAATGTCGTGCAACGGGATATGTTATATCACTGTTGTTGATTGCCCTTATGTGCTGGAGTATCCACTTGTGGGCCTGCAGCTTGGTGCTACCTACATAACGCAGGCCACAAGGACACTCCAGCACATAAACGGCAAATTCAGTCTTGCATGTCAATTTTTTGTTGATATGGATTGGTTTGTTGCTGAAAGGCGTGACATATTCAGTCTTATTGACACCATGTTTGCAGGCTTTGCATACAGCACATTTGATAAATCCTTTGCTGGCATTAAGCCAAGTCACATTGTTTCTCACCTCTGGGCTACTTTTGACCAATACATCGCTCATGGAGCGGGATTTCCTAAATGTAATGTTAGGTGACCTGGTTATTTTTTCACCTAGGACTGGGTCATTTTTCACCAATGCCCAATTTTTGTTGATCAGCCTACTTATAGTTTTGTGTTGAATACTGTAGGTGAGAATTAGTCTAGATGGTTGTGTTGCATCTGAAAACAGGTTTGAGTCAGTGCTAGCTTTACAAGCCAATGCCTGTGTTCTACCCTGTTTGTTCGCTCTGATCATGGCTTTATTGATCACATCTAATGAGTAGCCTCTCCTGAGAAACCTATCTCGGCATTCTTTCTGTGCTGTTTGACAATCAAGGTCAGAACTGCAAATTCTCCTTATCTGCAGCATCTCTCCATAGGGGATGCTGCGGATCAGATGGACAGGGTGGTGACTTGCAGCATGTAGCAAAGTATTGCCTGCTGTAGGTTTTCTGTACAGCCTTGTGTGCAACTGGTTGTTCTGAACCAAAATCTCAACATCAAGAAAGATGATAGATGTATTGCTGATCTGGCCAGTAAACTTAAGATTAATATCATTTATTTGCTCAATAAACTGGAGGGCACCAATCTCCGTACCTCTCCAAATTATTAGCAAATCATCTATGTACCGAAACCACCTTATTACATTGTTTGACATGATTTCCCCAAAGGTGGACATGAGGACCTGTTCCTCCCACAGCCCCATGTGCAGATAGGCATAGCTGGGGGAAAAACAGGCCCCCATAGCCACACCCCGAACCTGCTGGAACACTTGGTTCTGGAAAAGAAAAAAGTTATTCTCAAGGCACATAGTGATCATGGCCAGTAACATTTTGTTATGGCTGTAAAAACAAATCGGTCTGGTGTTTAGAAAATGCTCTATCGCCTTTAAACCATCCCTATGGTGAATGCTCGTATATAAAGACGAGAAATCTAATGAAATAAGCAAGTAATCAGGATTCCAAACAATGTCATTTAGTTTTCTTAGCAGATCCCCTGTATCTAAAATGAAAGAGGGTAGACCTCTCACGTATTCCTGCAAAAAAAAATCCACATACTTGTTTACATTTTCCATGATGCTATTGCAGGCCGATATTATTGGCCTGCCCGGTGGTTTACATTTATCTTTATGTATCTTGGGAATAAAGTAAACCACTGGCATCACAGGGTGGTCATTCTTGAGAAATTTAAACTCATCAATTGTCAATAAACCAGCGCTCTTCCATGCCAGTAGACTCGAATAAAAAGTGTTCCACGCAGTTTTGACAACCAACATCGTACTGCGTCTATAGCAGTCCCTATCGTTTAGTTGACTCATGGCCTCATCCATATACTATTCTCTTGACCACAGTACAATATTTCCACCTTTGTCCGATTGCCGGATAATTAAATTGTCATTATCTTGCCGTTTTCTCATTAACTGGTAATATGCATTATCTTGGCTGGTATAACGTTTTTTCCTCTCTTGTTTTTTATATAGAGTTTTCAGTTCCTGCGATACCTTATCATGAAAGACATCTATATTGTCTCTTTGCATAACAGGACAAAAGGTGGACTTGAGTTTGAAGTTTGTTACCGTGATCTCCCCCACTGATAGTGCTTGACTTGAGGGTGGTTCAGCGTCTTCATTGTTATTGTGTAATTGTTGGAGATTTTGTAGAAGTTTCATATCGCCAGCTGTTAGTATTGAGGGACTGCGAGTCTCTTCAGTAGTGCTTTGTTTGGTCTTATGTGGCCCTTGTAGCAGATAGAATTTGCGTAATTTGAGTTTGCGCACATATTTATATATGTCAACGCGTGTTTGCGCGTAGTTAAAGTCACATTTGGGACTGAACGATAATCAAAGTGATAGTATCTTTAATTCACTTTCTGTTAAGACAATGTTCGTTAAGTTTATGATAGTCTGTGAATCATGATTGACATCAATGGAACCTATTTGCGCCTCCATTGTTTCTTTGCTTTTTTGTTTGGCTTTGCGTTTTCGTTCGATGCCGCATTTGCGTCTCTCCCATCGTTTACCATTACGTTTTTGCTGGTGTTTGCACCTGGAACACGGGGACGCAATGTTATATATATATATATATATTTGCTTAATTTCACAAAGTAGTTAAAGGGTCAACTCCAAGACTGGACTGGTTCCCCTCGTGACACTGGCGTAGCAAGGGGGGGGGCGGTGCGCCCCGGGCGGCACGAATTTCGGGGGCGGCGGCGGCCGCAAAAATCGTCGCCAATACCCCCCCCCCCCCTTCAGCGCGGAAGGCAGGGACCGCCACGGGCGGCAGAGTGCCTAGCTACGCCACTGCCTCTTGAATCGTTTACCCTCTCGGGCACCGAAACCTTCCTCGCACAGTAAGTAAGCTACAATGCACAGTTTTCAAAAACCAGTTTGCACGCAGCATTTAAATGAATAAAAAGCAGCTGAGATAACGTCGCCAGGCTCCGCTGAATTTACTATTTTGTGCACTTGGTTCCTGCAGAGAACTCGCGGCCTCGCGGTCAAGGTTCCTCTGGCGCGTGGAGACAAACACCAGCCCCGCTCGACGCTCAGCGCCGCACATCCCTAACAATGAGCGGAAATCAGCGAGGGTGTGACGGTGACGTAGAGCGCAGTTACACTTGGCCCACGCAGGAGGAAAAAGCATGAAGATAACCCCGTTTGGGAGTAGGCATAAAAGGCGCGTAAAACAATGTAGGATATTTTCACAGCGAATCTTTATGTTTCCTGAAATATTCCGGCAAAATGTGACAGGTTATTGCATCATAAAAAACACAACCTTATGCTAATTCTTTTTCAGTTCTTGGAAGTGCTTCGTTAGGGAAATACGAATCGAAGGCAGTACTGACCGGATGAAAAACATGAACTTGCGGAAACAGCTAGCAATTCCCAATGTCTCATTTCCTTTGCAAAACATAACCACCCCCAGTTACGAGGCACACACGAGCCTGCTTACATGGATACTGCAAGCGAACAACATATCCCAAACTAGCAAAACGAGTTATGGGTTGTTCAATAATAACTTAACAGCGATTTATCATAAGCGAAAAGATAAAAACCACAAAGCCGCATCACAAACTGTTAGAAAAGACAAACTCCCAGATATATCACGGCAGCTTATTATCAGAGCTACTCTTCACTAACGGCTAGCTCCCAAAAGTCATGCTTACACGTTCAACTCCAGATAACCAACTCCTAGCCCTATTCAAGGAAGACGTACAGATGCCCCAATCTCTACAAACTCAAAGATTTTATCCTGTAAGTCTTCATTCCCAAATGTATTGCAACAGTACAGAAATTCCAATCCAAGACCGTTGCAGGATAGTTTTTTTAATTTTTCTTCATCCCTCCCCTAAAAATAAGGGTGCTCTATGCTCTTCCTCACACTTTCAGCACAATTAACAGCAGTCATCCAGGCCTAAATGTGTGGGATCGGCTTTAAATAATGTTCATGAAAATTCACAACGGTATGACTTCGTGGGTGTTACCAATACTGCATGGACGACTCACAGCCTCTCCCCTTGATGCTACCAATCGCAAAAAATCCACACACAATGCAGAACTTACACAATCGCATCACCCGCCACCAAAAAACAGAAAAATCCGGTTTCAGACTTTGCAAATCAGAAATCTGCATACCAAGTATACACTTATTTTGCAAGTAATCCATAATTCTCCATCAGAAAATGTTTTAAGTATAAGGCCCTAAGAAATTATCACCTGCCATAACCTATACCAAAGCTAATGAGATAACAATTGTAAAACACGGATTGGATGGGGACAACTAACCATTCCGAATGCTTGATAAACCATATGTTATTGAAGTGAGCAGACAAAGTGCACCATACTAAAAATATTTTAATATTTCAGATGCTTTATGAGTTCAGCAACATAGAAACCGATCTGATCTGACTAGAGAAATATTTTTACAACAATTTTCTAAAATTAAGATAGAGTGATATTCATAGAGGAATGATAAAACTGTCTTATGAAGCACCTGCAACAAAAAATATTTTAAATGTCTAAAAGGTTAAGTTGTAAGCCAATCCTTTACAAATAAGGATTGTCATGCAAAGGAGGCAACACATTACAAGAAAAAAAACAACTCAAAGAAGAAAAAAAAAAGGATTCGAACTACAGCAAATTACTAGCAACTACACAAAAAATATAATGATCCATGTAAAAGATTATTTTTATTCACAGGAAGTTTTAATTTCCCAATATGCTTTTTTAAGCCAGAGACTTGTAAATGTACTTATTACCTTTAACAAATATTACACATAATCACAGTGAGGGAACAAACACAGCAGCTCTTAAAGATTTACAAAACTAACACAAATCGCAGATGAAATGTGGTCTTGTGGAAAAGTCGGTGACTTTGGAACCAGAAGACCAGAGATCTACTCCTAACTTTCTCATTTGATGAAGGTACAAACTTTTTATTGATTCCAAAGGCTATGACAAAAAAGTCCTATTTTACTAACCTACAAGCAATTGCATATCTACGAGACAACTATAATGAACAAATAAAATGTGCCATATTCATTACACAATCTCATCACTCTGCTGTTAACGCACAAGTTACTACTTGTGTAACAATATATCTGTAAGAGACATTAGTTAGTGATAGATTCCTTACCTTAGAATATCCCCAGGCGTCAGACTGGATCCGGAAAGTTTTTTGCTAGCAGTACCCCTGCGCGTCAGTAGGTGGCGTCGTGCGGTTCCGCGTCCGTCGCTGGCGTCGTAAGCGCCGAGATGACGTCACGGAGACTACTTAGGCGCCACCCATGCGCGCTGACGTCAGTTCTGTACACGACTTTCCGCGCCAGGAACGCAGAGCCATGCAAGAAACTGACCATTGGTGCCATGAAACTAGGGCCCTGAAAGGGATGACCTTAACCCTAGAAATCAGTTCGCAGAACGGGGAGGATGGGTGGGCGGTAGGAATCTATCACTAACTAATGTCTCTTACAGATATGTCGTTACACAAGTAGTAACTTGTGCATCTGAAAGAGACACGTTAGTGATAGATTCCTTACCTTAGAATAGATACCCCAGCAATACCAACCCCGGTGGTGGGTCTGCGAATAGATTACACCAAAAAGTCACGGAGAACAGAACGGCCAAAGAAGCTGTCTCTCCGGACTTGACTGTCAAGGCAGTAATGCTTGGTAAATGTGTGCAGCGAGGCCCACGTGGCTGCCTGACAAATATCCTGCAAGGGAACGCCACGTCCCAAGGCAGTAGTGGCTGCTGTCGCCCTGGTAGAATGGGCACGCAGCCCCACAGGAGGCTCCTTCTTAGCCAAGGAGTAACATACTTTGATGCACAAAACGACCCACCGAGAGATGGTGCGTTTGTGCACGGCCCGACCTTTTTTGGCGCCCACGTAGCCAACAAAGAGCTGGTCATCCACCCGGAACTGTTGTGTGCGCTTTAGATAGAACAAGAGCGCACGTTTGGGGTCCAGACGATGGAGCCTCTCTTCCTCTTTTGAAGGATGCGGAGGCGGAAAGAAAGTGGGCAAAGTGATGGTCTGCCCGATGTGGAAGGGCGTGACAACCTTTGGCAAGAAAGAAGGACGGGTCCTGAAAACCACCTTGTCCGGATGAACAGAAAGGAAAGGAGGTTTAGAAGAAAGAGCCTGGAGCTCACTCACTCTTCTGGCAGAGGTGATAGCTACCAGGAAAGCCGTTTTGAGAGTAAGAAGGCGTAAAGGACAGTTATGAAGGGGCTCAAAAGGAGCGCACATCAGATAGGTCAAGACAACATTTAAGTCCCATTGAGGCATTATGAAAGGCACAGGAGGAAACGTGTGTGTAATGCCTTTGAGGAAACGGTTAACAACCGGGGACTTAAAGCGAGAAGGCTGATCTGGAAGCCTGAGAAAGGCGGAGATGGCCGAAAGATAACCTTTGACAGTGCCCAAAGCAGAGCCCTGCTGGGCCAAGGAGAGTAGGAACAGAAGGACCTCAGAAAGAGGGGCAGAAAGGGGATCCACAGACTTAGCTGTGCATCATGCCACAAATCTGTTCCACCTGCAGGCGTATACTGATTTAGTGGAGGGATGCCTGGCTGCCAGAATGACATCACAGACTTCAGGAGGCAAGTCAAATGGAATCAGCTGTCGCCACTCAATCTCCACGCATGGAGGTGGAGGCTGGACAGGTTCGGGTGGAGGACCGTCCCCTGTTGCTGCGACAGAAGATCCTCCCGAAGAGGCAGGCGGATCGGGGGATCGATCGCCATGTTGAGTAGCTCGGGATACCAGTATCTTCGTGCCCAATCCGGAGCCACAAGGATGACTTGGGCCCGGTTGCGCCGAATCTTCTTCAGCACTCTGGGCAGAAGTGGTATAGGCGGAAAGGCGTACAACAGACCGCAGCTCCACTCGCGACGAAAAGCGTCGCCGAGCGAGTGCCGCCTTGGAAATTCCAACGCGTAGAACTGATGACACTGCGCGTTCTCTTCGGTGGCGAATAGATCTAACCAAGGCTCTCCCCACTGCAGAAAGAGACCTTGCGCCACGTCCGAGTGCAGACGCCATTCGTGATCCATCAAGCACCGGCGGCTGAGTTCGTCCGCCCTGGCGTTCAGAGAACCTGCCAGGTGTTGAACCACCAAGGTAATGCCTTGATGTTCCAGCCATGTCCAGAGGCGCAGAGCCTCCTGACATAGGGTCCAGGACCCCACCCCGCCCTGTTTGTTGCAATACCACATGGCAGTGGTGTTGTCCGTGAACACCTGCACCACACTTCCCCGGACAGAGGGAAGGAATGCCTTCAGTGCAAGCCGGATCGCCCGAAGCTCCAAAAGATTGATATGGAGCCGGGACTCCGCCGGAGACCAGAGGCCTCTGATCTTCGCCTCTCCCAAGTGGCCACCCCATCCCAGGAGGGACGCATCCGTCACCACTGTGTGCTCCGGTTGGGGAAAGGAGAGGGATCTGCCATTGACCCAATCGCGATTCGTGAGCCACCACTGCAAATGTCGTGCAGTGCCCTCCGAGATATGGACATGATCGGACAGGTTGCCCTGATGCTGTGCCCACTGGAACTTCAGGTCCCACTGCAGAGCCCGCATATGCCTTCTGGCATGTTGCACCAGCAGGATGCAGGAGGCCATCAGGCCCAGGAGCCGGAGGGTCATCCTGAATGAAACCCAGGAAAGAGGCTGAAAGATCGGAATCATAGCCTGAATATCCCGGACCCGCTGCTCGGGAGGATAAACCCGAAACAGCGTCGAATCCAGAACCGCTCCGATGAAGGGGAGCATCTGAGAGGGACTCAGGTGCGACTTCGGCACATTGATGGAGAACCCCAGCAAATGCAGGAGGTCGGCCGTAGTCTGAAGGTGGGTGACAACTGCCTGGGGCGAGCCCGCCTTCAACAACCAGTCGTCGAGGTAGGGGAAGACTGACACCCCTGACCTGCGCAGATGAGCTGCGACCACCGTCATCACCTTCGTGAACACCCGAGGGGCGCTGGTAAGGCCGAAGGGGAGCACGGCAAACTGAAAATGCTCCTGGCCTACCGTGAACTGCAGGTAACGCCGGCAGGACAGGGATGTGAAAATAGGCGTCCTGCAAGTCCAACGCTACCATCCAGTCTCCAGGGTCGAGGGCAGCCAAGACCTGAGCCAGAGTCAACATCTTGAACTTCTCCTTCCGGAGGAAGCGATTGACGTTCCTGAGGTCCAAGATGGGGCGCAAGCCCCCTTGTCCTTCTTGGGGACCAGAAAGTAGTGGGAATAACAACCACGCCCTACTTCTGGCCCAGGAACACACTCGATGGCCCCCTTGGCCAAGAGGGCCGTGACTTCCTGCAGGAGAAGTGCCAAGTGGTCCCCCGACATGCGGTGCAACTGAGGTGGCATGGCTGGAGGGGTGGACTGAAAAGGGAGGGCGTAACCCTTGCGGATGATTTGCAACACCCACTTGTCCGATGTGATAGCGTGCCAGTGGGGGAGATGATGGTGGACCCTGCCACCCACTGGCGTGGGGTGCCCCACAAAGCTCGGATTAGGAAGGTTTGGAGGTAGAAATTGCTCTACATAGTGAGTCCGCGGTGTCCAAACCACACCGGATGGCGAACTTAGCCGCATCTTTACCCTCGGCAACAGCTTGGGACAGCACAGCTTGGGTCTCCTCAGGACACTGAGGCAACACCTGTGCAACTGTATCCCACACCGCGTGGGAATAGAGGCCCAAAAGGCATGTGGTGTTCACCGACCGCAGCCCCAAGCTGGCCGAAGAGAACAACCGCTTGCCGAACAGCTCCAGCTTCTTAGAGTCCTTATCCGGCGGAGCCGTGTGAAAGGCACTTTGGGACGTCGAAGCCTGGATGACCAGACTCTCGGGCGTAGGATGAGTGGTCAGAAAGGCAGGGTCACCGGGCGATGACGCCGGGCGACGTTCTTATCCACAGGTGCCCCTGTGGCGGGCCGCGACCAAGTGCCCAGCAAGACGTCAGTGAGGGCGTCATTAAATGGCAGCAGGGGCTCCGACGAAGTGGACGCTGTCTGGAGCACCTCAGTAAGGAGGTTAGTTTTGAGGGCCACCGTAGGGAGGTCAAGGTGGAGAACCTCAGCTGCCCGACGGAGCACCATCGTGGAGGAGGCGCTTCATGGTAGGCGGGGGAGAGGCAAACCCCGGGTCAGAAGAGACGTCGAGGTCGCCGGCGTCCCCCAAATCGTCTGCCCAGTCCTGCTCAGAGTCACACTGACGAGCAAGAGGGTCCTCGGACCCCTCCCAGTCGTCCTCCACCTCCGCCGCCTGTGGCACCGACCATGGCAGCAGGGCAGGAGCCGGAGAAGGGACAAATGGCGTCGGGAACGGCGGCGAGAACGGCGCCGGCCGGGGCCGGACCGGCGCCGTGTCCCAATGCGGATCCCAGGTAGGAACAAAATGGTCCTGGAACCTGGGCAAGGGCGGGACAAATGGCACCCACTGCGGTGCCGGAGGCGGAGCTGAGGGTGGCGCTGGGGCCGGAGCCGGCAGCGATGGACCATGTGGCACCGTCGCCGGAGCCGACGGCGCAGGATCCTGTGGCGCCGAAGCTGGATCCGCCGGCGGCGCTGACGGCCCAACAGGATCCTGACACGGGGCCCGAGGGCGCGCCGGCGGGAGCCCGAGGCCTAAAAAGGCGGTCCATGGTAGCAAGAAACTCTTGCACCTGTGCAGGAGTCGCCGACGGACCCGGATAAGGTGGGTAGGCCGCGGGACTCTCGAGCTCCGAAGGAGCCGCATGGGCAAAGCCCCTGTCCCCTCGTCCGCATCCGGGGACCGACGGGGGGACGTCGGAGAGCAAACACGCTTCTTCGACTTCTTTTTGTGTCGTCTCTTACCCGAATCCGAGGGTGAAGACTTGGAGCCCGAGGAGCGAGGACTGTGGCCCCTGGAACGGCCCCTGGACCGGGAACGGCATTGAGACGAGTGCCGGACCTCCAGCAGCTTCCGGTGCCGCTCCCGCAAGGCCTTCGGGGCCATGGCCCGACAGTCCCGACAGGACCGGGAGTCGTGGTCGGACTCCAGGCAGTAGAGGCAGACATCGTGGGGGTCCGCCACCGACATATTGCGACGGCAGGCCCCACAAGACTTAAATCCAGGCATCCCTACGTGCACCAAGGAAACCAACAGGAGACAAAGTCTCAAAAAAGGTAGTAAAAAAGTGACTAAGGTACGTGCTCTAACCGGATCTGCGCTTACTGGCGCGGAAAAAGAAAGAACAGACGTCAGCGCGCATGGGTGGCGCCTAAGTAGTCTCTGTGACGTCATCTCGGCGCTTACGACGCCAGCGACGGACGTGGAACCGCACGACGCCGCCTACTGACGCGCAGGGGTACTGCTAGCGAAAAACTTTCCGGGTCCAGTCTGACGCCTGGGGATATTCTAAGGTAAGGAATCTATCACTAACGTGTCTCTTTCAGATACCACTCTGTAGTCTTCCATTTCTAAAAAGATAGAGTCCTTTCATGCTTACATACCTATAAAGAAATAACTGGTGGTAATATAATGTCAAACACTGCATAAACAAGGTACTGTGCTCTCAAAACACGCAGTGGATCTTTTAGGATATTGGAGTGAGCACCAACAACTGGTTTAAGGTTTTGTCGTCTTTTACAGTCATCTGTTTCAACTTGGTTCAGCCGCCTCATCATTAAAACATGAACTTTATTATGGGAAAATATAAATGAAACATTACTTGCTCCCTCGATGACGTTCGCACAAGTCAACAATATGTAAACTTTGTGATCCTATTCACATCACTTTTTCTGAACGTCACACCATTTTGGAGTCTACACTGTTATTCTCAATGTGCCAGACCTGCCAGACCTGTGTGATCTCTGACCTTCGGCCAATCTATGATGTATAACACTTATATCTGTTTTTAACTTTTTTTTCTGTTACTACATTTGCTACAGTTTCTACCCCTTGGATGTTTTTACCGCTGAATTAGTGTCATTTATATTAGATCCTAAGAACTGTTCCTAAACTCTAAATTGTTGATTGGGAATCTGTGGCTTTCTAGTTGCCATTAAGCTTCCTGTTTCTTTGCCTTGGCTTCTCTCTTAATTCCTGCTTACTTGAAGTCAAGTTTTTCAGATCTCTCACCCTAGACTTACTCAACATTTACTTGATTGTTTTTATTAAAATACTTCCATTACTTGACCCAAGCTATTTGCTCTGGAGCTCCCCGAACATATATTACATTTCTGAAAATCTTTACTAGTACATGGAATAGCACACTGAATGAAGCATTTGTTGTACCCCAATGGGCAAATGAAACTTGATGCGTCATTGTTTCATGTGCCCACTGAGGCCTTTCATGGAGCATGGCCTCTTTATCATCTCTTTTGATTGTCTGGCTTTTATCCTTCCAGTGACTGATTTTCAAGCCATACTTTTTTTTGGGGTCAAGTACTCCACGAGAATGCATATTATTTCTCACTCCCTCGTGTGCGTCTCTCCCCACGAACTATGTGTTGCTCTATCACAGAGTGCGTCTCCCTGCTCCTGTCCATGTTGCACTTGTCCTCGTGTCCTACCCCTGTTGCTTTCTCACGTGTGCTTCTGACTTGCATGTTCAATATTGCTCTCTCGCCATTTTCTTCTCCTCCCCATCACGCCCTGCGTTGCTTCTTCCCCCACCAGTACCCTCTTCTCTGGCCCACTGCTTGCCCCCCTCACCCCACCCTCCATACTGCTTCGCCCACCCGCACCCTACTCTCTTGTCCATTGCTTTTCGTGCTCAACTGCGCACTCCTTGTCTCACCCATTGCTTCTCCTCCCTACCGCCACCCTCTGCATTGCTTCTAATCCCGTGTTGCTTTTATACCCACATGTTGCTTCCCCCCCCCACCAGCACCCTCTAGTTGGTTCCCCCACCAGAGTATATTTTACATTAAAACACGGTTGTGTCATTGTGTAGGCACACGCACGTAAGTTGCCTGTGGCTACAAATTGATGATTTTTTTTTTAGCCATGCGTCACAGCATTGGGGATGCTGTACAGAATGTCTATAAATCATTGACAAAGCCAAACGGTCCCAATGGCAAGACCTATTGTCTGTGCCAATGCTTGTTTTGAGAAGCTGGGGTTGAGAATTGGATTGTAACACATTTTAACAGAAAATATATGATATAAAAATGTATATGCTATCCAAGAACTGCTAGAGAAAGTAATAAGCTACCATATTATCTGAAAACTAGCCATTTGGTCTACCTCAATTTGCGCAATGCATCTGGAAATCATGACAGCCAGCATAGCAGAACGCCGAAAGAGTACAAATATCACCGAATTTACAAGCACAGGTGTTAAGTTAAAGAATCCAAAGTGCTTTTTTAAAAATCTAAATCATGTTTCAGACATCTGTCTCACATCTCATACAAAAGAATTCTGCATTAAGCACGTGCCTTCTCTTTTGTTATGTCTGAGCAGCAAAGCAATATGATATCCTGGAAATATCAGAACACCTTTTCGGTGCATTCTTCTCTGATCCGTCAGTCTCAATAGAGGCTTGATGAGGATTCTTCTACTGCTGTACCCTCATCTTTAGGAATGAGCAAGCCCCTTTCACAGCCAAAAACAAAAGCACTGCTTTCACCTCAATACATGTTGCTTTAATTGAACAGAGAAGGCAATTAAACCCATACAAACTTTTAGCTTCCTTCGTAAAAAAAAGAAACGCAAATGCCTTTAAAATTAACTTCTCAACTAGCCTATGTTATGCTATATTTACACTTGCAAACTTACGTTAATTTTCATTTTAGATTACACCCTTTCCTTAATGTCTTATTTTATATTGTGCGATTTCCAAAGTGTGCCACACTATTTCTTGTTGGTTAGAATGTTGCAGGCTATATTTTTCAGGTTTAGCGGAAAGATCTCGCTAATAAAGGGCCAATTCTCAGACATGCAGGCTTCAAGCCCTCATTCAAATTCGGAAGAGGTCGGGATTGACGTATATGAAGAACAGGACCCTGGAGATTATCTTGACACACAGTTCCAGGCTGTGGAATGGGCTTGTGGGAGGTAATGCCTACATAAATTCAGTGCAGGCACAGGGTATGTGGGGGGGCACCCCAAAAAAATAAAATAATAATAAAATAAATTTACCTTCCTCTCTTCGCAGCCCGACGTCCTCCTCCCTCGTGTGTCTTCAGGAAGCTCCTGATGCAGGAAACTGCACTACCCAATCCTGGCGCTGCTTTCACAGCATGAAAGGAGCACCAGGATTGGCTAGAGCAGGCTCTCTCAGCGCTCCTAAGAGCACTGGAGGCCTGCGCTTTCTCTAACCCAGCTGTCTAAGACAGCTAGGTTAGAGAACTTTAAAATGCGCATGTCTGGCTGTCTGGCCCAAGACGGCCAGCCAAAGAGACATGCGCATTTTAAAGCGCACAGCTCCCAGCTGCTGCCACACTGCAGCGCTGGCCTTGCCCTGTCCTGACACTTAGTTCAGGACAGGTTTCTGAAAAATAAAACGGTAATAAATAAACTATTACCGTTTTCTTTTTCAGCTCCGAGGCTTGTGGGGCGACGCTCCTCCGCTCAAATGAAGGTGCCACCCCTGTTAGCTGCTCTGCTACAGTTGCTACCCCTCACCATCCTTGCAGCCTCTCCACCACCGTATTACATCTTTCAGCAACTACATCGAGCACCTGCTTGCTACTCTAGTGAGCCAACCTTCTCCATCTCACATGTTCCGGAGCCTCTCCTCAGCTATTCAGCTCTAGGCCTCATTCTAGGTAGGACTGGGGCTGGTCACTGTCTTTCCTCGCTGTGAGAGAGGTAGGTCTTATGACGCCATGGTGTTGCATACGCTGCACAATGTATGTTTTGTATTGTATTAGTCTCAGTGTATTCTGTATTTCATTTATTCAAACATATTCTAAGCAGTTGTTTTGAGACGTTCTTGGTTGGTGTGGATGCCATTCTGAAAGTGCCTCCATTGTCATTTCCGCCGAGCCACTTTCCCTCACTTCCTAGCCTATATATTATTAGTGAGTACCTGGGTTGGAACAGGAGAAGGATGTTTGGAATTGAACATTATACTTACTCCTCTCGGAGATTACATTTTACCCTAAAATCCGGACAGTATTTCCTTTCATTGCATCAGAGAAAGATGTACCAAGTTGGTATACTATAGTTTTAGGATCACATAGATTCCTTTTTAGTTAGAATTGCAGAGTTATCAACGAAAAGAGGTGTGAGAAAAAAATGTTATTCCACCCTTCAATAATAACGTTTTGATGTGCTGCTATTATGTAAAGGAAAAGTAAAGATCACTTGCCTGCGGGCCAGCCAGCTGGCAGGCCGCCTCCTCTCCTCCATCCTCTACGTCCACACAGACTCCCAGACTCCCCTAAGCCAATCACGACGCTGCTGTCACTATGACAGCAGCGTTGTGATTGGCCTGAGCGCCGTGGTTCGGCACTCAGACAGGGATTGGGAGACTGTGCATGTTCTCCACCCAGGCTGTGTATTACAGCCCGATGGAGAACATGCTAAGTGAGCATGACTGTTTGGTCGGCCCAAGACAGTCGGCCAAACCGTCATGTGCATTTAGAAAGTGCCCCAACCACTCCCCCCCCCCCATCTGCTCTGTGAGCAGCCCAGCCCCGCCCGCCCCACAGAACTGCCTCAGCACGGAAAAATAAAATAATAACAGCGCGTTATCATAATTTTATATTTCCTTTTTTGCAGTGCTGAAAACCAGTGGGGCGATGCTCCTCTGCCTTAGCGGAGGAGCCGTCCCTGAATAACAGGTGAGCAAACAGAACCATGCCATATGAGTTGTGAAATGTCCTCTAAGAAGACCCTCAAATGTTGTGAGGGGAAGAGTAGCAACGACTTTCCAATGACCTCTGGTGCACATGGCTAAGCCATGCTGTCTGGTATGTTTGCAACAGGTACTGCTGCTGTCACAGATCCCACCACTATAAGGCCTCAGCCTGACAAGCTGATTAACAGAAAGGGTTTATGTGTGTGTCTGTGTAAGTATGCATGTGCGCAGACACAAGTTTGTGTGCGGGAAGGAGGGTGGTGTGGCGTTTCAATGCATGAATATGATTGTCCAGTGACTAGACCTTCAGCCTGCTCACTGTCTGACCATGTGATATCAGTACACAGGTCATGGTGGCATTGTTTGGCAGATTACTGACAGTAAAACTGGGCATACCATGGCATTACTAGGCTTACCAGGGCCTACCATAACATTATCTCTCACGGCATGGCATTACTAGGCAAATTAAGGCATTACTGAGCACACCATGGCATTGCTGGGTTTATCACAGCATTAATAAGGAAATCATAGCATTAGTTGGCATATCTTTGTATTGCTTGACGAGCGGTGCCATTACTCAGTATAGGACATTGCCTAGTGCATGGGGATCAACCTGCCAGCATTTCCAGGAGATGGCATTTGCTTACGGCTGGCATCACAGGCACACTGAACAAATTACTTACCTTCTGTAACGCCGTATCTGGTAAATACTCTATCTAGTTGCAGATTCCTTACCTGAGAATATTCCCCAAGTGTCAGACTGGATCTGGAAAATTTTCAAGCAGTAGCTGCGTGCGCTGATAGGTGGCATTGCTTGGATCTGTGTCTGCGGCTCTGGAAGTGACATGAGCAGTGCCTATATAGGCACCACCCCAGCACACTGAGATCAGTTTCTTTTCGGGACATTTCGTGCCAGAAGCAGAGAGCTATGGCAGAATGCTGATGGACCAATGTGCAGACACTCAGGACCTACAAGGGTTACCCTATGCAGAGAAATCCGTTAACAGAGCACGAAGGGTGGGAGGTTGGTAAGGAATCTGCGGCTAGATAGATTCTGTACCAGATAAGGCATTACCGAATGTAAGTAACTTATTCATCCGATAGAGACTTCTAGCTACAGATTCCTTACCTTAGAATAGATACCTAAGCAATACCTCTCCGGTGGAGGGACTGCAAACAGACTTAGACCAGGAAGTCCTGGAGTGCCGAACAGGCAAATTCCCTGTCACGACGGACCTGATTGTCCAGGCACTAGTGCTTGGCAAGCGTGTGTTTAGAGGCCTATGATGCTGCCTGACAGATGTCGAGGGCAGGGACTCCATGAGCTAATGCAGTGTTTGCAGCCTTGGCTCTGGTGGAATGAGCAAACACGCTCTTAGGAGGCTTCTTTGCCAGTGCGTAGCAGATTTTAATGCAGAGCACACTCCATCTTGAGGTGGTCCGTTTCTGCATGGTCTTTTCTATGGAACAATTAATTTAGAACGATAAAACCTTTTTCAAGTCCAGGGTTGGATTGTGTCTCCTCCTCTTTAAAAGGGCGAGGCGGAGCAAAGAAGGTAGGCACTGTGATGGTCTGGCCTATGTGAAAAGGTGTCACAACTTTCGGCAGGAAATTGGCATTTGTTCTCAAAACCAGTTTGTATGGGAAAAAAGTCGAGTAAGAAAGGTGCACAGAGAGTGCCTGCAATTCACCAACACTCTTGGCTGATGTAATGGCCACTAGAGAGGATTATGTTACTTACCCTGTAAGCATCTGTTCTTGGCATGTAGTGCTGAAGGTTCACATGCTTTGCATACGTCTGCCATCTAGTGTTGGGCTCTGATGATTACAAGTTGTTTTTGTTCCAATATGTTTTCTTCGAGTCACAAGGCTGTGTGACTCCTCCTCTTGGTAGTACTGTGCATGGTCATCAGCGCCATCTTCAGATTGTTTTGCAGTGGGCATGTGAGAATGTAAGAATGCTGTAAACGTAAGCAATGAGATGGTCAGGCGTTAGATAGGAAATTAAATGTATGAACTGCAACCTACATAAGATTTATTGGGGAGGAGGGTTGGCACATGTGAATGTACAGTACTACATGCCAAGAACAGATGCCCACAGGGTAAGTAACCTAATCCGTTCGAGGCATGTGTGCTGTAGATGCACATGCTTTGCATAGACTGTAAAGCAATTCCTCTCCCAAGGTAGTGTTTAACTTGTGGAGGTTGCAGTTGTGTGAAAAAGAGTTTTAACTACCGCTAGACCAATATTTGCTTATTGACGTGTTAATACGTTCACACGAGTATGTTGCTACATTACAAATTTCAGCAATAGGCATGTTCCCTAAGAAGGCCATGGAAGCTCTAACTTTCCTAAGAGAGTGAGCTTTTGGGGGAATAGGTAGAAGTTGTTTAGCTTTTATATAGCATGTTTGTATGCAATTAACCATCCATCTTGAAATGCTTGACTTTGAAATTGCCTTTCCCATGCGAGGAGGGACAAAGGCAACAAACAATTGTTTTGGTTTTCTAAATGATTTAGTCCTGTCAATATAATACATTAGTGCCCTTTTAACATCTAATGTGTGTAGTGCCCTTTCTGCAACTGTCTGGTTGTGGAAAAAAAACAGGTAAATCAATGGATTCATTAATATGAAAATTAGAAACCACTTTTGGTAGGAATTATGGGTTAGTCCTGAGCACTATTCTATCACGATGTAGTAGAAAGAAAGGCTCTTCAAGAGTTAAGTCCTGAATTTCACTGACTCTTCTAAGGGAAGCAATAGCAATTAAAAAAGCAAGTTTCCATGAAAGGTACTGCTATTGACAAGAGTGTAACAGTTCAAAAGGAGGACCCAATAGTCTTGTTAGGACAATGTTTAAAAATCCATGCTGGGTCAGGCGGAATTCTAGGAGGAATTACCCTTTTAAGCCCCTCCATAAAAGCTTTGATAACTGGAATTTTAAACACTGGCATGTGTTGTCTGTTTTGCAGATATGCCGCAATAGCCGCAAGATATAATCTTATAGAACTGTATGCCAACCCTGCAGTTTGTAAATGCAATTAGATAAAGAATAATCATTTGAAAATTTGCATGAAGAGGGTTGATGTCTTGTTTGTGGCAGAACATAACAAAACGTTTCCATTTTGCTGCATAACAATTTCTTGTGGTAGGTTTTCGAGCCTCTTTAAGAATGTTCATACAGTCTTGAGGTAAATTTAAGGATCCAAATTCTAAGACTTCAGGAGCCAAATTGCAAGATTCATTTCTTTGGGATTGGGATACCTCAGTGTCCCATGGTTCTGTGTGAGAAGGTCCAGGTTGAGGTGAAGCTTCTCGTGTGGGACTAGAGACATCTCAATGAGTGTTGAAAACCACGGTTGTAGAGCCCATGTTGGAGCTATTAGTACCATGGTGAGAGATGTCTGTCTTGAATTTCCTGACCACTAATGGAAGTAGTGGGAGAGGTAGAAAAGCGTATGCAAATATCCCTGACCTATTTATCTATAGAGCATTGCCCTTGGATTGATGGTGCTGATATCTGCTTGTGAAGTATGGGTATTTCACCTTTTCTTTTGTTGCAAACAGGTCTATTTCTGGAAAACCCCACTTTGGAAAGTATGGTTGAAGAACACTGGGGCGAATCTCCCATTCGGGGACCTGTTGTTGCGTTCTTGCTTAGAGAGTCCGCAATTTGATTGCTTGTCCCTGGGACATGTTCTGCTAGCAGTTGAATGTTGTGGTGTATTTCTAACTCCCATATTTTCGGCGCTAAGTGAGATAATTGGAGAGAGTGTCCCTCCCCCCCCTGTTTTTGTAAATAATACATAGTTGTCATATTGTCTGATCGAATTAGGACAACTTTGTGCTGTAGGTGAATAAGAAAAGCTTTCATTGCTAGATGAACAGCTTGCAGCTCTAGGTGATTGATATGGAGATGTTTCTGTTTGGAGTCCCACACTCCCTGAATAGTGATGTTGTGGATATGTGCTCCCCAACCTATTAGGGAAGCATCTATTGTTAGAACTATTTGGGGAACTAGGTCCTGAAACGGCCGCCCTTTGGTTAGATTCTGTGGATTCCACCATTGCATTGAGTGATATGTGCTGCTGTTTACCAACACTAGATCGTGAAGTTGGTCCAGTGATTGAGTCCATTGTTGAGAGAGACATTGTTGTAGAGGTCTCATATTTAGTCTGGCATGTGGGACTATGTGAATACACGATGCCATCATGCCTAGAAGTCTGAGAAATGTTTTGGCAGGAATGAGAGTTCCTGTTTGAAACTGTTGAATTAATGTTATTATGTTGTGTATTCTGTCTGTGTTTGGATATGCCAACGCTAAAGTGGTGTTGAGCATGGCCCCTTGATACGACTGAGTAGCTGCTGGATGTAGATGAGATTTCTGTAGGTTGATGGTAAACCCTAGTTGATGTAGTAAATTTAGGGTATTTTCAGTGTTTTGTTTGCAAAGATTGAATGTGTTTGCTTTGATTAGCCAGTCGTCTAGATAAGGGAAGACCTGAATATTTTCTCTGCGCAGATGTGCTGCCACAACTGCCAGACATTTTGTGAATACTCTTGGTGCAGTGGTAATGCCAAAGGGGAGAACCTTGAATTGATAATGGTTTCCTAGAAATTGGAATCTGAGATACTTCCTGTGTGCAGGATGAATTGGTATAAGAAGATAGGCGTCCTTTAGATCTAAGGTTGCCATGAAGTTCCCTTTTTGTAATAAAGGAATGATCTCTTGTAGAGTGACCATATGGAAATGTTCTGATATTCTATAATGATTTAGTGGTCTGAGATCTAGAATGGGTTCCATCTTTTTTGGGAATAAGGAAGTATAGTGAATGTACTCTTGTCCTCCTGTCCCGTGAAATTGTTTTGGAACTTGTTCTATTGCTCCTTTTTGCAACAGAGCTATTATCTCTTGTTGCCGAAGGATTTGATGCTGTGTGGATAGTTTTATGTTTGCGAGATGGGATATTTGGAGTTGTTATGAGCTCCAGACAATTACCATGTTGGATAATGTTTAAGACCCATTGGTCTGTTGTGATTGAACTCCAATTTTTGAGAAACTGTTGAAGACGACCCAAACAGGTTTTAGGTGTTGTGGGGGAAAGGTAAAGGAGTCATTGTTTGGTATTGGCATTTGAGGAACGGGTATTGTTTCCTCAGCCTCTTCCTTTAAAATTGTTCCCTCTGTAAGAACCTCTGTAGAAGGTTTTTGTTGTTGAGGTTTGTCCCTGATTTTTAGGTGGAGCCTGGGCAGCGCATGCGCTGCTCTGCGAGGCATGCTGTATTCAGGTATGGAATTGAAGCTCTGTCCATATTTTTCATTGCCATGCGTCATTGTCCTTTGTAAATGTTGGCTTTTGATTTGTTAATAAGCTTATTAGTCCCTCCTTAGTACCTCCCTGTCTTCTGTTATGTTATATTATTGGTTATTTGTAGAGCGCACGATCACCGGGTAGGTCTCTTGGCGCTAGGTAATGAAAAAGACAAGGATCCCTACTAATTGTAAGCTTGTGTAAACAACCACGTCTTTAGAAGTTGCCTAAATGTGGTGTAGACGGATGCCTGCCTCATTTCCAATGGAAGGGTGTTCCAGATGCGAGGGGCTGTGATAGAGAACCTGCGTCCTCCAATCCTGAGTTTCTTGTAAGTAGGGGTGACCAAGAAGTGAAGGTAGCTTTATCGTAGTTCTCTCGTCAGGCAATATTTTACAATGCGAGCTTTCACAAAGCCCGGGCATCTCAAATGCAGCGCCTTGAACACTGTGCAGCATGCCTTAAATCTGCATCTCTGTGCCACCGGCAACCAGTGGAGGTCCCTAGTCACCCGGGTGATAGAACTCCCTCTTGGAAGCTGAACTATCAGCCTAGCAGCCTGGTTTTGAATTAACTGAAGCTTGCCCAGGAGGAATTTCAGGAGATCCAGATAGAGAGAGTTAGCGTAATCCAATCTGGACATAACCAGTGCCAAGATAACTTGGATCAGGGCCTCTCTCGTCAGGAATTTCTTAATCTTTTTTATCCGCCGAAGTTGCAGGAAAAAAAGCCGAGGTCACTGCACTGACCTGCTGTTTGCATGATAGATCCTCGTCGATGATCACACCCAGGCTTTTAACTGCCCTTTTCGGAGTTGGAGGGGATCCCATCTCACTAGGCCACCACCCCGGATTCAAACATACCGTGGTTACCTCCCATGAGGACTGGCCCTTTTACATGTGTCCTAACTCGGAAGGTTTCATTAGGAGTTCGGAGAACTATTTACTTAATTAATGGACACAGCATGCACGGTATGCCAGCTTCAGTAATGGCGGCCGCTTCCTAACAGACTTTGCATTTCTTTTAAACTTTTAAATACGCTCCGTTCCAGCTACACGGATGCGGGCGCTGTCTTAATTACAGAAATCTGCTTAGACGCTTCTACCTTTGTTCCACCTCCCTCCCCCATCTTTACACTTCGTGTAGCTTTGTTTTTATTTTTTTTACCGGAACGTCGCGCTATAACTTTGTAATTACGCTCATTTACCCCTCTCTCCCCCGCTGAACCGACGCCTGTGAGGCGGGCGCTCTTACTTTAAAAAATCTGGTCTCATTTATACAAAATACTTAATAATGGCGGGCACGCGCGGCTCATCCAACTCGTTTTTTCTTTAAAAAAAAATTAATTTACATTCTTAATAATGGTGGCCGCACGTCTTGTTGCGTGCGGCTCAACCAACTCTTTATTTTAAAAATATTTACAAATAAAGACCGCCTTGCATGTTCAGGAATGTGCACTTCGGGCTGGTTCCTCACCTTCCGCCTTGAAGGCAGGTTCCTGGCCGGCGAGAGGGTTAACTTTCCAGTGTGTCTGAGTACAGTAGGAGGAGTTTTCCACTCCCAGTGCAAAAGGTGTGCTGGGCACAGCCCCTGCCTACGCGGTGAGCCAAGCGCCGGGGATTGTTTTGGATAAACTTTGGGATTTTTGGAGCCAGTGCCGCCGCGTGAACAGCCGGACTGCAGATGGAGTTGCTGCAGAAGGAATATTGGATCTGCATGCCGCTCAGCGTGGAGGAGCTAAGATGGCGCCTCTAACGTAGCAGCGTGGGTTAACCGCTCACTGCTGAGATCCTTGTGCAAGTCAGTGTTTTGAATCCCCCTGCGGCGACTCAGCCTTTCATCTTTCCGAGGAGGAGGACTGGCCTTCAGTAATGCTGCCCAAGATGCATCTGGCAATCGAGTAGCATGTCTGAGGCTCTTAAATAAAAATCCGGGGTCTCAAGTGAAATGAACTATCCTTGTGCTACTTTTCATCTTTTCAAGAGCAATGAAATTAGTACATTCAACTGGCTTAAACGAAGTACCTGTTATTTACAGTGTTTGAAGCATGCATTAGAGTTCTGCATATTAAACCCTACATCTGCACTGAAGCCAGCTGGTTTACCAGTATCCAGCTGAGCTGCTGACAAGCGTTCACCTCTACCTTTCTTTCACGCACACATCTAGTCACGCACAGGCTGATGCGTCAGTGTTGCTGGCGCTCCACATTGAGCAGGGATTATGCAAGCTGCTCCGATTCGCGCTTCTCTGTGTGCCCGAGATGGTGTTTACAAAATGAGACTCAAGCACTGCCAGTTGCCCCATGTAAGATATGCATAGCTCGTCCACGTCTGTTTTTCTCGATGCATCCTGGTACTTTTAGTTTTATGTATCCTGCATCTTAAATTCCCCAGATGTTATTATAAATTCGTAGTCTATGAGTGAATTCTTGAAGAGAGATTTCATTTCCAGAAATTCTGGCTTGCATTAACTTGACGATTGTGGCTCAAGGAGACGGCTCTTCTAATAATGCCTTCCCACTTGACCAATTCTGAGTGATCTTGGACAAAACACTTTTCCTGTTCTACAGATCCCATACCTGGTTGAATCGGAGGTGTTTGGAATAGAGCTAAAATCAGTATACGTGCTACAGAAATGACTACCCATGACATGGAGTTACTTGGGAGCTATGGGTGCAACATCTGCAGGAATGCCTAGCTTTTTAGTCAACATCCCTCTGCATGTTTGGGTCTGTCAGCCCCACAGACAGACATAACTAGAAAGGTAAGTCTCTTAAGTTCCATAATGCAGTTGCTGGTGGCTAGGAAGTCAGGACCCGACAAAGGTGCCCCATATGAGATGGGGATACATTGAAGGACGCCATGAACATGCTCTGCTGAGCAAGCCAGGACACGCGCTGCGCCTGTGTGAGGCCCGTGTGTGCTGGTCCATGAGTATCCATGTGCAGTGTGAGGTGAGCAATGTGTGTGCATCAGCTGCAGACCAGGTGGTGTCTTCAGATGTACAGTGGATGTTCTGACCTCAAGAAGTACTGTTTGCTGTATTTGCAAATAAATAGCCACCATTCATGTTTAAAAAGTATAGGTTGCTGTATTTGCACATTCGTGTTTGAAAAAGTACAGGTTGTTGCATTAGTACACAAATATTCACCATTCGTGTTTGGTAATTGCTGCTGCACAAACAGCAGTGTATTCAAATGTCATAAGCCAAGAGAGCTGACTCTGCTTTTGAGCTTATGATCGCCTTGCTTTCATGTCGCCCAAACTCTGCTTATTAAGTGAGATTAGTGCGTGGTTATCCAACATGCAAAGTAGTATGCACTGGAAAACCGACAATCTGCCGACCACACTCTCAACACTGACATTTGTGTGGGGAAATTCCGCAGGATCTACCCTACCAGGCCCCACCCTTTGGTAAAACCCACAAGCGGCAGAGTAGTATAGCGGCGAGTTGCGATGTGATTGTGCTGCCGCTCTTCTCCTACTTCTGTTATTTGAATTATATATCTGCATACAATGACAGAAACAGCAAAACGGCACACTAACAGACTAACATGTCCACCACTCAAATAAATTTCATATTTCCCTACACTAATTCCCCACTAATCCTGTTTGGGTTCCGGAGTAGCTTGCTACTCGGCGAAAAGCACTTCAACACCTAATCAGGGGTAGCAAGCGCTATATAAATGCAAAACATTCCCTCTTCCACCCCCCCCCCTCCCACTATCCTTTTCAATCCAAATAACAGACTAACATGTCCACCACTCAAATTAATTTCATATTCCCCCAGACTAATTCACCACTAATCGTTTTTGGTTCTGGAGTAGCGTGCTGCTCTTCTAGAAGCGCTTTGACGCCTCATCGGGGTGGCAATCGCTATATAAAGGCAAACAATTTCCCTCCTCTATCCAACCTAATCGTAATCTGTTAATTGCTACATAGAAAGCCCAACCAGGAAGAAACAAGCAGCATACAAGAGACAATCCTTTTCAATAAAACACAGAGGCTCGGTCTGGAGCAGGACAGGAGCCTGGAGGTGGGAATGGCTCTGGGGCAGAATCTAACATGCATTTGCAATGCAATAGGTCTCGCATCTACAAGAGTTTAAGCACTTTGTACTTATAATTGCTGCTTACGAGAAGCAAGACTGGCAGTAACTGCCTCTCTTTTACTGCCAGCCTTGCTTCTCGTAAGCAAGGACAATAAGTGCAAAGTGCGTGTTTATGCACCGCTTGATGATTCTCAAAACACATAGATAAATAGCATTGTCATTTACATTGCCAAAAGCTTAATCTCTCGCAAATGCGAGACCTATTGCATTGCAAATGCTTGTTATATTGTGACGCAGAGGTATCTGTGGTAGCTGTTCTTGCCCCCTGTTTGTAAGTGGGCCTATGGAAGGAACCCCGGTAGGTGTTAGTTTGTAGAGCTCCCATTGATTTTGCTACCTCAGTGTCCTTCATTTTCTCAAGGGCTGTGTCCACTTGAGGTACGAAAAGATGCTTTTTATCGAACGGGAAATTTAATATGGTTTGTTGTACTTCAGGTTTGAATCCTGATACTCTTAACCATGCAAGCCTTCGTATTAGGACACTGGTATTTATACCCCTAGCAGCAGTGTCAGCTGCATCTAGTGCACACCTGATGGAATTGTTGGTGATAAGCTTGCCTTCATTTACAATTTCTTGACCTCTTTTTCTGTGCTCCTCTGGGAGGTATAGGAGAAGGCCCTCCATTTCGTCCCAGTGGGCCCTGTCATAACTTGCAAGGAAAGCTTGGCTATTGGCTATACGCCAATCATTAGCTGCTTGTGCCGCAACTCTTTTACCAGAGGCATCCATGAGTGTGGACTCCTTTTCTGGCAGTGGTGCATCTCCAGTTGTTTGGGAGTTAGCTCTTTTCCTAGCATTGGGCACCACTAAAGAGTCTGGGGTTAACTGACCTCTAATAAAAATGTGGTCTGATGGTGGTGCTTTCTACTTTTTGTCAATGCGTAGAGTAATTACTTTGACTGGGTGTTTAAAAATTTCATCTGAGTGAAGTGTAGTGAAGTTTGAGCAATGGTAAATATTGTGCCCCTCTTTATGCAGTAGACAAAGTCTCAAAAAGGAAATACTCTTCTATTGAGTCTTTATATAGAGGTACCTGATGAAATGTGGCTGCTCTTGCTATTAGATCTTGATAAGCAGATGCATCATCCGGTGGTGATGGACTGGGATATAAATCAGGATCAGTGTCAGCGTGAGGGTCAATATTATAATCATCCCAGGAATCCCCTGGTTGTGTATCATCTGGGATATCCTGGTCGTCCCCTACTGTTGACTGAGGAGATATGTTACCTGATTCAGACAACTGTGGTGAGTGAGGTGGTGGAGTAGGTGCTGGAGGTGGTGTTTGTGGTACAGGTGAAATTAGGAATGGGAATGTGCAATGAACTAGTTGCAGCATCCTTTCGCTTCTTCTTTAGGGGTTGAACAGGAATGTCCAAAGCCTCCTCAAAACTCAACTGCTTCTTAGGAGTATGTTGTTTTGGTGGCTGACTGTTATTTTCTGAATTTGGAGCTTTTTTTGCTTTGGATCGAGCTTTTACTGAAATTGCTCGAGGATTGGCTCCGGAGGAGATTTCAGACTGAATAAAGAAGCATTTTGGTGGTGGAAGCTTTGTCTTCGATGGAGGAACATTCAGTTCCGAAATAAGTCTTTCAATGCCGAGACAGAAGACCGAGGTGTTGTGGTCTCGGATGGATTGGATGTGGAGACTTCTGCTTTAGGCTGAACTTTCAGAGCCAAGCCGGAGGGCGAGGTTTCCGAGTCATGTTTTCGATGCACACCATGGCTTGGTTGCAGTGGCAGCCATGTGCAGTCTTTTTGGTGGGAACAGATGATTTGGGCTTCGGAGCAGGGGTAGAAGTACTCACAGTATGTTGCTTTTGTGCTGGCTGAAGAGCAGCCGAATTCTCTACTGTTTGAGTCTCAGATTCGGAATCATGGATGCAAAGTGGTTTCTCCTGTGCTGCTGAAGCTTCTTCGTCCTCCTCTTGCCAACCGAAGATGTCGGGGACATCGTCCATTTGTTTGCGCTGCATTTCTTGTCTTCTAGCACGTAGGTCTCTAAGAGTTTTTTTGGACTGAAAAGACTTGCAGGCCTCACAGCTGTCTTCTCAAGGTTTGGGCGAGAAGCTTAAGTTACAAACGGGATGTTGGTCGGTGAGAGGGTATTTGGAGTGGTAATTCGGACAGAAACGGAACGAACTGCGCTCCAGGTCATTCTCCAAAAGCGTTGGAAATGGAGAAGTTTTGTCCGGCATGGCGCGGCTCTTGGGCCAAGGAAACTAGCCGCAACCCGCTACGTAGATTCTAAGTATGGGAGGTAATAAGATACCGATCGAGACAATACCATCGAGAGATATAACGGGCCGAAGGGAGCCCGAAGGAGCCTCGAACCGGAGCACGAGATCCTACATCCGAATCCGTCGGCGGAAAACAACAATCTGAAGATGGCGTTGATGACCATGCGCAGTATTACCAAGAGGAGGAGTCACACAGCCTTGTGACTCGAACAAAACTTCTTGGAACAACTTGTAATCATCCAAGCCCAACACTAGATGGCAGACTTATGCAAAGCATGTGTATCTACACCACACATGCCTTGAACAGCTGTTTTAATGGTCAAAAGACGTTGGGGCAGTTGTGCAAGGGCTCAAAGAGCAGGCACATCAGGAAGGTCAAGACAAGGTTCAAGTCCCATTGGGGAATGATGAAGGGTTTAAGAGGGAGCATATGCTGTAGTCCTTTTAGGAAAAGAGTCATTACAGCTGACAAACAGGGAAGGCTGATCCGGCAACTGCAAGAATGCCGATATGGCCAAGAGATACCCCTCAAGTGTGCCCAAAACAAAGCCTTGCTGGGATAATGACAGAACAAACAATAAAATCTCAGCCAAAGGAGCAGAAAGGGGATCAACATTTCTGGAGGTATACCAAGACATAAATTTGTTCCAACAACGGGATTATACAGTTTTGGTTGAGTGATGCCTGGCTGCCAGAATGACATCACAGACTTCTGTATGGAAGTTAAAAACTGTCAACTTCTGCCGCTCAATCTCAAAGCACGAAGATGGAGTTGGTGGAAGTTCTGGTGCAGGACCCTGCCCTCTTGCTGTGACAGTAGATCCTCCCGAAGGGACAGCTTGATCGGGGGACCGATGCTCATGCTTAGGAGTTCAGGATACCACACTCTCCGGGCCCAATCTGGAGCCACAAGAATGACTTTAGCCCGGTCGCTCCTGATATTGTTGAGAACTCAAGCAGGAGTAGTATCGGCGGAAAGGCGTACAGGAGGCTTGACCTCCACTCGAGATTAAAAGCAATCTCTGAGAGAAAGTCACCTTGGAAACACCAGGGCACAGAAGTGCTGACATTGCTCATTCTCTATGGTAGCGAATAGATCTAACCAAGGTTCTCCCCAATCATTAAAGAGAACTTGTGCCACCTCCAGATGGAGACGCCATTCGTGATCCGCTAGGCATCGACGACGGAGTTCGCCCACTGTTGACACAGGACCCACAAGACCCACATGGTGGTGGTGGTGGTGGTGGTGGTGGTATTATCTGTGAACACCTGAACTAGACTTCCCTTGATAAAAGCAAGAAAGGCTTTCAATGCAGGGTGAATCCCTCTCAACTCCAACAGGTTGATGTGGAGCCAAGACTCAGCCATAGACCAAAGTCCTCTGAACACCAACTCTCCCAGATGGCGGCCCAAACCCAGGAGTGACTCATCTGTCACTACAGTGAGCTCCGGATGGGGAATAGAGAGGAGTCCGCAGCTGACACAATCTTGGTTCATCAGCCATCACTGCAGATTTTTTACAGTTCCCTCCGATATGTGGACCAGGTCGAATAGATTCCCCTGATGCTGCACTCGCTGGGACTTCAGGTCCGACTGCAGAGCCTGCATAAGCCATCTTGCATGTGTTACCTGCAGGATGCAAGAGGCCATGAGATCCAGCAGCCTTAGAGTTACTCACACCAAAGTCCAGGATAGAGGCGGAAACATCAGAATTATAGCCTGAATAACCTCGACTCACTGTTCCAAAGGATTGGCCCAAATCTGCAACGTGTCCAGAATGGCTCCCTGATGAAAGTGATCATCCGAGAGGGAGGTAGGTGTAACTTTGGCATGCTGATAGTGGACCCCAGCAAAAACAGGAGGTCCGCCATATTCTAGAGGCTGGAGACAAATACGTGGGACAAGCCCACCCTTCAACAGCCAGTCGGGGAAGACTGGAATCCCTGATCTTTGCAGATGTGCTGCAACCATTGCTATCACTTTGGTGAACACCTGAGGGGTGCTGGTGAGGCCAAAACGGAGCACAGAGAACTGAAAAAACTCATGGTCCACTGTGAACCGCAGGTAACGCCTGTGGACAAGCAGTACAGGGTCCTGCAAGTCCAGCGCTACCATCCAGTCTCCAGGATCCAGGGCAGACAGAATCTCAATGAAACCAAGGGGACAGGGTATTACTAACCAGGAAAATGAGCTTCCTCCAGGTAATTGTACTCACTCGTTATGCAGTCAACGAAACATACATAAATTCATATGTGATATATTCTGTGAAGATGCGATAATCCTCCCTCAACCAAATAAATGTGATAGCAAACTATATTCATGACAATTATATATTAATCCATCATTTTTATACAACAATCACAAACCTAAAAAATCAAGTTATAAGATTAGCTTTCAAAAACACATATCCATTATTTCATGTCAGTGTGCAAATATGAATGAATCAGTGCTAATGGATTATGCAAACGTTTTTTGGAAAACGTGGTTCGGTGGAACAAGTATATAAACCCACCTTCCTCAGGACTTATTAGATTAATATTTTTTCCATACTGAAACGCGGTATTTGCCATATTTCATAACATCTAGTCAGGACCTCCAAATCGGGAGCCTTAGAGAAACTCCTTTTGGTTTTTCAATGTGTATTCAGTTACAGAGCGAGTCCTTAGTGTGACTTTGCTAAGTGTGCCACTGTTATCGCTACGCCACCGTTATAACGTCACACTAAGTATAGGACAGCGGCGGTACTATTAACTTGCTGTTAAATACAGCACTTAGAAAAGGAAGAAATGTAAAGCCATGAAGGGGAGGGGGGGGGCTGCATAGTAGGAGGATCAAGATGGGTACCTAATTGCTTAATTTAGTGTTGCGCAGGGCGCTAGCTTGACAAACAACAGCCCTGTTTCAAAGAGAAACAAGCATTGGCAAGGCCAATAGGTCAATTAGCTGTGTCAATATTTTTATTAGACATGTTGCACAACAGCGTGAGCTGCTTTGCAACCTGGCTTAAAGTCAAGAATAAAAAAGCGCTATGAAACACCAGTGTTGAACGCATCATAGTGCTTTTTTATAAGCCATTTTGCACAGCAGCTGGTGCTCCTGTGCACTATGCTGAATAAAAAGCATGATCGGGAAAGCCACACCAGACAGGTGTGGTGGTGGAGGGAGGGAGCAGCAACAACTGACAGCAGGAGGGGAAGCAACACGAAGGAGGAGAGAGGGAGCAGCAACCAGGGGACAGGGAAGAAGCAACACCAGGGAGGTGTGGGGGAGGGAGCATCACTAACAGATAGCAGTAGGAGGGGGTATAGGGAAAGCAAAACGAGGGAGGTGCAGGGGAGGAAAGAGAGCGCACCAGACAAGGGCAGCAACATGGAGAAGGGGTGGGTGGACAGAAAAGAAGCACCACAAACAACGGGGATGGGAGGGAGAAGAAGAAATAGCGGACTGGAACTAATTAAGTTAAATCAATCTATGATTGGTCCATGCTCCACAGACAGGAAAGGAAGTGACGCTTGGCATGCACTGGGCAGTTAAGCGGCAGCAAAGAAGAGTTACAATGGAGCCAACAAATAGTAAACAATGGCCGGGCTCCAAGCCCTTTATTGAAAACAAGAGAGAGTGTCCTAAAAAGCCATGGAAAGCATTCCTTTTTATTAACCTGTAGAACAAGTTACTTACCTACGGTAACGATATATCTGTAAGAAACATTAGTAGTGATAGATTCCTTACCTTAGAATCTCCCCAGGCGTCAGACTGGATCCGGAAAGTTTTCGTCAGCAGTACCCCTGCGCGTCGGTAGGTGGCCGCCGAGATGATGTCGCGGGCGTTACTTAGACGCCGCCCACGCGCGCTGACGTCAGTTCTGTACACGACTTTCCGCGCCAGGAACGCAGAGCCATGCAAGATACTGACCACTGGTGCATTGAAACTAGGGCCCTGAAAGGGATGACCTTAACCCTAGAAATCAGTTCGCAGAACGGGGAGGATGGGTGGGGCGGTAAGGAATCTATCACTACTAATGTTTCTTACAGATATATTGGTACCGTAGGTAAGTAACTTGTTCATCTGAAAGAAACACACAGTGATAGATTCCTTACCTTAGAATAGATACCCCAGCAATACCAACCCCGGTGGTGGGTCTGCGAACGAAGATCACACCAGAAAGTCACGGAGAACGGAACGGCCAAAGAAGCCGTCTCTCCGGACTTGGCTGTCCAGGCAATAATGCTTGGTAAACGTGTGCAGCGAGGCCCACGTGGCTGCCTGACAGATGTCTTGCAGGGGGACACCACGTCCCAATGCAGTAGTGGCTGCAGTAGCTCTGGTGGAATGAGCACGCAGCCCCACCGGAGGTTCTTTTTTAGCCAAAGAGTAACAGGCTTTGATACATAAGACAACGCAGCGGGAGATAGTTCTCTTGTGTACCGCCCGACCTTTCTTGGTGCCAATGTAGCCAACAAAGAGCTGGTCATCCACCCGGAACTGCTGTGTGCGGTTGAGATAAAATGAGAGCGCACGTTTTGGGTCCAGACGGTGGAGCCTCTCTTCCTCTCTGGAAGGATGCGGAGCCGGAAAGAAGGTGGGCAAGGTAATAGTCTGCCCAATGTGAAAGGCCGTAACCACTTTTGGCAAAAAGGAAGGACGGGGCCTGAGCACACCCTTGTCCGGATGGACTGATAGGAAAGGAGGCTTACAAGAAAGAGCCTGGAGCCCACTCACTCGCCTAGCGGAGGTGATGGCCACCAGGAAAGCAGTCTTCAAGGTCAAGAGACAAAGAGGACAGTTATGAAGTGGCTCAAAGGGAGCACACATCAAGTAAGTAAGAACCAAATTCAAGTCCCACTGAGGCATCACGAAGGGAATAGGAGGAAAAAGGTGTGTAATGCCTTTAAGAAATCTATTTACAACAGGGGACTTGAAAAGAGAGGGCTGATCAGGGAGCCTCAGAAAGGCCGAAATAGCAGAAAGGTAGCCTTTGATAGTGCCCAGAGCAGAGCCCTGCTGGGCCAAAGAAAGAAGGAACAGTAGTACTTCAGAAAGAGGGGCAGAAAGGGGATCCACAGCCTTTGCTGTGCACCATGCCACAAACTTGTTCCACCTGCAGGTGTATACCACTTTAGTAAAGGGACGCCTGGCTGCCAGAATGACATTACAAACTTCAGGAGGCAAGTCGAAAGGAATCAACTGCCGCCGCTCAATCTCCACGCAAGGAGGTGGAGACTGGACAGGTTCGGGTGGAGGACCGTCCCCTGCTGCTGCGACAGGAGATCCTCCCGAAGAGGCAGTCTGATCGGAGGATCGATGCTCATACTGAGTAGCTCGGGATACCATACTCTTCGAGCCCAGTCCGGGGCCACAAGGATGACTTGTGCCCGGTCGCGCCGGATCTTCTTCAGCACTCTGGGCAGAAGTGGTATAGGCAGAAAGGCGTACAACAGACCGCAACTCCACTCGCGACGAAAAGCGTCGCAGAGCGAGTGCCGCCTTGGAAATTCCAACGCGCAGAACTGATGACATTGCGCGTTCTCTTCGGTGGCGAATAGATCTAACCAAGGCTCTCCCCACTGCTGAAAGAGACCTTGCACCACCTCCGAGAGAAGACGTCATTCGTGATCGAGCATGCACCTGCGGCTGAGTTCGTCCGCCCTGGCGTTCAGAGAACCTGCCAGGTGTTGAACCACCAGGGACATGCCCTGATGTTCCAGCCATGTTCAGAGACGCAGAGCCTCCTGACAGAGGGTCAACGACCCCACCCCGCCTTGCTTGTTGGTGTACCACATGGCGGTGGTGTTGTCTGTGAACACCTGCACTACTCTCCCCTTGACAGAGGGAAGGAATGCCTTCAGTGCAAGCCGTATCGCCCAAAGCTCCAGAAGGTTGACATGGAGCTTGGACTCCGTCGGAGACCAGAGGCCTCTGATCTCCGCCTCTCCCATGTGGCCGCCCCATCCCAGGAGGGACGCATCCGTCACCACTGAAAACTCCGGTTGGGGAAGGGAGAGGGATCTGCCGTCAACCCAATGCCGGTTCGTGAGCCACCACTGCAACTGTCGTGCAGTGCCCTCCGAGATCTGGACGTGATCGGACAGGTTCCCCTGATGCTGCGCCCACTGGAACTTCAGGTCCCACTGCAGAGCCCGCATATGCCATCTGGCATGATCGACCAGCAGGATGCAGGAGGCAATGAGGCCCAGCAGCCTCAGAGTCACTCTGACCGAAACCCGGGACAAGGGTTGAAAGATGGGAATCAGAGCCCGAATATCCCGGACTCGCTGTTCGGGAGGATAGACCCGAAACAGCGCTGTGTCCAGAACCGCTCCGATAAAGAGGAGCTTCTGAGAGGGAATCGGGTGCGACTTCGGCACGTTGATGGAGAACCCCAGCAAGTGCAGGAGGTCGGCCGTAGTCTGGAGGTGGGAGACGACTGCCTGGGGCGAGCCCGCCTTCAACAACCAGTCGTCGAGATAGGGGAAGACTGAAACCCCTGATCTGCGCAGATGAGCTGCGACCACCGCCATCACCTTTGTGAACACCCGAGGGGCGCTGGAAAGGCCAAAAGGGAGCAAGGTGAACTGAAAGTGCTCGTGGCCTACCGTGAACCGCAGGTAACGCCGGTGGGCTTGCAGGACTGGGATGTGGAAATAGGCATCCTGCAAGTCTAGCGCTACCATCCAGTCTTGTGGATCGAGAGCAGACAAGACCTGAGCCAGAGTGAGCATCTTGAACTTCTCTTTGCGGAGGAAGCGATTTACGTTCCGGAGGTCTAAGATAAGACGCAGGTCCTTGTCCTTCTTGGGTACCACAAAGTAGTGGGAATAACAACCACGACCTACTTCTGGCGTCGGAACGCGCTCGATGGCCCCCTTGGCCAAGAGGGCCGCAACTTCCTGCTGAAGAAGCACCAAGTGATCCCCCGACATACGGTGGTACTGAGGTGGCATGGTTGGAGGGGTAGTCTCGAAGGGGAGGGAGTAGCCCCTCCGGACTATATCTAAAACCCACCTGTCCGAAGTGATGGTGCGCCAGTGGGGGAGGTGATGGCGAAGCCTGCCGCCAACTGGCGTTTGATGGGCCTGAAAGTTCGGACTAGGAAGGTTTGGAGGCAGTGGTGGCCGGGGTGGTGGTGGACTGACCCGCCCGCTGGCCCCTTGATCCTCCACGGCGGAACCCGTGTCCGCGCTGGGATTGCTGCTGCGCAGGCCTGTGGCTCTGTTGTGAACGCTGCGGGGCACCCCTTCCTGTGCCACGAAAGGAGCGAAAAGCGGAAGGCGGAGGAGGGCGGACTGCCGAGAGTCCCAAGGACTTGGCCGTAGCCCGTGAGTCCTTAAACCTTTCCAACGCGCTGTCCGCTTTGTCGCCGAAGAGGCGACGGCCATCAAAGGGCATGTCCATAAGGGTGTTTTGGACATCCCCCGAAAATCCAGTGGTCCTCAACCAGGCGTGACGACGAACCGCCACCGTCGTTGCAATCGATCTGCCCAGTGAGTCGGCGGTGTCTGAGGCCACAACGAATCATGAACTTTGCTGCGTCTCTCCCCTCTGCAACAGCCTGGGAGAGAGCTGGCCGGGCCTCCTCCGGACACTGGGGCAGCACTTGCGCCACCGTATCCCACAGAGAGTGGGAATAACGGCCCAAGAGGCATGCGGTGTTCACGGACCGCAGCGCAGAGCTGGTGGAAGAAAAGATCTTTTCCCAAACTGATCCAGCTTCTGGATTCCCTATCCGGTGGGGCGGAAGGGAAGGCGGTTGGGGAAGCAGAGGCTTGGACAACCAAGCTCTCGGGGTGGGGTGTTGGGAGAGGAAAATGGAGTCACCCGGAGCCGGGCGATGGCGTCGGGCCACGTTCCTATCCACAGGAGCCCCTGTGGTGGGCCTGGACCAAGTGCCCAAAAGAACGTCAGAAAGGGCTTCATTGAAGGGCAGCAGCGGCTCCGCAGAAGTAGCTGCTGGCTGAAGCACCTCTGTCAGGAGGTTAGTCCTGACGGCCACAGTAGGGAGCTGGAGGTGTAGGGCCTCCGCCGCCCTACGCAACACCACAGCATAACTAGCGCCCTCCTCCGTAGCCACGGTAGGAGGAGACAGCATGCCAAGGTCTGGTGAGGTATCCAGACCACTGGCGTCCCCCAATTCCTCAGCCCAGTCCTGTTCAGACTCGCAAGCAGCTGCGAGAGGGTCTGAGGACCCCTCCCAGTCCTCCCCTTGCTCCTCAGGCTGTTCAACAGGTCGAAAATAAGGAGCAGGGACATGGGGATAAAAATCCCCGAGCAACGTCGAGAACAGCATCGATCGACGCCGGCTCGACGCCGCGTCCACTTCGGGGCTGAAACTGAGGTCAACGTCGTCCCGAGGAGCGGGCGGCGGCAGAACTGGTGCCAGTGCAGTCGACGACGGTGGAGGTGTGACAAGGTCAACCGGCGTCAACCGGGATCCAGGCCTGGATCCAAGGGTGTCCTGCGGCGCCGAGGCCGGAGCCGACAGCGACGCCGGGGCCGGAGCCACCGGCGAGGACACCCAGCCGGGACCGCCGGGCCCGAAGGTGCACCAGCGGGACCCGACGGCCCAAAGAGGGCGAGCCATGGCCAACAGGAATTCCTGTATTTGGGCCGGAGTCGCCGACGACCCCGGGAAGGGCGGGTAGTCGGGCGGCGACTGCGTAGGCTCCGCCAGAGCTGCGGGGGAGGCACCACCCGCACCCTCAGCCGCATCGCGCGACCGGCGAGGGGAAGTCGGAGAACGTTGACGTTTCTTCGACTTCTTGTGCTTCGTCTTACCTGACCCCGAGTGCGAAGACTTGGATCCCGAAGACCGATGGTGATGACTCCGCGCACGGTCCCTCGACCTCCCACTGGACCGGGACCTCGAACGGCGCGGAGCCGACTGCCAGACTTCCAGCAACTTTCGGGACCGCTCCCGCAAAGGCTTCGGCGCCATGGCCCGGCAGTCGGGGCACGACTTGGGGTCGTGGTCGCGCCCCAGGCAGAAAAGACACACACGGTGCGGGTCCGTCACTGACATCATGCGGTGACAATCCCCGCAGGATTTGAAACCGGGCATCCTAACTGCACCTTAGGAGTCGAAGACTCGAAAAAATTAGAGACAAAAAGCCTAAAAAAATCAGTCAAAAATTGACTGGGGGTTCCTGTTCTTCCCGGATCTGCGCTTGCTGGCGCGGCAAAAGAAAGAACTGACGTCAGCGCGCGTGGGCGGCGTCTAAGTAACGCCCGCGACGTCATCTCGGCGACCACGACGCCAACGACGGATGCGGAGCCGCACGACGCCACCTACCGACGCGCAGGGGTACTGATTACGAAAACTTTCCGGATCCAGTCTAACGCCTGGGGATATTCTAAGGTAAGGAATCTATCACTATGTGTTTCTTTCAGATTATGAGGATAAACACACAGCTGATGACAATACATGTGCAACACATTCAGGACAGACCTTAAGATGTGCACTTTCCGGGGCTCATTGCATTATCAGATTGATACCAAGCTACTGAACCGAAAAAAAAAATGCCAAGAAAGAAATGACAAATGTGCCTTATCTGGTGAACACAGTGTTTAAAGCTGTTAAAAACATACAGTTAACATTTCAGAAGAGTTTTTTATGCAATAGCTACAGTACAGATTGACTGGATCTCCGATGCCAAGAAAATAGTAGCTTGGTTTGCCAAATATTTTAATAACAAAAAATGTAAGCAAGTTATGGCATTGTACACAAACTATCGGGCAGTGTATAAATACCACAATAATTGGCAGAAGGAAGAAGGGGTGGAGGGTAATACTGGTAAGAGGCCAGAGACTTCTTGTGTCAACAACTTCAATAAGTAATGCCAAGCATCTTGAGCATTTTCTCTCAACACTTCATGGATTTCACAGCTGAACACAGCAAGGACCTCTGAAAACGTTAAGTTCTTGTTAAATACTCTATATTTCTGTCACAAAACACAGTGATGGTACGAGTGTAACCAATAAAGTGAAGAACAGGCTACAGCCCCTAGAGTCTCATTTGTAAAAGAAAACACAGACCGAAGAACATGGCGTTTGTCCAACAGAGACACACAAGGTACTTACAGATGTGAAAGCGAGCAGTTCCTCTTCTGTCAGCTTATGTACAGGATTGTTCTTCTGGAAGTCTGTGCTGCAAAATGAGGAATAATTGTATGAGAAAGGGATTTCATCGAGACTGCCCAGGTTTATATCAATTGACGATTCCCCATAAAGCACAGTAAGCACTTCTCAGCACAAACAATTTCTCCAAAAAGGTCTTTCTTCAAACCAGCCCTTGCCGAACCAGCCTCTACCACCAAAGCTCATATCACCATTCTTTGCTGGGGGCTAAAATACTACATATGCAGCATGAAGATTACGGTTCACCACTGTCTTGAAGGACAAAGGTAGAACAGCCAAAGAGTCGTGTCTGCAAAGTAAATGTTCACGTAAATGGACCATCGAAGCATCTGCAAAATTGAAACAAGCATTGAAAAAAATCAGTAGCTCCCACCTTTTGGCTGCCGATTCAGAACATTTGCCTTTGCCAATGCTTATTGGTGATGCTTTGCAGCATCATCAAAAAAAGAAATAAATTGTATGACGACGTAGATGCATGTTATTGTCGTCATGACAGCCTGGCAAGATAACATACACGCATGCATGCCTCACAGCGCAAGCATACAGCATTACCAAGTCACCATTTTGTCTTCTTTTATTTACTGTTCCAAAATGGCAGACACCAATCTTGCAGTGGTAAATAAAAAAGAACAATTTAAATGTGCGCAAAAATGTGCTTCTAAAAATGAGTGACCCTGCAGAAGATTATAGCTTTTAAAAAAGTTTTTTTTTTTTTAAGTAGTCCTTAACAGGAGGGGCATGGGAGCAATGAATGAGAAGTGAGTTAAAAGAAGAAGAGCAACAGGGAGTGGGGTCAGCGAGCAATGAAGGAGCTTAAGGCGCGGGAGGGCAGGAGTAAAATTAAAGAACAAATTGTAAAACAAGGTGTTGTCGATCAGGCAGGGCAAACAATGGACAAGCTAGTGTGGGAGGAGGGAGTATCATGGAGTGAGTGGATGGCTGGGAGAGGATACTTGAGGGCGGCAAAAATACACAAGGGAGAGAGGATGAAATCTCTCCCATGGAGGCTTGAATGAAAAAGAAGAAAGTATTTCAAAGCAAGGGAGAAACACAAGAAGAGGAAGGGAAGCCATCGTATATGGAGCAAGCAAATGAGATTTACAAGAAAGTCAACCAATGGTAGGCAACTGGCCGGGCAAAAGCCCAATGTAGGCATTGGTATTGGTCTTTGACAAAATACAGCTAAAATCTGTACACAGCTAAGTTCCTTTCCATCTAGACGAAAACATGTACCTTGTAGTCTTGGTAAGTGTCACACATCAGTGTTAGAGTAAGGCATTTTAGAAAATGCCACGCATCACAACCAAAGCCCAGATTAGTCATGGAAATCTGGTGAGCTACACTGACAGCTTGCTCTTTAAGGAATATTGGTTTCATTATGGCTCGGACACTGTGCATCACCCTCTGGCTGTAAGAGGTCAACATGTATATAGGTCATGGGTTGTGGCAGACAAGTCCCACGTCCCCTGTAAAAGCTTTACAATCATGCGCTTGAATAGAAATAAACACACCAGCACAGCAGCTTCCATATTCTACACTAGGTGGAGCATCTTGGCTATGCTAAACAGAAGCTCAGCATACAAGACAATACAGTGACTCTAGGCACTAGAGAGTGTGAAACTGGCCAAGTGTTCTCAGACTGAAAAGCTCTCACAAAAGCAGCTACTTAACCATGTATGCAATCACAGCCGCCCCAGACCTTGCGTATCACCAGCATTAGATGGACTCCATTAATATTAAGGAATGCATCTCACAATATAAAGCCAAACCTGGTCTCAAGAGGCCATCTCTACCTACTATCACTGATTCTGTTTTCTCTGGATTGAGAGTATCTACGTATGTATGTGTTACTTTTATAGCGCAAACTTAGCCGAAAGGCAGTGGAGTGCTGTACAGGGTCAAAGACAAGCATAAAGTCAACGAGTGATAGGATAAAGATATTGCCCTCTATCCAGGATGATATTTTAGTGGAGGAATCTGGTAGACAAAAAGGATGAGCTCCTTTGCAATGAACATACATTTGATTAAATCAGATCATAAAGAACAGCAAATTAGGTCAGCAGAATGTCTCACTTAGCTAATTAACAAATATTGACCAACAGGGGCTACAGCATGGCCACTGTGGGATCACAAGTTGATTTGGAACAACACTGAAACATTACAACGTGGGGTAGGTTGAGTAGGCGACCCGGTTTTCACCGTCTCTCACAGCAAATTTCAAAAAATTTAGCACATGTGCACTTTTTTAAAGAAGTTAGACTTAAACACAGAGGGATGTATGTTTTCATATGATCAAGTGCAGAATTAGGTAGCAACCCTGGGGTGGAAGTGATTTAGTTAACAAAGATAGTACTGTGAGTAAAGGTTTTATTTAATGCACATTAGTGCCTCATTGTCTTTGTTTTCTATGTTGGTAAGTGCTGTCAAATAAGTCATTCTGTGCCGCTTGATGATTGCAAAATTATAGTCCTACTTCTAAGTTTGTGGAATGTCATGGTTTTTGGTTTGCGAAACATGGTCACCCTACCCGCCCCCGTTCTGCAGGAAAGAGGTGTATCACTGCCGAACTATGACACAAGGCCACACAGCAGCACACCATGATCTGTCTTGTCAAAGGTTGCTGGTAGGTCAACATCAGCAGAGCCAAGAGACTCCTTGAGTGGTGGGTGCTTTTTAAATGATGTGAAACAAACAATCCTGACAATGATTGAAATGTACCTCATCCCACTTCCCTAAGAGAATCCTTCATCATACAAACAAGTGTGACTCTGTTGACCTGCTTGAAAACCAGACTCCGTAACATCAAACAAAGAAGTCACTTTCAAGCAACTCACCACCTGCACAAAGTCAACTTTCTTGAATATATGATTTAAAATGGCAGGTTTGAGATCAGACTGTAGCTTTGAAAAATCTCAAAATCTAGAACGACTTTTATTAGTCTTTGCCTCTTTCAGCAGCACAAAGTCCTCTCCTGTAGAGAGGAGTCTTTTATGTCCTCCTCAAAAAATAAAGTTAAAGTAACAAAGACTGCCAAAGGAATCAAATGTGATAACAGTCTGAATCTCAAGTAACCTACCTGAACTTATTGAATAGGCAAGGAAGGGTGGACATATGTTGGACTATGGTCACACAGAACAGACAACAGCTGGTGGACAAAGAGGAGCAGAGATGTCATTGAGCTACTCTACAAAGACCTAAAGCAATTTCCTGCATCTCTTTCTACTCAAACACCAACAGACATACATCCCCAATGAACTACCCCAAAAGAACACTATAGAATGTTTTTGTCTCAGAAAAACATGAGAGCAACAAAAGCCTTATTCATGCTGAAGATTGTGCAGCTATAAGAACATATGTTAGTCAACATCCTTGGTGACCTCATCTAGTGGCAATCCATTTGATATAGTCCTGGCTGTAAGGCCTTGTGCTCACCTGATTAGTAAGAAACACAAAGAGTCCTCCAAGTAGAATCATAGACAATGACCAACCAGAGTACAGAACAGGATGTTTCTCTGCACAGTCAATACGGGTGGCACACTTTGTATATTTGTTATTAAGGTTTTTGGGCGCCAAAGCAAGTTTTCTCCAGACAGCAACTCCAACTTGAAGTAGGTGGGATGCTTTTGGTACCAAGCTTGGTCACCGATATGCTGATCGTAGGTGAAAATGCACAACATTAGATAAATCTTGGGCTGGATGCCTATAAAAAATAATTTAAAGTTAAAGTCCTGTATGAACTGAATTAATTCAGTCAGATCCATGGTGGTGCAAGCAGTCTGTGCTACAGCACTGTCCACGCCATTCACCCAACATCCTGAAGCACTGACCTTAACCTCAGGTCAGGGGGCACAGAGTAGACTAAATGAACAGGCCAATTATTCCTACCAACAAATTTTCCCTGAAATGTTTAACAGTATTGAGAATAAGAAATGCAATCTGGGAATAATATATTTTGTAGTGCTAGTACACTCAGCGGCGGTCAATGCAGGAAAACGCGGTGGGCGGGTGGGGAGATTAGATAACAGACGACGGAATAGGTAAAATTAAATAAATAAATAAAACCTATTCCGTCGTCTGTCGACTCCCCCGCCCCGCTCCACTGCCCCACCATGCTTACCTGCACCCGCCACGACTGGGTACACTTTTTTAAGTATGGCCATTCCAGAGTAAGAATCCAGTGAATTGTATTACACAGATTGCCAACTGGTAATTCTGATAACTCCAAGATCGATTAATGTTATTTCCACTGTGCCAAAGAGATACACCTCTCATTGCAAGATCTGAGAACAGAAGAAGTTTCTTTGCATTGAGTTTAATGCCGTGCAAACTAAATCTTAGAACCTTACGGAGACGGATATTTTGCGCCAGAACTAGGGACAGGGCTCTATTTCCTACTGTAAAGCATTGAGCAGAGTCGAATTCTAAAAGGGTCATAAGAAATTGAAAATACAAAATATTCGGCTATATGTCTGAGAATTGTGACTATCCCTTTTAAGGTGTACCCAAAAATGCATACTTATTATGCGTGGCTTTTTTTTTGTAGTTTTATATAGCGCGAACTTGACCCGAAGGTATCAGGTATCAGAGCGCTTTACATGAGCACAATTTGCGTTACACAAGGACACATTCATTTTTGTTAGGCACGGGGAGATTAAGTGATTTGCCCAGAATCACAGGATGTTGAGCCCCGTTCCCCAGATTTGAGATCGCCCGCCCTAGTCGTTAGGCCACATCCTCTCCCCGAGAGAGGCTTCACAACTGGACTTAACAATGGTCAGATAAGTTGTATGCGCTGCAAATATTGGCCCTTTGAGCTGTGCTCTGGTTGTTCCCCCACTATAGTCGAGCGAGGATCACTGCCGGGCGCCAACTGCTGGTTTGCAGTCTGAAAAGTACTTCCGATTAAGTACAGCCTGTTTACAACACCCCCGACCAGCTCCTTGACAAGTGCGGGCACCGGGCGAAATAAAGTGCCCTGTAAGTTGTACACCTGCTTGTAGCACAAATCACTTCGCAATCACATTTCAGATTGAGTTCCCAAAGGAAAACGCAGTAATAATATCACGGCTGAGGTAAAATGCATCGCTTCGGAATTATTTTGATTTCTGCAGCAAATCTCTGCTGGCTTTTTGGTGATCCACACTGGGCAATATATGAGAATCGTCTGGCAGCTGCCGCAGCAGTTGAGGGCTGTATTAAAACACCTGATGTTCTGGCGCGTGAAAATGTACAGTATGTACCCATCCAATCAGACTGGAACAAAACTGTGAAATTGATCAAAGCTGCCTGCAGCAATGGCGGCAATTAAAGGAATAGTGGGAAGGCGGGAATGCGCTATTCGACCAAAACGGAAGCTTCTCTTCCAAATGACAATGAACTTCAAATGACTGCTCATAATTCAGCGGGAAAAAAACCTGGCAAGGTCAGATCCAACTTCATCCTCACCTATGGTTGCCGCCTTTCCAAGAGAAAAACACCGGCCATTTGTTGCTGTTTAAAAAGTCTGCAAAGGCCCGGACGTGATACAAAAATAGGACTTTAAACAAAATCGTATGTATTCATTAGCAACATGAATTTTCTGCTTTGTTTATCTCAATTGTTAGTCGTGCATTCAGGGCTTTAAGTGGGATGAAAAAACTGGTGGGTCTCTCAAAGGGGTGTGGCCAATGTATTTTAACTCAGTAGCATAGAGGGTTATTGCGCCTGCTGCAAAGTTCACTGTGTAACACGTTGATCACAGATTTGTATTTTTTGCAGAAAGCTTAGTAGGTTACAGACAGGGCTTTAAGTGGGATGAAAAAACTTGGGGGGGGGGTCTCTCAAAGGGGCGTGGCCAATGCAATTAAGGGCGTGGCTTAAAACATGTAAGCTAAAAATCTATGCTTAGCATAGTATGCCGCACGACTTGTATTTTGCTGTTTCTGTCATTGCATCAAGATATATGATACAACAAGTAACATCATACCTACAACAAGTCAGGACTATTGGCTTTGTCAATGGTTGTTAATTGCATAAGATAAATAAGCAGCAACTATGGCTTGTTATATATAATATTGAAAAAGCTTCCACTTAAAGCCCTGGTGACACCACGACTATGTTGCTGCTCCTGAGTTTTAAAAGGAGAAGGGAAATCCAGAGAGAAAATGACTCTCTTCAAAGGATTTCCCTTCCCCTACAAGCTCACCTGGCATGACGTCATGCCGTAACTTCTCTACTAGTGAGAAGTGAGCAGTGTGAGGACGCGCACATCGATGCTGTCACTGCAGTCCGGAAAAAAACGGACCGCCTGTGCCAGGCACAAAACAGAGCCCGATAGAGACCCGTTTCGAGCCCCCCTTTAAAAAACTGCCGGTGCTCAGCACTGGTGAGACCAGGCCCACTTAAAGCCCTGCGTGCATCATTAAGGCAGCTCTAGAACACATTTAAAAGTGCTTTCTACTTATTTTCGCTGTTTGAAGTAAGGACTAAAAAGAGGTTTGGGTGATTTTGCTTATTTTTGTACTGGGATATTAAAATAATTGTGGTGCCGGTAGAAAACCAGTTAGGTGGCAACCCTATCCTCACCAAATGAATACAAGCGAGTTGTGGCGCAGTTGTAAAGACGATCTTTGGTCACCTGAACACAAAGTTAGTATTTTAGAACATTTTTTGATAGCGTCTTGGATTTAGAATTTAGGAAGGGGCATGGGATATCCATCATGGTTGTGAAGAAGCAACCCTCCCCTAAACCCTTAGTTTGGAACTATTGTTTTAAATTAATTTACTTACCGAAAACATGATCAGGGCTCCAAACACAAGGAAGCACCATCATCAAGGGAACATTCATGTAAACAAAATACAGTACAAATGCTCAGTAAGAATTCCTAATATCTTCCTACGAGCACCAGTACAACTGTATAAAGTAGATACACATTAAAGGAATAATGCAGTGACTGAATAACTGTATGCTTTCTAATCTGTCTCTAAAGAATCACCAACCTTTCGAGAACTGAGACTATATTGGCTTCATTTAAAAGGACCACCCTTAATAATGATTTATCATCCGCATGAAATGAGATACATTTCTAGTTATGGCATTTTGCATAGAAGTTGCAGAGACCCATACCTGCCAACTTGCAGAACAATCTCACTGTGATGAGGGGGCGTGACCTTGTAGGGGGCGTGGCCTCATGCCGAGAATTACCTACGAGGCCCTTTTGAACCCCACCTTGCCTCCAAGCCCCCACCCCACCCTCCAAAAAAAAGCTTGCCAAGGCTGGTGCCTATGTCCTGGAGTGTTTTTACACTCCTTAATGGACGGCGGCATTTCAAAGCCACGGAAGACGAGCTGGAAAACTGCTATTTACAGTGGTTTTCAGCTCGTTTTCCCTGCCACTGAGTGTTATTAGCTCCTCACCAGGAGACTGTGTGATGGGAGCCGATATCGTGAGTCACACAGTGGCACAGTGTGAGTTGGCAGGTATGGAGACCATAGTTCTGTTCACCTGGGTTACGGAGTACTTCTGAAAAGAGGATAAGTTTACCTCAATTGACATTGTTTCACAAGGACACAATCCCTTAATTTGATGGTTGAATCCTTTGCATGTCGTCGGACACCTGGTACTCTTTGCTTTTCCATTTTGTACTTTCGTCACTTATAAATGTAGTATCATTTTCGGGATGCTAGATACACTGAGCTTGTGGTCCGTCTTGCATGAACAAACATTAATTCAGAAGGAGATGTCTTTATGGAAGCATGTAGCGCCACTGTATAATCATACAAGACTTCGGGCGGTGGGCTGCTCAGCCACGCATCGTCCGGGCTCTCGCCCAAGCTTGGTTTCGCTTCATCAGGTGGGATACTCGGTTGCACCACCGTCAAGTCCCCCTCTTAGTCACAATTACACCCTCCGTCGCTCTTCAATGCGCCCCAATTCAGCCCGCAATCTATGTCGTGGTGCCGCTATTACAGTACCAACGCGCAGGCCGCTCCCCGTAGGCCGCGCTCACCCTTCACAGGGGTGCACCCCGAGTTCCCCGTGCTCTACCTCGCCCAGGCAGTTTTCTAGCTCAGGCACTCCGAAGGACTCCTAAAGTTCAGCGGGGGCTGAGACCGAACCCCGGACGGGGCTCTCTGTCTTCCCCGGTCTCCACTCGCCGCCTCTGTGTCACTCGGCTTCCCCGCTGTCCGGGGTCCGCCTGCGGCCCTCACCTCAACGTTGCTGCGTCACCGCTGCACCACAGGCTGCACCGCAGTTGTTCCACGCAGGCCGGTCTGCAGTCGCCTCGGAGCAGCGCCCAGGGCCTCCTTATCACGGTGGGCCCGTCCCGCTCAGCCCGGGCCTCACAGCCACGCCGCTTCCACTGCCGAACAGCTCCAGCAAACTCCGTCCCGCCTCAGCGCCCGAGTCCAGGGCTCCGGGCTCCGGGCTCCACCTCCCAGGTCGATCTCCACACGTCGGCTCTACCGTGTTGGTCTCGGGTGAGTTGGTCTGCATTCGCCCCAGAGCGGCGCCCAGGGGCTCCTTATCTTGGCGGGCCCGTCACTTCCAGCCCGGGCCTCGCAGTCACGCCACTTCTGCTGTTGAGCGGCTCCGCCCCGCCTCAGTACTTGAGACCGGGGCTCCGGGCTCCGCCACCCCGCTCGGTCGCCACTTGTGCGCAAATTATTCCGGACGCCCGGGCTCACTGCAGGACCAACGCCCCGGCATCGAGACCACCACACCCGGCTATTCAGGCTGGGCTGCGCTATTCATTTATGCAGGATAACAGAAGGGCCGGTGCGGAGCTCTTCGCTCACGCGTCCGCCATCTTCGGCAGCTTGCCACGCCCCCCTAGTGCTTTGACATAAATGACAGGACTGTACTATCTCATCTTCTTGAAAGTCCAAATCTGGAAACCAAAACGTTTCTCCCAAATTTTATTGTAGACACAATACCCCTGGGACTTTCATGCGCTATATCGCCACTCTATTCTGTATCAACTGTGGTATATAATCTGCATCCCTCTTAAAATTAATCTTAATCCTGGAGTAATCCCTAGGAACCACATGAATATTTTTCCCTTTTACGGTTAGAGCGCTGCGTGCACTTAGGAATTTCCCTCCTAGCTGTATATATTATGTACATAATCTGTCTATCATGCCATTAGTATTCTGTACACACTCTATCCAGAAATATTTTGTATACATTAATAACCCTGTCAGTAACTTGTCTGTAAGGTGCTCTGACACCTTTGTTAAGGGATGGTTTGCACTATACATAACTCTTTAAATAATTTTCTCCCTGATTTTGTCTGTTCACTTTGTATCATCTGCTTGTATCTGGACAATTCATTACTTTTTAACCCATTTTGCAATTTTATTGCGGAATTTAAAAGTTTCAGTTTATTCATCAGTACTATTCGAATCACTTGTTGTATAGAGAGATATTCATAAGAGGCTTTTTCCATGTACTCTTTTCTTATTCTATCCAGCATTAATTGCCTTATAATAACATTTGTTAACTCCTCAGCTAAATTGCTTTCTTTTTCTTCATATTTAGGCAGTGGATGACATGAAATGTAATAAAATGGGCTATATTATTAATTCTCTTATGAACAATTTTGTAACCATAATCAATAAGTTACTTACCTTCAGTAACGCTCTTTCTGGTAGACACTCTATCTTACCTCAACTTGTGAATAGCCACAGGCGTTAGATTGGATCCAGAAAACTAAAAAAAAAACATGCTCCTGCATGCGGGTCAGTGGCATTGTGCAACTTTGCACTGACTCTGTTCTGCTCTGGAGGTGACTAGCGGAGACGCATTTAAGTGCCAGCCATGCACTATGACATCAGGTTCTTTTCAATAGCCTGGTACGCCCTCAGACGCAGAGCCGATTAGCAAATTGCGACCAGCAGCGTGCAGGTTCCTAAAACCGAGACTTTTTTAGATGAGAAGAGATCATTCCATAGAGGGAGAGGTGGGAGAGTAGTAAGGAATCTGCAGTTAGATAGAGTATCCACCAGAAAGTGCGTTCCAGAAGGTAAGTAACTTGTTCTGATAGATACTTCTAACCACAGACCTCTCACTTTGTAAACATATACCAAATCAGTACCTCCCAAGGTGGTGGGACTGTGGAATGGCTCAGACTAGAATGTCAAGCAGGACCGAACAGGCAACATGTCTGTTACGGACGGCTGATCTGACTGTCAAAGCAGTAGTGCTTCCTGAACGTGTGCACCGATGCCCACATAGCTGGCTGACAGATATCCAGGACAGGCACTTCTCATGCCAAAGCAGTGGTAGCAGACTTGGCCCTTGTAGAGTGAGGCCTCAGACCTTCTAGAGGCTGCTTCTTAGCCAATGCCTAGCCGATCTCAGAGAGGTGTAAGAAATTGAGATTATTAGTTGCAAAGAATGTGAGTCCTGCATAAGTAATAGATCCACAATTGTCTCTTTGCTGGGAACAGAGTATCATGTTTTAGCACTTGACTCTCTCAGGATAGCAAAGCTGGGCAGTCCAAAGCTGACTCTGGGGAGGTGGTGGGCTAGAAATACCAATTTGCTGGCAAGCAACAACACCCCATAAATTGCTATCCAATCAGTGCCTTTTCTTTTAGAAGTACTTTTATTACATAAATAAAAATAAATACTACACATTAAATTAGAAATACAAACATCTGGTATATAGGAATACCTTAGGTGACAACTGCATATCACTTTTCACCCCTAGAGGGTCCTGACCCCCATAATCACAATAATCCCCACCTATACTAGATGCAACATCACAATATAAAAGGGTGTCATTTTAAATAAGGCAGGCCTACTAGCTTTGTCAAACGGTCACCTAATTAATATATTTAAGGTAGTCCTATTATCTTTGCCAATAGATCAATATACATAAAGCAGGCCTACTAGTTTTCTCAAGGGGTCACATTAATAAGACAGTAATCACGTTAGGATTCACCATTAAAACCAATGGGATACAAACAATATGAGCATTCATTATGAGTATAAGCATTGCAATGTTCATCAAAATCAAATGCCAATAAAGGTTTTCAGTTTTAAATCACATGTCAAAGTCTTTCTTTAACCATTACATGCCACGTGATGTAGCCATAGACACAACCATAAGGGGTCCACACACTTCAGATCCAAAGAGTAAAAGCTCTAACTCATGAAGTGCTTAAATCAATGGCAGACTTCTCCTGGGGTTCTGTTCTTGAGGCTCCAGGAAGCATAGGGCAAGTTTTTAGGGGCAGTCTTAGAGGAGACAGAAAGATTGCTGCATCTTCTGCAGCCCCCCTCTAAATGGTGGTGGTGCCCCTGCCTATATTGCGATACAAAAGGGGATGATGGACGGAACGTTTGAGCCAATCAAACACTCACCCCCAGTCAACTGATCTGGGTTTAATCCATCATCATTCTTTAGCTCACTCCACCACCCCAGTTCAGACATGGCCATATGCAAATCAGTCTGACCCTGTGCCTCATGGGAACAGTCCAGCCCGAACTGCCAAGCCATGTCTTCCCTGGACCGGAAACAAGCATCCTAGGACCGGTTTCTGGCATTCCAGCCGTCATCAGCCAGGCTTGCTTGAATCCAGTGGCAAAGTGAGCAAGGGACCCACGTCTGGGCATACCCCCGCCAACTTAGGGCGAACAAAGCGATACAAAAGGGGATGATGGATATTGGGGCACCAAAGAACAAGAGACAATATGTAAATAAGCATGTGCGGAATTATAGGGCACTCCTTCACGAAGCAGTCAATATTTAATTAGCCGGCCCGCCTGCTTTTCTTTCAGATGCTTTTCGCAGCCTCCTGCAGCCGTCTTCCTGCTTTGTTTTTACTGTTTGTGAGTGCTGCAGTCTCACTTGGGGCACTCGCAGCCAGCTTCTTTAGTCAAGAGACACGAGGGGAGCTCAAAGACTCCCATCAGCTTCCTCCCTGGCCGACACTCTGCTGTGCCGGTGCAGGAGCTGGCATTCTCTCTCTATCCCCCAGTGACTTGTTCCCCCTCCCAGACACGGGTGCGGTGGGGCAGGAGCAGTGCGTGGCCCGGGCTCTCCTTTGCTTCTTCTGCATCCTGGGGAATGGAGTTCACGGGACACTTGCACCAACGTTGGGCTCCGGGCCCAAAAGTGCCTCAGGGAGGGGACCCACTTGCCCCTCACCCCAACTATTTACATAAAAATGTGCCGAACTTTGGACTCAGGTCCACCCGGGGAGTTTCCTTAAGATAGCTACAGAGCGCCATGCGCTTGTTTTTCTTTTGTACAGTTTTTAAAATGGCAGATAGTCAAGCCCCGTTGAACCATTTTTCCTCTTCTTTGGCTCATTTTACTTCTGGCCACCAGGAGCAGTTTCAACCTCTAAAGGGTGCATTCTGCACTAAGCACGATTTTCTTGCTCCCTCCAACAGCATTCTCCCCTGCCTGGCTACTTGTGCTCCTCTCCTCCTGGTGGGGGCACATTGTGCAGCCTCTCTGCTACAAGCCAGCAGAGCACACTACTGCAGGCACTCCCAGGCCCTATGTCCTCGGAGCCATCTTGCAGAGCACTTGGGGGCAGTGGGGTTCAGATCTTTCCCCAACTGGTCCTCAGGAGGCAAGTGCCACTAGCCCAGGAGAGACAGATGATAGTCTTTGGGGTTAGATGGTGACAAAGTCCTTAGTCCATTCCGATACGGCATCAGGTGGATTCTCTTTCCAGACGGTCATTCTACCAATATTGTCACCTTCCAGGTCCAAGGACTTCTCAACTGTCGCTCCCTTGTGCAGGGCTTTTTAAGTGAGGGTGAACAGTTCTAGATGCCAGGCACCCCTGGCCAAATCTAGGATGTCACATCAACCCTCCTCCCCGTTCCAACATTTCTGCACAGCTTTCTGAGACAATCCATCATGGGTGACCTCAATGTTTCTCTGGAAAGAGCTTCTCTGAGGGCCTTAGCGCCGTCCCTAGCTGACATCATGACCTCATCCCTTCCCACCAAAACTTTAAAGGTGAGCCCCTCATGTGTTGGCTCCAGAGGTTTGGGCTCCCGCCTTTGTTCCGATGGGTCTAAGCTGTGCCAGCCCAGGTGCAGTAAATTATCAGATGCAGATTGTCCTCGACACCCCTTTCCTCTCCTAGGAACTGGTCAATCACAGATAATTGCTCCTTCTGTATGGGGAGGCCTTTGTTAGATCTGTTGGGGAGCAGAATAATCAAGTTGGCACCGTAGGAGAGACAAATGCCTGGAATCTGATTATGAGCAGAGTGAGAGAAATATGGCAGTTCTTGAAGTCCCATAAGATGTGGATATCCAACTCGGTGTGCATGTTTTACCCGAGTTTCACATCTTGCTGGAATGTGTAGGCCTAAGTGGAGCAAAACTGAGCTTTAGGGCAGATATCGCCTACATGTATAATCCGGTCCACCCAATACAGATTTTCCAGTAAATTCTACTGATCTATCTGGGAATGTCCACAAATATTATAATGCCTATTCCAGGTCAGCACCAATCCTTGCAGAGTCCATCCTGTGCCAGACTACCTAGGCACAATTACCAGTCTCGAATGTGCAACCTGCACACATGCGCACACAAATGTGCACACATATTTGCGTGTAGCCCACCCAGTGTCCCTTACCCCAGCTGCGTCACAGCAGCCTTATCTTAAAAGGCAGAGACTGGCGGTAAACACGCTCAGTTAATTACCATGAATTTACAGAGGGTGAGACTCCGGTAGTGAGACTCACCCACAGTAAAAGCTCAAACACCGGTAGTCATAAGTGAAAAATCCTGGTGGACTAAATGGACAGACCCATGCGCTACAAGAGGATTATCCATCACAAGATTGTCTCTTTCTGGACAGCTTTGCCCTTCTTCACACCAGAGAACCCCACAAAGAGCTGATCCTCCACTTAATGGTCCTTGTTAAAATCAATGTAAAAACTCAGCACTCTTTTGGGGTCCAAGCAATGGAGTCTCTCTTTCTCTTTCGGAGTACAAGAGTGAACAAATGTCCGACATGAGAATGTGTTGCCACCTTAGGTAGGAACACTGCTCGAGTCAATAACACAACTTTGCCCAGAAAAAAGGTGGTATCGGGAGGCTTGACCGAGAAGGCCTAAAGCGCACTTACCTGGTGTTTGGATGTTATTGGAACCAGAAAGACTGTTTTAAGGCTAGCTGGTGCAATAGGCCACTGTGCATTGGTTCAAAAGGGGTACACATAAGAAAAGTGAGATTCCAATTTAAGTGCAATAGTGGCATCACAAAGGGCTTGCATGGAAACATATGTTGAAAATCTTTAAGGACACAAATCACAACCAGGGATTTGAACAAGGATGGATGGTCCGACAAAAATAAAAAGGCCTGAAGGGCAGACACCACTCCTTAACAGTGCCTTGAAGGCCAAACAGAAAAGAAACAATAATACATCGGACAGTGTTGGTGGCATAGGGTGCATGGTCTGCTGGTGGACCAATTGCGGTGAAGTGGTCACCACTGCAGATCTTTTGCAGCCTCCTCTGACACCAGGATGAAATCTGATAGATTCCCTGGAGGTGGGTCAATTGAGACTTCAGGTCCCACTGCAAAACTTGCATGTGCTTTCTGTCATGATCAGTGAGCAGGATGTAGGCTAGTAGGCCAAGAACCCTCAGAGCCATCCTTACTGTAACTCAGGACAGAGGCTGAAAATCAGGAACATAGCCCGAATGTCCTGGGCTCACTGATCCGGAGGAAAGGGTCGAAAGTGCACTGTATTCATGGTGAAGGGGAACCTCTGCGAAGGAGTCAGGTATGCCTTTGACATGTTGTTTAAGAACCCCGATGATGTCAAGAGGTTTGCCATCTGAAGGTTTGCAACTGACTGTGGGGAGCCCATCATCAGCAGCCAGTCTTTGAGGTAAGAGGAGGCTGATATCCCCAACCTCCGCCGATGGACAGCGACCACCACCATCACCTTTGTGAACACCCATGAGGCACTGGTGAGGCTGAAGCGGAGCATAGCAAACTGAAAGTGCTCATGGCCCACCTTAAACTTCAGGCAGCACCTGTGGGAATGCAGGACGGGGATGTAAAAATAAGTGCCCTGCAGGTCTAATGCTACCATCCAGTTTCCTGGATCCAGGGCAGATAGAACCTGGGCTAGCATCTTCAATCTTTCTTTGCACAAAAAGGAGTTGAGAGGATGAAGGTCTAGGATAGGACGAAGGCCTTTGTCCTTCTTTGGCGCAAGAAAGTAAAGGAATAACATCCAGTCTCCACTTCCAAGGCTGGTACCCTCTCTATGGCTCTTTTGGCTAAAAGAGCCTGCACTTTCTGTTATAAGACAGACAAATGGTCCTCCAAAAGGTGGTCAGGTTAAATGGCAGGTATGGTGGACAGAAAAAGAATGGAAGGGCATAGCCCTGGTGGACAATCTGCAGGACCCACTTTTTGGATGTGAAGTATTGCCACCCCTGTAGGGAGTGGTTGACCCTGCCTTCCACCAGATGGCTATGGGCCACTATGGGTGCACTAAAGGTGTTTACAAGTTGGTGTCAGAAGGGAAGAGGACAGGGATGTATGCTGCCCCTGATGGCCAGGTTGCTGTCTGTTGGTCCCATGGTCCTCACCTCGAATAGGCTGGGAGGCCTGTTGTGCAGGTGGTGGAGCCTGACCTTGCATATGCACCAAGCCCCTGGGATATCCCACAAAAGGGCAAAACATTGTGTGGGGATTACCGGACTGGAGCTGCAAGAACATTCCGCTGCTCAGCTTTCTTTAAAATGCCCCAGGGCACAGTCTGCCTTTTTACTAAACAGGCAACAGCCGTTGAAAGGCATGTCTATTAAGGATGCTTGGACATCCCTGAAGAAGCATGTGGACCTCATCCATGCGTGACTTCTAAGCACCACGCTAGTTCCTTTAGATCTATGTTGACTATCCATGGTGTCTAGGCCCGAGCGGATGACAAATTTGGGCACATCCTGACCATCTTTAATGGTTTGGGCTAAAGAAGCATGTAAGTCAGTCATCGGACCGCAGGTAAGATATCACCCACCATGTCCCAAAGAGCATGGGTGTAGCACCCTAGCAAACAGCGCACATTTACCAACCTCAAGGTACGGCTGGCTGAGGAGAACATTGCCTTTCCAAACATATCCACACATTTCGAGTCCTTTTCAGGAGGAGTGGTAGGAAAGTATTTAGGGTTCACCCTGCTGGTGGACTCCTGAACCACTAAACTCTCAGGGGCTGGATGCTGGGCCAAGATATAGGGGTCACCTGGAGCAAGTTCTATGACAAAGGGATACCTGAAAATTGACTGGGGGCCAGAGCATGGTTTAACTCAAGTGCCCATGTGTGTCAGTGAGATCATAATTGAAGAGCAAAAGAGGTTTTGTTGGTGCCTGGCTGGGCTGCAGGACTGACACACGTTAGTTTTTAACTCCATAGTAGGGAGGTGAAGACCAAGGATCTCAGCAGCCATACTAACCACAGAGGTGAAAGAAGTACTTTCTTCCGTTGAAGGAATGAATATTTCATTTATATAGCACGTCATAAACCTCACCAAGAGATACATACACTACCCTTAGATGGACAAGTAGAACATAAAGGCAGAATATAGCCTACTTGCAAAGTTAGATTGAATAAGTAGGTCTTCAAAGGCTTCTGAAAATTTGGGATACTTTTTTGTCTCCTTACAGAAAAAGCCATGGTACTCCAAGTCGTGGCAGTGATTCTGTTGCTGGCCCATAAGGGTAAACCAACCCTGTACCATGTGAGGCATCCAGCCCACTTGCATTTTATAATCCATGTACCAACTGTCTTCATCATTGGGTGAGGCAAACTCTTACCCATACCCACCACTGTCATCTCCATATGGCTTTCTCTGGTCAAAGTCAGAGCCAAAAAGCTGATGTAATGCCTGTGCACGAATGTGCAGCAGTGCAACTGTGTCTGAGTCTGATGGATTCAGTATTGGCTGCACCTCATCTAGATCTGGAGGTGACCTCGTTCAAGGTTGAGACGAAGCCGGCTCGGAAACCACAATGGGTTGCAGTTCCTCTTCTGGTGCCATCAGTGCTGTCATTAACATCCAAGGATTTTGGCACCCTCACTGATGCCGGTACGGAACCCGAAACAGGCACAAATGGCGTAGAGGGAGAACCCACCAGCACCAAATTTACTGAAGATACCTGCATATCTTTGGGGCCCGGAGGCGAGCCAAAGGGAGTCACAAGTGCGCCAAAGAGGTGGAGCATGGCCTCTCAAAAGGTGTCTACCTGCTGCAACGTCAACAGTGGACCCTGGAACTCAGGGTGCATCAGGACCAAAAATGGAATCGGCTCCTCAGTGGAAGGAAAGAAAGACATGAGTTAGTACAGTGACCCCCCCCCGATCCTTCTATGAAGTGCAAAAGTCGCAGGAAGGGGCAGAGTCAAACTTGGACTTGTATTTTTCTTCTTTGATTTACCCAATGACTACGAACGCGAAAAAGATCTGCTGTGGGACCGACTCAGGAAGCGGGTCCACGCTCTCAGCTTCGACCTGGAGGGGCAATGGGGAGGAGCCTTCCAGTGCTTTGCCAAGTAGAGCTTTGCTTTACATTCTTGAATGGCCTTTGGCTTCATCTGGGTGCATGCTTCGCAGGTCTTGTACTGAACCACAGCACTAGAGGCACACATGCTGGGAATCTGTCACAGACATTTGTTTATGACAGTCCCTACATGGTTTAAACCCTGTCGTTTTGGGGGGTGACATATCCCCTGCACACTGGAAAGTTTGCAAGAGAATCTCTTCAGAGTGAAGAAAGAATGAGCACAGCTTTGGATCTGTGTCTGAAGGAGTGGAAAGAAAGGAACAGATGTCAGTGCGCATGGGTGGTGCCTATTTGCGGCTCCACTCATCACCTCCGGAGCGGAACAGAGTCAACTCAGTCTCAAGACGCCACCTACCAGCGTATTGGAGATCTGCTTTTTGAGTTTTCCAGATTCAGTCTGGCACATGTTGATATTCACAAGGTGAGGAATCTGCAGTGAGAAGTATCCATCAGAAGCATGAGTCTTATTCTGTATCTTTCAGTTATCTGCAGCATTTTCGTTTCAAGATTACCATATATGGCAAGGCTTCCTTGATGACATCTCACAATTGTAACCAGTTACCATATAGAAACAAATGATGTTCACAGGCCTAGAAAAATGGCAAACGTTCTTTTTCATCCTAAGAGTATGCTTTTAGTAATTCTGTTAACCTTTGGCTTGTATATGACACTATGTATCTCAGTGAAACATTTCCTGGTTTAGGTTGTGCAAGTATTACTCCTAGTCTGATGGGACTTATATCCACAGTTACCTCCGTACACAATAGAGGATAAGAATAGACTATCTTCTAGAAGTTAACTTCTACCTTTTATTTTGTTAAATGTTTCATCATATACTTTAGTTCATTTCAAAACAGACCCTTTCTTAGTTCTCACAGTAGGAACTTTAATTTTAGCAAATTGTGGAACATAATGAGCAAGGTAAATAGCCATTCCTAAGAAAGGACAAACATTAGGAATATTTTCAGGTGGTGGCGCCTCCGGCATCACCCCCCCACCACCAGCAGCGGCAAAAATTGAAAAATAACATGATAATAAACCAGGTTTATCATTTTATTTTTCTCTACCGGGCGAGTCTTGGGGAGGGGCCATTGCGGGGAGGGGTCAGTCACGGAAGGAGAGTAGTGGGCACTGTGATCAGTGCGCATGATGGTTTGGCCGGCCGTCTCAGGCCGGCCAAAGCGTCATGCGCACTGAAGCTCTCTCCAACCCCAGCTGCATTGCTGGGTTGGAGACAGCAGTCACAGGCTCCGAGTCTCCCTAGGAGGTCAAATGCTCTGCGCTCAGGCCAATCCTGACGCTGCTCTTATGAATGAGATCAGGATTGGCTGCAGGGGATTCTAGGAGTCTGTGCTGGTGGAGAGGATAAGAGCAGAGATACGCAGGACGGACAGGTAAGTTATTTTTTAATTTGTTTTTTTGTTGTAGTGGTTAGTTCCCCCCTGCCCCTTACGCAGACACCAGCCACTACTGATATTATCAGGTACTTTTGTTTCAACAATAGTAGTCACTTTTGTTAGGTCTGCTCGTATTCCTTCACTTGAAATGTATGCCTAGTGAACGTCAGTTTCTTTTTATGAAACCCACATTTGTCTGCAGTTAACATGAGACCTTCATCCACGCGGTCTATACATACTTCTGCTAAGACACCGTCATGTTCTCCCTGCGTTCTGCCAACCATGAGGATGTCAGAGTAATTTAAAGTGGTAGTTACTGACCTTATTATCTTTCTAATTGTTTTTTTTAAATATTTCTGCTGCAGCTAGGAATCGCAAATGCAGTCTTTTGTATTGGAAAAGACCCTAATATGTTGTGAAATAAATTATATATTTGGACAGTTCATCCAATTTTGGTTGATAACCCTTTGCAAACAAAACAGCTGGACTTAAACAACGTATACCTTCTAACAGAGGTCTTGGGTACCATTCTCTTTCAACTGAAAAATATTTACATTTGACTGCTGAAGCACAGCTTTATTCATAATTTTCTCCTATTCAGATAGACACATTATACAGTAGGTAGGTCTACTGTCAAGTATAAATAAGGTGTGGGCTGTAACGAACCGAAGCTTTACAAATGCTGTATTTTTATTTTGTCTCTTTCAAGTAGGTTGATTTGTTCACACTGTTTAGGTTGTTAACATTTTTCCATCCATCATATATAGAAGTTTGCGATATCTTCCGTTTCAGCTAGCTCTTTTATTTTTCATCGGTCTTGCCTAATGTATATTCTTTTAACTTCTTTATTATGTTTCACATTTTCTCATATTCCCGTCTATATTCCTCCTGCCTTGAATACAGAGGTAAAATGATTCATTTTCCCACTTTTCCAACATATTTGTCCTACAGCTGGCCAGGTTCCTCAGCGTGGGGACACCAGTACACGCTTACAGCAGCATTTATTTCCCTACCACTCTTACTTTGATGTGTCCAGATTATTTCCTTTTATATTAATTGTACATGTTTGTTCTCTTGTTTTGTTTTATTTCTCTTATTATTTCTTTTTTGTTTTTCCCCGAATGTCAGTTGTTTATACTTAATGTTTATAATTCTTTACTTCTTTATTTCTGTTTTTTCTAGTACTTTTATTTTATTTTTGTTTCCTGCAGATTGATTATGTTTTATTCCCCTTTTATCCTTATTGTTGTTTTTGTACCTGCTAAGTGTAAAGGTGTTGCATTTTCTTTTCCTTCACATGACCAGTATCTTTCAGGTCAATTGATGTTTCTTTTACTGCTCGGCCATCATCATTTAAATCAGTTTGTCAACTTTTGGCAGTGCGTGTTCCTCCTGTTCAGTTCTCTGCATCTGAGTAGTATCTGTATCACTAGCGCTTGTTTTGCCGTTTTCTTTGCCCTGTGACGCCTGCACTCTCACCTTTCATTCCACCACGCTGTCTCAGCTTCAGTTTGCATGCTGCTTTCACATTCAGGCTGCTCTGCCATTTCCGCCTCAACAGTATTTTTGGGCTCACTTCTGTCACAATTATAACGAAGCACTAATAATTGTAACTGTATTTATATAGCGCTCACTACCCCTGAAGAGGCACTGAAACTCTTTTCGGCGAGTAGCACGCTACTCTGGAACCCAAAGGTGGATTAGTAGTTGGACATATAAATTGTTATTGGGAGTGGAGGGAGTGGTAGACATGTGAATCTGTTAGTTGGATGAATGGGATAAAGGGTACATGGAGGAGGGAAGAGTTTAGAAAGGATTATTTGGGAGTTCATAGTAGTAAAAGAGGTTTGGGAAGAGTCAGAGAGCCTATTAGTTGAATGAACAGAATAAATGAAGTAAAGAGTAGGGAAGTGTTTGGAAAGAGTTATTTGAGAGTTCAGACTAGTAAACGAGATTTGGGATGAGTCAGAGTGGAGGTAGGAGATATTTCTGAAGAGAAATCGGATGAGTAAGAGTGATAGTTTGGTGAGGTTTGGGGAGATGAGTTAGCTTTTTTCCCCTCTGCAATGGGAGGAAAATACACAAATATGTAGATACATAACCACATATAAGAGGTATACATACATAGAGATTTTAACATGATACACATATGGAAAATAATCAGGAGATATAAAATTGTACTAGATAATGTCCATATGTACATGCATGGATAAATATTTTCAAACTCAGGCTTTACATTTTTGCTGTACATTAAGTTAATTTTTGTTTTTTTAAAATTTTCTAATAATGTTTTTATATATGTCCCCCAATATTTCAACACTGAAGCATTTATAGACACAATTGCTATGATCATATTTACACATTATGACAGATATGGGTTATTAGAGGAAAACAGACCCATTATATGCTATTGATGTATTGATCTACTTATATATGGATATAATGATACAGTTATACATATATGTATGTATGTATGTCTATAATATTTTCTATTTTATTTTTTATTTATGTTTTTTAGATATTGTTTTTAATGTATTTTTCATTCTTCTAGAAAGTATAAAAATATATAGAGGTCCATACCCATCTTATCTTAGTTTTTTTCCATTAATTAATTAGCATTATTTGTTTTTATTATTTAATTTATTTTTGATTTGTTTTTTATGTAATAAGTGCATTCAATAGTTCACATTTACACATATTTTCTGTATAACCATGTTTATGTGTTGTGATATGAGTGATCATAATAAATAGAGACCCATAAGCATATAGTCAAATACTTATTTATGTAATGACCTATATATATTAAGCATAAATATAAGGAGTGTATGTATTTTAATCATAAGTAATATGTACATTTGATAAGCATAAATATAAGAAAGTATATATAATTTTATTACTAAGTAATATGTGCATATGTACAAAGAAATGCGTATATCTGAAAACATACATATAATCAAAGTATACATGTTTACAAACACACGTATATGCACCATTGGTGTCTTGTGTGTACTGTTGTACATTTGTATTTCGAATATGGTGGTCATACAGGGAAGAGCCAGCTCTTGAGTAATCTTCTGAAGATCAGATGGTTATTTTTAGGTGTAACGAATTCCATAGTTTGGCTGCTTGAGCAGAGAAACATGTTCCACCCATGTTTTTTTTCCTCTGGAATGAAGGTTTGATTGTTGTGTGTATTACGCAAACAATGGCATAAAGTAGATTTTATGTAAATACATAGGTTTAAATAAGTGATTTTTTTCCAAGCTGTCTCTCAACTTTTACCAACGTCCGCTCCAACATTTCATATCTGACACTCAAAACATTCTAAGAATTGCGAACTACTTTTTAGTTATATTTAAAGTAACCACACTTAAGGCCTTATTACGACTTAGACGGTCTTCGGCTGGGGCCACCACCACTGCGGTTCCAGGTAGACCACCAAGGCCGCAGTGAGCCCGCCCACTGGATTACAACTTTAATCCAGGGTGGGCGGGTGGTGCTGCAGCGGTCTCAAGGCGTTGGCAGTGGAGAGCCTAACAAGTATACCACCGCCGTGAGAGAGCCTGCAGCACGTTCCTGCATGGTGTGGCATGAACCATATCGTGCATGCCACACTGTGGAGGAACAAGGGTGCAATTCCAGGGAGGCACAACATGTGCCCCCCGCATGCACCACCAAGCCTAGAATCAGCCGGAGGCCCTGTTAGGGTCCCCTTACCTGCATGTTCGCCACCCTTTTCATGGCGGGGTCGCCATGAAAAGGGCATTGGATATGCAGGTTGGAATATACTCGGCAGTGCCGGCATTGGCACTGCCAGCATATTCAGGCTGTTGTCAGAATTCCACCGCAGCAGGATTCTTGATACCGGCGGAGGCGGTGGTCTACTAGGGCGGAAGGGTGGTGGTGGTCGGACTGCCACCGCGAGTATGGCAGTCCCAGTACCGCCACACTCGTAATAAGGCCCTTAATATTGATTAAACATTACACTTCCCATTTAAGTGCTTGAGATCATCAGTCCACCCTATACCTTGATTTAACAAATTAAAAATCACAGTATGTCCCTCAATGATGGCACATTAATAAAAAGTGCTGTATAAAATGAATTACAACTGTACTATCTCTTCACCCCACCAATTGCCCCACTCTATGTTGATCAGCCTCCATGTAATTTTCTACATTTGTTAAGACATTAAAAAATCTTCCACCAAAAACCATATAGAAGAAAGAGTTTGGTAGCAATCCAGGTAAAGAACAACAACCTTAGATAAACTTATATACTTGTGTTTTGTATATGGTTGAATATGATGCACAATGTTGGTGTGAACTGCCAGTTCCATGGCGGTGATGGAAAAGTGGGAATGTGTTTGAGAGAAAAGGGATGCCTGTGCATATTTCAAGCACCACAAACCAAAGTTCAAACAGGGTCATCATTGAAACCAACTCCAAGGATAAATTGGCACACTCATTTTGTGAGAGGAAGCCATAAAAATCTATGGCCAAGACCATAAAAGTTGACCCATATTTTGCTAGTCTTAATAAATCTATACTTTAAATGTTTGAATACACTACTTCTATGGCAAAATAAAATGAAAGTAAATAATTAAGCCAATTGCTAGGCTGAATCTCTCAATTTCACACATATTTGAATAAACGCCTCACCTCGTGGTTTTATTTGGCTGATAACAAGTGGTGATTGCTAGCCTAGGGATCTCTTTCCAAAGGCTATCAACTATAAACGCACATTTTATCAACTACACTGCTGTATTTCAAGAAATCGCCATATTCTATGGAAGGAGCTTACACGATGGGACATACCAGCAGCCCTGCTGAGGGTCAAATTACTCCCTACTCAGACACCTGACTAAGAGTTAAGGTTGACAACTGATCCAGTGTTTCATAATACATGAATACAAAGAGAGCTTAAACAAAGGTGTTTCCAAGCCCCATTATTGTACGGCCTGTGCAAGGCTGACATTTGCTTGCTGCTCTGTAAGGCAAGGACCTTCCTGACATAAATCGTCCACCAAAAGTTACAAATCCTGCAATATACAGATGATCTACTGATCATAGACCAAACTCATAAGCCTCCACAGACCTTTCAGTGAGCTACATATGAATAACCTATCTAACAAGCTGGTCGTCTTCCAGTCCAGCTAAAGATTATGATCTTCGCTTACTTACTTATTACCCTATATGCCTGCTGGCATGTAGGGCAGCAATGAAGAACCTCCACTTCTGTCGGTCTTCGGCAAGTTTCAGTATGGTGCCCCAGCTGTGGTTCAGGTATTTAATTTCTGTTACTACTGTTCACCTCCAGGTGCTCTTTGGCATGCCTTTCTCTCTCTCGTTTGCCCTCTGGGGTCCACAGAATAGCTTTCCTTGTGATGGAGTCTTGTTCTTTCCTGATGGTGTGTCCTGTCTATCTATACCTTCTTCTCATAATTATGGTGTCCAGCTCTCTTACTTGCATTTTGAGCAGTTCCTGATTGGAGGTTGTTTATGGACAAAAAATGTGAAAGATTATTCTCAAGTTACTAGTGAGGAACGCTGACAGTTTGGTGATGATGCTTTTCGTCATCCGCCAGCATTCTGATTCACACAAGAGTGTGGACAGAATGATGCAGTTCTGGTAGAGCCTCAGTTTAGTGTTGTTTGTACTGACATGACCTCCACACACAGCATTCTGAAGGCATTCCTGGCCTTGTTGAGTCTGCTCTTGATGTCACTGCCTGCACGTTCATCATGTTTGATAGTACTGCCTATGTATGTAGGTGAATTCTTCGTTCATGACTAGGTCCTCTCCATCCACCTTGACTGGTGAAGCGCTTGGGATGTTGAGTGGCATGACTTCTAATTTCTTCGTGTTGGTTTTCGGCCTCACTTGCTTTATATAGATGTTGAGGCGAGACACCTTTTCCTGCATATGATGGTATATGCGAGAGAACAAGGCTAGGTCATCAGCATAGACAAGAACCTTGAGTAAAGAGAATAAGAGCCATCTGATGCCCCAGGCTTGTTTTTCTGTTGTGTGTTGCATCACCCAGTCGATGACTAGGTTGAAGAGTAACGCTGACATCACGCATCCCTGTCTCACTCCGGTTTTGACTTTGAAGCTATACTCACTAACTTTCAACTTGCAAGTAACATTATCATAGAAGCTCTTGATAATGAGAACTATCTGCTATGGAATGCCATAGGCTCTCAGTATATACCAGAGGCTGTCAGGGTGGATGCTGTCTAAAGCTTTCTCAAAATCAATGAAGCTGATGTATAGTTGCCTCTGCCACTCTGTGCACTGTTCTATGACGTTTCGTAGAGTAAGGATATAATCAACACACTCTCTAGCCTTGCAAAATCCAGCCTGTTCTTTTCCTAAATGCTTCTCCGCACCATCAGAAATGCGATGTTACCATCAGAAATGCGATGTTTAATGGTTTTCACCAGGATTTTACTCAGGACTGACAGAAGGACGATTCCACATCAGTTGTTACAGTTGGTTAATGCTCCCTTCTTTGGAATCTTTACGATGATGCCTTGGTTCCAGTCGTCTGGTACTTTCTTTCCCTAAATAAAATCGATGTAAACAGTGGTCAGAGGGTCTTGTCTGATGTTTCAGGGTCTGCCTTGAACATTTTTACATTCAGGTTGTCTCGGCCAGGAGTTTTTCCATTCTTGAGAGACAGGATGGCAGTGACAATTTCTTCTTTCTGTGGTACGGAGGTGTTCATATCCAAGTCTGTCTCTTCTTCTTGGATGTCCGCTTTGCTTGTTGGTACTGGTCTGTTCAAGACTTCTTTGAAGTGCTTTGTCCAGCGTGCTTCCTACTTTTTCTCTGTTTGAGTAGCCTGTCTTGCTTGTCCGTGATAGGGATGTTGTATGTTGCTTGGCTGGCAAAGTTATCCATGTAGGCCCGCTTGTCTGCTCTTGTCATTCTTTTGACTGCTCTGTTGCTTCTATGTACTGCTGCGTGTACTTCTTTTGCAGCCTCTCAGATTTGGCCTCCATGAGTTTCTTTTTTGCTGCCCTCCTCTATTTAATAACTTAACATAAGTCTTGTCTTATCCATTCTTTCCTTGGCTTGGTCCCCAGGCATGTGTTACTGCTCTTCACATATATTGAAGAGTTGCCATTTCTTATGCTCTTTGGCAAATACTAGAAGAATGCAAAAAAGATTTGGCACTGGGGCTCATCTCCACCCAGTTATCTTGCTTCACATACCTATTTGGGAGTCTGGCTAACTGACAGGTGTTCACCAAGAAATCAATCGTCCATTTTAAAACAACAAAGGTGTCATTTAATCTTCACACTATGCAGATTGTATGCTGTAATACAGGGTGCCTCTGCCAAAGTGATCTTAAAAGTGACCAAGGTTAAATTTGTATCTGTGTCAACGTATGGACTAAAAGCCTTTCTGACAAAAGATGCACCCATTCTGGATTTGCTACAGTGTAATGCACTCAGGAATTGTTTTCATTTACTACAGACACTCATATATTACGTCTTCAGTTTAGGCTATAAAAAGCCACACTTGTCCTGCAAAGCATCCTTACCGAAATATCACCATCTGACTAGGAACGCAACTCCAGTGACACAGGAACACTCTCAAAATGCCAAACCCTAAGTAATTAGACGTCTGGGCTAATAACCGTCAAAAATTGTTTTAAAAATCAACCATAAAATCCCATTTGATGCTATCCCATGCTGTAGATTATGTCGAATATAAACAATTTAGACATGCTGACACGCTAAATAAATCTCACAACACACTAAGCAATATTTAAAATAATCTTTAAATATGTCAAGCAGACAACATTATTCAAATGAGTTTTATGTTATTCCCAATAAGACAATTCAAATCACTCTGAGTAATAAATGTCATAATATTCAAAACTGCAAACTCTGTAATTACAGAAAGGACCCAATTCCACATCTCCAGTGCTGCTGGTGATGGTAGGATGACAATTGCTTTTTAAACAACATTTTCGACATAATGGAATTTGAAGGTACAGTGATGAATTAAAGTATTGTCTAAACATGGGGAACATAACAGAGTTTTGCCGTGCTTCCAAGCCCGTACACATCACTCTAAAAAAAAGTCTCACAATTTTTTCACTTTAACTGATGACTCATTTAAACAATTTTAGAATTGCGGTATTGTTTTTAAAAAAGTTCTGGATCACATTAAATCATGTAGGTATCATAGAAGAATAATCTTAAACAAAGTAATTTATGTTGGGTTGTTTAACATATCCTGTTTTTATTGTTTAAACGGCAATAATACTAGCACTTTGCACATAGCAAATCGAGTTAATCTTTGTTCAATTTTCTTTATTGAGTTGGCTTAATTGATTTTGCTAAAACATGTGGAAACGCCGCGTGAACAGTCATGCTAAATGACAAAATTATGTATACAATTAGTTTTATTACTGTAATGTTTACAATGACTTTAATTAAACGTATACAATAAAAATGACTTACTGGCTGATGAGCATTTGGTTTTCCTACATTCAGACCCGGCACCTCATACGTAGGGCTCTATATGGTATATAAACGTCTGGGGAACATAACCATGTTGTAGAGTGTGACCCTTCACAACAAATTAAGTGGTAATTCCTTTTAGTGGTTCAGGTCTCGGTAAGATAATTTTATGACTAATTCCACATTTATTGTTAAGAATCTGTTTTCACTACTTACAATTTGTGAGACATTTAAATTGTTTTGTTCACCTCGTAACAGACAGCCACTAAGGTTAGTAAACCTAAGCTATTTTCATATTATATCGATCCTACGGCATCCTGATAAATGGACTTTATACAGTTAAATAACCAGACCACCAGTTTAGAGGAAAACCTTATGTTTGACGACATTGCCATGGAAGCTGAGGGCTCTATTGTCAAAGCAAATGTGAGTTGTATGAGAGGACAGCTTCATCAAGTTCTCTTCCTTAGCAAGAATACATTAAATATTAGAGATAACTCGTACTACAACCATCAGTTTGACATGTAGAAGTCAAACAGGGGAGCAGAACACCAAGTAAGTTGTAGCAGGGACGGACCTTTGATGAATGTGTGACTACAAGGCATCCCCCTCATGCCCCCTAGGGAGCTGACGCCCTGTTAACATGGGGTAATTCCTCTTAAAAAACAGCTGCAAGTATTAGACTTGTTCCTACAGGATTATTAAAATGTGCCATATGCAAATTGCGTACCTATAGTGCACTCACGTCTTTGGGGGAAGTGACCTCTTCGCATCCCACCCTGACAAAAGCCAGGACCACTTTCTAGGCCACTAGAGAGGGCTGAAACATGTTGGTGTCTAGTTTAGGGTCATAGGACCATCACATCCTAAATACCCTACTATAGTGCTTTTACCTTCCCTCCCACTCCACGAATAAAGGATACTTTAGGTGTGGGTGAGGAATTTTATCTTTAAAGTTACGCCCCCATACACCTTTTCATAAGTGATCCCTGAAACACGGTTGAGCCCACCCCGACCTTTAGGAGTTGGGATGAGCCCGATGATGAAGCATGTCACTATTAGAGTGAGTGAGGGCTATATTAAGAAAAGGGAGCTTTTCCCTTCCCACCCACAGTAATAGGTTGGTTATAGATTGAACATAGGAACTCTCTGTCAGTTTCACTGAAGAGAGAACCACCATAGAGTAACAAAAATTCCCCCCTTGTCCCCTTTGCCTTTTACCAAAAAACGCGCTTTGTTTTTTAGAAGGGACACCTAATTACGTTTGACATGTTGAAGTGCCATCAATCTTTTGAAAGCAGGACTAATTCCTATCTCTTGTATGATGGCAAAAATGAAACTCCATTAATTTGAGCCAAATGGTTTCTCTGAGTCATGAGCTCAGAATTATGGACAAAGAGTCATCAATATATCTATTTAGGACCACGCTTGGTCATGCTGGATCTGTCAGCAGCACTAAATACTGTGAATCATCATTTCCTATTTTTTTAGGTTGAGTCTAGAGTCAGCGTGCATGTGCTGCTCTGCGAGGCATGCTGTATTGCAGTATGTACTTGTAGCACCGCCCACTCTCTGCCCATATTTGTCATTGGCTTGTGTCATTGTCCTTCGTAAATGCTGGCTTCTGATTGGTTAATGGGCTTGTTAGTCCCTCCTTAGTACCACCTTGTCTTCATTTGTAACCTCCCATGAGGACTTGCCCTTTTACTTCGGTTGTTACACGTATGCTTTAATTAGAGCCTGGGAGCACTATTTTCTTAATTGACTTTCTTCTGTTTCTTGCTGTTGCAGGCAGGACACACTCGCTCTATCTCTCTCACAACGTTTTTTTAAATTTAAGCAGCATGGCCGCCTCAGATGGGATAATGGTGGACGTGCTTTTCTTTTACCTGAACATGGGTGCGCTTGTTTTGTTATAGTGGATGTCAGCTGTCCATTGATGTCACCACGGCCATACAACTTTAAACATATAATTGCTCATATTTCAAGCAGATATGTACTGTTTCGCTTAGGTAGTTTATGATGCTCACTAGGGACCTCTAAGAGCAGCTTGCGGTACTGCACCTAGACATGCAGTGCTGGTGCCTTGCTCACTAGGGACCTCTAGGAGCAGCTTGCGGTACTGCACCTAGACATGCAGTGCTGGTGCCATGCTCACTAGGGACCTCTAGGAGCAGCTTGCGGTACTGCACCGAGACATGCAGTGCTGCTGCCTTGCTCACTAGGCACCTCTGTGAGCAGCTTGCGGTACAGCACCTAGACATGCAGTGCAGGTGCCTTGCTCACTAGGGACCTCTAGGAGCAGCTCACGGTACTGCACTAAGACATACAATGCTGGTTCCTGGCTCACTACGCAAGCATTTGCAATGTACTAGGTCTCGCATTACTGAAAGTATGAGCTATTGGTGTTGCATTATTATTTGGAACGCCAATACCTCAAACTATCAGTAATGCAAGACCTATTGCATTGCAAATGCTTGTTTTCGAAGTAGCCGAGGATGGGCATTCAGCAATCAACTGGTTTAGTTCCTTTATATCTGAAAGAACACAGAGTCCATCTGAGTTCCTTTCTACCCTCATCTGTTAGTTCAGACAGTGATGTCTTTCAGGGTTCCCCCTTATCTCTTGTTTTGTTTAATGTCTTTGTTGTTTGCTGACTCAAAAGTTAAAGTGCAGTTGAATGTGGGTGACACACAAGTTTATATTCAGATTTCTAATAAATCAAATACCATTCACACTCTCCAAGACGTTCTATCCAAGACCCAAGTATTGATGCACCAAAGTCAGTGACAAAAAGTAAATTCATTTTTTTTCTGTCAGAAACCTTACAGAGTCCCCAGGTATGTCCACCTTCCACAACTATTGGGGCAAATTTAATCTCTTGCTTCCTCCATGAAACTCCTGGATGTTACTTAAGACAGCACAATGCATTTAGAACATCAAATATGAGAGGCAGTGGGCTGTATCAGCAAAGTAATCTTAAACCCAACTTTCCCATTATGTTTTGAGTTCATAAAGGCCTGCCAGGGAGAGTTATGGTTTATTACAGGCTAGATCATTTAATTAAATGCCAAAACGTGATGGGAGGAATGCGTGCACTGAGTCTAACCACTGGCAATGGCTCAGTAGCATTCCAACCCATCGTTTTTTTCCCACCATGCCACTTCAGCTTGACCGCAGCCATATAAAATCAGTCTTGATCCTGCTCCTCTCGGAACAGTTGAGTCCGAACTGATCACAAAATTGTATTAGAATCACTGTTTATTGTGCATTGTTCATTGAATAACACATATCAAACTTAAGACTATATGTAAAGTATAAAAACTATACATTTTCTTATTCTATATGAACTGAGGAGTCTACTGGTGAAAGCCAGACCTCCCTTGCGCTGACTGACTGGCCGACAGAACACAGCTTGAATATGATGTTCGTCAGATTTTAAGCATTATTTTCCAAACCATGGTATTTCCTTCCATGCAGGAACATATTCCTTATCAAGGCGTGTAGGGGTATCAAACGTGGCAGTTTTCAATGGGCTCAGGTTGCCAATGTAGTGCATTTAGGAGTTGAAAAACCTGTTTTTTACCAGATGGAATTTGTGGTAACATAGATGGTACACTGTCAGTGATGACTCCAATACTATGTGTCCCCTTGACTGGAATAAGTAAGAGGACATAGTCTGCAGGCCAGAAAATGGGTGATAATTATTCCACCGATTGGGAATGAGCCATCTCAAAATATTAGCAATACCTCAGAATCCATGATGGAAGAGGGCATTCCACGTCAGATGTTGCTGTTGTAGCTTTGTCTCTCACAGATGAGCTCGACACAGGAAAAGGGAGATGGGCACAGAACACATATCTTATTTTCATGTGTTAGTAAGTAGCAATACTATTGGTTTTCCCTTTTAAACTGCCATCTTTTAGCAAGTCAGATCCTGCCGGCTAGAAATTGCTCAAGCCAGGTTGGTGGCACACAAATACTTTTTCTCTGCTCCACTGTAGCTTTTATGGATCCAATTTATGCATTGACAATACTAATCTATACCAGCCTTCGCAGGAGAAAGGAATGACCAGCATCTACAACATGCACGGTCCACAAATGTTTTCAACAGCAACTTCATCTTGGGGCTCGTAATACAAAGAACCCCAGGCATGGGTTCCCTAACCATACGCACACGACCCATGTGAACCCAACTTGGAAGGAGCAAGGTGTAGTACAGTGCAGATTTTAACCATGAATCACCAACACTTCACACCACGCCTGCATTTAACAAGTTGTCTTCACTGAACTATGACCAGCTGAACCCAACGTCTAGGCTCTCCTTACCCTGGTAAGGAGTGACAGAAGTCTCCCCACTAAGGCTAGGTATACACTTAAGTGTGTACAACAATAAATTATTTTCAGGAGCAACTTTTAAGGACGTGCATAACATGAGATTCCATGGAGGGAAGAAAGGGTGGGCTTGTCAGAAGGACAACATTGAGAGAATAAATGAAAAAAGGCAGCCATAAACCCGTTTGTCTTTCAGTTAGACTGCATTGTAAAATAGCCAGAGGCACGACTGATGCCTACATTTGGGACAACTGCATGGCAACAATTATTTGCAGAGTGGATGCCCTAACAAAAAAGTAAGGCACTTACTTTTTCAGACAACATAATTTGTCACAAGCACTGTTCTGTTTCTTGAACAGAAATGTAGGTATATATTAGCAGGCCCACCATTTTTTGTGTGTTTTTTGGCAGTACTCTGAAACTGCTGCCAGGTCTGCTTAGTGCCATAAAGGTTAGTCATGTAAATTACCCAAGGACCTTGAACCAACACAAATGATTTTAATTACGATTAGGAGACTGTAAATCAGAGTCTGCTTCAGTAATGTTTCCAGGCGCTTGTCATCAGCTGATTTCCGTGTAAGTTCTGTTGCTTGCTTGCTGGCTGGCTGGCTTTATATTAATAGGTGCGCCTCCCCTCCAAGCGACTTACAGCATCCCGCCGTTTCTGAATCTTAAGCCCCAGTCATTCATTTCCTCTCTGTGCTCGTGTTAAAGAGAATATCATTTTGGGATAACTGTTTCCAAATTACATAAATGTCAGCTGTGGGATGCTCTAAAACTAAAAAATAACAAAATATGTTGTTTAATAATACACGTAATTAACCCGTTTACCGCGGCGATAATTTCGCCGCAGTGCGGGGCGTTCCATTATGTGGGCGGGGCCGCGTCGGCCAACGGACGTGCGCAGCACTATTGAGGTAGTGCTCGCGACGGCCGTTGGCCGACGGGCGCACTTAAGGGGTTAAATACGGAGGGTTTATATTGCATGAAAATAAATGTAAATATTGGATGCTACGTAATATCCCGGAACTATGGCAGGCCGCTGTAAATTATGAGTCTATGATGCCATTAAGTGATATCACAATCAATGAAGCAGAAAGTGAGGTGGTGAAATAAGGCCCCCAGAACACAGAAATGTAATTTATATATTAGGTACAATAGTTCATTTCACTATACCCCATTCCACCCCACCCTACTGTACGACACGCTACTCAACTCTAATACACTCCAGTTTACACCATTCCACTAGATTCTACGACATGCCATTATACTCTACGCATTCCACTCTATGGTACTCCATTGTATGCCACTCCACTCTACAGTATTCCATTGTACACCGCTCCACTCTGTGCCATTCCACACTCCACTGTATGCCACTCAATGGTATTCCACTGTATGCCACTTCACACCACTCCACTTTATGCTATTCCACTCTGCGCCACCGTACTCTACACTATTCCAATCTACCCCACGCCAATCCACTGTACACTATTCCACTCTACGCCACCCCTCTCTACACTATTCCACTCAATGCCACTACATTCCATGCTCTTCCACTGTACTTCATTCACTCCAGTCTACACCACTCCACTCTACACTATTCAACTGCACGCCACTCCACTGTACGGTATTTCACTGTACAACAGTGTACTCCAGTCTATGTGAGTGTACATTACTCTACTTTACTCTATGCCACTATACGGCCCTCTCCTCTACTCTGTGCAACTCCCTCTATGCCACTCCACCCCACTTTATTGCACTCTACTCTATAACACATAACTCCACTCTACTCCAACTCTACACCACTCTATGCCACTCCACTCAACAACACTAATGCATTCTGTGCCACTCCACTCTATGATACGCCAGTCCACTCCACTATACGACATGCCACTCCACGAAACTTTTTTCCACTGTAGGGTATGTCGGTCCACTGTACTCCACCCCACTCTACAACATAACACTCCACTCTAAGACACTTTACTCTACTCTATGCTACGCCACTCCACAAAATCTTACCCCACTCTATGCCACTGTACGACGCTCAACTCTACACCACTCCACTCTATGACACTCTACTATATTCAATTCTACTCTACAAGACTCTACTCCACTCTTTGCCCATACATTCCACTGTACAAGACTCTACTTCTCTCTAGGCCCCTACACCCCCCCTGTACAACACGCTACTCTACGAGACTTTCCAACACTCTACGACACACCACTGAACTCTACTGTACAGCACGGCACTCCAACTTCTGACAGTTTAATTAACTCTACACTCCTCCATTCTACTGCACTCCACGCCACTCTATGACATGCCACTCCACTGTATGCTATGCCAGTCCACTCTACTGTGCTATACAACACTACACTCTACAACACTGTCCTCCACTGTACTGTAGGACAATCCACTTAACAACACTTCATTCAACGACACTCAACTCTATGATTTGAAACACATTTTTATTTTTAAAAAACATGGAAATTGTTAGACCTGACAGCCTTAGGGTGGTCTTCCACCAACCTTTTGCCTGCTTCCCTCCATTTTATTTTTCTGGCCTTGTTTTTGCTGGCTTTAGGACTCTGCACACTTTACCACTGCTGACCAGTGCTGAAGTGCTTGTGCTCTCTCCCCTAAACATGGTAATGTTTGCTTAACCCCAACTGGCATATTTAATTTACTGATAAATCCTTAGTAAAGTGCATTACATGTGCCTAGGGCCTGTAAATTAAATGATACTAGTGGGCCTGCAGCATTCATTCTGCCACCCACTTAAGTATCCCTCTAACCATGGTTCAGGCCTGCCATTGCAGAGCCTCTAGGGGCAGCTTTACACTGCCACCTCGACCTGACAAGGTAAACCTCTTCCCAGGCCCAAACCTTCACTTTTTATACATACAAGTCACCCCTAAGGTAGGCCCTGTATGACCCACAGGGCAGGGTGCAATGTATTAAAAAGGCAGGACATTTATTTTTACGTTTTACATGTCTTGGTAGTGAAAACTCCCAATTTCGTTTTTCACTACTGCAAGGCTCTATCGCTCCTACAGGATAACACTGGGATTACCTTATTACAACTTTTAGGTGTATTTCCCAATTGTGAAGAGGTAGACTTTTCAAGTTTGGTGTCACTGGACTCACAATTTAAAATCACAACTTATGGTGAAGTTGGATTTTAAAATACATGTTTGGCAATTGCCACTTTTAGAAAGTTGACATTTACTTACTTTAGCCATTTGGTGCCTGCTGCCTGTCTGTTCAGTCTAGGTTGGGTGGCAGCTGGGCTTGTTGTATCCCCTCTAGACAGCCACTCACAAAGAGAGCTTAGGTGTATCATGATGGGCCATCATGGGAGATGGGAGGGAGGATCTGGACACTGCCTCAAACTTACACCTTAATAGGGTGTGCCCTGACCACACACAAAGGGCATACCCCACTGTAGTGAGTTTGGATCCAGGGCAGAAGGGGACGACCTCTGTGCACTTCAAAGCTTTCTTTGAAGTCTTCCCCACTTCAAAGGCACAACTGGGTATAGGTACTGGACCTCTGACACAATGAGTTAAGTATACTTCTGGACCTGTGAAGACTCTGCCAGGAAGAACTGCTGTGCTGCTGAAAGAACTGCCACTCTGCTGGACAGCTGCTTTGCTGGACTCCTGCCTTGCTGAGCTGCCTGCTGCCTGGGTGAGAAGAACTGGACCTGCATCACTTGAACCCAGAGTGACTACAAGGGCATGCCTCTTGTTCTAAGTCTCAGGGACATCAAAGACTTCAACTCATCCGGCTACAGCACCTGGACTTTGCTTGCTGAAAGTCTTGCCCTACCAAGTGATGCCAACCCAGCCTGGGCCCTTGGAAGTGGGTATAAAGTGTTCTACAACCAGAACCCATGCATCCTCATTGAAACCGGTGCATCTTTGCCTTTGCATGAGTCAGAACCAGCACATCCTCGTCGCTGCATGGAGTGCACCCCGCACTTTGCCTTTGGAATCAACACATTGCCTACTGGGGGAGCAGCAGCCGTGCATCACATTCAGAACCAGCGCCTTGCACTCGGAACTGACGCATCACTGCTGCTGCATGGAGAAAATCGGCATCTCGTCCACTGTGTGGCTTGATACGGACGCATCGCTTCAACAGCAACTCGCATCTTCGTCGACGACGCCACATCCCGGATCAAGGTACTGTGGCTCAGCAGGCCCCTGTATCCGGCCCATGCTCCATCGCGGTCAGCCTGAATGTTTGACTTTGCCCCGGTCCAGCGCGACCAGATATGCCATTTAAGCACTTATTCCTTCTAAGCGCAATTTTACATTTATTCTTTGAAAATTAATATCTCGACTTCTACTTGTTGGATTTTTGTTGCTTTGGTCTTGCTTTATTTATAAAATTAAGATCTATTTTTCTAACCTGGTGTTGAGTCTTTTTGTGGTGTTTTCACTGTGTTACTGTTTGAAGTGTTACACACATACTTTACACATTGCCTCTTAAGTTAAGCCTGACTGCTCTGTGCCAAGCTACCAGAGGGTGAGCACAGGATAATTTAGGGTGTGTTGTGACTTACCCTGACTATGATTGTGGTTCCTACTTGGACAGGGTGCATACCTCTGCCAACCAGAAACCCAATTTCTAACAGAAATTCAATGAAAATAAATAAACATATGTAGTTATAAATGTGCTATAAAAAAATATAACATACATTTATACAACATATATTATACATATATGTTGTATATATATGTTATATATATTATACACATATAATGAAGATTTGCCGTTAATTTTTAAAAATTATTGTATTATAATAGGGGTTGGTGAGAGAGGTGGTAACTGATGCGTAATTAGTGGGGTAGTCTGTATTGGTAGATAGCTCTCTAGCAAGCCATTTAAAAGAGAAGGTGTCTTGCGTTCTGACTATTTTACAGGAGAGGTGATTTTCACAGATGAGTGTAACTTTCTTTAGGATATGTTCCTGCATAGAACTTTAAAGCCTTTAGATGTAAAGGTATCAGTTATTCACTGTAGTGAGTGCTCGGTCTCAGTGACAGCAAGAACATATAGGTCTTTATTATGTGGAAGCGCTGGGGCAGCTTCCTCTGCAACTGCAGATCAGTTTATTAGTGCACAGTTTAGACAATTATTTTTATTCGGGACAAACTTGATTGTAAGAAATCGAATGCCCCTCAGTCTTGTGTAAGAAACAGATCATGAATTATTCCTTGTTTGTGCTGGCCTCTGAATTTTATTAATTTGTTGCAGCATAACTGAGTTCTTCATAGTGATTTTATTCCGTAGGATAGTCCTGCGATTTGGGGACAGCAGGAATTGATGTCAAGATGATTTCTGCCTAGTCTGTGGCATCAAGATAGTTGGATTCATTTATATCTCTCAACGTAGTGTTGGGTTGTGTTGTGAGTGATGGTGGATGTTATAGGGAGTTCACTGGGTGGGACCTGCAGAGTTATGTTATATCAAGATGGGCAGGATCAAGTAGATGAGAATCACAATTGAGAAACCTGCATCTTGTAGATACATCAGCATGATAGTTTGGCGATGTCAGATTTGAGTAATACCTCTATCTGAATGACGATATCTATCCTGTAGGTGTAAAAGTATTTATTAGTAATGGTGACGGGAAGGCTAGGGTTTGTTTTTACAGCCCTCATTCTAATGGTGGCTGTTAGGTCGTTTGCAAGCTGTGTTTTGGTGCACAGGACGGAGAAAATTGATTTTCCATGATAACTTGAGGGCTTTTTCAAAAGTGTCAGTTTAAGTATTATCATCCACTTTCATGCAGGTACAATTACATAGGTAGAAAAATATATGGCGAGACGATAAGAGACCAAGTTTCAATTCCACAGTATTCTGTGAGCTGATATTTTAAGTTGGGAGTTCTGAAGAATTTGTGTGTATGACAGTACAGGTGAGTGAGGGGGGAACACTTTTGAAGGACACCACTGTTGCAGAAGGGGATGGGAGATAATGACTAGCATAAGAGGCGATGTCAGGAAGTTAAAGATTCTTATGAAAATATGAAATTAATGTCTATAAATTGCTCCATAAACTTCTGATTATTATAGATGCTTAACATGTCAGAGGGTATTGTTGGCTTTCTTAAAAATTGTGAGAAAGTTTCAAAAAGTATGAGTTTATGCAATAGTATTTTTGAAAAACTTGGTGGAACCAATTCTGATGTTGTTAGATCTGCAATTTAAAATAAACTTTAGGGTGGGTGATGAGCACATTATGTTTCAAGCATTTAGTATCATTTGTGGCTAATCCTAAGAGGTACACTCTTGTTGACACCTTATTATTAGTGTCAGTTATACTAATGAGAGGGAAGGGTAGACCAGCAATTCTATACTAGTAATATCTAAAACAGCACCAGGTGAGTGTGTGTATCTGCAGGTTTCTTGTTTGGGAGTTCCTTTGTGCATGGTAAAGGTTTCCTATGTACTCAGATTATACATTGCACTGCACCCTTAACACAGTGCTCTTGCTGGTAACATGACATACAATTGTAGAGTCCACCAGAATGATCCCTGTATGCATCGATGTCTAACAATGCTACGGTGGGTGACTTGGTACTCCAATAGACGGCTCGCGTTTGCACCAGCGATCACAAGAGCCAAAATAGTATCCAACTGCCTAATCTTAATTTGTGAACACAAATGAATTTATGGAAGTCCTGTGCATAGGAACCAGGAGGGTAAGGGAAGGAAAGGGTTTATCACCTTATGTCTCTTAATTTTGGTGGGGGGCACTATGGAGAAAGCTCTGAGCAAGATTTCTAGGAGTATCACATTGGGTGAATTATAAAACAAAAAAATCCAGGACTGGCCCCTGCAGAACTTGTCTGTCCCCACACTGCTCAAAAGTGTCCAAGATAGATTAGCTGTGACACAATCATCTCAATTGCAAGTTTGTTGTACAATTCTGCCAAAGGGACAGAGCACTTTTTGCACAGGAGTTGCAATTAGGAGTATGCTGGATTTCTGCACAGTGTGATTGTTCAATTTATAGATTTAGTTAGGTGAAGCCTGCCAACATTTTGAAGTTAAAGTGTAGGGTCTTCATGCAAACGTCCGGTACTACTCGGGGAGGTAAGTTCCTTATTTCATGCTAGGCCCTTAGGTTACTGCAACGGCAGCTACGTCGTGTCAGCGCTCCATCCTCCCTCCAACAGTCTCTATTGCCAAGCTTCTACTGCTGACCACACACCAACATTCTATTACATCATTCACTCTCAGTATTCTAGAACCAGCTCAAACATACAGGGGGCAGGGATATATAGGATACTGCAAACAGGGTCAGAAAATAATGGTAAATGGAGATTTCAGAGCAGCACCACAAGCTACATGTTTTGTCCCATTTTAAAGACAAAACTTAGAATTGCAGTTATCTATTGCATCTGACAAATAACGAAACCAGGGTATTGGGATTTTACTGGAGGTGACAAATAACGATGCAACTGCAAAGTACCCTTAATTGAGACAGATATTTGTTTCAAGCCCTTGCTGTTTCAAACGGCACAGATAGCATTACTGTTTTTTTGGTCTGGCTTGACAGTGCAGCTTTTGCCAGACAATTATGTGAGCATTACTAGAGAGGGGCTTTTCCCCCGCTCACATGTTGAGAGCCAGAAGTATGTTTAGATTGGGCAAAAGTTATGTGCTTCCACAAAAAAGGGCTTGCCCTCCACACAGCTGTTTGATCATTTTGTGTATCCAGCAGCCTGAGACTGAACTTTCAGGCTCACACAGATGACATTGTAATGCTATTAGAGTGTTATAGATAACAAGAACATTTATATTATTTTATTCTGGCAGGAGCACTGATGGGAGGAGGATAGTCATTAACCTACAAGGAATTTTAGGTCTGGTTTGATAGTGCAACTGTCACCTGACCATTTCACCTACACCAATATTATTCTACAGTTCTTGGTTCCACACAAATACACATTCATTCCCATGCTATTTACTTGTAATGCTTTACATTGCCATACAACATTCTTGTAAAGCCAGACCTATTGACATTGCCAATGCTTGTTTGAAATATTATTTGAGTGCTCAAAGGCAATCTTTTAAACTAAACTGGACAGTCTGAGCCACACTGGTATGGTCAGATAAGTTTAGCAGCAACTCTGAGGTCCAGGACTGCTGTTCAGTGTCAATATTCATCTAATTTCAAGTGGATGGGGATCACAAGCTAGGTCAGCCTAGGTCGAGGGCATTGTCAACGACTTCTGATTCTTGCCCTGGAGTATACAATTGTTTAATTGATGCAATCTTATTGCTTTAGGATCCCTTGTAGTATCACGTGGCCCATACAGTACCTTTCACAGGCCTATACGGCCGCTACAGTGTGACTATTCTGCTGTCAGTCCCTGTTAGTGTTGGGGCAGGACCTACGTTGTACAAGCCTCATCCAGAAACATTTTGTTAGTGTCATAGGATCTGTGCTATGCAATCTTCCTGCACTGCTTTCTCAGATCTTCAGAACCCATGTTGACTTCCAACAGAAGTACCTTCTTGGTGCTAGACACCATACTTTCAACGGATCGCTATTTTGAGAAGTATTTTTTCTTTTTCACTATTCTTCTTTAAATTTCTTTGTGCTTATACATGATAAAGGAATTTGCTGGCTGATGTAGTAAGGACACCTGAATTTTGGATTGCTTCAGTACCAGCGCATCGTGTCTGCCCCTGCCCCCTCCCCCACTTTAGAATTTCTAGTGTTCTGCATTTCAGCATTTCAATTTCAGGAGCTGTTTTTATTGCATTCTAACGTCATCTTGACAACTCGCTCTCATTTAATTTATTCTATTTCATTAGAGGGAGATGAAAAAATGAGAATCCATCCTCGTATTACAGCCTTCCTAAAGCAGCTATTCAACTGAAAAGTGGCCTTAATACAACAAATGTATTTCATTTCCAATACCCTTTCTACTACACATTACAATAGATAGATGACTCTAATTTTTGTACTCAGCATGTCAAGGAAGTAACTTGTGTGAGCTACCTCTGAAGCCCGTGTATTTGAAAAGGGTCATACTGTGATTTTTCACCATCTGTTAGATGTGTCTGGATTTGGCTGACACATTCAAAGGGTTACCCCTTCGGACTATAATATAATTTTCAGCATTCATCCGGAATATTTAAAGGTGACAAGTGGGTGTTGTTTAGAGGAAGTGTGAATATTTAAAGCTGGGTTCTCCAAAGTCGGTCCTGGAGGGCTGGATCCATGCCAGATTTTTAAGATAACTACATTTATCTAAATGGGGATATACTAAAAATCTGGCATGGATCCGCCCTCCAGGACAGACTTTGGAGAACCCTGATTTAGAGCGTATGGGGGACTGGAGTAGCTGCCATTTGTTCTTGCAACAGACCCGCTGTAGGTAACAACATACATACACCCAGGCTGTGAATTGCTTCATCCATGATTCAGGTCAACGTCACCCCTGAGGTCTCCATCCACAAGGAACATATACGAATCCATGTCACTGACTACACCCAAATCTGCTTGTGATTCTTCAGACATCTGTGAAAGATGACAAGGACTATGCCTTCAAATCCAAGGCAGGCACACTACTGAGGGGGTGCCTCCAATGAAATGGACCTGAAGCGTGCTGTGGTCAATGGTGGTCCTTACCAAGCAGAGCTGCCAAAGGGGCTCTTTTGGGTCCTCTAATCAGTCAAGCCATTCTTATAGTTGGACTTCACGCAATGGTATGAGCAGCCACTTCTGGATTACAGTGGAAGATTAGGACTCAATACAGATGGCACCTGTCCCTGTTTCACTACCACTGGCTAACCGAACAGTGGTAAGGTGGTTTGTGGCACCTGGGGTATAGCGGATACAGATTATGGAGGGTACCGTTTTTCTTCCTCCAGGAGAGGGCTCTTTCCCCTGGAGCGATTGATATGTTTGGCAGAGCTGGTGAAGTACTGCAGTGCCCTGTTGGCCAGCTGACGCTTTGCCTCCCTCTCTCTCTCTCTTTGACCTACTTTGGATATCATGACATGCCACACATCTTGATTGAGGTTACCTGGAGTACTTTAAAGAAGCAGCAGAGTTTTAATAAAACATTAATCAATCAATCAATCATGTCACTTATAAAGCGCACTACATACCCGCGAGGGTCTCAAGGCGCTGGGGGAAGAGGGGGGTGGTGCTGCTACTGATCGAAGAGCCAGGTCTTGAGGAGTCTTCTGAAGGCCAGTAGGTCTTGGGTCTGTCGGAGGTTGGTGGGGAGGGTGTTCCAGATCTTAGCGGCGAGGTGGGAGAAGGATCTGCCGCCGGTGGTCGTTTTCCGGATGCGGGGGACTGTGGCGAGGGCGAGGCTGGTCGAGTGGAGCTGGCGGGTGGGGGTGTAGAAGCTGAGTCGTCTGTTGAGGTAGGCTGGTCCGGAGTTGTGGAGTGCTTTGTGTGCGTGGGTGAGGAGCTTGAAGGTTATCCTCTTGTTGACAGGGAGCCAGTGCAGGTCTCTCAGGTGGGGTGTGATGTGGCTGCGTCGGGGGATGTCGAGGATAAGACGTGCAGAGGCATTCTTGATGCGTTGCAGCCGTCTCAGGAGCTTAGCCGTCGTTCCTGCGTGAGGGCGTTTCCGTAGTCCAGCCTGCTGGTGACGAGGGCCTGGGTGACTGTTTTTCTTGTTTCGGTGGGGATCCACTTGAAGATCCTGCGGAGCATTCGGAGGATGTTGAAGCAGGATGAGGAAACGGCGTTGACCTGCTTAGTCATGGAGAGGGTGGGGTCGCAGGATGACCCCTAGGTTGCGTACGTGGTCGGTGGGTGGCGGGGCTGTTCCCAGTGATGTTGGCCACCAGGAGTCGTCCCAGGCTGAAGGGTTGGAACCAAGGATGAGGACCTCCGTCTTGTCCGAGTTCAGCTTCAGGCGGCTGGTCCTCATCCATTCGGCGACGGCCTTCATTCCTTCGTGGAGGTGGGCTTTGGCGGTGTGAGGGTCTTTGGTGAGGGAGAGGATCAGCTGGGTGTTGTCGGCGTAGGAGATGATGTTGAGGTTGTGCTGTCGGGCGACGTGGGCGAGGGGTGCCATGTAGATGTTGAACAGCGTTGGGCTGAGGGAGGAGCCTTGGGGTACGCCGCAGATGATCTTGGTGGCCTTGGATCGGAAGGGGTGAGGCGGACGCTTTGTGTTCTGCCGGAAAGGAAGGATTTGGTCCAGTCCAGGGCCTTCTCTTGGATCCCGGCGTCGTGAAGGCGTGTTCGTAGTGTGTGGTGGCAGACCGTGTCGAAGGCGGCTGATAGGTCCAGGAGGATGAGGGCTGCTGTTTCTCCGTTGTCTAGCAGGGTCCTGATGTCATCGGTGGCGGCGATGAGGGCGGTTTCCGGTGCTGTGGTTGCTGCGTGAAGCCGGACTGGGAAGGGTCCAGGATGTTGTTCTCCTCGAGGTAGCGGGTCAGTTGTTTGTTGACGATTTTCTCGGTGACCTTCGCGGGGAACGGGAGCAGAGAGATGGGTCGGAAGTTCTTGAGGTCCTTGGGGTCTGCCTTGGGTTTCTTGAGTAAGGCGGTGATCTCGGCGTGCTTCCAGCTTTCCGGGAAGGTTGCTGTCTCGAAGGAGATGTTGATTATTTTCCGGAGATGGGGCGCGATGGCTGTACTGGCTTTGTTGAAGATGTGGTGAGGGCACGGGTCTAGCGGTGAACCGGAGTGGATGGTGTTCATGATCTCGCTGGTGTCCTCGTCGTTGATGTTGGTCCAGGAGAGCAGGCGGTTGGTGGTTGTGGGGGCAGTGGTCTCGGTGGTTGCCGGGGCGGTCGTGGTGTTGAAGCTGTCGTGGATGTCGGCGATTTTGCGGTGGAAGAAGGTGGCCAGTGAGTCGCACAGGTCTCGTGATGGCTGGATGTCGTTGGTGTTGGAGCTGGGGTTGGAGAGTTCCTTCACGATGTTGAAGAGCTCTTTGCTGTTGTGTGCGTTGTTGTCTAGGCGGTCTTTGAGTGAGGCCCTTTTGGCGGATCTGATGAGGTGATGGTGACTGCGGGTGGCGCTCTTGTGGGCGGCGTAGCTGTCCGCTGTCCGTTCGTGGAGCCAGATCTTCTCCAGTTTTCGGCATGTTCGTTTGGAGGCCTGGAGGTCTTCGGTGAACCAGGTGGCTTTCTTGCTGGTGTGGCTGTTGGGCGGATTCTTGAGCGGGGCGAGGGTGTTGGCGCAGTCGTCGATCCACTGTCTGAGGTTGCGGGCGGCGGTGTCGGGGTCGGAGGGTTCGGCGGGTGGGCTCAGGGCGAGGGTTGTGGTTAGCTGGTCTTCCGTGACTCTGCTCCAGCAGCGGCGAGGCATTTGTTCGGTGCGGTGGTGCGTGGTGGGCTTCCTGTAGGTGAAGTGGATGCAGTGGTGGTCAGTCCAGTGGGGTTCGGAGGTGTGGTTGAAGGAGACGTGTGGGCTTGCGGAAAAGATGGAGTCTAGCGTGTGGCCGGCGGCGTGGGTGGGTGTAGTCACAAGCTGTCTGAGTCCGAGGGTGGCGAGGTTGTCGATCAGGGTGGATGAGTTGGTGTCCTTGTTGTTCTCGAGGTGGAAGTTCAGGTCCCCGAGGAGGATGTAGTCCGTGGAGGCGATGGCGTGTGTGCTGACGGTAGTCAGCGATGGAATCGCTGAACTGTGGTCGGGGTCCGGGGGTCTGTAGATGAGGGTTCCTCTGAGGGTGGTGTTGGGATCGGTGTGGATCTGGAAGTGCATGTGTTCGAGCGGTGCTGAGGGTGTCGTCGGTGTTGGTTGAGACTCTGAGGGTGTTCCTGTGGACGATGGCGATGCCTCCTCCCGACTCACGTTGGTGCGGTCCCTGCGGGTGATCTTGTATCCGTCCGGGATGGCAATGGCGATGTCGGGGCTGAAGCGGGATTCAGCCAGGTCTCCGTCAGGAATGCGACGTCTGGGGAGGTTGAGTCGAGAAGGTCCCAGAGTTCGATGGCGTGTTTGCGGGCGGAGCGGGTGTTGAGGAGGATGCATCTGAGGTAGTTGGGTTCTTTCCTGGGCGGTGGTTTGGCGGGGCGGGTGCTGGCGAAGCTGCAGTTCCGGCAGGTGAAGGGCCCTTGGGTGCGCTTCGGGGTGGCCTGGTAGCAGGCGTGATCTTTTCCGGGGTTGAGTGTGTGGAGGGTGCTGGCGTCGTATCAGCGTCTGTTGATGTGGCGGGCGCGGGGATGCCCGGACCAGGGGGTCTGGCGCTGGGCGCGGTCACGGCGCGGACGGGCGCAGACGGGCTTGCCTTAGCGCGCCTTCGCGCGCGCCAGCGGCCGCCATAAATGGGGAGGTGGGAGGGGAGCAGGGAATGGGGCAGCGAATGGGCAGTGAGGGGCGGGGCCGCAGGGCGCAGCGGCGGGAAACAGGCACAGAAGGGAAAACGAGCACAATCAGGGCATCAAGGGGGCACAGAAAGGAAAAGAGGAGCACAATCAGGGGCAGCAAGGGGGCACAGAAAGGAAAAACGAGCACAATCAGGGGCAGCAAGGGGGCACAGAAAGGGAAAAAACGAGCACAATCAGGGGCAGCAAGGGGGCACAGAAAGGAAAAAAACGAGCACAATCAGGGGCAGCAAGGGGGCACAGAAAGGAAAAACGAGCACAATCAGGGGCAGCAAGGGGGCACAGAAAGGAAAAACGAGCACAATCAGGGGCAGCAAGGGGGCACAGAAAGGAAAAAAAAAAACGAGCACAATCAGGGGCAGCAGCAGGGCACACAGACGGAGCTGTGTGGTGGGGGAGCGACCTACCAGTCAAGGTCCTAGCCCCTAGTTGGGTCCTAGCAGTCTCGAAGGATGAAGAGATTGCCTTGACAATGGCTGCATTCCTGAAGCCGGTTAAGGCCACGGTGTGCATTAATGGAACCAGCAGTAGGAATGAAATCCCTTTGAAGGGTACTCCTGCCACTCATGTTACGGCACTTCCAATTAGCTGCACATGGCAGCGCCCGCCAGAGGATTTCAAAAGTTACTGTTTTGTTTTATTTTGTGATGCACACATTGGCTACTCCTCTACAAGACAGGGTGCACTAATTCGCTCTGGGTTAGCATCCTATGTTCCCCATGTGCCCCGCTACCCCTCCATACCATTGTATGTTCTGCTACCAGAATATTGTCAATGTATACATGACGGGGTGTGTCTGTCCGTGCACTTTATGGGAATCCTTATTATTGTATTCTGTACAACTTGTGGCGATTCTTGATTAAATGCCAATAAAAAAATATATATAAACCCGTTACCCCTACAAAGACCTGCGCATGCCTTACAAACCATACCATACTAAGAGAATTTGCTGGATGTGATTCTGAGGCTGGTGGAACCTCGAGCACCTGAATGCCAGAATGACATGATTCCTGTCACATTCTATTTGTTGCCGGCTGTGAAGACAGGGACTTGAATAGCAAGGTGTATGCTATGGTGGCAATGGAAAGACAGAGGCAACTTGGAAGAAAAAATGGTTGTGTTCTATTTTACAACACAGAAATGTGATGGCCGGAGATCAGTCAGTCATCTATTTAAGGCCTTACATAATATCCTACAGGAGTATATTTTAGATATTAGAGGAGACACTTCACCAGTCGTGTGACAGCATGCTTCATCAGAGGTGACTCTTTTGGGTAGCCGAGTACCACCCAAATGGACTCAACCAAAATTGGGAGCTCGTGATAAAATGTTATTTTGGACAAGTGCAGGGTTCCTGTCAAAAATGACTATGGGTAAACCCAAGATTTCAATTTATTTAGTGGGTACCCATGCAACTATTAAAACCAAGTCTGGGCAAATTGTTTTTGGAGGATACTTGTAGGAGACATAACTTTCGGATGTACGAACCACTGCGTTTCATTACGAATCCAGAATTGATTTTAACAGTGACATGGATACCTGCTAAATAAACTGCACGTCTGCTGTATTAGGCGATATATATATACTTTGCTTATTGGCAGATAGTTTACATTCTTTATAAATTACCTGCGGCTGAAATAACCTTCTCAGTCAATATGGTAAGACAAGATTTTTAGAAGAAAATGTAAATTCCTCCCAATGTTTTGGTACAGGGAAGTATATAAAGATGATAATTTAGTAATTAAAGATATTTGTGCCAAATGGGAAAGGCAGGCATATATTTCTCTAGATAGTAGCAGCTGGCAGAGTTATTTTAACTATGGGTCCTCGCTTTTAAGAAGGACAAATTTCCACAGACTGATCTTTTTTAATGGTTGGATGCTGTACTATACTCCCACAAGACTGAACAAGATGTTCTATAAAAATAGCAGTTAATGCCCTAGATGTGGTCAAGAAGGGGGTTGGGAACATGTGTTTTGGTGGTGTCCAAATTCTGGGAACATATTTTTCTGGCCGTTACTATCAGGTTTGGGCAAATTATTAAACCAACATCATTAACCGCATTGCTTGGCCTAACATCGCCAACATTTTTAGATAATGAAGGTTTATATTTCATTGTTTTATCTTCTCTGACTGCTCAATCTTTAATAACTAAGCTTTGGAATAATGTCGTATATACAAAGTGAACGAATAAAATAAAATTTGTAAAAGGAAATGTTGGTAACATGAGCGTTTAAATAAAATACCACTTTATATCAAGATATGGGGTAAATAGGCTTATGTTAATAATTCCCAGGTTGATTAAGGATCATTGTATTTTATACGCCCCTGTACCTAACCAATGATAAAATTAACAAATATTATTGAATGCACTGTCACTTTAGAAGGTCGTTTAGTGATTAACTTATTCTGTATGATGAAGGGATTAACAAGGCTATTTAGAGTTTAGATTTTTTAAAGCAATATATCATTAAAAAGATGAGCTCGTTCGAGAGGGATGTGTTTAACGAGAGTGTTTATTTTTATGTACTATCAATTAATGTATTTTTGTATACATATGAGCTTATGAATTTCTAAATACCAAGTATGCAAGGGCAGTACAGATGAATTTGCTTGGCATAATGTCCAATATTTGCATTTGAATATGTTTGTATGAATTGGGGAAGCTTTATTTATTTATTGTTACTTATATTTATTTGCAAGAAGCTGTATCGTATCGAATATATTATCGAATAGCAGCATTTTTAAGGCATCAACACCCCTCTTTCAGTGGCACAGGGACATATTGGCAGGCTTAATGGGTTCAGAATTCTTGGCCTTTACAAGTCAAAATCTATTCTAACTGAATCACATGGAAACGTTGACATGGTTTTTTCCGGGAATAAAATACAATGGTACATTTGCCACAGCCCACTGACGTCAGTATGAAATGAAGGGTGACATTGCAGGGCAGATACTGCCAAAAAAAACAATGGCAGTAAACCATGTTCACACCCTCTCAGCGGTGCATTTAATATTCCCGGACAGCTGTGGTGTGTGCTGTTGTAATGTGCTTGGAAAATCACAAGATGTCCATTTACACAGGCATCTAGCAGCATGCGCAGTAACGAAGCTTTGTTCAAACCATGTACATACGCTCTTATTCCTCTAATACCGATTTGGGCAGAAATAGTATATGACCACACGCGGTTTTCCAGGATTTCCTGCGCTTTGAGTAACCTGGCACGACTTATCCTAGGACAACTGTCTAGAACATTGGTTCTTAACCTTTGGATTTCTGCGGTCCCAAATGAATCAAGACTGGAAGCAAGAGACCCCACCTCCCCATAAAAGCCATTTCTATGATTTGAACCTCAACAATAATACACAAAAAGATACAAACTAGTCCACACTGTAATAACTCCGCAGAAAAATAAGAGGGTGACTACACACGCTATAAGACCTAGGTCGCATTCACAGATCCATAGATAATCATGTGAAATCCGAGCTCTCAGCAGAAGCGGTGGGACACGAGTATTAACTGGATTGACATTGGACTCGGACAGGCATAGGAGAGAAATCGAGCTCGGGATGGACAGAGCTGGAGACCATTAGCTGTCTTTGGGTCAAAAAGTGCCAAAGACAGTGACTGCATAAGAGTTAGAAGACCAGGTGCTCATTAGGAGTACATGCTGTCTACTGGGAAGTGGTACTGCCTTTGGAAATATATCAACTCTGATGAAAAGAGCAGGCAAGTCCCCTTTAAACACAAGAAGTGTAGGTACTTCAGAGTCTGTAAGTGCCTAACCATGTAAAGCAGTAGATGGGAGAATGTGCAGCTTGGAAGAGCCTTGTGGGAAGTCTTCCTGAGCACACAAGCGTAGATCATTGAAGGCTTCGATGCCTCTGTCCTGAACTAGCAATCAGACTTCTGACTATAGACCGTTTTAAAATGCTTATGAGTATTTTATTAGACATATATTTATTGGATTGCATTAATGCATATGAGGAAATACGGTAGACTTCAAGTAAGTATTATTGGTACTTGTGAAACTATTATCCTTGTAGGAGGAAAGCCCTTTACACGGTTGTTTATCTCAAAAATATTTATGATTATTAGCAGAAAATAATGATTAGAGGTCATACAGGTCTCTGTATCCCCTGAGTAGGCTATGAGTAAGAACCATACATCTAGAATTCTAGGAGTAATTGTGGAAATCGGCGTGTAAACACGAATTTTTCCAGTAATTACACTTTCCTTAGGGTACAACAAACTTAATGGTGCGGTAGCTTTGCTTCCAGGATTTAGAGATTCCTGGGCTATGGAAAAGTCTGGGTGTGAAATTACCAATCAGTGTTCCATATAAATTAGAAAGAGGGATGCAGTGTAGCAGCACTGCACTGATAATGTGCTGCACAAATAAAACGCTGGCCTAGTCACAATGCTCTGTCAATGTGACCCTCAAACGTAGGACAGCACTGGTGACCCATTCCATGGTATCGTGGCGCTAAAGGCTGCAGTCATCAAATGGAAAGACACATAGTCATGCATATAAATGTTTATACATTATTTACTGATTTTAGTGTTTTATGTTTTGCCAACATGCCGTCTTTTGGCTACTAGTGACACCCATATGATCTAAGTGGGTAATTTGGTGATGCATATAGTTTGGTGGCTACATGCTATGTTTTAGGTTAGCATTATTAGGGTAAATGTTGGAGCATTAGTCATGTTTTATGCTAATTTGGTGATGCATATAGTTTGGTGGCTACATACTATGTCTTAGGTTAGCATTATTAGGGTAAATGTTGGAGCATTAGTCATGTTTTATGCTGGGGTGTTTATGTAGTGCTTATGGGCTTCTGTAGGAGCAGTGTTCAGACCCCTGTAGAGTCTTCAGGAGAAGGAGTATGGAATTTCACTGAGTGTGCTTTGCATAAGGAGGTTTCGACAGCTGAATGCTATGCATTTGGCTGACTCGATGGTTAGATTTTAGGGAGACCAATCTTAAGCACTGATGTCCTTGCAGGAGCAGCAAACCCTAGTGATATTATCTGGCATTGGGAGAAGCTCCATCAGCCCTGTTGCAAACTCTCCACAAGATTTATACCTCTATGGGGGCCGAAACCATGGTCAACAAGCTCAGTTTCTACGTACAGTGCGTTTATCTGACAAGGCCTTAACTTAAATGCAGTTCTTGCAGATGCAGTCCTATTTTAACAGCAGGAGGCAACTTCAGGTGTGCACAAATGACATACTGGAGGACAATTGTCAAAAGTTCAAAATTACTGTATAAGCCTACCTTCCTGGAGGTATGTGAATCCAAGTGTCTGACGACTGCAGCAGGTACCCTGCTTGCTAAAGAGAAGGCAAGTCGTGTGCTTGGAGGCCTGTAAGGAAGTTACAGTGTAGCTCCTACAAGATAGAATATTGATGTAAGACCCAATGAGATAATGGGTTCTTGTGTTCCTAGTGGCAGTGCCTATGGCTTAATTGGCTGACCGCATGTGCACATGTATGTATGAGGAAAATATTCAAGTTGAAGACAGATAAATAGAGATCAGATCTCTGGACATAGCAGAGTGGAGAATGTGGATGTGACTGTAAGGCAATCATAAAGGGCCTTTGCCCCGCCAGTATCAGCACAGGTGACAAGAACCAAACACTGCCTACTAAGGGAACAATGAGACTGAAAGGCAAAGGCCTTCCAGCTGAAAGTAAGAACCAGATGCAAGCGGACCTAAGAGCAGGACTTCCTAGCATTAGGTCTGGTCGAACCATAGTCAGCAAATTCCCTATCTTAAGTTTTTCCCATCATGATAATTGTCTTTCAAGGCGGGGTTGACAAGGAGCATGGACAGAAGTTGCAAGACCCACAGACCTTTAGAGGCGGTTCACAGTATGAATGAATGAATGAATTTCAAACTTGTAAAGCGCACTGTCACTCACAATGGAGCATCCTGGAGCTAGTGTGTGATACTAATAAAAGCTACCAACCTCAGAGAGAGTTCCTTAGCACCAAGGCAACACACATTCTTACAGAGTTCATTCCCACAGTCTCTGGCGTGCAGGCATTTATGCGTGCTTTTCAACATCTCAGCAAGGGATCATTTGCATATCCCAACACAATGCACCTACTAGACTGCCTTTTGCTTGGGGTAGGAAATACTTAAGGAATTGATCACACTTGTGCCTGGATGGGACTGTGCAATTCTCTCAAACTAAACTTTTGGCACATTCAAGCCTATGTTTAATGGGACGTATGGTTGGTTGCTGGAGGTTTTTTGTCTCATGAAAACTGCTGTGGGAAATGTTCTGCGTGGCCAGAGGAGACTGTTAACCAGGGATCCCCAATTAACTGGAGAGCTAAAATCCTGAAGTCAGTTTGCAAAATCTCATTGGAGTTTCTAAAAGCCAGCGCACATTTAGTGCCTGTTTTTCGGGAACCGAATCTTAGTACATCTGGCCCAAAATGCAGCAGCGGCTGGTGCGCGGGCGGAGTGGAGTTACAACGGGGAGGAGGGAAGGGAAACAGACAACAAATAAACATAAAAAAAAAACAAAACAAAAAAACTTACCTTCCGCTCACCGCCCAACGCTCTTTTCCGTGTCCTCGCTGCGCAGCAGGCTCTGGATACGGTCTCCTTCATCCTCCTGGTGCTCTCCTCGGCGCTGACTCAGGCAAAAGGGAAGGACTTCCTCCCTTGTACAACGTGAAACCAACCTATCCTGATTGGTTGGAGCAGGCTAACCCAGCGCTCATTTTGAGGCTGGGGGCCTTCGGCTGCAATCCTTCAGCTGTTTCTCAGCCTTGGGATTGCAGTTCCTGATGTGCGCAGGTCAGATTGGCCGGCCAATCTGACATGTGAATTGCCTGCATTATCAGTCCCGCCCCCTGCCATCGCACTGTAACTGTGAGAGCCTGGGAAACATTAATAAAATGGTACTTATTACCATTTTATTAATCTGTGTGCCAGCTGCACTCGCAGCAGGCGGGGCGACGCTCCTCCGCCATAACAGAGGAGCCGCCGCTGCCAAAATGCTTTTTAAAACATCTATCTATTTGTGTGACTTATTTTCCTTCTGCATGGCAATCTGAGGGTATGTATCATTTAACATACACTTTACCACACAGTCTTTACCACATAGGTTAGTATTATGCAGGCCCTCCTAGGTACAATGCTGGTACATAATTATTTTTTTCTTCTAATAGCATTATAGATGGGATAACGTACCCCCTGCCGCACATTTTAAGCATATTGCAAGTCAACTAGGAGTTACATGACCATATAGAGGAAAGAGAATGAAGGAACTCCAAACCACTTAAGTTCTCGGTGTGTATGTAGCTCTTTCATATGAAAGAGAGAGCATGTTTGTAAACACGAAGAATAAAAATTAGAATCTCTAGTGCAAAATTAAATACACCTAAAAAGTTGTTAAATATTTGTTGCAAAAAGATATTAGAATTGGTTTAATAAAAGTCAGTTTTTTAAAAAGGTGCAGTAGCTCAGAATGCTTAAAAACATGCAGAAAGATACTAATTTTTCTATAATCATCTAAGCAGAGCAAAAAATAAACATGCTGTTATAAATATCTTCTTTCTGCTTGTCACTGTACAGCTAGAAAAACAAAGCAGAAGAAATAAAAGCAACGTTTAATTTTTTTTCTTCAAACATTATGCTCCGTGACTTGACCTGCCTTTCCCCTCAACTGCTGACTCTGGCAGCAGGCATTGTGTTGTCAGACCTCAACTGTGATAAGCTTTTACACTTGAGTGGCTACGTCATCATTTCTTTATAAAAGGCGACTGGGTGCCTCACAAGAAATTAGTGATTAGTTTTAAAAGCAGAGATTGCAGATATTTATATATATATATTTATATATATATATATATATTATCTACTGGCGGTCGCCAGTAGATAGTTATAGTTAGGACCTATTATCCATAGGAAATCCATGACATTCTATTTGCAATAACGTTGGCGCCGGTTGACGACCTTCGCGAAAGCTTCCAACTTGTTGGGGCGCTCCGGTCCGCTCCTACCCTGAAAGTCTCGGGGTGATACGTCAAGCGGGGCCGAGAAAAAGGGGGTCCCAAAACGCGTTTCCCCATTCATTTTTCCATAGGAACCTTTAGTCGCAGCTACAGCTCGAACTGCTGAACGGAATTACCCCAAATTTGGCAAAGAGGTAGCCCTTGGTTCAGACTGGTGCCTTTTGCTAAAATGGTGTAAATCCGTTCAGTAGTTCCTGAGAAATTCACAATTAAAATCACATATATATCTATGGGCGCGTCGGATCCGCGTACCCTCCCGATCACGAGCTGCATGCTAATTGGCTGTCAACACTCCAAATCAGGAAGTGTTGGCAGCCATTTTATCCCTCGGTAGAACCGAGGACAGAAACAAGTGCGCAAAGCGCAAAAGGGGCAGGGTAGAAACACCCTGACCTCTAGGTCTGCTCAGGGAGTCCCACAAAGACCCCTGGGCAGAAAAAGCATTTTTTTTTTTTTTTTAAATCGGCGGGATGCGCTTAGGGTGCGCGGATCCGCAGAGAAAAAAAAGAAACAAGTGCGCAAACGCACAAAGGGGGTAGGGTAGAAACCCCTAACCCCTAGGCCTGCTCAGGGGTCCCACAAGGACCCCTGGGCAAAAAAGCATTTAAAAAAAAAAAAATCGGCAGGTAGCGCTCAGGGAGCGCGGATCCTGCCGAAAAAATCGAGCGCGGTCTCCGCGCTCCGATGTTAATTGGCCAAGTCCCGGGGGCATGCTGGGGGTTTATTTTATGTATTGGGGGCCTCTAAGGGTCCTAAGCCCGGGGACCGCCACCCCCGGGGCTTTATCATTAATGGTGCGGGAGGGCTCTGAGCCCTCCCGCAGCCCCGGGACCGCCACCTCCCGGGGCTTTTTTTATTTATTTTTAAACCTGTGTGGGGGCTCCAGCCTCACACGCCCGGGACCACCACCTCCCGGGGCACTAAGAAAATTGAAAATGGGGAAACCTGCTCTCTCTTTCAAAATGCAAACCAATTGCTTTTCCACACGGGGAGCAGCATGTTAGCTGCTCCCCATGTGGAAAGGAATGCCGGCTCCCGTAGGACACGGGGAGCCGGGCGGGACTGTGGGGGTTTGGGGACCCCCACAGTCCCCAACCAGAGGCCAGGCCCCGGGGATGGGGTCCCCGGGGCCATAAGTGGCCCGGGAGGGCCACGCAGCCCCCGTCCCCAAATAAAAAAATAAAAAAATAAGGGCAAGGCCGGCCCCGAGGATGGGGTCCCGGGGCCTTAAATGGCCTGAAGAGGGGGCCACGCAGCCCCTCCATATTTTTATTTATAAAAGAGGGCATGCCCCGGGGGATGGGGTCCTTGGGGCCAATAGAGGCCCAGGGAAGGGGGGCCACGCAGCCCCCCTCCCATAAAAAACAAACAAAAAAAACAACAACAAAAAAACGGCATCGTGCCAGAGGCCCCGCCCCCCTCCCTGCAGTACTCTGCAAACGCGCCCCCTGGCGGCGTTTTAAGAAGGGAAGTAATTCCCTTGAATACTGGGGGTCCCTGGGGGCCAACTAGCCCACCAGGAACCTCCAGTATGCCAGGGGGCTGCCTTGCATAGAGGTGTACAGAGGCCACGCCCTTTACACCTCTCTGCAACGCAGCTCTGTGGCGCTTAATGGAGGTAGCTGGTGGGCTAGTTGCACCCCAGGGACCCTCAGGATTCAAGGAGTTAATCCCCGACTTAAAACACGCCACGGGGTGCGTTTGCACAGTGGTGAAGGGAGGGGCGGGGCCTGAGTGACATGTGCAAACAGGCCCCATGGCGCGTTTTAAGATGGGGAATTAAATCCCCTTCAATCCTGAGGGTCCCTGGGGGCCAACTAGCCCAACAGGTACATCCAGAAAGCGCCACAGAGCTGCGTTGCAGAGAGGTGTAAAAGAGGTGTGGCCTCTCTACACGTCTCTGCAACGCAGCCCCTGGCGCATACTGGAGGTTCCTGGTGGGCTAGTTGGCCCTAGGGACCCTCATGATTCAAGGGGACTTAATCCCCAACTTAAAACGCGCCACGGGGCGCGTTTGCACAGATGTCACCTCAGGCCCCGCCCCTCCCTTCACCATTGTCCTCTAAAATCTGCCGAACTACTGAATTCTGATTTACTCACCTGTTATCAGGAGAGACCTCAGTGCTGTATCTTTCAGCCCAGTACTGGTCCTGAAAAGTAATTTTAACCGTACTTACCAGTAACTTGAATTTCCTTCCATAGGCTAACATTGACTGGTTTCACTTGGAAATTCTTCTAAGTGTGGAGTTTTGGAACTTTAAAATATTCCTCTAAAATCAGCCGAAATACGAATTCCGATTTACTCACCTGTTATCAGGAGAGACCTCAGTGCTGTATCTTTCAGCCCAGTACTGGTCCTGAAAAGTAATTTTAACCGTACTTACCAGTAACTTGAATTTCCTTCCATAGGCTAACATTGACTGGTTTCACTTGGAAATTCTTCTAAGTGTGGAGTTTTGGAACTTTAAAATATTCCTCTAAAATCAGCCGAAATACGAATTCGATTTACTCACCTGTTATCAGGAGAGACCTCAGTGCTGCATCTTTCAGCCCAGTACTGATCCTCAAAAGTAATTTTAACCGTACTTACCAGTAACTTGAATTTCCTTCCATAGGATATCATTGCCTGCTTTTTGCTGAAAAAGTTTCTAAGTGTTGATTTTTGAAACATACAAATATTCCTCTAAAATCAGCGAAATACGAATTCTGATTTACTCACCTGTTATCAGGAGAGACCTCAGTGCTGTATCTTTCAGCCCAGTACTGGTCCTGAAAAGTAATTTTAACCGTACTTACCAGTAACTTGAATTTCCTTCCATAGGCTAACATTGACTGGTTTCACTTGGAAATTCTTCTAAGTGTGGAGTTTTGGAACTTTAAAATATTCCTCTAAAATCAGCCGAAATACGAATTCCGATTTACTCACCTGTTATCAGGAGAGACCTCAGTGCTGCATCTTTTAGCCCAGCACTGACCCTGAAAAGTAATTTTAACCGTACTTACCAGTAACTTATATTTTCTTCCATAGGAATCCATTGTCTGGTTTTCAGCAGAAAAGTTTCAAAGTGTCGATTTTCACAAACTACAAATATTCCTTAAAAATCGCCTGTATGACTTAAACGCATTCTTTCAACTGTTTACAGGAGATGCACCAGTGCTGGATCCAGGATCCAACACTGAGTAAGAAAAAGTAACGATAACAGTTTTTACCTGCTAAGTGAATTTCCTTCCATAGGATAACATTGGTGATTCTATGAGAAAAAGTTTCTAAGTGTCAACTTTTAAAATACAATAATATTCCTTAAAAATCACTACTGTAACCAAAACGCTTTTACTCAACTGTTCACAGGAGATGTCCCAGGACTGAATCTAGGATCCAGTCCTGTGGTTAGAAAAAGTAATCCATAAAGTAACTAATTGCATTTAACTAGAAATTCACATTGAGCTGAATGTTGCATTGTGTTTGAAAATGTGTTGCCCATTGCAACAACTGTAACTACTGTACTTAAAAGTCTATTGCCTATGTGCAAAGTATTTAAACTAAAGTAATTCATTCTGAGAAAGTATTTTTTGTAATGTATAATGTAATTACAATGTAATTTAAAAAATAAAATATGTAAAAAAAATTGTTTCTAAAAATGTAGTAAATCAGTATGAAAAAAATAAATATAACAATTAATACATTTAAAAATTGTCATTTACAAAACCTTTGAAACTCACTGAAAAAACCGTAGGTTTCAGACATGTTATAGTTAGGAATTAGCATTTAAAAACCTTTGAAATTCACTGAAAAAACCATAGGTTTCAGACACGTTATAGTTAGAAATTAGCATTTAAAAAACCTTTGAAATTCACTGAAAAACCATAGGTTTCAGGCACGTTATAGTTAGAAATTAGCATTTAAAAAACCTTAGAAATTCTACGGTATTGGTATTGGAGTGTGTATGGTTTTGAGAATGGCAGTCTGTAATGTAGAGTGGGTGTATCAAAACTTATATTAGGGTGTGAGAAGATGCATTAAATTCTCACATGGATGATGTCATCAGTGATGTCATTTGAGATGTCATCAGTGATGTCATCAGTGATGTCACTGACCATGTCATGAGTGATGTAATATGTGACGTCATCAGCAGTGCATTGCGAGTGCGCGAGTTATAGTTACCTGAACTAACTATAACGGGGGAATTTCACGGGTTTTGTACGAGTGCAATGTCCAACTAACTATAACTGTCCCTAAAACCTTATGGTTTTTTCAGTGAATTTCTAAGGTTTTTTAAATGCTAATTTCTAACTATAACGTGCCTGAAACCTATGGTTTTTTCAGTGAATTATATATATATATATATATATATATATATATATATATATATATATAGATCTGTATATATTTTTCCTTGGAAAAAAAACAAAGGTTAAAATGACATTATAGTTAGGGAAAACATGAGTTAAAACATGCCAATTCAAACATACAAAACCACTGAAATTCACCAGTTATAGTTATCTCAAGTAACTGTAACTCGTGCCCTAGGGCAACTATACCTCACACCCTCGTCATGCACTGCTATTTACCCCATACATTACATCACTCATGACATCAATGATAATATCACTGTAACATTTGCAAGGAAATTCTTGATGACATAACTGTGCATGGCGGTGCTCCTCTCCCCAATCCAATAGTTGCCCCGGGTAGTCCATCCCCTGGGGCCTAAACATATAGTTAAAGGGGAGCGGGGTGCGTTGCCTCCCTCACCGAGCCAATATTGGCCTCAGCAACACCATCCCCCGGGGCCTTATTTTTAATAAAGTGGAGGGGAGGTGCGTGGGCCCTCTCCCAGAGCCACCAAGCGCCCCAGAAACACCTTACCACAGGACTTTTCTTTTTAAAAAGGGGAGTGGAGCATGTGGCCCCAATCCTAAGCCTATTTAGGCTCCAGGGATCCAATACCCCGGGGATTTCTATTTAATAAAGGGGAGAAGGGGGCGCGATCCCCTCCCCAAGTCACTAGAGGCTCCGTGGTCTCCATCCACAAGGGCCTTTCAATTTTTTAAAAAGGAAGATGGGCTTACGAACCCCCTCCACGAGCCTCTATTGGCCCAGAGGCTTCTTTTTTAATACAGGGAAGGGGGGTACTTGGCCCCCCTCGCAGCCACCATTGGTCCCGGCGACACCATCTGCTGGGGCCTTTTCTTTTTACAAAGGGGAGGGGGGCACAGGCATGCGGCCCTCCTTCCAGAGCCTCTAGAGGCCCCGGGAAACCCATCCCCTGAGGTCTTATATATAAGTGAGTACCCTGGTGCCTACCCAGGGTAGCCACAAAACAATGTTGGTGGCCGCCGGGGCTGCCCCACGGCCCCGGCAGCCCCAGTCGGCTCCCTAAACAGGAGCCGGCATTGCTCCAGTCTTGCTTGTGCTTAGTCCCACTGGGCAGAAGCAATCAGAGTTTCCCTACCCACAAGTATGAGGGCAAGGAACCAACAGTTTGCTCTCACCGACGGGAGCATTTTCAAAGCTCCCACTGGATGGGAGCACAAGCGCTCCTGCGGGCAGGTAAAACTATTATGTCCCGAAGCTGGTCTCCCCGGGACACAATGAAAGAGCCAGCCCTGGGGGATGGGGTCTCCGGGACCTTTTAAGGCTCAGGGAGGGGGGCAGCACGCCTAATTACATTTTGGCCTTGAGGGGTTATTAGCAAACCAAAAAATGCTCTTCCTAGGGATAAGCAGATCTGTAAATAACCAGTGATTCAATAGGAAATGCCTGGTTTGTTTTGCTTATAACTTTGGCACCATTTGACGAATCTTCGCAAAACTTTCCAAAAAAGTGCTCTTTTTGCCTAGTTTGTGCATGAAAAGTTTCGGGGAGATGCATGGAGAGAGAGCTGAGAAAAAAGGAAGGGAGTCCCAAAACGCAAAATCTCTATGCATTTTTCATAGAGTTTTCTAAGAAATGTTTTCTCAAAAACTGCTAAACGGAATTACACCAAATTTGGCAGGAAGCGAGATCTTGGTATGAAAATAGTGCTTTTTGTGATTTGCGGTAAATCCATTCAGTAGTCTTTGAGAAATGAAGGTATTAAAATATTTGTATATCTAGACAGTTGAGGTAAAAACTAGAGCATTCTGATTGGCACAGGGAGCTTTTTCTCCCTTGGGCTAATTCTCTCCCAGGGGAGTCAAACTCCAGCGAGAGAGCACTCTTCTTGGCAGCCAGCAACATGAGAAAAATGTAGCTGGCAGCCATTACAGGACTCTGGGACTTAGTCCCCTGTCCTGAAGTTTAAAAAATATTTTAAAAATGATATAAGGGGACAGGGTAGGGATACCCTACCCCCTAGACCCTGTAAAGGAACACAGCGGGACCCCCAAGGCCAACATTTAAAAAAAAAAGAAAATTAGCAATTTTTGCCTTGATTCTGTGGGAATCATGCAGAATTGCAGCCGAAAAGAAAAACTAAAACTAAAAGGAAAATGGTGGGCGCCATTTTTTTTTAATCATATACGAGGAGGGGAGCATGAGTAGGGCCCCCCTACCTGAGCACATTTTGGACCCGAGGCCCTATCTCCCGGGGCCGAGTATGTTAGTTAAGAAGAGAGGGGCATGCACCCCCCTCCCAGAGCCTGGTTAGGCCCGGGGGACACCAACCACTGGAGCCAAAATCATAAAGAAAGGGAGGGGGCCACATTGACCCACTCCCCGAGCCTGAATAGGGCCCGGGGACCCCATTCCCCTGGGCCACAATCAATAAATAAAGGAGAGGGGGCCACAGCCCCCTTCCTGAGCCTTTAAAGGCCTTGGGACCTCATGAGGCTCGGTTACTGTGCCCCAGGGATCCCACCCCCGAAACCCCACAAAGACCATGCGCGGCAGGGGATTGGCTTTACGTATGGTAATAATATGTTACTTTACGTAAAAACAATATATCTTGCGCCCCCGCCATGCACTGCTTATGAACTCACATAATAGATCATTCATGACATGTTCTATGACATTATTTATGACATCACTGAGGACTCAATGATTTGTTAGAACAACAATGCAGGACTGTGATGGGCACCTGCTTCACCCAGAGCTATGCAAATTTGCATATAGGCTGGTGGGAGAAGAGACAATGGGCAGACCACATGCTATTGTGGTTCCACTATATTGATATTTTTTACATTTGGAGAGGCACCAAAGAACAAGCTGAGAGTTTTGTACGGGACATTGTCAATTACCTGAATCTTAAATTTACATGCAACATCAGTTCCAAGTCCATAGAATGTTTAGATTTGAGACTCATTGGACAGCAAGGGAAATTAGTCACAACTCTATACGGCAAACCTAGTGCAGAGAATATCATGTTACATGCTAGTAGTTTTCACCAGAAACCATTAAAGAACCAGTATACCATATGGGGAACTCTTAAGAATAAAGAGATCATGTAGTACAGAAGAGGAATATCAGAAATGCTGGCTAGATTAAAAAAAAGGAGAGGTTATACAGAGGCAGTATTGGATGAGGCAGTAAGCAGAGTGTCTAAAAGACAAAGGGATGACATACTTTTCAGATCCAACAGGAAAAGAAACTGTAATAAGAACGAGAGACTAAGTGTATATTCATTACTGCAGAAAGCATGCACAGGTTAGGGCAATACTAGGGAAACACTGGCATCTATTGAGAAGCGATCCAGTCGTAGATCATTATAGTCATCAATATAGAGAAGACCTTTGATTACATTTAGGGGAGGCCCTCAATGAGAGATTCTTTAGTGAGGAGCATTTGTGTGACAGAAAAGAAAGACAAAAGGTGGTTAAAACTGATGGAAAGTTTCTACATATGCAAAGCATGTAGGCACAGGGTTAATATAAAGGAATTCATTACCCCATTCAATAAAATGGTAAAAATTGAGAAACATCTCACATACAAAAGTGAATTTGTGGTGTTTATGTTGAAATGTCCTTGTTCGAAGATCTAAATCTGGAGCACCATCTTACCGGTTACGAAGAGAATCCCCCAACATCTCAGGCCTATTAGAAATAAGGATAGCAGTTATCCGATTTCTAGATATTTTCTTGAGATTCAGGGTGGGGCAGCAGAGCTACTCTAGTACAGTGTGAAAGACAGTATGCCCATAAGCAGAAGAGGGGTTAACAGTGAAAAACAACTGCATGGACTTGAATCTAGTTACATTTTAATGATGGATTGCAGGAACTGAGAGGTTTGAATCATGAGGAAGAAATGTATATACATTTATGATTTTTTTGTATCAGCCAAATCTGTCTAGTCTGTATTATTTTTTGATTTGTGGATTTTAATTGGTTTTAATCTATGTTATGACACCAAGACTGTCCCTTGCATACTTTTTTAAGCTCAACAGATGATGAAATAGAAAAGATGGATCAGAAGGAAACAGATCAGCAATGAAGATATCCAGATAATGTGACTATGGTGTCCATGAAATACGAGTTTTTGACAAGACAACATATTTTGAGCTGAATGCTTACAAAGCATGAACTATTGCATTGAGGTGGTGTTGCCCACTAGGCTTTATGTTGAGCACATATCATTATTCAGTTAAGATTCATTTAGTTGCGATGTAATTTAATCGTATTTTCTCTGGTGATTTTTTTTTATTTTAGGATGGACTCTACAATTAATGAATTTGTCACCCACAGGGGCTGGATATTTAATATGCAACAGAAATAATTATCGAACTCTTACAATTTTTATAGATTATGTTAATTTGCAACTCATGGTAGCACTCAAAATAATAATTTGGTTGACTGTGGGAAAAGTTTTCAATTTTGCTGGGAAATCCATAGTAGTCTGTTTTTCATTTTTCGAGTTCTTCTTGTATATAGGCCACTTTTCATTATGGCAGTTCAGTTGTGAACAAGGCCCGATTGAGAGCCAAACCGCGTTTATGTTTATACTGACTGCATCCCAATAAACACAGCGTTCCCAGAGTGCGGTCTCTTCCTGATCGTGTTTTGTCGACCTAAAATCGGCTTTCGATCTTGTTTCCCGTTCTAGGTTATGGGCGACCCTTCATGAACTAGGGCTGCCCATTGAACTCCTGTCGCTTTTAAAGAGATTGCACGAGGGCAATTACGCAAAAATACGTTGGGGCTCCCAGGGCCAGGTGACTAATTCTTTTCCCGTTGAGCGAGGGGTGCGCCAGGGATGCGTTATGGCCCCGACCTTGTTCACTGTGTTCATTAATGGGATAGTTGATTGTATGACACGTGTGAACACAGATGCCCCGATTTTAGCAGGGATTAAAATCCCGATTTTAATGTTCGCGGACGACACATTAATAATTTTGAAGACTCCGAGTGGGCTTCAACGAGCTCTGACAGTATTTGAGGAATTCTGCTCTGCTCGTGGTCTCGAAGTTAATGTGTCAAAAACGAAATTTATGACTTTTAACCAACATAGAGTTTTTAAAGGTGGCATTTTAATGAATAATCGTCCCCTGGAGCAAGTTAGGGAGTTCATATATCTACCGGTGAACATACAGAGCGACCTAAAGTGGAACCATCAGATAGATATGGCCACACTGAAACATCGGCAACTGTCGGGGTCCTTACGTCTTGAGCACAACAGGTCCTTCACGAAGCCTATTAGACCGGTGCTTCAAGTATATGATGCAAAAGTGGTAAGCTCTGCACTATACGGTGTAAAACTGTGGGGGCTAGAGAACCTGTCTAAACTCAGCGTGTCAGAAAATAAGTTCCTGCGGGGCATTACTAACCTCCCACAAAGTACACCACTGTGTCCGCTGTTTTATGACCTTGGGAGAAAACCCCTTCTTGACACCGCTAAGCTACGCATTGTGTTGTATTGGCGCAGATTGTGGACAACACCAGAACTGGCACCATATGCCGAGGGTTTTATGATCATCATAAAAGCTGACACTTTCCATAAGATCAGTTGGCTACGTGGCGTCAAAGATATCCTAGCCAAAATTGGTATGTCAACGCTTTGGGATGACCCTACTACTACTCATTTCCAACAAAGAAGGTCTTAAAAGAAAAGTACTGGGAGATGGTTACATTGAATGCCCTAAGAGTCAGTGATTGATCCTCATTAGTAGGAACATTCTTGGAATTCAAACTCACTCCGAGTTTTGAACCAAACTGGGACACTGTCACTAAACCACTAGACAGGAAGCTTTACTTTCAGCTGAGAGCTGGCACGCTGCCCTTAAGGTCTTTCACATTAAGGTGGAACAAAGTATGTGAGAGTAAGTGTCCTAGCTGCTTGGCCTGTACTGAATCAGTTGCGCACATGTTATTTGCCTGCCCAGCTTATGAAACCCCTCGAAGGGTGTGGTTGAGGCCCATATGTAAACTCTTGGGGACAAGAAGTAGCTTGGCAGCTGAAAGAATTTTGCGAACCAACATCTCATCTCCAATTTTCTTAGCAGTTGCCAAATATCTTGGGTGGATGTGGATAATTAGGTCGAAATACAACCCTATTTAAAAGGTGCATTTAAAACTGAGTTAAAACATTTCTCTGTTTAATGATTTTAGACATCTATATTCATCCTTATAATATAGTGCTCCCCAATAGTATGATTTCCTATTTATAGTGTTTTTTATGAATTCTTAGATACAGCGTTTTGGGAAATGAGTTGTCCGTGTTAGGTCTGATTAACTGTTAAAGTAGAGATTGCTCCAGGAAACTGTGAATTATTGTTGGTCCATAAGATATGTGTATTTGCCCATTGGCCGAACAGGCTTATTTTATAAATTTATGTATGACATTTTTATTGTAAATATTATATATATTATTATTATTTATTTATTTTTATGTGCTTTTATGACTATTTGTCGAATAAAGCTTGTTTGGATTGGATTGGTTACATATAAAAAAAATATATATATATTGTCTATGGCTTCCTATATTACATCACTCATGACATGCTAAATGACATCACTGTTGATATCTCAAATGACAACTGATGAACATAATTGATGACATCACTGATATCATTTAAGTTACTGCTCCGCAAATAGCTCTATAAACTGCTTGATCATTTTAACAAAATAAAGTACGTAGTAAAATGCCCATAAACATACAGAATAGACTGACTTTATGTACATATGAACATGTAAGATATAGAAACAGCGTAGTTCGCAAAACAAGACTGATTCAGTATGGAAAATGTTAAATGGAGCACACTTTAGCACCCAATGAAGATTTAAGTGTAAGCAGTACTTCATTTATACTTAATTAAAACATTAAAATCCCCTCAGATGTCCAACACCCCACTGCGCATGGCCTTTGGCCATGTGCTGCGGTGGTTGGCCGCAGGGCCTGGCCCTAGGCCAGATACTGCACCCAACCCACCGTGGACAGCCAACCAACAGCCACACATGCCCTTAGGGGCACGCGTGGTGTAGGGTTGGACTCAGAGCCTGCCATGCGACCAGGCCTTGTGCCTATGTCCCATGGGCGAGTACCACAAAGTGATAAAAACGTGTGTAAAGGTCAACGTGTTGTAAAAGCATGTGTGGCGAAGGCATGCAGGCTAACGACTTAAATCCCAATCTGAGCATACAACCGTATTCTAAAAATAAACAAGCTTTTCAGAACCAAACCAACAAATCACTACCTAGCATATGGCCAAGCCACACAATGATTTCCCCCTCACTTAGAAAACAGAAAACAACCATTCAGGGTGAACTCCAATCTGTACATGCCTATCCTTCCTTGGAGGAAGAAAGTTTGTATCAAATCGTATCCATTCACAGTTTAAATTGCATGCCTGGAAAGATTTAAGAAAGACTTTAAGAAGATTAGCCACAGTATAGGAAGGGAAAGGCTCAGGATATTGCCGTAGGATTACTTTCCTTTTTGAGCACCCTTCAACATACTGGCCATCGTTGCATTAGGGACAACAGAGAATCAAAACTTAAAAACAGCTCAAATCACAAATGCAGTTAACGAATATCAGTAATAGGTCGGGCGATAAAAAACAGGGCGGTGCATAGGAAGCGTTTTTTTTAAGCAAATGTTATTAATTCATTGCACGTCAATGACTCCAAAAAATCATCTCTTTGTGTTGCATTCACACAAATGTACATCATACGCATTTTTGAAACCTTAATCAGTGCCCCCTTGTATGTCAAATTTAAAACCAGATGTTTAATTCCATTAAAGTATATTATTTCTGCATATTATGTTGCTGATTTTTATTGATTTCTTAAGACAATTCACTGCAGGCTGTAGTGAAGAACAAGTTACTTACCTACAGTAATGCTCATTCTGGTGCATAATCTATCTAACCTCAGGTTCCTCACCTTTTAAATAATCCCAGGTGCCAGATTAGATCTGTAATTCTTTGGAGAAATTGTTAGGTACCAAGCAATTTAGATAGATATCAAAGAGGAACCTGCCAAAAGATGGAGGGTCTGAGGAGTGCAGTTGTAAGGAAATGCCTCTTTTTGCATGATCAACCCCATGTTTTTTAACTGGTGCTGCTGGTTTTTCGACTCTAAGAGTGCATTTAGGCAGGTGATCCAGATCTCAGTGCCAGTATTGTAACCCATTACAAAATGTATGTTGAATTGGCTACCCCCAATTGGTATAAGCTGACTTACATATAAGTCCCTAAAATATGTTATCAAGTGTACCCAGGACATATAAACTAGAGTGTCCACCCAGGACTGCAGCACTGACTGTGTCACCCTGAGTGTGATACCGTACAAAATGCCACCCAACCTGCCACAGCAGCCTGGAAGAGCAGTTTTAAGACTGCTAGTTCAATTTTGCCATTTAAACATAATGCAAAGCTCCCACTTCCCTCAACAATGTATGCAAGTCTCCCCTAAGGAAGGCCTATCGAGCCCTAAGGCAGGGAGCTGTACATTATTAAGTAGGACATATACTTTAAAATATCCTAACGGCGAAACCCCCAAATTGTCATTTTTGCTGTGGATAAGTTAGTAGCCCCACTGGCTAGTGCAGAGTTACCGGCTGATCACTCAGTCCGGCTAGCTTCTGAATGGGACTACTAAAATGGGTATCAAATTAATTGTGGCATTATACCCGACTTGATTCCCTAGTCCAATTTAATGTCACTTTATTCCAGGAAGTCACACAGGGTGTTGGCGCAAGAGGGGGGGGCTTCAAAGGGGGAAGCTGCCTTTGATGGGCAAATGGTAATCACACTCATGTAGGGCTGCCCCTTTGTTCAGGTAGACAGGCTGGTGGCAGGAACAGAACGGGAAAAGCAGTTGCCAAACCGGTTTTCCTGTGGACGTATAGCCCACAGGTAGTTACACCTCTAGGATGGGCTATCAAGCTCCTAACATCCAGGAAGGGTTCAGACATCTTCAGCGTGGGCAGAATAGTGGACTGTGGGAATGCTAGATGCCACACATAACCAGAAATTGTCACAAGGCGGGAGGGATCCTGGTAGCTCATTGGCTAGTGACCACATCATCCCCCCAGGGCACTTTCTGGGAATAAATATGGCAACTCTGGCACCCTGAACCTCAGATCACTATGGAACTGAAGAAAGGACCAAAGGAGGAGTGCCCTGCTGAACCTGGACCAGCAAAAAAGGCTGCATTTACTGCTGGACTGCACCTGCCGCACCATTGGCTAGCAAAGAGGGGACTGTGCCTGTGGCTCCTGGCTTGTGGAAAAGTCACTCCCAAGCACCACACCGAAGAAGAGACTCCAAGGGTCACTCAGCTGACCCCCTGGAACCAGCACCAGGTCAGTCAAAGCTGAAGTATCCCACTCTGTCAAGTTAGTAGCCACATTCTTCGAATCACAGCTGATCGCCAACGGACAACCCAAGAGACCGATCCTCGACTGCCAAAAGTTGCACACGAGTCTGCTGGATCCAGAAGTGTCATCTGAGTCCTGATTGGCTGCCAAAGACGGGCACCAGACTTCACCAAAGGATACAGCTGGACCCACTGTGTATGGAGATCAGTAGTTCAGCCGCAGCTGGCCTGCCACTGGCTCATAAAGGTTTTCGAGGGACCCCGACTCCTGTGGTCAAAGTTGCCCACCTTCCCTGCGGACCGAGGAATAAACCAAGGAAGGCGCCCTCAAACGCACTTTCAGCATACTCAGCATCCTGCACTCCCAGCATCCGGGCAACTTAATTGAAGTTTATGGCGGTCTTGATGTAAAGTGGGGAACTGGACTTGAGACTGCTTTGGTGAGCATGTAACTGCCCAAATACTCCTTATTGGCCCTGTGACCGTCTCCCTGATGGAAATGGTCACCCAACTCAGGCTGAAGTAGCTGAACACAACTCTTTCAAACTTTTCAAAAGTTCCCAAACTTTACGGTTACCAATGCTTGCTTGCGCTTTGAACTAAAAAGCTGAGATTTATGTTTTACTTAAAAATCTATATGTCTGGGACCCTCTAGTATATTTTGTTCAACTTGTCAAAAAATTCATAAAAATATAATCTACTTTTATAAATTAGTGTTGGATTTATTTCGTGTTGTATAACTTTCTTATTTCGTTGCTGCTTGAAGCCACGGCTAACTAGGGTTGAGCTAAAGGTTTTACAAACAAGCCTGACTGGACCCAAATTGTTTTGTGAGTATATTACACGGTAAGGTCGCACAACCATACCTTATAACATACTACAATCCTCACAGGAGTCACACCAAGAAGTCATGCAGAACCGAGTACGCGAAAGGGCCCTCTTTGTGGAGTTGACTGTTGAAGCAGTAGTGCTTGGTGAACGTATGCACGGGTGTCCATGTAGCAGCCTGACAGATGTCCTTCAGAGCCAACTGAATGGCACAGACCTCTAGGAGGTTGATATGGAACTTCATGAAGGTGGGACTGAACATGGCTAAGGCTAGATTGCAATCAAAGCTTCAATAACAACTTTGTTGGATGACAGCAATGGCTCTGCAGTTGCAGGCCCAGACTGTAATATCTCTAGTAAAAGGTTTCCTTTTGTTTCTATTGTGGGTAGTTGAAGTCTAGCACTTATGATGCTGTGTGGACTACTGCAGCGAAGGAAGAACTATTCTAAGTGGGGGGCCATGGATGGCAGGCAACTCTGCTTCAAATGAAGTGTCAGGTGGCATTCTGCAACTCTAGATAAAGGCCAGCTGCAGTATAGTGAGGGGAATGTAAGGTGTCCACCTCTTCATCATCGACTGCGTCATGTGAGATATTTTGCAGCCCTTGTACAGTATCAAAATCTAATTGGGGCAAACTCAGTTCTTGATCAACGATGGGTGCCATGTTCAGATCTGGTGCTGGTGCCTTGGAATCTGAGTCAATGATATGAATCTGAGTCAGCATCAAGGCAGTCGGCATTAATGAGGGCACCAGAGCCCAAGTGGAGGCATTAAGAGGTCAGTTGGTGCCAGGGGGCCAAACAATACTGTGTAAAACCTACTGGGGGCCCCTGCCACTCCATGGAACCCAAAGGCGCTTCCAGAAGGAGTCAGAATCACCTTGAAAAGTTGAAGCATGACCTCCCTGAAAGCCTGTATTTGTTGTGGAGTAAACAACAGTCTATGGAACTGACAGCATGCCAAGACGAGCCTCGGAAAAGGATAGTGGCCGGACAATGGTGCCTTTGTGGATTGATTGTGCAGTGTGTCCCCAGCATGGGAGGGCTAAGGCAGAGACGAGCTCCGCTAGGATTACTTGCATTTATGGCGTGATTTATTCTCCGACTTCATCTTCGACTTGCCTGAAGACGGTGATTTGGAGTGGAACTATCAATCAATCAATCAGTCAGTCAGGGGTTTGTTAAAGCGCAACTACTCACCCGTAAGGGTCTCAAGGCGCTAGGGTTGGGGGGGGGTGCAGGTTCCATTCCATCAAGGAGGGGGTCTGTCGAAGAGCCAGGTTTTGAGGTTTCTTGCGAAGATGGGGAGCGATGTTGTCTGTCTGAGGTGGAGCGGAAGGACGTTCCATGCTTTGGCCGCGAGGAAGGAGAAGGAGCGGCCTCCCGATCTGGTCTTTCTGGTGCGGGGTCCACGGCGTAGGAGAGCTGGGCTGATCGTAGGAAATAGAATGGGAATAGAATGGGAACAAACCTGAGACCTGCAGAAGGAGCGGGTCTGACACTTGGAGGGCGACTATCTCACTTTTTGAGCTTTGCAACATATACTTTCGACTCCTGTTCCTTGATTGACTTTGACTGCCTCAGGGATCATCTGTAACATCACTTTGAGTTGAGGCTAGACCCTAAATACCATCGATTGACATTGTTTGGAACCGTGACTGACATCTACTTCCTGCAGCTGTGGCACAGTTTGAAGCCTGTCATTTTGTTTGGGGGGGAAGAGACATTTCCCCTGGTACACGAACAATTAAAATCAGACAAAGTAAGAAAAGGAGCTACAGATCCATAACAAACAGAGAAGGACACAAAGAACTGATGTCAATGCGCAAGAGCAGCGCTTATATGTGGCTTTGCGCCACTACTTCTGGAGGCAGAGCGAGGTCACTTCCGAGTCGATGATATCTGCTGACACACTGTGCCACTGGACCCAAGCTATACCTGGCTGATGAGCCCTTAGTAGTGAGAAACTGGTACTGGGTTGCTTGTGTTCTGGTTCAGGGAGAACTTGGCCTAGCAGTTTCCGCAGGACTGTTCCGATTGGGGCAGGGTCACAAATGACTTGCATATGGCTGAGTCCAAACTCAGGTGGCATAGTTTGCAAAATAACGATGCACTGGGATGCGGCCCGAGCAATTACCAGTAGCTGAGATTATTTCAGGGATTCCATCTATCACTTTTTTGTATACTTTAGTGTATAATCATTATTGGAACGGGTATACCCAGACGTGGGCCCTATACACACTGTCACTGGATCCAAGCTTTACCTGGCTGATGAGCCCAGCAGCGGTTTTTGGGAGAGGGAATCAGGGCTCTGCCCCCTTTATTTTTGTCCACAGGTAAGAACTGAAGAATAAAACCAAGTTGTTCATGAAATATATATATTTGTTTAAAGAAAATGTACCCACACGCTCGATCTAATCTTACTCGCTACTGCTTAGGAGGCTGCACAACACTGCCACTCACCGCAGTCGTGCTTGGTGTTTGTTGAATGACTTCCACATTCCTGAGGCCCAAAGTCTAGAGTATTTATCGGGCTGACGATCTCACAGCCCTGAGGCCTGTAAGGTCATGTGCTCTGCAAACACATAGCCTCAAGGACCAGTCTCCACCCCCTATGACATGGGGGTAAAGTTAGCCCCAGGTGTGTCAGACTGAAGCCCTGTAGTGCTGGGGCTTCACGTCAATGAGGGAGTGGAGAGCATTGCCCCACCCTGTTCACGAGCTGGGAAAGGATAGGGTAGAGGCTGCAGGCAGGAAGTAGAGAAATTGAGTCTGCACAGTGTGTCATGATTTCTGAATATACATTGCACAGACTCGAGGTGTATGCTTCCCGCGCTGCATTTAGTGTGAGATGCCATTTTTCGCCAGTGTTCCAGTTCCACTGCCTGCAGACTTGTGGAGCGAAGTTGCACACTCAAGGTGGCATGCAGGGCGGCTCCTCCACTAAGGCAGAGGAGCGTCGCCCCACTGCTCGCAGAGCAGAAAAAAATAAAAATAAAATGATAATAACCTTGCCTGGGTAGGGCAGGGAGGGGCTGGGCTGGGGTCACAGGGGGAGGAGTGGTATGCACACTCCATGTGCGCATGACTGCTAGGCCGGCCAAACAGTCATGCGCACTTTGCATCTTCCCCACCAAGCTGTAATGCACAGACTGATGAGGAACATGTACAGGCTCTCTGTCCCAGTCTGTGCACCGAACCACGCGCTCAAACCAATCACAACACTGCACTGCAGCGTTGTGATGGGCTTTGGGGAGCCTGGGTGCTTCCTGGTTCGGACCTCGCCAAAAAGAGCAGCAACGCGACGGAGAGACGGCGGCCGTTTAAAAGGTAAGTGTTTTGTTTTTTTAGCCCCCTGCCCCACCACCCTCATTCCCTGCCAGCTGCCACTGGTGGCATGTGTGTTGCTCTGGATGAAAAAAAGCTAGCTTCCCTCCATACCGTGAGCCCCAGCCCCCAATCCTGAAGTGGGCTAGGTAATTTTAACTTTTGAACTGGGGATCCAGGTTGGAATCTCGGCATCTGCGCAGCATCCTGTGATTGTGGGCAAATCATTTAACTTCCCTTTGCCGGTAAAAAATTAATATAACCTTGTGTAATGTAATTGGTGCTCATGTAAAGCACTCCAATACCTTCTGGTTCAGTCCGCGCCATACAAGCCTGCAAAACTGCAACAAAAAAAAAATGTTGCCCAATATCTGACAACATTTTATTGTACACATGTTCCCTTACTGGTACCACACACACGGGTCTAATTGGAGTCAGCTTCAGCCGCTGTCCATTTGCAGGCCCAGTACACAGAATAACTGCTTACAATATTTCCATGTGCAAAGGATCAAGAAAATTGAATGCGCCTGCCATCGAGATTTCAATAATCAATTCCAATTTCCCCGCCCCTTCAGACCAGCCACCCACAATGTCAAAGCTGGTAAAACAAACTATCAATGGGTGAGCAGAGCTCCCTGACCTCACCTGTGCAGTGAATGGAAGGGCTGCCGGCAAGGAGCAGGCTAAGATCTTCATCAGGAGGGCGCCTGGGGTGGGGAGTGAGGGGGTTTACCTAATGACCTGTGGGGGCCACACCGTGAAACAGACTCGACAGTCGAGTTACAGATCCTAACGGGAGGGAGAGTTGGGAGTGGAGGTCAACCAGAATTAACAAAACAGCGAGGACCCTGGGGCCCACCATGAGCCAGCCACAGCAGTGAAGACACTGAAGATTAGAGGACATGGAAGATCTGCGAGTATCACCAACGACGAGGGCTTTGGCGCAGCCATTGTACATAAGAGAGCAGGGAGAGAGGACAAGTAGCCTGCGAACGGGAGTGCAACGCGAGTTCTATTGGTATCCTGTAGGTGCTGTATTTTCAGAGCCTTCAACCCTATTTGTTCTTGTAGAAGTGGGGTCTGATTTGAATTCACTGCTTTCCTAGCACGGCTGAATGTCTCCTCCAGCACCAGTTTTCAAGTGACAGGAGGGAATTCCAGACCACTTCCTACTGTTGTCCACCTGTCCTCTTCGAATGCTCCTGCTGCAGGCCCTGCTCTGTCACCTTCTGCATTGCAAAACCTACGTACCTAGTCACAGGTGCTGCACTGCGATTTTGGAGTGATGGGCCGACAGGTGCATTCAAGGTCGCAGTGTGAGCGTCTGAAGGGGACTTTGGACCACAGCTAGGCATCAGCAGTCTCCGGATAGCTTTGTCATTTGGGTAGGATATCAGTTTCGCACAGGTGCCAATTCAATATGCAGGATAATGTAGAAGAATGCTAGCTACTTCCAGGATGTTGTTTCTGTACTTTTTACAATGTAGCACATTACTCTTGTACAGTGCATGTACTGAGTGACACCGCTTGTTTGCACAATTGAGAGCTCGGGAGCTGTGGTTGAAGGCACTGCAAGTTTCTCACAGGGTCTGTCAGTGGGTCAAAAAGGTGTTCAGAATACATGGTCTTACAATCATCGGTCTCTCTGACACCACACAGGGCAGTGGTCATGTATTTGAGTTGGAATTGTGATTCTATGCAAATGGGTGTGATGGGGCCCAAATTATGGGGGTACCCAGTTTCCAAAATTATGACAAGGCAAAAGTAGAAGAAAATGTAACGATTGCTCGCTGCTTAAACTCATCCCCAACTTTTATGCCCCACCACTTTTAAATGTCACCAGCCACCACTGGATGAGCCCCAACTAAGGCGAAACCAGTCCCAGTTGCTTGTGTTCTGGTTCAAGGATGATCTGGTCTGGCCGTTCGGGCTGGAATGTTCTGACTGGAGCAGGGTCAAGACTGATATGTATATGGGTGGGTCGAAACTGAGGTGGCATGTTGTTCAAAATAAAGTTGGACTGTGATGAAGTCTGAGTAATTTTCAGTGGCTGAGATTATTTCAAGCATTCCATCCATTATTATTTTGTATACTTTAGTGTGCCAGCACATGGGAGAAATTGCTATAAAGAATTTCAGAGCCAGTCTGGTGCCTGAGGATATTCAAAAGATGAGAAATCTGCAGTTATAAGTATCCATTGGAGATTATGCATTTGAAAAAAGGACAAGTATTAAACAGGAGCCTCTATTTGTCTACTAGGCTATCTGCATATTAGAAGCACAAGTTGATACTAGTTATAAGTCATTGAAGTTCTACTATTGGGTTTAGAAGAGGTACTTGAGCCTAAATTCCCCATATCCAATGAAAATAAATATTGATGAATCCGGTCAATGAGGCAGAATCTACTCTGCCTGCGTCCTTCAATAGCATTGGTGAGTCCCTACACATTCTAGTCCCCCCCCCCCCATCTGTGGCAAAGACCCACCATATGCTTCTATCTATATGTTATGTTATAGGTCATATGGATTTATTAAGCGCACAAATCATCCCCGAGGGGATCTCTTGGCGCTTGAGCAGCGAAAACAGGTTGAAGATTCATTATAACATTTAAGATTAAACAACAATGTTTTTAAGGATTTCTTAAACAAAAATAAGTCCGAACAAGAGTGTAGCTGCAGTGGTGGCTGGTTCCTGTGTTTAGGGGCCAAGAAAGAGCGGTACCCATGTCTGGCCGCACGAATACGCCTAGGACATAACAGCAATAGTTCGCTAGATCTGAGATGGTGAGCCAGGATGGTGGCTGCAACTTGTTTATTAGGTAACTTGGGTCACTCCTGTGCAGGGATTTAAAAAACAAACAGAGCAGTTTAAAAAGAGCAGGCTATTTTATGGGAAGCCAATGAAGGGAATCTAATATAGGTTCAGATGGAGAGCGAGGGGAAAAGTTGCAGACCAAGCGGGCAGCCGTGTTCTGAACAACTTGAAGTTTGGAGAAGAGGCCTTCGTTCATTGCGACCATTAGGGCGTTCCCGCAGGCCAGGTGACTCGCTATCAGTGCTTAGACTGGAGTTTTCCTGGTCTGCAGGGGGATCCATTGGAAGGCTTTCCTGAGCATGTGCATCAGACCAAAACATGCGCCAGAGATTGAATTGACATGCTCTTTCATGGAAAGGTTATCATCAATAGGAACACCTACATTTTTTTTTTTAATTTAGGAGTTGAAGTAGGTCCCAATTCTGATGCCCACCAGCCCCTGGACCAGACTGGATGAGCCTTCCCAAAAAGCAAACTTTCCGTTTCACTGGAGTTCAGCGGAAGGAAATTAGCTGTCATCCAGGAGACAGTCTTTATCATGCAGTCCCTAAATTTGTATTTAGTGGATTCCGGGTTTGGCCCCATGGTGATGACAATTTGTGTGTAATCTGCATATGAAATGACATCAAGGCCACATGACCTGATAACCTTCGCCAGGGGAGCCACAAACATTGAAAAGAGTGGGACTCAAGAAGGATCCCTGTGGAACCCCTTTATCTAAGGCCATGGTTCTGGAGTTGTAGGGGTCCAACTGTGCCATATGTGCTTTGCTTCTGACACCAATCTCCCCCAATCTCTGGATTAGGGTTACATGAAATGGAATCGTAAGCTGCCGACAGATCCTGAAGAACCAGCATGGCTAAGTTCCCCTGGTCTAAGGCAAGCCTGATTGTGTCACTGGCCTCCACCAAGGCTGTCTACGTGCTATAGGATGCATGGAAGCCTAACTGGGAGGGGTCTAATAGGGAATGGGCTTCGAAACAATAGACAAGTTGTTGATTGACTAGGGTCTCTGTGACCTTACCAAAAAAGGAAAGCAATGATATAGGTCTGTAATTGACCAGATCTATAGGGTCAGCTGTAGATTTTTTGAGAATCGGTCTGACCCCTGCAGCTTTCCATTTAGTTGGAAGAGCTTTCAGATTTAGAGAGAGGATACACAAGTCCGTGATTGGAGCAAGAAGTACTGGGGCCAGAGTAGCCATAATGTGAGTGGGAGTAGGATCCTCTGGTGATCCAGATTTAATCCTTTTGAGCAGGACCAGCACTTGCTCAAGAGTAACTGGATTAAAAGTTTCAAGAGACGTAGGAAGGAATATGGCTGAGACTTAAGATGGATATTGCCTTACCAGTTCTGCATTTTTTGGAAAGGATTGGTAAATTATATCGATTTTATGTTCAAAATGAGCTACAAGATCATCACAGAATGTCTGAGATGCTGGAATAGTAGAGGTACATATAGCAGGGTTAGTAAATTCTTTTAGGATTTTGAAAAGCTCTTTTGACAAATTACCCGCATTATTTCTTCTTTCGACTATTTGAATCTTTCATGCTATTTTAATATTTTTATGATCTTTGGCTAGGAAACCAAATTTCCATTTAACTGATTATCTCTGGCATATTTTTCAGTGAGAAACTGGCCCTGCTGCTGGATTTTCCACATCCCATTTTACAATGCATCTGCTTACTGATATATGAAAAGCCAGTGCACTGTTTCTGAAACCATCATAAAGTCCCCTGTTAAACAGGCACTATTAACCAGCCCTGTGCACTTTACAAACCCACATGCGTACATGAAGTATGTTTGGCGATCATCTGCCAATGAAAGGATTCATCAAACTATTAGCCATTGTAGTTGGAACATGTCCATTCAATAAGCTATACTTTGGTTATGACCCAATGATACATATTCATAACAGCCAACATTTGAAAATAAAATAGTTGATTTTCAGACTAACTTGGAAAACTGGCACTGGTTTTGCTATTTTTAGTTGGGTACAGCATGATATCAAAAGGTAAGAACTATTTTTTGTATCCAACCAACACAGACGGAAGTCAAAAAGAGTAAGTTTAGAACTAAGAGGGAGGCTTGACAAATATGAAAATGTTGCCACATTACTCTCATATTATTTACTAACGAATAGTGCAACTACACATAAAATAATATCATCAGTACTTTACATTTTTCCATGACCAAATAACAATGCATTACAAAAAGAGAAATTTTCTAGAAACAATGAGCAGTCTCAAGGGAACTTACCAAATGCCAAGGAGTACTGCCAGTTCCTCTGCACACAGTTCAGGCATATGAAACTGATCAGGGTCTTGCAACTTGATGACATTTAGGACGGTATCATCATTCAGTTGATGATCCTGTAAGTCAGAAGGTGTACAAAATAAGATCATTTATATGTGTGGCATTAAGCTCTAACTAAACAAATATCATGCTTAATCTTCCACAAGTCAAGCACCACAACAATGAACTTGAACAAGATAGGGGTACAGGTTGTGCACCATTCACAAGGAGACCACTTTTTCCCTCTCGCCAATAGCCACCCCAACTCTAAGACAGTCTTACACGTGATGGCACACCCTTCAACATGCGTCTACAGCGCCACAGGTAGATCAAATAAAATAGGGCTATGTCGGAGGGGTCAATGGAATTTTCTGGAGTGACTAGTGTCAACATCATCAAAGCACTGGAGGTGAGGCTATGGCAATGTACATTTGTAAAGAATTAGATATGTTTTCTAGATAATTTCCTATTCAACTAATACCTAGTTGTTCTTAATCAAAAACTGAATAATTAAGTATAAATCAAGCATGAATATTAGCAAACGACTCGATGCAGAAAGCATTTTCTATTAGTAGTTGTGTTTGTACCAGGGACCGCAGAGACCACGTAGCTTACACACGGACTGAATCTAAAGAACTCCATCTCTGAAACCTCGCCTTGAAAAAGCCCTCGGCCAACTGGCCACCGGGCGAAACACGTGTCGGCTGCTGTTGCTTTTTTCGTGTGATATCTATGTCGTAAAGCAACAATAAAAAAAATGGCAACCTCTGCCTAAATGAGAACTACAACACATAAACCTTGGAAATTATTATTCCGGAAATTATATTAGGATTAATGGGCACAGACCTCCAACCACAACTCGAATAACCTCTTTTCCAATGGCATCTGTGAGGCGCGTGCCATCCCTACATTGGGTCTCTACAACGGTAGCGTGAATCCCAGACTTACTCACCCATCTGTATTGGGTGTTACTTACATCTGAATCTCCAGGCCTGATTCATTGAGTATTTTCTCAGAGTAGTAGTATCTTACTCCAAACGTAGGTGTGCCTCACAATGAGAATGGCCACTGCTGACCCAAGGAAAAAAGTTTGTGATTCTTGAAACTTTTTTTTATGGTGGGTAATCGTGTTATTCCTAGAAATTAATGAGGAAGTCACACCTAACCCTGGAGTAAGACAAAGCTAATCACAGAAAATGTGTTGTGGATCAGGCCTCGGTATTCAGGTTGAGTTCAAACTTAAGACACGAGACTCAACTTTAACTAGAAAAAAGCCTGTCAATCTAATAAAATACATATTTCAGAATGATCATGTCCTTTCGGGCAATGGCCAAACGCCATAGATAAATCACCTTTATTACTGTGAAACCCCTCACATAATTGATCAGAAACTGTTAAAGGAATTACCTACTAAGAATTCTACACAGTTGACACTCTTCTATTTTGCCCATTCTGCTAGTTCATCACCACAATTGTTTTTGTCTCCGATCAAAAAAACATAAGAGGGGTTGCAAGAGGTCCTATACAGTGACCCACTAGGAAGTGGCCTGGGGGTAAACATCAAATGCCAAAGTAAAACACCAGTAAGACCACAGCAGTTGACAAAGAAAATGAGGGCAGCCATGAATCACAGCAACAGAAAAGATAGGGCGGGTTTCAGTCTCATGAACCCAACACAAAACTACATAATTATTTCATGATTTGAAGAAAACCTTAAAAGAGGACACAGCTAAAGAGGACATGTGATGCTCATATCTCAGGCATTAGGAGACAGCTGCATCTGAGAATACAATCACTAAAGAACCATCTTCTACAGAACATTCACATGTGGTCTGAGATTTCAAAAACACAAATCTCGTTTCTTAATAAGCTAACAAATGTACGCCTGATTCCAGAATGGCTAACATTTGAATGAACTTCTGTTTCAACGCAAACCCTTTAAAAGTTGATGCTCGTGGACAGAGATAGGGTGAGGAACTTTCGCATATTTAATTTACTTCAAAACAGACTTGCAAATCACATTGTTAAGCTAGCCTCCTAAACCTGAAATAGATAGAACGTAGATTCATGCATTGCTATGAGTGACGGACAAGTTACTTACTTCGGTTAACGCCTTATCTGGTAGAGACATGATCTAGCCACAGATTCCTTACCTTTGAACTTCCAGGCGTCAGGCTGGATCCGGAAGATTTTTCTTAGCAGTACCCGTGCGTGCCGGTAGGTGGCGTCGGTCAACTCTGTGTGACGTCGTCATGTTCGTCGTCAACATGACGTCCACGTTGACGCCACTGTAGCGCACTGACGTCAGTACCTTTCACGACTTTCCACGCCAGAAGCGCAGAGCCATGAAGTGACTGGACAGGGTGTGTTAAAAAAGAAACTAGGCCCTGAAGGGGACAGCCCTAACACTAAAAGACAATTCTACAATGCGGGGAGAATGGGTGGGTCAGTAAGGAATCTGCGGCTAAATCATTTCTCTACCAGATAAGGTGTACCGCAGGTAAGTAACTTGTACATCTGATAGAGACATCTAGCAGCAGATTCCTTACCTTTGAACAGATACCCAAGCAATACCTTCCACAGAGGTAGGGCTGCGGAAAAGCTTTAAACCGGGGAATCCTGTAAGACAGAGCGGCCAAACAGGCCCTCCCTGTGAACCTAAGAATACAGGCAATAGTGTCTGGCAAACGTATGCAGAGATGCCCAGGTGGCTGCTTGGCAGATGTCAAAAATAGGAACACCATGCTGGAGGGCTGTGGTGGCTGCTTTCGCCCTGGTGGAATGGGCCCTAAGGCCTTCGGAAGGCTGCTTCTTTGCCAAGACATATTTTGATGCAGAGGATAACCCGGCATGATATGGTCCTCTTTTGGACAGCACACCCCTTCTTTGCTCCCACATATCCTACAAAGAGTTGGTCATCCACCCAGAACTCTTTTGTGCGATCAAGGTAGAACGATAACGCTCTTTTTGGGAGTAGACGGTGGAGACACTTCTCTTCCTTGGAAGGATGAGGAGGTGCATAGAAATTGGGCAGAGTAACGGACTGTCCCAGATGAAAGGGGGTTACAACCTTGGACAAAAAGGATGCCCTAGTTCTCAGTACCACTTTATCCGGGAAAAGTATCAGGTTAGGAGGCTGTGATGACAGTGCCTGTAGTTCGCTCACCCTCCTGGCAGAGGTAATTTCCAGCAAAAAAGCTGTTTTGATAGTGAACAACCATAGAGGACAGTTGTGCATCGGCTCAAACGGTGCGCACATCAAGAAAGTAAGGACCAAATTAAGGTCCCATTGTGGCATATGAAAAGGAGAACGGAGAAACAACTGTTTTAACCCAATCAAAAATCTCTGCACCAAGGGGACTTAAAAAGTGAAGGCTGATCTGGCAGCCAAAGAAAAGCTGAGAGGGCTGAAAGGTAGCCCTTCAAAGTGCCAAAAGCAGAGCCCTGCTGGGCCAGGGAAAGGATAAAAAGGAAGATATCTGCCAGGGAGGCAAATAAGGGGATAATAGACCGTTCTGTACAATATTTACAAAATGTATTCCATCGGCAGGCGTATACCGATTTCGTGGAGCGATGCCTGGCTGCCAGAATAACATCGCAGCCTTCGGGAGAAAGGTAAAAAAACTGTCAACTGTCGCCGCTCAATCTCCACGCAAGGAGGCAGAGAGTGGACAGGTTCGGGTGGACCGCCCTCCCCTGCTGCTGTGACAGAAGATCCTCTCAAAGGGGCAGCCTGATCGGAGGATTGATGCTCATATCCAGAAGCTCGGGATACGAAACTCTCTGTATCCAATCCGGAGCCATAAGAATAACTTGTGCCCGGTCGCTCCTGATCTTCTTGAGCACTCTGGGCAGGAGTGGTATGGGCGGAAAAGCGTACAGGAGGCCTGAGCTCCACTCGCAATGAAAAGCGTCGCTGAGCGAGAGTCGCCTTGGAAACTCCAAAGCGCAAAACTGCTGACATTGTGCATTCTCTTCGGAGGTAAACAGATCTAACCAAGGCTCCCCCACCGCTGAAAGAGACCTTGCGCCACCTCCGGATGGAGACGCCACTGGTGATCCGCATGGCACCTTTGGCTGAATTTGTCTGCTCTGGCGTTCAGAGAACCGGCCAGATGTTGAACCACCAGGGAAATGCCCTGTTATTCCAGCCTCTTGACAAAGAGTCCACGACCCCACTCCGCCTTGTTGCAGTACCACATGGTGGTAGTGTTGCCGGTGAACACCTGAACTAGCCTTCCCTTGATGGATGGTAAAAAGGCTTTCAGTGCCAATCAGATCGCTCAAAGCTCCAACAGGTTGATATGGAGCCTGGCTTCTGCCGGAGACCAGAGTCCTCTGAACCACACCTCCCCCAGATGGCCGCACCATCCCACAGGAGACGCATTCATCACTACTGTGAGATCTGGGTGGGGAAGGGAGAGCTGACTGCCTCTGACCCAATCGCGGTTTGTTAGCCACCACTGCAGGTCTTTCGCAGTGCCCTCCGAGATCTGAACCAGGTAGGTGAGATTTCCTCGATGCTGTGCCCTTTGGAACTTCAGGTCCCACTGCAAAGCCTGCATGTGCCACCATTCATAGTCCACTAGCAGGATGCAGGAGGCCATGAAACCCAACAACCTCAGAGTCATTCTCACCGAAATCCAGGATAGAGGCTGAAACATCGGTATCGTAGCCTGAATATCCTGGACTCGCCTTTCGGGAGGATAGCCCCAAAACTGCAACGTGTCCAGAACTGCCTCAATAAAAGGAAGTGTCTGAGAGGGAGTCAGATGTGACTTCGGCACGTTGATAGTGAACCCCAGCGAATGCAGGAGACTCACTGTAGTCTGGAGATGGGAGACGACTGCTTGGGACGAGCCTGCCTTCAACAACCAGTCATCGAGATAGGGAAAGACTGGAACCCCTGATCTCCGCAGATGGGCTGCGACCACTGCCATCACCTTTGTGAACACCCGAGAGGCACTGGTGAGGCTGAAGGGGAGCACCACAAACTGAAAGTGCTCGTGGCCCACCGTAAACCGCAGGTAGCTACCATGGGCAGGCAGGACGGGGATATGAAAATAGGCATCCTGCAAGTCCAACACCACCATCCAGTGGTCCAGAGCAGACAGGACCTGAGCTAGGGTGAGCATCTTGAACTGCTCCTTTTTGAGGAAGTAGTTAAGGGCTCTGAGGTCGAGGATAGGACAAAGGCTTCCATCATGTTTTGGGAACAGAAAATAGCGGGAATAACAACCACAGCTTATTTCTGGCCCAGGAACCCTCTCTATAGCTCCCTTGGCCAAGAGAGTCTTAACTTCCTCATGGAGTAGAGCAAGGTGATCCTCCGTCACCAATCATACACTGGAGGCATAGATGGAAGGATAGACTCGAATGGGAGGGAGTAGCCCCTTTGGACTATTTGCAACACCAACCTGCCCAAGGTGATGGTTCACCAGTGGTGGAGATGATGACGTATTCTACCACCGACTGGTTGTGAATGATCCTGGGGGATCGGACTAGGAAGGCTTTGCGGTGGAGAAGGGGATCGTGGCTTGGCTCGACTTCTGGCCTCCCGACCCACAGGGTCGGAGTGAACCGCGTCCATGACCTCGCAGGGGCTGCTGAATTCCCTCTGGCTGGAATAGGGTTAGCGCGGTTGGTAGCCCCTTCCGTAGCCATGAAAGGAAGAAAAAGCAGATACAGGCCGGGATGTTGTGGTGAGGCCCAAGGACTTGGCGGTAGCCCGCGAGTCCTTGAAACGCTAAAGGGTGGCATCTGCTTGGTCTCCGAAGAGACGGGAGCCGTCAAAAGGCATGTCCATGAGGTTAGCTTGGGCATCCCCCGAAAAACCAGATAGCTTCAACCACCAAACTTGGTGGGGTGGGGTGGGGTGAGTGGTGAGGAAAACTGGTTCGCCCAGTGCAGGGTGATGGCGGCGGGCAATCGTCCTATTCACAAGAGCTCCTGTGCTGGGTTTGGACCAGGTGCCCAGAAGGACGTCCGTTAAGGCCTCATTGAAAGGCAGCAAGGGTTCCCCGCTGGAGACACCAGGCTGCAGGACCTCTGTCAGTATGGAGCTGCAAGTCCAAGACCTCCACAGCCCTACGCACCATGATACAAATGACGCCCCCTCCTCTGTAGCCAGGTTAGGTGAAGACAGCATGCCAGAATCTGGGGAGGTGTCCAGACCACTGGCATCACCCAGTTCCTCATACCAGTCCATGTCTTGTGGTTGCAGGATTTCTAAGGGATCCTGCCAATCCTCCTCATCCATTCCTAACCCTTCACAATAGGGCAGGTTGAACGACATGGAGGCGTACGGCTCCGGTCTCGGCATCGGAGGACGCCCGACTGGCTCCGTGTCGTCGGGAAAGCGGATTAGGGAGGCACCGCCTGTGGGTGACGCCAAGGACCTCGGCGGTGGACGCAGCACCGGGGAAGGTCGCTGTGGAGGTGCGACCTGCACCGGTCCGGACGCAGGAACGGGTCCAGTTGGAGATTGTGGCGCCGAGGCCAGAGCCGATGGGGTGGAACCCACTGGGACTCATCCATCATCTGAGCCTGGGGGCCTGAAGGCGCGCCGGCAGGGCCAGGCCACCCAAATATGGCGCACATGGCATCATAAAACTCCCTAAGCTGGGTGGGGGTCGCTCCCGGACCCGGGATGGCAGGGAAACGTGGAGTCCACCCAGGCACCCACCCCGCGGAGCTGGGCCTCGAACGCCGAGGGTCCTCCGCCTCGTCGTGAGATGGGTGAGTTGAAGTCAAAGTACATTTCGACTTCTTGTGGTGCCTCTTACCTGACTTCGACAAAGAGGACTTCGGTTCACCGGAGCAGTGCTTGGACCTTCCTCTAGACCGAGACCTGGACCAGGATCAAGAACAACGAGGCGACCTCTGTGGTGCCGGACGCCAGGCAGCAATCAGCTTTAGGGACTGCTCCCTCAAAGCCTTCGTTGCCATGGCGCGGCAATTGGAGCACGACTTCTTGTCGTGGTTGCACTTCAGAAACCAGAGACACACTAAGTGGGGGTCCGTGACCGACATGGCGCAGTGACAGGCGCCGCAGGGTTTGAACCCTGATGTCTTCTTAGTAGATATCCTACACACCAAAAGGAGTCGATAAAAAGTCAAAAAAAGTCTGTCTGGCGCTGAAAGAAAAGAACTGACACGCCGGAATGGTGGTTATATTGAGGACGCGGACGTCACCACGACGACGTCACGTGGAGTCGACCGACGCCACCTACCAGCGCGCAGGTGTACTGCTAAGAAACATCTTCAGGATCCAGCCTGACGCCTGGAAGTTCAAAGATAAGGAATCTGTGGCTAGATGTCTCGATCAGATATATCACTTGCACTCTTTCCCAACTAACACAAGCAGCTTAATCGTGTGGTAATCATACACCTTCCAAACACATAATCCCAAATGTAATGCTGCACAGGAATTAGATGTTATAATCTTTTATTAAGCATTGACATGCCTAGACAGAATAAAAGCACTTGCAATGGGCTTCGGTTCCTACAAACTTAATACGACTCCTTATGACCAACTGTAGTGAGAAGGGAGCCTACACCATATTGTTTACCACCTAAGAGCATATTTGGAATAAATAAATAAATGGTGTGGAACCCTCAAATTCAAAAGTAAATAAGATAGGTTACATTTTCCCTGCACAAGCACCTTCATCCTTTTCCTATACCCTCACTCCACCTACACCATTGCGATGGAGAAAAGGTGCAGGCAGGAACATATAAATAAGCCTTTTCAAAACATGCAATACAGTGAGTGGTTGGTTTGAACACAGAGGGCTGATCAGGCAAATGCTGAATGGCCAATGGAGCCGAAAGGTGACCCTTAACAGTGCCCAGAGCAAGGCCTTGCTGATCCAGGGATAAAACAAAAAAGAGTACATACAACAACGTAGCCTGATAAGGATCAATGTGTCGGTCCTCGTACTGGGCAACAATCTTAGCCCAAACGTCGGAATGGACTGATCTACTGGAAGTGTGGCTAGCTTCTACGATCACATCAATAACTTCCTTTTTTATTTATTTATTTATTTTTTCGTGGTATTTTCTTTTGTTATTCTTTATTCTTGTTTCCTCAATGTATTATGATTATACAGCAATACAGCCTACAGCCAACACGTGTTTCGCGCACAAACGCGCTTCTTCAGGGCTGTCACAAACTAAGCAATACACATCAGTTTCTTTCTTTGATTTTTAACACAAAAAAACCCAAAATATATACATATATATAAAACAACATCTTCTGTACCACATATGTTTTTAAGTAAAATTCATAAGCATTTTGACCCTTTCATTTTTAAATTAGTCAGTGTTACAGTATTACATTCAAAATGTATTCTTCAAATTCTCTAATGCCAATTTATTCTTTTTAGTTTTTTATTCTTTAATTTTTTATATGTTCTGTACCTCAGGGATATTTTTTTCTTTTTGTACCTAAAGAACAAGTTACTTACCTTCGGTAACGATACATCTGTAAGAAGCATAGGTTAGTTATAGATTCCTTACCTTAGAATTACCCCCAGGCATCAGACTGGATCCAGAAAGTTTTTCGACAGCTGTACCCCTGCGCGTCGGAAGGTGGCGTCGGTCGACTCCGCGTTCGTCGTTGGCGTCGTGGTCGCCGGGATGACGTCGCGGTAGCTACATAGACGCCGCCCTAGTGCGCTGACGTCAGTTCTGTACACGACTTTCTGCGCCAGAAGCGCAGAGCCATGCAAGACACTGACAACTGGTGCACAAAACTAGGGCCCTGACAGGAAGTCCTTAACCCTAGAAGTCAGTTCGCAGAACGGGGAGGATGGGTGGGGCGGTAAGGAATCTATAACTAACCTATGTTTCTTACAGATATATCGTTACCGAAGGTAAGTAACTTGTTCATCTGAAAGAAACAGTTAGTTATAGATTCCTTACCTTAGAATAGATACCCCAGCAATACCAACCCCGGAGGTGGGTCTGCGAACTAAATTCACACCAGAAAGTCCTGGAGAACAGAACGGCCAAAGAAGCCGTCTCTCCGGACTTGGGTGTCAAGGCAGTAGTGTTTGGTGAACATGTGCAACGATGCCCACGTAGCTGCCTGACAGATGTCATTAAGGGGGACTCCCCGTCCCAAAGCAGTGGTAGCTGCCGTCGCCCTGGTGGAATGGGCGCGCAGTCCAACTGGAGGCTCCTTCTTTGCCAAAGAATAGCAGGTTTTTATGCACAGAACAACCCACCTGGAGATGGTCCGTTTGTGCACGGCCAGACCTTTCTTGGCGCCCACGTAACCAACAAAGAGCTGGCCGTCCACCCAGAATTGTTTGGTGCGATCCAAGTAGAAGGAAAGCGCAAGTTTTGGATCCAGACGGTGGAGCCTCTCTTCCTCTTTTGAAGGATGCGGAGGCGGAAAGAAGGTGGGCAAAGTGATGGTTTGGCTAGTGTGGAAAGAAGTAACCACCTTGGGAAGAAAGGAAGGTCTAGTTCTGAGGACAACCTTGTCCAGATGAACAGCCAGAAAGGGAGGCTTGGAAGAAAGAGCTTGTAGCTCACTCACCCTGCGCGCAGAGGTGATGGACACCAGAAAGGCAGTTTTCAAAGTTAGAAGCCTGAGAGGACAGTTATGTAGCGGCTCAAAGGGAGCGCACATAAGATATGTAAGAACCAAGTTCAAGTCCCACTGGGGCTTTACGAAGGGAACAGGAGGAAAAAGATGAGTAATGCCCTTAAGGAAACGATTTACAACAGGGGACTTGAAAAGAGAAGGCTGATCAGGAAGCCTAAGGAAGGCTGAAATGGCCGAGAGGTAGCCCTTAAGAGTGCCCAGAGCAGAGTCCTGCTGGACCAAAGAAAGGAGGAAAAAGAGAACCTCAGAAAGAGGGGCGGAAAGGGGATCCACAGCCTTTGCTGTGCACCATGCCACAAATTTGTTCCATCTGCAGGCGTATACCGTCTTAGTGGAGGGACGCCTGGCTGCCAAGATAACATCACAAACTTCGGGAGGCAGGTCAAACGACGTCAACTGCCGCCGCTCAATCTCCACGCAAGGAGGTGGAGGCTGGACAGGTTCGGGTGGAGGACCGCCCCCTGCTGCTGCGACAGAAGATCCTCCCGAAGAGGCAGTCTGATCGGAGGATCGATGGCCATGTATAGCAGCTCGGGATACCAGACTCTTCGTGCCCAATCCGGAGCCACAAGAATGACTTGGGCCCGGTCGCACCTGATCTTCTTCAGCACTCTGGGCAGAAGTGATATAGGCGGAAAGGCGTATAGAAGACTGCAAGTCCACTCGCGACGAAAAGCGTCGCCTAGCGAGTGCCGCCTTGGAAATTCCAACGCGCAGAATTGCTGACATTACGCATTCTCTTCGGTGGCGAATAGATCTAACCAAGGCTCTCCCCATTGTCGAAAGAGACCTTGCACCACTTCCGAGTGAAGACACCATTCGTGATCCATCATGCACCTGCGGCTGAGTTCGTCCGCCCTGGCGTTCAGGGAACCTGCCAGGTGCTGAACCACCAAGGATATGCCCTGATGTTCCAGCCATGTCCAGAGGCGGAGGGCCTCCTGACATAGGGCCCACGACCCCACCCCGCCTTGTTTGTTGCAGTACCACATGGGGTGGTGTTGTTCGTGAACACCTGCACTGCTCTTCCCCGTACAGAGGGAAGGAATGCTTTGAGTGCAAGACGAATCGCCCGAAGCTCCAGAAGGTTGATGTGGAGCCCGGACTCCGCCGGAGACCAGAGGCCTCTGATCTCCGCCTCCCCCATGTGGCCGCCCCATCCCAGAAGTGATGCATCGGTCACCACTGTGAACTCTGGTTGGGGACGGGAGAGGGATCTGCCGTCGACCCAATCCTGGTTCGTTAGCCACCACTGCAATTGACGTGCAGTGCCCTCCGAGATCTGGACGCAATCGGACAAGATCCCCATATGTTGTGCCCACTGGAACTTCAGGTTCCACTGCAGAGCCCGCATATGCCATCTGGCATGATCCACCAGCAGGATGCAGGAGGCCATCAGGCCCAATAGCCTGAGGGTCATTCTGACCGAAACCCGGGATAGAGGCTGAAAGATCAGAATCATAGCCCGAATATCCCGGACTCGCTGTTCGGGAGGATAGACCTGAAACTGCGTCGTGTCCAGAACCGCTCCGATGAAGAGGAGCTTCTGAGAGGGAGTCAGGTGTGACTTCGGCACGTTGATGGAGAACCCCAGCGAATGCAGGAGGTCAGCCGTAGTCTGGAGGTGGGAAACGACAGCCTGGGGCGAGCCTGCCTTCAACAGCCACTCGTGGAGATAGGGGAAGACTGGAACCCCTGATCTGCGCAGATGAGCTGCGACCACCACCATCACTTTCGTGAACACCCGAGGGGAGCTTGTAAGGCCAAAGGGGAGCAGGGTAAACTGAAAGTGCTCGTGGCCTACCGTGAACCGCAGGTAACGCCGGTGGGCCGGCAGGACGGGGATGTGAAAATAAGCATCCTGCAAGTCCAACGCTACCATCCAGTCTCCAGGATCGAGGGCAGACAGGACCTGAGCTAACGTCAACATTTTGAACTTCTCCTTCCGGAGGAAGCGGTTGACGTTCCTGAGATCCAAGATAGGACGCAGGCCTTTGTCCTTCTTGGGCACCAGAAAGTAGTGGGAATAGCAACCACGACCTACTTCTGGGAAAGGAACGCGCTCGATGGCTCCCTTGGCCAAGAGTGCCAAAACTTCCTGTTGGAGAAGGGCCAGATGATCCTCCGACATGCAATGGTACTGAGGTGGCATGGCTGGAGGGGTAGTCTCGAAGGGGAGGGAGTAGCCCCTTCGGACTATTTGCAAAACCCACCTGTCCGACGTGATGGTGCGCCAGTGGGGGAGGTGATGGCAAATCCTGTCGCCCACTGACGATTGGTGGCCCTGAAAGGTCGGACTAGGAGGGTTTGGAGGCTGCTGCAGAGGGGGCTGTGGTGGACTGGCCCGCCCGCTGGCCCCCAGAACCACGGTGGTGGTTCCCACGTCCCCGGTCGCGCTGGGGCTGAACAGCTTGCGCTGGCCTGTGGCTCTGGGCGGGACGTGGCAGGGCACCCCTTCCGTAGCCACGAAAGGGGCGAAAGGCAGGCTGCGCAGGGCGGGTGGTGGAGAGGCCCAAGGACCTGGCCGTACCCGAGAGTCCTTAAAGCGCTCCAACTCGTTGTCTGCCTTGTCACCAAATAGGCGACGGCCATCAAAGGGCATGTCCATAAGGGTGGATTGGACATCCCCTGAAAAACCAGTCGATCTCAACCACGCGTAGCGTCGAAGGGCTACCGACGTGGAAATCGTCCTGCCTAGTGAGTCGGCGGTATCCAGCCCACAGCGGATGGTAAACTTCGCTGCGTCTCTCCCTTCGGCCACTGCCCGAGAGAGTACAGCCCGGGCCTCCTCTGGGCACAGAGGCAGCACTTGTGCAACCTTATCCCACACGGAGTGGGTGTAACGGCCCAAAAAACATGCAGTGTTTACCGACCGCAGTCCCAAGCTGGAGGAAGAAAACATCTTCTTCCCAAGATGGTCCAGCTTTTTGGATTCCCTATCAGGTGGTGCGTTAGGGAATGCGCCTTTGGATGTAGAGGCTTGGACCACCAAGCTCTCAGGGGTGGGGTGTTGGGAGAGGAAAGTGGGGTCGGCCGGGCGGTGGCGTCGGGCAATCATCCTATCCACAGGAGCCCCTGTGTTGGGCCTGGACCAGGTGCCCAAAAGGATGTCGGTGAGGGCTTCATTGAACGGCAGCAGGGGCTACGAAGAGCTCGCTGCTGGTTGAAGCACCTCTGTCAGGAGGTTAGTCCTGACTGCCACCGTAGGTAGCTCTAGGTTGAGAGCCTCGGCCGCCCTACGCAAAACCAGTGCGTAAGACGCTCCCTCCTCCATAGCCACTGTAGGAGGAGACAACATGCCAAGGTCTGGTGAGTTATCCAGACCACTGGCTTCCCCCAATTCCTCTCGCCAGTCCGGTTCACAACCTATCTGGTCAGTTAAAGGGTCTCCAGACCCCTCCCAGTCCTCCTCACCCTCATCTGGCTGCCAATCTGGTCTCAAAGAGCCAGGGTAGAACAGGGGCACAAAAGTACCCGTCGGCGCCGGATCCGGCATCGGTCGATGCCAGTCCGGCTCCGTGTCTACCTCGAGGTGGAGCCCGGGGTCGACGTCGGCTGGGGACACAGCCGACGCTGGCTGCGGATGTGGTGCCGGTAGAATCGGCGCCGGGGGAGGTGGAACAAGGTCGACCGGCGCCGATCCAGATCCAGGCCTGGATCCAAGGGGACCCTGCGGTGCCGAGGCCAAAGCCTCCGGCGTCGAAGGCCCAGGGCCCCCAGCCGGTTCCGCGGGGCCTGAAGGCACGCCGGCGGAGTCGGGCTGCCCAAAGATGGCGTGCATCGCTTCGTAAAATTGAGAAAGCTGGGCAGGGGTCGCTCCAGGTCCCGGAAAGGGGGGGAAACCCGGAGTCGACCCTTCGGGCTACGCACGTGGAGCCGTGGGTGGGGCACCACCCGAATCCCACGTCGCGTCGGCCGACGGACAGGGAGAAGTCGAAGTGCGACGATGCTTCTTCGACTTCTTCTTGTGCTTCAACTTATCTGACCCCGAGTGCGAGGACTTGGATGAAGAATGATGATGGCTCCGCGACCGGTCCCTCGACCTCCTACGTGACCAAGACCTCGAGCGGCGCGGAGCCGACTGCCGGGCCTCGAGAAGCTTTCGGGACCGCTCCTGCAAAGACTTCGGATTCATGGTCCGGCAGTCAGAGCACGACTTGGGGTCGTGGTCGCGCTCCATGCAGAAGAGGCACACGTGGTGCGGATCCGTCACCGACATCAGTCGGCTACAGAAACCGCAAGCCTTGAAGCCGGGCATCCCTCGTGCACCAGGAGTCGATGGACTCAAAAACGATGTCAACAAAAGTCGAGAAAAAGTCAGTCAAAAAGTGACTGGAGGTACCGCTCTCTCCGGATCTGCGCTTGTTGGCGCGGAAAAAGAAAGAACTGACGTCAGGGCGCGAGGGCGGCGTCTATGTAGCTACCGCAACGTCATCTCGGCGACCACGACGCCAACGACGAACGCGGAGTCGACCGACGCCACCTTCCGACGCGCAGGGGTACTGCTGACGAAAAACTTTCCGGATCCAGTCTGACGCCTGGGTGTAATTCTAAGGTAAGGAATCTATAACTAACTGTTTCTTTCAGATGTAGTCAACCATTTTACGTTTCACCATTTAGATTTTGGGACATCGAGCAGTAGTGACCATACTAATTTCGCAGTACCTTAGAGCTGTCAGTTAAGAAAATAATTTACCTTAAAGTTTTTGTTCCTTTCGTATTTCAAGTAACTGGTCTCTGTGTTTGTTACATCCTCCAAGTTCAAAAAACATACTTTTTTTTTTTTTTTAAACAATCTTTATTCATTTTGTATTTTTACCCCGCACATACCCCCCAACAGCCCCCCGCTCAGACAGGAAAAAGGTTTAATACACCAAATACACCCCAAAGTTCATTACATTATTTCAGGTATTTCATATATAAACGGTAAACTACTTCCATCTCATATTCCTAATTATAATACAATTTACTTCATATAAAACCCCAGAAAAAACTGTCCTAAAGTGGCATGTGCAGATACTATAAAGTGCATATTCTTACTTCATCTTCATTCCCCACTTTGAGTTTGAATCCAGATGCGTAGAGGGTTCCAAATTTTCATACCTTTTCTACGGTGATTACTCCCTTTTCGCCTATATATGGCTATTTCTAGACTGTACATTGCTAGTAACCTGGCAAGCCATTGTTGAAAAGCCGGGGCATTGGGATCCAGCCAGGCAGCCACGATACACAATCGTAAAACCGCCATAGAGATAAAAATCAATTCATGCCCTACCCTTAGATGGTTAGTCTCAGAAGTCCCTAGCAGGATTACATCCTCAGACAATGTTATTTAGATTTTAAAAACTTCCGATAGGAAATTCGCAATATCTTTGATTAATGGAAAAATCACATCCCACTTCCTGCTCAACCTCCAGCCATGGAGGTGTAGATTGTGAAGGTTCAGGTGCAGTCCTTTGCACTGCCATTGGTACAGCAGTTCCTCTCAAAGAAGGAGCTGAAGTGGAGGGAATATTCTCAGGTTCAGTAGTTTGGAGTACCAGACTCCCCAGGTCCAATTCAGGGCTATTAGGATGAGCTGTGCTCTGTCCATCTTGACCTTTTTCAGGACCTGTGGGATAAGTGGTAGTGGAGGTTATAAGTAGAGGAGGCCTGAGTACCGCCAAAAGCAGAACGCATCCCTGAAAGAACAAATAGATCTACCATGGGCATGACTTATTTGACAAAAATGCCCTGTACCACCTCCAGATGCAGGCACAACTCGTGATATGCAAGATGACGCCTAATGAGTTCATCTGTCCTGATCTTGGGGTTACCAGTCAGGTAACTGACTGTCAAAGAAATCCTGTGAGATACCCTACAGTGAAACACAGAGGGGTTCCATACTTGAGGGTGTACATCACTCAGTAGGAACTTGGGCAGGATATCAGAGAAGTATAAGACAGACGTAGAACATAGGAGGAAACTTCCCCTTTCCTTAATGGGTCAGATACCCTATTTAAAATGATCTCCCTGCCCCAGTTTCGCTATACTTTGCAAAGTACACCTTATGAGAAACCGAGCTCCTTCTTCCGGGGAAAGATTGATAGCGTCACAAGATTTATGTTATGGGATGGACGCACCCCCAGAATAGAACCTCACAAACTGACGAGATCGCCATATGACGGGGCATAGCCCTACCAAACCTACAACCCCACAATTGGGTCTCTCATCTAATGATTGTTAACGACTGGGCATTCGCAGAACAACAAGAACCCTTAGCGAGAGCAAACAGAGGAGCCATGTCACTCGGGGGTATCCCAGGGATCTTTAGGGTGCCACTACCCTGAACCAGACATCGCCCCCCAACTGCTGCAGTTATCGAAATGTGGAGGGAGGCAACTAAGGAACTAGGGTGGGGGAAAACATCACACTGGAAACAACACTGTGGGATTCCACTCTGCTGGCAAACCTGATGACAATGGACGGGTTTAAGAAATGGGACCTATTGGGCATTTCGAAACTTGGGGACATATGGAGTTCTGAAGAACTACTCCCATTTGATGAACTCCGTCAACAATATGAGCTGACTGAAGCCCAGTAGTTTTGCTACCTACAGCTTATACTTGCACTGATTGGGTATAGACTTCTTTTAGACTCAATTGTAAACAAATCTCTCCTGGAGGACAGATTACTAATATCCCCACTACATAAACATGCAATATCCCAAATATACAGGATACTGATCACGAACACTCCGGACTCCTTGGCGAACCTCAAATACAAATAGGAAGCTGACCTTGGAGCCCTGGAGAACGGGGAGTGGGGGAAGGCCTAAAGGGACCCCAGAGAGGTGGCGGACTTTGGTCTAATACAACTAAAAATACTCCAGAGAATCTACTTTACTATAACACGCCTGTGTAAAATGGGGATAATAGCCACTGCTACCTGTTTACAGGAATGTCAAATGTCAGGTTCCCTGATGCACACTGTCTGGAGTTGCCCGAAGAGCCAGGGGTTTTGGGGCTGGAGTTCAACAGCAGATATCCAGAGCCCTGAAAGAGTCACTAAAGCTCACTCCACCGTAGAATACCCTAGGGATCTGGAATGAAAAAACCCTTTCCAAACCTGCTTTAATATTCTGCAACCTTGCTTTATTGGTGGCAAATAGAGACATTATTGGGTTGTGGGACAGCGGAACTCTTCTGAGACTGGCCTACTGGCCGCACAAGATGGGCTGGTGCATGCCTGTCAAGGAACAGATCTACCGGGAACAGGGCTGCGCTCAAAAGTACTCAAAAATATGTGGCCCATGGGAGGAATTCAGTTCTTGAGGACACTTGCACCTCTAGTAGGGTGTGCCATGCCCCGCATAAACATTATAAGATACTGGGCTGCCGGTGCACCGCCACAGCCCGGGCCCTGGGCTCTCCATGCCTGACCGTGAAATGGACTAATGCAAGCCAGGTGGTGCCATGGCATATATATGTATAATGTCTCTATATGCATATGCTGATATGTACTCTACCTGGAGAATTGCATGTTTTTGTATTATTGATTACCATTTCAGGTTGAAAATAAATAAAATTTATTTTAAAAAAAGAAAGAAATATTGTGAGGGTCCAGCCACCTAATGGAAAGCTCCCAGACAGAGCACATGACCCTATACTGCCCTCTTTATTGATGAACCATATGGTGGTTGCATTTTACATCAGAACCTGGACAGATATGCTGCTGAAAGAAGGGAGTAAAGCCCTGGGGACTATGGGGTGCTGCTACTCAATCAGAGACTAGAGGCTTCTGATCTTCAGGTGGCTTCCTGTTACGGCCCGCCACAAGAACGTCGTAAACGCTGCCATTACTTTCCCCTCAGATCAACAGGCGAAAGGTGCGGAAGTGCATCACATGCACGCACTGTATTTGGACCTAAGTCTGTGGTGGAACGAACCGGGAACAGAAAGACTACATGTCCCAGAGTCCTCAGTGTCTGGCGTTGGGAGAGCACGCCTTCCGGGACAACAGCTGTGAAAATCCTTTAAGTATCGGGAAAGCGCGCGAAGCCGCACAGATTATTCCGAGGAGATAGCGTACGGCGGACGCTTGCTGCTGCAGTCTCTTTTTGCTACGGTGCGATAAGCGGTTTCAAGGGGCTATTTGGAAAACAGAAGTTTTCATGTTCTAAGAGAGATGTAATTAACCGTGAGGTAGCGGTAATTTCTTAGTGTTCTTCTCTTTTCGTGTCTGGGGACACGCTTTCTGGATTAGTGTTTCTGTGCTGCCAACTTGAAACACGGTTTCCGAGTGAGTTCGGGAAAGACATTGTGATTTACTTTGAATATTCGGCAAAGTTATATACAGAGTTTGACATTGAGAGCGTTATTTGGCTGAGAATATTTACGGATGCATTCATTGTGCTTGGTCAAGAATTACGTATATCAACTCTTACACGGAAGGAGTATTGCATTGTTGTATTCTTTCCAGGATTAAGGTGTTCTTGTGGCAGGAATCAATTCGGCCATATAAGAAAGGATATTATCAATTCTTCATTTCAGAACTAGTGTTCACTCGAGTCTTTTCTTTCTTGTATTTCATTTAACAGGGGAACCAGTTGTGTGGGGGAAAAGAGAGTCAATGAAGATTCCTTTTATTATCTCCACTCCCCCTTGTGATGTGTTGGTTACTGTATTATATGGTGGGTATCTCTTCAAACCAACAATATATTCAGTAAACCTAGGTGATGATATGCTCCTATGAGTATGAGTGATATATGAAGTCATTTAAGTTATGTGCCTTCCTTTTTATTTGCTACAGTGAGAGAAACAACTGGTTGTGCAAGAATTAAGTCTTCTTTCAAGGAGCTATTGAATAGAAGCATTCTTCTTTTTGTTACAGGTATATATGTACCAAAGATATACAAAAATCTGAAAGTTGATAAACATTGCATTGTTTGTGGTGAACGTTATTCATGATGTTTTTTGTATTCTAGACCTCCCTCCCAGCTGTTCCCTACCTTAACTTCCCTCACTTGATCTGATCAACCTTCTGTGCCACACTGGCAATTTAGAATTGAGACGATCAAGAGGTGGAATTGTTTTAGCATCGCTTCAGTTCCGAGGTATCTCTAGGCTATCACAGAATAATCTGCCCACGCTTAATTACCTCCCGATTGAAGCGGTGTTTTTACAATGGCGACGTTAGAAGATGTTTTGGTAGCATTACAGGCGGTTCAAACAGAGGTAACGGCTTCTCGTGCAGAGACCGCCGTACTACAAGATAGAATAGACAAAATGCAAAGAAATCCGTTTGACGTAACAGGGAGTCGTCCTACAGGGGGGTTTCCTTGGGCTACGGGTACCAATCCTTCCTCTTCAGCTCCCTTTACGGTTGAAATACCCACACCCATTCCTTTAGCAGCCCCTGAACGTTTTCATGGAGAACCACAGAAAATGCAAGTGTTTCTCACACAAGTTCTGCTACATTTTACTTGTCGTCCCAAAGTGTTCAATACCAATCAAGCTAGAGTGGCGTTTTTGGTATCTTATTTGGCTGGGGATGCTGCTCAATGGGTAGAGCCGTTAGTCCAACGAGACGATCAATTGTTATATGATTGGGATGGATTTCGAGAAGAGTTCGAAAAGATGTTTGACCATAGGGCGTATTCCTTCTCAGCCAATAGAGAACTACTCGAGTTAAGACAGGGCAATCGAGAGTTAGTGGTATACATAAACGCATTTCAAAGACTTGTAGCAGAAACACAATGGTCTCAGGATAAACAGGCAGCTTTATTTCATCAAGGTCTTAGAGATGAATTAAAAGATGTTATTGCCCAAATTGATCCACAACCTAAGACATGTATAGATCTGATTAATTTATCCCTTCGGTTAGACTATAGATTAAGTGAATGAAAAGGTGATAAAAGAAAAATAGAAAAACCAATGCATAGAGTAGATAGAATCCGTAATTGTTATGGAAATACAGGTACTGGGCTGGAACCTATGGAAATAGGAACAGTTAGATCCTCACTAACGCCTGAAGAAAGAGAGGCTTGGAGAAAGCAAGGGCTTTGTTTGTATTGTGGCAAGAAGGGGCATTACGTTAGGAACTGTTTATTAAAACCCAAGAGTAAGGACATAGTGCCCACCAAGGCAGCTACACTCACCAATAAGGTGACAGAAAACTAGTAAGCTCAAGGGAGGTAGAAGGGAAAACCTTGGGCTCAACCGATGTCCCTTCAGTATTAGAAAAGAATCCATCTTCCAAGGGACAATTTTTCCTGGAAGTTACCTTGATAACAGAGGGGGAGACTCATCACATGAAAGCTTTAATCGAATCTGGAGCTACCGGAGTCTTCATGGATGAAAAGTTAGTTGGTGAAATGAGAATACCTAAGATTAAAAAGGCAATACCGGAGATAGTAACGGCAGTAGATGGGAGAAACATTGATTCAGGACCCATCACTTTTCAAACTATAGGAGAAGAGATAGTTTGCCAAGAAAATCATACAGAAGAGCTTGTTTTTAACATAATCAAGGCTCCTCAGTATGGTATTATATTTGGGTTACCTTGGTTAAGTCTTCATAACCCTAGTGTTAATTGGGAGAAGAGAGAAATTAAATTCACTTCTGATTATTGCAAAATTCATTGCTTAGCAGAGTCTTGGAAGCCTGTTGAGGTGTTAAGTATGGAACACACGATTGCAACAGCAGCTGAACAAGATATTACCCTTCCTGACATCTACTCTAATTACCAAGATGTTTTCAGCGAAAACAAGGCGGAAGTACTACCGCCTCACAGACAGTACGACTGTCAAATTGACCTAGTCCCTGGGGCTATAATACCTTGTGGGCGGATATATGCATTATCTGAACCAGAGAACGAGCATCTCCACGAGTATCTGGATAAATATCTAGCAAATGGTTTTATACGACCTTCCAAATCACCGGCAGCCTCGCCTCTGTTTTTCATAGCCAAGGCGAATGGTGAACGGAGAACGTGCATTGACTTCAGGGCATTGAATAAAATTACTGTCAAAAATAGGTATCCTCTTCCTCTTATAACTGTATTATTGGATCAAGTAAAACAGGCAGTAATATTTACAAAGTTGGATTTGAGAGGAGCTTATCATCTTGTTCATGTCAGACAGGGTGACGAGTGGAAAACCGCCTTCAGGACTAGACACCGATTATTTGAATACCAGGTCATGCCGTTTGGCTTGTGTAATGCCCCTGCGGCATTTCAATACTTCTTAAATGATGTATTGAGGGACTATCTGGATGTATTCGCCATAGTGTACATAGATGATATTCTAATTTTTCATCAAATACTTTGGTACATAGCGAACACGTTCAAAAGGTATTACAAGCCCTTAGAGACCATCATTTGTTTTGTAAACTCAGTAAATGTGAGTTTCACGTTCCTCGTATTGAGTTTCTAGGCGTGATGTTGTCAGAAAAAGGCCATGAGATGTCAGAGAGAAAGATTAAGGCGGTACAGGATTAGCCAACCCCATCCAATGTCCGGGACGTTCAAAGTTTTTTGGGGTTTGCGAATTTTTATCGCCGATTTATTAATCAATTTTGAGATACTGTGTCCCCAATCACCTGTTTGTTAAAGAAAAAAGTTCCATTTGTATGGTCAAAAGAAGCTAGCATCGCCTTTGAATCCTTAAAGAAGGCCTTTACATCTGCTCCTGTTTTAGCTCACCCTGACCCTGAAAAACCTTATGTGGTCGAGACAGATGCCTGTGAGGTAGCCTTAGGAGCGATTTTGTCACAAAGAGACTGTATGAATGGTCAACTGCACCCAGTGGCTTACATGTCTAGAAAATTCAACGAATCTGAGAAGAACTACACAATTGCAGAAAAGGAACTGTTGGCAATTCGTGATGCTTTTCGAGAATGGCGACAATACCTTATGGGTGTGAAACACATCACAACCGTTTATACTGCTCACCGTAATTTACAATACATGAAGTCCACTCGATTATTGTCGCCCAGACAGCTGAGATGGATGCTGTTTTTTGAAGAGTTCCAATTCGTTCTCACATACAGGCCGGGAAGCGAAAATAAGAAGGCAGATGCCCTCACACGACAGGAATCAAAACATACACCTACAGAAAAAATATCTTGTGCAATAATTAACCCTGAACATGTGATATGTAGTGTGCAAACAGATCAGTTTTTGGCAGAGATAGTGCAGGCTGCAAAATTAACCAATTGGAAGAATTGGTTACTCCAACATAAAGAATGGAAGATTAAGCAAGGTATACCCACATGTGGTACTCGCATATTGATTCCCATCAAGAGCCTTCAAAAACAGGTTTTAAGTTGGTGTCATACCCTACCTAGTGCTGGTCATAACGGCTGGGAAAAAACAATTGAAAGAGTGTTGAGACAATTTTGGTGGCCTACAGTAAGACAAGATGTAAAGAAGATGGTACAAAGATGTGAAATAGGCATGCAAGCTAAATCAAAGAGAGGAAAACCGGATGGTTTGTTGTGCCCTCTACCTACTCCTGACACTCCATAGGAGAATATTTCATTAGATTTTATTGTGGGATTACCAAGAAATAAAAAATGTACCGCCATCATGGTAGTTGTAGATAGTCTAACCAAGATGGGCCATTTTATAGCTTGTGAAAATACAACTTCAGGACAAGTGGCACAGATGCTACTCCTGCATATAGTTAGATTACACGGTTTACCCAAAATCATTGTTTCAGACAGAGGGACTCAATTTACTGCTAAGTTTTGGAGAGTTTGGTGTAGCGCTCTACATATATCATCAACCATGACCATGAGTTTTCATCCACAAACCGATGGGCAAACAGAAAGACTAAATCAAACTCTTAAACAATACTTGAGATGTTATGTGGATAAGAACACGGAGGCATGGGTGGACTGGTTGTGGATAGCCGAAGTGGCTTATAATAGTGCTCAACATAGCACCACTAAGATGTCCCCTTTCTATATCACGTATGGGTTCCATCCAAGATTCATTCCTTTGACAAATCCTGTACAGATTCATAAGATGCCCGAGGTAGAAACAAGGATGAAACAAATTCAAAACAATTGGAAAATAACAAAAAGAAACATGAGAATAGCAAAGGATAGATATAAGAAGCAGGCGGAGAAACACAGGAGAAAGGAACCTCAATCTAAAAAGGGTGATGCAGTGTGGTTATCCACAAAGAACATTAGATTTAAAAGACACAGTATATTTAACCCTCGATTTATAGGTCCTTACAAAATCAGTAAAGTCATTTCGCCTGTTACAGTCAAATTGGCGCTGCCACTGCACATGAAAATACATCCAGTATTTCATGTATCATTGGTGAAACCATCCTTTAACCCTGTTAAAAGGAGACCCGAACCGATATTGGTTGATCAAGACCTCGAGTATGAGGTGAGTGACATTCTGGATTCCAAGAAGCGAGGCAATAAGTTGTGGTATTTGATTGCCTGGAAAGGTTATGGCCCTGAGGAAAATTCCTGGGAACCAGCTTCTGGTATTCATGCTCCCCGGTTAATCAAAAGGTTTCATGTACGGTACCCTATGAAACCCCGGCAATGTCAGCGTTCCCTTGGGAAGGGATGTACTGTTACGGTCCGCCACAAGAACGTCGTAAACGCTGCCATTACTTTCCCCTCAGATCAACAGGCGAAAGGTGTGGAAGTGCATCACATGCACGCACTGTATTTGGACCTAAGTCTGTGGTGGAACGAACCGGGAACAGAAAGACTACATGTCCCAGAGTCCTCAGTGTCTGGCGTTGGGAGAGCACGCCTTCCGGGACAACAGCTGTGAAAATCCTTTAAGTATCGGGAAAGCACGCGAAGCCGCACAGATTATTCTGAGGAGATAGCGTACGGTGGACGCTTGCTGCTGCAGTCTCTTTTTGCTACGGTGCGGTAAGCGGTTTCAAGGGACTATTTGGAAAACGGAAGTTTTCATGTTCTAAGAGAGATGTAATTAACCGTGAGGTAGCGGTAATTTCTCAGTGTTCTTCTCTCTTCGTGTCTGGGAACACGCTTTCTGGATTAGTGTTTCTGTGCTGCCAACTTGAAACACGGTTTCCGAGTGAGTTCGGGAAAGACATTGTGATTTACTTTGAATATTCGGCAAAGTTATATACAGAGTTTGACATTGAGAGCGTCATTTGGCTGAGACTATTTACGGATGCATTCATTGTGCTTGGTCAAGAATTACGTATATCAACTCTTACACGGAAGGAGTATTGCATCGTTGTATTCTTTCCAGGATTAAGATGTTCTTGTGGCAGGAATCAATTCGGCCATATAAGAAAGGATATTATCAATTCTTCATTTCTGAAGCAGTGTTCACTTGAGTCTTTTCTTTCTTGTATTTCATTTAACAGGGGAACCAGTTGTGTGGGAGAAAAGAGAGTCAATGAAGATTCCTTTTATTATCTCCAATCCCCCTTGTGATGTGTTGGTTACTGTATTATATAGTGGGTATCTCTTCAAACCAATAATATATTCAGAAAACCTAGGTGATGATCTGCTCCTATGAGTATGAGTGATATATGAATGAATGAATGAGGTAACATTTCTAGAGCGCTTAGTTACCCGGAGGCATCCCAGCGCTGGCGAATGCTAAATTAAACTGCAACAGGGTTAGATGGGAAAAAGCCAGGTCTTCAGGCCCTTCCTAAAAATATTGTGACTAGGTTCCCTACGAAGCTGCAATGGGAGGGCGTTCCAGAGCTTAGCCGCATTATATGAAAACAGTCGGCCACCACTTCTGGCCCTCCGGATTCTAGGAACTGAGGCTAAATGAAGGTCATCCGAACGGAGCCGCCTATTGGCTCGGTAAGGATGTGCCAAAGAAGAAATAATGGCTGGTCCCTTCCCTCTCAGCACCTTGTGGGAAATGCACAGGGCTTTGAAGTGGACCCTTTCCCTGATCGGGAGCCAATGGAGGGCCTTTAAGGCGGGTCTGGCCGATTGACGGCCAGAGAGCCCTACGAGGATCCTGGCGGCACAATTCTGTACGACTTGGAGTTTCGCCAGGACCGAGCTAGGAGCGGCCAGGTATAGGGCATTTCCATAGTCCAATCGAGACAGTATAAGGGCCTGAACCATCAATTTTTTTGCTTGTAAAGGGAGTAACGGTAGCACCTTGCGAAGTAGTCTCAGCATGCCAAAGCAAGTGGCGACCACTGTTCTGGCTTGAGTTTTAAAACTAAGCTCATCATCTAGCCAGAAGCCTAAGCTCTTTATTTCCTTTTTGGGATGGGCTTTGGACCCATACAGGCTGGCCAGATGGAATCTATTTCATTGGGGGAATTATTGCCAAGGAGCATAAGCTCCGTTTTGTCGCCATTCAATTTGAGATGAGACAATGTCATCCATCTGGCGACTTCTTCGTGGCAAGGCAACAGACGGGAAGAGGCTCTGTCTGCGTGGTTCAGTGAGATCACCAATTGAGTATCGTCAGCATAAGTGACGAGTTGCACTCCAAAGGGGAGGACACTGTCTGCGAAGGGGGCCAAATAAGAATTAAAAAGGGAGGGGCTCAAGGACGAGCCCTGAGGCACTCCACAATGGAGAGGCCGGGGATTTGAGATGTCTTCGCCCTCAAAGATTTGAAAGGATCTATCCTCTAGAAAGGAGCTTAACCATTTCAGGGCAGCTCCGGACACACCCAATTTGTGGAGTCGGTGGACCAAGATGCGGTGGTTCACCGTATCAAAGGCCGCGCTAAGATCTAAAAGTATCACGGCCGCCGATCCTCCTGCGTCGAGAATTTTTCTAGTTTCTTCGACGACAGCTAGCAACGCCGTCTCAGTTCCTTGGCGTGGGCGAAAGCCCGTTTGAGACGAGTGGAGGAGGTTGCCGTCCTCCAAATGCCTAGAGAGCACTAAGTTAACGTATTTATCTGTCACTTTACTGACCCATGGAAGAAGAGAGATGGGCCGAAAAATTGCTGAGACAACTGGGATCTAAGCTTGGCTTTTTCAATAAAGTTTTACCATTGCGTTCTTCCACGAAGGAGGCACCACCCCAAGAGAGAGTGAGGAGTTGATCAGGTCCACCATAACAGGACCAACTAAATCCACCGCTGATTTCAAAATTTTTAGGGGGCGGGTCGGTGGGTGAACCACTCCTGACAAGTGCAGAGATGGTCCGAAAATTTTCCTCGTTTAAGGGAGGAAATACTTCAACACGTGTTCATGACTCTGAGCAGTACAATCCTTACAAAACAGGTCTGTGTCAGAGTCGATCATGGGAAAGGTGCTGCTGATGGTTTGGACTTTATTGAAAAAAACTCTGCAAGCTCGTTGCAACGATGAAGTGTTGCTTCAGGAGTATCAGGGGAGCGGGGCTTTTAAAGTTTTTAGCAATGCGAAACGTTTCACGGGGAGTTTGCCGCCAGGGAAATTTTCTCTTTAAAATAGTGGGCTTGAGCCTTTCTAATCTCGGTCTTATATACCTTGATGGTTTCTCTATACTCCTTTTTCTTGGGAGAGGTGAAGTCTTTCCTCCAAGATCTCTCAGCTCTTTTACAAATCTGTTTTAGCTCACGGAGTTTAGGTGTGTACCAGGCCCAGTTTTAATGTGAATGATCTTCTTCGGAAGAGTCACATCTAAAGAGCCTTCGATCCAATTATTAAATTGATCGTTGGCTAGTAAAGGGTCAGGATCAAGAGATGGTCTCATGTTATCCAGTGCAAGGGCCCACTGTTCCATAGGGAGTTTTGACTAGCAGCGACTTAATTTTTTTGCCGAACAAGTGGGCGGAGGAGCAGACCTAGGGGACCATTGGAGGGAGATCAAAAAATGGTCTGACCAAGGTACAGGATAAGGTTCCAAACAGATCAGCTCCTTCAAATTAGAAAATACGGGATCAAGAAGATGACCTTTAGAATGAGTAGGAAAGGATACCATCTGAGTCAATTGTATGGCAGCAAGGTCATGAATGAGATCTGAGGCAACCCTCGATGCCAAATTATCCAGGTGGATATTTAAATCGCCCAAGATAGTAAAATTAGGGGCTGTTCCTGCCAAGTTTGTTGTAATTTCAAGTAGAGATTTAAGGAATTGGCCCATAGGCCCAGGAGGTCGATAGATCAAAATACCTGAAAGGGAAAGGGTGGCCGAAACTCCTATTGAGAAATGAAGATTCTCACAATCAGACAAAGGGCTGCTGAATATTCGACAGGTGAGGTGGCTTTTATAGATAATAGCGATTCCGCCACCTTTTCCAGACACTCTGTCTAACCTCTGTACTAAATAATCAGAGGGGAGGGCTTAGGCAATGTCTGGGTCAGAACTGGACTGAGTCCAGGTTTCAGTAAGGAACAGGACATCCGGGCTGTCATCAGTTAATAGGATAGACAGTTCTGTTGTGTGTTTAGGTAAAGACCGGCAATTAATTAAAAAAAGTTTAAGAATTTTGACCGGAGGCTCAACAGATAAAGGAAAAAAGGGGCGTGAGTCAAATTTAAAAGAGCGATGCTCACAACCCTGTTTCGTGGTCTCAATATCGATAGAATGTTTACAATTCAGACTGAGGTCATGGTTTAAGAGTGTTAGTTGCTGCGCGCTATAACAGTACCTTACTTGACGCAGAGAGGCAGGATTCCTGGCCCCTGGTCCCAGCCAGTCGCAGACGGGCTTGCCTTAGGCGCGCCTTTGGCGCGACAGCGGCGCGGTCGCGTCATCGGGCTCCTAAGTAGCCTGGTCGGGATCCAGCGACTAGAGCGCTGACCCAAAATGGATGCCGGTACAGGAAGTGTGCAAAAAAGCAATGAGCAGCGTGTCCCCCGAGCTTTAACACAGCTCGATAGCAGCAAAGTAAATGAGACAATACAGTACACAATCAATTTAAAACTTCTGGATTCCCAAATAGTTAAAAGTCTAAAAAGCCCCCCTTCGAATTCTCCAAATTTTGTTTTAAGATTCGAAAAACACCCTTCTGTTAGGAAGAACATATGGCTAATGAGCCTACTAACGCTCTGTGGCAGCTTTAGCACCCGCTGCGCGGTCGCGTCATCGGGCTCCTAAGTAGCCTGGTCGGGATCCAGCGACTAGAGCGCTGACCCAAAATGGATGCCGGTACAGGAAGTGTGCAAAAAAAGTTATTTAAGTTATGTGCCTTCCTTTTTATTTGCTACAGTGAGAGAAACAACTGGTTGTGCAAGAATTAAGTCTTCTTTCAAGGAGCTATTGAATAGAAGCATTCTTCTTTTTGTTACAGGTATATATGTACCAAAGATGTACAAAAATCTGAAAGTTGATAAACATTGCATTGTTTGTGGTGAACGTTATTCATGATGTTTTTTGTATTCCAGATCTCCCTCCCTGCTGTTCCCTACCTTTCCTTCCCTCACTTGATCTGATCAACCTTCTGTGCCATACTGGCAATTCAGAATTGAGACGATCAAGAGGTGGAATTGTTTTAGCATCGCTTCAGTTCCGAGGTATCGCCAGGCTATCACACTTCCCCAGCACATACACAATGCATCCGTTATGACTGTGAGTGCAGGAAGGGGCAAGAAAAGCATCTACTAAACATCAGGTTGGCATCTGCAATCCATCCTTGAAGGGCTTGGATGTTTTCCAACAGGAACCTCCAGTGAAGCCAAAGGTTCAACTGAAGAGCATGCATGTCCCAACAAACATGAAAAACCAGCTGTATGCACAAGGCCAGAAGACCAAGAAGCTTCAGAACAACCCACACCAGAAAAAGGGCCCGTGTTCGAAACATCGGGATCAAAGCCCATACGTTCCATAATCACTGTGGTGGTAGGAATTCTTTCTGCACCACCATGCATCCAGGATGGTCCCTAAAAACAGGCGGAAGGTGACTTTAGTTCACTGATGGAATAGCTCAAGATGGAGAGCAACAAAACTGTCACCTGCCGATGCACAGAGATAAGCTGCTGAGATGCATGCTTTGAGGATCCAGTCATCTAGGTACAGGAATATGTGCATCACTGACCACTAATCCCTTGTGATTATTACCTCCAGCTTTTGTTGTTGTCCTTGTCATGAGGAATGTCTCACCTGTGTTTACATTGTACATCTGTACTGTATATTTCATCCCACTTTGCCCCATTCTTGCTTTTTAATGCCACAAAAACTGACACTTGCTACGTCACCTACTGGACATGTCCTGTCATGATGAGTGTCACGTCTTTGTTTATATTGCACATTTGTATTGTATATTTCATCCCACTTTGCTCCACTCCCTTCTTTCTAATGGCCACAAAAACTGACACTTGCTACATCACCTACTGGATCTAGACACAGAAAAGGGATTTCTAGGTCACGCTGAAAGGGCTTGGTATTGGATATGGATATTAAGGATAAGCACCCTCCCTGCCTCTCTAGTCAGCATTGTTCACTAATGCGCCCAAAAGGGCAATCATCTTGAAATGGCTTCCATCTACTATCCCCAGCTCCCTCATGCCTATTGCACCCAGCATGGATCCTGCTCTTGCTAGCAAGATGGAACGACCTACTTTTTCCTGCAGGAAATGACTGGTACTTAATAAACTACCCTCCCAACTTAACCAAAAACACCATGAGAAATCTCAAACAAAAAATCCTCAACCTTAATAAAGAAACTCTTATCACTGACCAATACTTCTGCTACAACAAAGGTACCCTACTGAATGACTTCATCTTCTCTACCGATCGACATGCTCAATGGAGGAAAGTCCTAGCTTCCTCACTGAACACCACCATCACCAAGAAAATTCCACATACCCATAAACATACTATCTATAACAATGGCACTGTGCTCATTCAATCTTCAGAACGCAATCTGGAAATCTTCGCCTATCTCTTCTCTTACCTCAAGAACAAACCAGACATGGCCACTCCTCCTTCACTCCTACGCCTGCTCCCTCGCAACTCCCCTCAGACTCCTCTCCTCTCCTCTCCTGACAACCTCATCGCTGCCACCCCCTTACCCCTCTTCCCACCTCTCTCCCCTGGCGAACACCCATTTACTCCCGGGCATCACTGCAGTCCAACACAGCCCATCCTCCAGCGATAATGCTGGCACTCCCCCACGACAACAACAATCCAACATCTTTACTTATCATCCTTCTACATACCGCTGTACCTACACTCCCGTCAACAGGACCACTACATCACTACATATTTTCTCGCTATCTGATGCTCAAAACAAAGATCCTTCCCCCCTCAGGCAAGGCCTGCTCAATGTCGCCCTCTGGATGAACAGAAATGCCCTTAAACCCAATGGCAATAAAACCGAAGTCCTGATCCTGGGTAATAATCTCGAACTTTGAGGAGTTAACCACTGGCCCGCTTCTTTGGGGCCTCTACTGCGCCGGTTGATAAGGCTAAGAATCTCGGCTTCATCGTTGATATGAATCTCTCCTTGAAACCACAGGTCTCCAAGCTCACAGCCTCCTGCTTTTCCATTATGAAATGGCTCAAGAAAATCCTTTGGCTGATTCCTCTAAGCTCCCAGAGAACAGTGCTGCAGGCCTTGATTACGTCCAGACTGGACTATGAGAATGTACTGTATCTGGGCGCTGATAAGGCCTTGATTAATCGCTTGCAGATTATCCAGACCGCAGCCGCCTGCCTTCTTTTCCGGCTGCAGAGACATGCTTCAGTTTCTCCCTTGCTCCATAAATTGCTCTGGCTGAAGGTTGACAAACAGATAAATTTCAATGCCTTATGCTATATGTTTCGAGCTAGACACGGTCTCGCCCCTTCTTATATCCAAGATCTGGTGTCTCCGTATGTCCCTTCCCGATCGCTGAGATCCGCCAACCTCGCACTGTTTACCATGCCTAGGTTTCGCAGAGCTCGTATTAAGGGGCGCTCTTTCCCCGTTTTAGGACCAAAACTCTGGAACTCTCTTTCGGTGGCTCTTAGAAACTGTGACTCATTGCTTACTTTACGCAAAAACCTAAAAAACCATGCTCTTCAACTGCCCTGTCTAATCTGCCACCGGGCAGAGTTGCTGTGCCTCCTGCTACTGTCTGCCTCTAGCGCCGGGAGACCCTGTTGGGTAGCTGCGTGCCCTACAAATCTCTTAAATAAATAAATAATACATCCACAGTCCTCGCTCAACCAACCATTTCCAAGGATCTGACTGCGGACCCTACCGATTCTGGCCCCTCAAATGCCCTGACACCACTGTGCTTTCCCCTGCCAAGAGTCTCTACATTGACTCTACGCTCAACACTATAATATCTGAACTGCAGCGGATTAGGGCTGACAGCCTTAAACTAGCTCATATCACCTCCAATCTTGAACACAAGTTGATCTCTCACACGACTTGCCTCCAGACTAACAACACTCTAAATCCCAAATACCACTATCCCTCCCTACACTTGGGTCACACATCCTTGCTGGAGATCTACACCACACCATAACCACTCCTCACGACCCAATAGGGTAGTCAGACAGTTATCGAACAAAGATATACTCTCTCTCCTAGACACTTATAGCCATGCTCCGGCCGTCCACATTATACCTAATAAAAATATTTAGACTATCATCACTCAACCTCCCATGACATCTCATCCCAGCACTAGGTATATAAATAAAGTTAACCTCAAACCCATTCCCATCTCTCATACATCTACGAATACCTCCAAAACTTCCCTTAAATGCTCTTTACACAACTGTCGTTCAGCTTTGAAACATGCTGCGGATATAGTCAATCTTATACTTAATTTGGATCTTGCCATCCTTATACTCACTGAAACTTGGCTTAATGAATCCTCATCCCCAATTCTTGACATACTAGCCCCCCAGCCATGACATTGTCAGACTAGACTGTTAACGGGGTGGCCTAGCCTGTATATACAAGTCCACACTATCTATGAAGCAATCACAAACTTTGGCACAGACTTCCTGTGAACACCTTAGGATCAACTTCACCACCAATGACAACTCAACTTGCTCTCATCACAAGTTTTACCTGCATCCAGGAGATAACCACACGTTCATCGAACAGATCATAGAGATTATCTCATTTGATAATGAAGAACATACCAACCAGACTTTTCTAGGCGACTTCAGCATTCATTGGAACAACTTCAGTGACCATCTTGTGAACAGTTTTAAATCTTTCCTCCAGGACCTCAACCTTATCCAAGCCTACAACAGCCCGTCCCATAGCAAAGAGGCCACCAACCTTATGCAAGCCTGCAAAAGCCCGACCCATAACAAATAGGCCACCTTCGATTTAATTATAGCTAAAGAGAACTCCATACAAATTGAATCTATCCTACCTTACGACTGGGCTGACCACCAATGCATCACCTTCCACATCTCAGAAAGGACACTCATCACAAAGGGCCAACCTGTGAAAGCCAAACACTGGGTCAGAGACACCCGCAAAATGAACCCACTCACAATGTCAGCTCTTAGTAACAACATCCTTCTACTGCTCCCCTCCATGTATGACGCTCATGACCTCACTGATCACTATCTAAATTCCATGTAAAAAATCACGGACTCCCTTACCTTCAAACAACCAAATAGAATCCTGTATAAAAGAATCACAACTGTAACCTTAACGAGGAACGACGATACCTCAGACTTGCAGTGAGAGCATGGAGACATACCCCTTCTCTGTCCAACCTCAAACTCCTATGACAAAGACGGCGCGCCTACAATAGGCATAGCAGGAACTCCAAAGCAGCATTCCTCCAAAATCCACTTGATACAGCAATTAATCAACCAAAAAAAACAGTTCGAAATTGTTAAAAAATAGACAAACCGAAAAAGCGATTCCCCCACGCTCAGACAACAAATCACTACCCAACTGCGAAACCTTTGCCTCCTTCTTTGCAGAGAAAACCATGCTAATAACCACCGATATCCAGAACACTATGAAACTTCTACCTTGCGAACCCCTCCCCCACACCCTACCCTTCTCAATCAGGAAGAATGCCCAAGAAACCATTCCCTAACACCTACAAATAACGCTGCACGGTCTAGCTTCGAAACCTTCGAGGAAAATGACATCTTAAAATATTGACCTCTCTGAAATACTCCAACCACTTCAACGATCCCCTTCCCTCCAAACTCCTCAGCGAGTCTATTCACTTCCTACTCCCCTTATGGACTAGGATAAACAATGCATTAGTCACCCAAGGCTCTATACCTGACTGCCTCAAAAGTGGCCATGTTACTCCTATTAAAAAAAAAACAACAACTCTGACAAGTCCGACACCAACAATTACCGCCCTATCTTCAACAGCCCAATTTAAGCCAAACCCTTCGAACAATGTGTGCACTTATAGCTTCGCAATCACATGGAGCAATTTCAACTCCTCGACAAATATCAATCTAGTTTCCGACTAAGCCACAGCACCGAAACTGCCCTGGGCCACATTGTTGATGATGCTCTACGCTCATTCGACCTATACATGGAGCCTCTAACTGAAATCTTCAAACTTGCCCACATAACCTACCACATGTATGCAGACGACACTCAACTCTACATAAAAATGGCCTTACTCAATGACATCAATATCCTCAATAACACCTTGATAAAAACACATTGGTTTACTCTTAACCACCTCAAACGTAATGCCTTCAAAGCAGAATTATTGATCTCACCGCCCGCCATTGCCCCTATTATCAAAGACTAGCTCCCACAGCTTACTGCCTTGAATTGTACCCCTCACATCATTGACTCTGCCAAATCCCTATGTATAATCTTGGACAATGCCCTCTTCATGCAAAAACATATCAGTGCCGCCCATCAGGTGAGCTATCCATCAACTGCAAGCGCTAAGGAAATAAAAACCTTTCTTCCCCTTGTCAGAACTCAAAACAGCAGTTCAAACTCTTGTGTTATCGAAATTAGAATATAGTAGCACTACCCTTGTTGGCCACTGAAAAACTACACTTGCACCATTGAAGGTTACTATGAATGCAGCCGCTAGGCTCATCACGGGAATAAAAAAAGTGATCATATCACCCCTGACTTCCAATCCCTGAAATAGCTATCCTTTGAGGCTAGAATCCATCTCAAAATTACATGCATGACCCATAAAGCGCTGCGCCACAGTACCCTCTCTTACCTGACCCAAGAACTGACCCTATCGGGTGGAAACAGATCCTCCAGAAGTACAAGTTCTTTACTACTCAAGCCATACAAATTCAACAAGAAAACCTACAACCGATCCTTCTCCGGAGCAGCCCCCAAAATATGGAACGCTCTCCTTTCTGAGATCAGATGCAACCCATCCACCTACAGGAAAATAGTAAAATGCGTCTACTTTTCAACAATTGAGTGACTAGGTCCTGCATGTTTGTTGTTGCTTGGTATCACGCGTATGCACATACCCCTGAGCTCAACGCTGATATCTTGCATTCCCTAGCCTTCTACACACAGTTCTAACACCTATTGGACTTTGCTCATGCCAGTTTGATTGACTTTGTGTTTTTGTCTCTCATCTTACCATTTTCTTATGTAAATATTGTCCTCATGTCTTATACTAGGTTTTTGTATACTGCCTACCTTTTTGTACCATACCTTCCTGTGATACTCTTGTAAAACGCTCTGTCACCTGAAAGGGTCTTGTCCGCACTATATAAAACTCGAAACAAATAAATGAATAAGTAATGACACCATCCAGTCTCCAGGATTCAAAGCACAAGAGCCAGCATCAGCAATGTGAACTTGTCCTTCCTTAGGAGATCGTTCAGAAACCTGAGGTCTAAGAGAAGTCTTAATCCCCTGTCCACCTTGGGAACAAGAAAGTAATAGAAGAAACAGCCTGTGCCTCTCTCTACCTTGGGCACCATCTCAATTGCACCCTTAGCAAGCAAAGACTGAACTTCTGTGGACAGGATAGCGCCATGATACACCAACACTTGAATCACCACTATGGGGATCGGTGGAGGAGAGTACAAAAGAGTAAGGTTGCAGCCAACAATATAGCAACAATTTGAAGAACCCACTGGTAAAAAAGTAATGGTGCACCAGGCAAGAAAACAAATGAACCCTGCCTCCTGTCTGCCTCAAAAGACTGAATGAGGGGGAACTAAAGTAGTTTTGCAGTAATTGCAGCAGGTGAGAGACATAGAGGAGAGCTGTAGGCCCTAACCTGTACCACCGCCTCTGCCTTTAGAGCCACAAAAGGACTCGGCAGACTGCTGAATGCCTCTGACAATAGCTAAGGGCTCTCAAATAGCCCCAGAATTGTCTTTGTTTGGTTGGGAAACTGGTAAGTAGGCAAAGCAGACCCAGCTAGGAAGCTGTTGCCCTGCTGCCCTTGAAGTGCTCTAATGCAGAATCCACCTTATCCCCAAAGAGCCTGGCTCCATTACAGGGCATGGCCATTAAGGAGGCCTGTACATTACCAGAAAACACAGTTGCCTGCACCCAAGCATGCTGCCATAACAATAGTGATACCCATGGCGCATTCAACAGAATCTGTGGTATCCAGACCGACTCTCTAAATGTATTTGGCCATGTCCTGGCCATCCTGCATGGTTAGTGCACGTTTCTGAAGTCTTCAGGGAGGCGGGGTAAAATGTAATTCACCACATCCCACACAGCATGGGTATAGCGAACCAAAAGGCATACAGCATTCAAAAGAGCAAAGAGCCAACGAAGCTGAAGAGAACACATGTGCATAAAGCATCAATTCACTTGGACTTCCCGTCAGGGGAGGTAATGGAAAATTGAAAATCAGTTGGCTTGATCTTGCTAGCAGAAGCTTGTACAACTAGGCTTCCGGGAACAGGATGTGTTAAGAAGGATTGGTCCCCAGGCGCAGGTCTGTAACAATCACACCTTCTCACTGGAGGACCAGTAGAAGGCTTAAACCAAGCCTCAGTAAGGCAATCATTCAGTGTGCTATTGAACAGAGGTAAGGGCTGAGAAGTAGAAAGCCTGCTTGTAAAATCTCCATTAACAGATTGGCTTTAGCATCAACAGTAGGGAGATGCAGTCCAGGAGGACTTCCAGAAATGTGTGAACCACCACTAGTAAAGAGGCACTCAAATCTGTGGGAGGACCAAAGGAAGACTTAGGGTAATTTCAGCTGAACTGCCCATGCCACTATCATTTTGCAAATCCATTTAGAGGCTTCATCTAGATAGTGGTGGGGAGAGAAGTTGATCTGCCTCATCATTGTTCAAGACCTGGGTGGCCTGATAAGGGCCACAGCCAGCAATTGAGTCACAGCCGAAAAGGAGCTCCTTTAAGGTAACGGAATGATAAGGGAACTGGCAGTGAAGGATCAGTCGATGGAACCCTACTTGGAGCCCCTAATGCATCCTGTGGTCCCAAAGGCGCATGAGATGTAACCTCTTCAAAAGACTGCAGAATGGCCTTTTTAAACTCTTCCATTTACTGAGACGTTGACGATGGCCTGGGAAATACTGACCAGGATCGGAATTGGATCGGAGTCTGAAGCCATGGCAAGAGTCAAACATTTGGGGCACCGGCTGTGCGACCTCTCTCTAGAGTGGGAACAGTGGGAAAAGGGTATAATACTGCTTGGACTTCTTTTGTTACCACTGGGACTTGTCACTCGATTTTGTTTCATGGGAAATTACGCTGGCAAACTTGTTATGTGTAATTCCCATTATAATACCATTAAGCCACATGGTAAAATTTTAGCACGGGGAAAGGGGAACAAAGTGACCCGAACAGGAGCAGCTGTCTTTCAGGGCACTTGTGTATCTTGCACTATTTGTTTCGAGCAAAATGAATCCTCATATCCAAACGGGCGCAGGGATGCATTTCACTGTAAAATATATTGCTAAACAACAATTTAGCATTTCATGTAATTTTGCGAATTGTTTGCAGCATTTGCATAATTACGCTAAAGGAGTTCCTCTGTGGATTTCATAAGTGAATACTCAATGGTACCTACATGCTGCTGCTCCAAAACTGTGCATTTCTTAGGCAGTACAACCTGTTATGTAAGGCACACTCTCTGCTTGCAAGAGAATCTTGTCAGAGTGAAGCTTTTTTTCTAGCAAAGTTTGTAAGCATAGGATTGGCACAGTGACATTTACGCCGAGCTAGAAAGGAACAAAGTATTTTTCCAGTTCTCTAGCAAAGTCTTTAAGCATAGGATTAGCACAGTGCCATCCACGCCGAGCTGTAAAATGATAAAAGCCTTTTACCACTACAGGCACAGTATTACAGCTTTGGAATGCGCCTGTAGTGCTAAAAGGCTTTTGTCATTTTACAGCTCTGCGTGGATGACACTGTGCTTAGAGACTTTGCTGTAGAAATGGCAAAGACTTTGTCCCTTTCTAGCTCGGTGTAGATGGCACTGAGCCAATCCTATGCTTAAAAACTTTGCTACGACAACAGACATTTGAGTTGAGCAGATTCAGAGTGTCGCTGGTGTTGTAGGGTGCTCTATACAACAGCTGCTCTCCACCTAAACTTGGGATCTACCCAGAGTTCTCTGCTTCAAGCCAGTGAACAAGAGTAACGCTCCTGAAAAGCGTATGGTGATATTTGGGCTGACAGATTGCTTGAACTTCTGTGGATGTAACCCTGCTGTCTGCCAATAAAGGAACCGAAACAAACACGCTGCGTGTGGCATTCTCTAAGTGGAGCGCTTATCGATTGGAGTATGTAGCGGCCGGCTCTAGGTCGCGAGAATGCCCCCTCACTGACGGAGTGAGTCTACGGCAACGATGATGGAAGTGTTGCCCCAAGAGCAACGTGTAGGTGTTGGCGGACATTAAGTATACAGAGTTGCTTCACGGGAGATTACAAGCAACCCCACTGTGGTAAAATACCGATTTGAGGAGAAACAAGGAAGTATCTATTAAGGACTGCAACATCCATAATCCATTATGAACACGCCCACTGAGGCAGAATTTAAAAACCACGCTGCAAGTACGGTGTCACTTTTTACTTACCTGATCTCTACTGCCCTAAGCCAGTGAACAAGGGTAACGCTCCCGAAACGCGTATGGTGATATTTGGGCTGACAGATTGCTTGAACTTCTGTGGATGTAACCCTGCTGTCTGCCAATAAAGGAACCGAAACAAACACGCTGCATGTGGCATTCTCTAAGTGGAGCGCTTATCGATTGGAATATATATATATATATATATATATATATATATATTCACTCAAATGGTATTCCGTAAAATGGAAGTTTGTTAGATACCATTCTCAAAGTAAATACATTATTTTTAGAAAAATTATTTTAAAGAGTCTGGAGTCAGGGCAAAAGTATGAAAGCACTGCTGTGTTATGATTTGCATAGTCTATAAGAGGCTTCCTGGTACTATAGTACAAATCTGCTTTTTGGTCACCTGACCCTTATTATATTTCTAATGCTACTGTATTACTCTGTAAAAATGTATTCTGTTACACCTACTACATCGTCTCTTTCCTGTTTGCATTCAGTAGATAATCTGGCACCTGGACCACCAACTGCAAACCAAAACGATTGTTAAAATGCCTTGTACAGTTCGATACAGGCATGTACACCTTCTGTCTCGCATAGCCATGCCTCTTTCCCAACTTACCATTTGAGGGATAACGTAGCCCTCTACCGAACATTATAAGTATATTTCAAGTCACCAAGGAGTTCCATGACCAAATAGAGGAACGAAGCCCAAGGCTGAGTTCCTTTATAAGGTTATGGAACCCCGAGTTGACATGCAATATTCTTATCATGTATGGCAGGGGTAAGTTTATTACTTATAATACATGGTCACACGATCATCTTTCCCACAAACCACGTACATCCTTGGTACATAGCTTTTTCATATGAAAGAGAAAGCATGTTTTCAACATTGAAGAATAAAAATGGAATCTCCAGTGCAAAAGTATACACATCAAAACAGCTGTTAGATATGTGTTTCAAAGAGACATTTGAATCAGTTTACTTTAAGTCAGTTTAAAAAAACAAAGTTGCACAGAATGTGTAGAAACTTGCAGACAGATTACAACTTTTCTATAATTACCTTAGAAATGCAAAAAATAAACATCAAACACAAAATATTTTGGTAGCAGTGGTTAGATATAATCGCATACCCAAAGAACAATAGCATAAGGGTCCTGAATTATACCACAATTGTTGTACCGAATACAAACACATTGGTGCAGTATCAGTACCAATGGGGTGTAAAACTGATTGTAACCCAGATTAGAATTCAGTCAAATCAATAAGCATACAATGATACCGGAGCACACTCAATCATTAAGTATAGTATGTGCCGCCCTTAGTGCACCAGGTATGCCCAGATGTGGGTCATGGGGTCACTGTGCCACTGGATTCAAGCTAGCCTAGCTAATGAGGGGTGATACCCCAAAACCGGTCCCAGAATGCATGTTTCCAGTTCAGGGAGGACCTGGCCTGGCAGTTCGGACTAGACTGTTCCCATGGGGAGCAGGGTCAAGACTGATTTACATATTGATGGGTCCAAACTGGGGTGGCATGGTGAGCAAAAAACCAATGGATTGGGATACGGCCCAAGATATTGCCAGAGGCTGAGATTAATTCAAGCACTCCATCCATCACCATGTTTTGCTTTAGATGAATATGCTCAGGATTCACAAAAATATACCACATGAAGTACAAATCACTGGGATCGCAGCACTTGCACTTTGCTAGATTGCTATTTGCACAGAATGTTATATGATGTCTTTGAAATCTTCTCAGTGTCCTAGACTTTAGGCATGCTACAAAACCAATAAAGCAAAGACTGAAATAATATTGTGTAATTGTCATACAGAAAATCTATTGCCCGAATTACAATGCTGTGTGCATACTCAACCTACACGTTTTTTGGGGGTTAGATTTACTGAAAATATAGAGGATATTTACAACTTAAAATATGAACCCCAAAAGTAAAAATACGATTTGCAAGATGGATGCCGTTACCACTTACTTCTTTAGGAAGTATTGCCTTAATAACAACTGCAGTTCTTCCATTGCTTATTTTTTCTTCTCTGACATTCAGTGTGTCCTATAGTCAACCATTGTTAAGGAAATAAAATCTATGATTTCACTTTCTTATGGTGAGACTCTAATCTTAGACTGGCCCTAAGCACTTCATGTAGATGTGTGGAAGAAGAGGTTTAGCACCCCCCCCAATTTAAAAACATTATCATGCACACTTTGCACAGCATGCATTTAGATTCAGAAGGGTGCTTACATTGCATATGTATTTTGAAAATGATCTGAAGAACATGATGTTGAAAGAGAATAATCAGGGGTGTGGAATTTAATAAAATATCTACTTGTCCATGGGGCAGGTTGCTTCATAAATCTACTTGTCCTGTAACAAAATCCACTTGTCCCTTTGGTGTCATGTAGTGCGGTGACAAATTATGGCAGCAATCTCATTATATAAGAGCTCTGATATAGCCTCTCTGATTATGCCAGGGCTCATACCATAGTTCTGTTTGAATACTTGCAATCCCCTTACGTTGCCACGTTTCTGCAGATTTACATACTGGTGCCGAAGGTAGTGGTAAGCAATAGTTCCAAGGTAGAATGCCCTTTTGAGTCTGTGCAAACCTACTAACTTGCATGTTTTAAGGGTTTTCATCAACTCTTCTCTAATCTTTTCCCATACTGAGAAATGTTGGAAATTTACTCCTGACAATGGCAGACGTAAACCTTCTTCCAGAGTTGGGGAAAAAAGTGGTTGGAGGGAAAGTGAACTTGCAAACACTCAGATTTTCGCACGAGCAAATCTACACATGCAAATTTGCTCATGCTAAAATGCAGTTCACAAATAATTTCGAGGAGTACTATTTCTTGTCCTACTTCTGTAAATTCTTGGGAATTCACGAAAGCCGTATAGGTGCCCTTAATGCAAGGTCTGGCGTTGACCTTTTGCGTTTATTTAAATTCTGTCTCTCTCTTTCTGTATCGGCTGGCTTCACTGTTAGTGACAGCATTCTGCTCTTTCACAAGGAACATATCGGCACACAAAGTAGTTTTTTTCAGAGCCATTAACTGCTGTGGCAGTGTGTGCTTTTTGAGACCAAAACAAATTTTGCTTTTGCCAGTGTTTGTTATAATGGTAAGGGCCCGGCAGCTCCCACACCAATTAGGTTTTACAAAAACCATCCACACACACTAACCCCAGCAAAGTTGCTGAGGGTGGGAACCAGAGGCACGGGGCCAAAGGGCGAGCCAGCCTCCACTATCTCATGAATACACAAAAGTGGGCTGCCCCTTGAATCAATTCCTATGTTTATCTACAGAGTTCTATAGAGATGCACTACCAGTGGGGGCATCTCACAAAAAGTTACGGACTGGCCTCACACACCGCCCAGTGTCATGCTTCATCATCGGCTGTCCTCGCCCTCTAAAAACTTGGTTTGATAGAGGGCGGGCATACACCTGGAGGCAGTGATGCACTTCTAAATCTAAGTGATGGCCGTGGGGGTGTGATAAGTGATTTAAAAACCATTACATTAGTCCATGTGCTATGCTTTATTCAAATGGTAAATGTATGGTGGTTAAAACGAAGTGAACGGTGGTATGGGATATTATTCTCCTTCACCGTATGAAATGCGGTCGACATGTTTCTGCTGAGGTGTCCCCGAAGGGTACGTAGCATTCTTCAGGACCTAAAAAAGGGGGGAAAGGGGGTTATATACCCTATGTGTTCACTTCCTTTTAACTAGTGAAAATGGAAGGAAAATCCTGTTGCTAGATCAGGGAGGGGTTAAAAACACTATGTAGGTGGATACTTCCTCTTGGTATAGTACCACTGAGAGTAACTCCTGTATTTCTACCCTAAACGCTCCATGGGAGGGCTGAGGTGGAAGGACCTACTTAGACTTTTGTCTAGTTTCAGTGCTTCCAGCCGTTCTTCCCGGAGGCGTCCTCTCTGTCTCCCCGCTGATGTGTGAGGCCAGTCCGTAACTTTTTATGAGATACCCCCACTGGTAGTGCATCTCTATAGAACTCTGTAGATAAACATAGGAATTGATTCAAGGGGCAGCCCACTTTTGTGTATTCATTTTTTACAAAAACCATGCTTAAACAATTCACACATTGACAAAACTAAAAAGCTGACCACCAATTTCAGACCTACGGGCTTTGCCAATGCTGGTTTATTTTTGTTTCCCATAATCCTATTGAAACTGGTTACACTGATTTTCCATTATGAATATTTTAGCTAAATACCCGTATGCATCAACACATGTTAATAAATGATGCTGCAAAGAAATGGTACCTGAAATTTTACAGTAGTTTAGCGAAATGTTTTTTTCCTGCTTTCATTTTTTATGAACATTTGATTTTGAAATCATCAATCTTGCTTTCAAGCTTCTGCAAATATTTGCATCAAGTCCGAGAGCATTCTGGGAGCATTATACATAGCCTCATATTGCTAAACTTTGACAACGTGTGTACACATTTTTATACTGGAACCACTGTCAGTAGTGCAGTCAATGCTTACAACATTTACTTACAGCGCTCACCCTAATAATAAAGGCTTTCAATTAATAAACCATAAATACAAATTTGAACAGCATTAACATATGGACAAAAATATTACCTTAACTGCAGACAGTGCCCTTCCCTGATCCATAATGTGGTACTGCGTACTAGCAGCCAAAGGGTTTGTGCTGCAGGGGGTTGGGCCTACTTGTCCCAAGGACAAAATACACATGAAAACTTGTTGCCCTTGACCCCAAACAATATGTCCTGGGTGTTGGGCTATAGGAATTCCCAAAAGAAGGTACGATGTAAAGAACTACCATGGTTAATTAAAAGGAAAGCCCAGTTTTGGAGATGCTATTCCATTCTCTATGTTAACTTGGTAACTGCCTGAATAGATGGGGGTAATGGAGGTGAAATACATCAGGCTAGTATAACCAGATGGAGAGTTAATGCTTTTTTTTTTTTTTTAATGATGGATTTCTTAACACGTGGATAAATAGATAGAAAAACCTGGTGCGAAATCGATAGTTCAATCACTATGGATAAGCATGCAATCACTATGGATAAGCATTGGTCAAATAACGTCATATACTGCGCTAAAAGTCATAGATTCTATTATGATGGATAGGAATAAATAATTGGTTATGAATTTAGTTGAACATTCAAGTTTTAGGGAATTTATGGAGCGTGAAAAGACACCTTACGAGTATCGATAGAAGTAGATGTCTTTCACAAGAATGCTAATAAGTGGGTGAAAGAGGAAAACATCATTGTAACACAGGAAATGTGGGGAAATTAATTACACTTTTCTGGGCTCAGAGGGGCTAACTTTTGAAGACTGCAATTTTATGCAAAGTAGTTAATTTACCGGACATCACAGTTCTTAACTAAGATCAATCCATAATATCTTGGCCACTGTTTTAGATGCGAATCTACAGATATTGCAAATTGGTCCCACGTTATATGGCACAGCATGAAATTGGGCAATGTCTGGGCTTCAATTTTTCAATATCTAGAAGATTAATTACCAATTCAAATCTCCCGCAACCCTATCTTTGCATTACTGGGTTACTATCCCTCGCAACAGATATCATTAAGATATCAAAAATGTATTAAAATCTCAATGTTAGTAGCACGATCATGGTTATTTCAAAGGTGGACGACTAAACGAATTACTTTGTTTTCAGAGTGGACTTTGAAAAAGAAGAGAGTAAGACAAAGGATGAATTTGTTTGCTGCTCACTACAGGAATATTTCTAAATTTAACAGATTAGGGGATCAGTCTGCAGATGGTATGAATTAAGATATCATCAGTACCTGAGAACATCTGAATTAAAAAGATCATGTTCATGATATTGTTTTAGAGGGCTACTGGAATGTGGACTGTGGGACCAGCTTATATATATTTATTATGATCAATTTAATTTTATGGATTTGCATTTTTGAATTGATTTTGGGATGATAATGCTATACATATGTATCGGTAAGATAATTTTCAATATGTCTCCTTT